>CM046953.1:58243732-59443732 GCA_025698515.1 Gossypium sturtianum | reverse complement strand
CAAATCAAGTACAATAATAAGATAGAATTTAATAACTGAAGAAAATAGTTAAGTAACCGATCAAATCAAATCTCGATATAGAGGTAGTCAAGAGAAATGGTGATAACAAATACAAAGTGGGTTTTGGGTTAATATTAATGGGTGAGTCAGGAATTGGGTTGTTAGTCTCAAAAGGGGTTCACTAAGGGTTAATTGTGAAGGTAGGCTTTTAGTGGAGTAAGTGGGTTAAAACCTAAGTGCCTTTATCATCTCTGTATATCAAATCAAAGGTGTGGTCTCGACATGTACAATCGAAGTAAGTTCTAGAATAACAAATCAATATTGACACACTCATAATCAACAAAGCGAGCACGAAAAATGTATGCTCTAAGAGGTTCAAGATCTCACAAGAATTATGGGCTTATGATATCAACATTGTAAATTTCAAACTTCAAGGTAATAATTAGATTTAGGTAGACAACCTAACAAATTTTTAATTCTGAAAAATAGACTTATCATGCTTGATTCTCTAGTCTCCTAAAGTTTAAATCATCACTGCATAATTAACTATGACTTAATTTAAAACATATCAATGAAAATCATAAATCACAGGAAATTTCATTCTAATCAGTTAATATGAGAACATTTACTTAAGAACAAGATATAATTCAAGGATTTGAGAATAATGAAAAAAGATAGGCACTTTTCACGATAAAATTCACCCCCACACTTAAGATGTAAATTGTCCTCAATGTACAAATATAACAATTGTAATAAGAAAAGCACAAGATAGGGAAAGAGGTGAAACTTCCTAAATTTTGGATGGAGTCAGAGAAAAAAAAAATCGGGGAAGTTTGGGCTGAGTTGGAGGAAGACATTCCTGTGGCGGCGGTGCCTGTGGTCGTGGTGGGGTGATTCCCAAGCAGCCTGAAGAACCTAAAACCAAAAAACTAGAATAAAATAAAATAAATTAAGCATAAGAGAGTCAAAGAGAAGGAAAATAAAGGAGAAGAGAAAAAACATAGGTAAAATAATTGGACTCAAATGTCCTTGGCTTTTTGGGTCGATGAAGCGGCCGGCATGAACTTATGTAGATTAGTCTCGCACGGGGAGACTGTGCTAGGGTCCTTCCGCTTCTTCGACATGGATAAGGTGAAAATGGAGAGTTTGGGACAAGAGAATGAGAGGAAATGGAAAGGGGAAGGATGAAAAGGTATGGAAGAAAGGGAATGGGGAGTAGGTGGGAAAGGGAGAGGGGTGTTTTTTAAATAGAGGTTTCAGATCTGGTACATCCCCATGCCCGTGTGTCGTGGCCGTGTTGCATCGCACGGCCGTATCGCACGGCCGTATGGTGGCTCATTCGTTTCTCCCACACCTGTGTAGAGGGTTCCACGCCCATGTCTCTTTCTCAGTGTCGGCCACGGCCGCAAAGCACGGGCGTGTCTCATACCCGTGTGACTTCCTCAGTGTCAGCCACGACCATATCGCACGGCCGTGGCAATTTATAGCCATCTGTGATCTGGGAATTTTTCATCCTTGGCTCGTACAACCTCTGCCATACCAGTGTGTAAATTCGTGATGCCCACACAGCCACGCCCGTGTGTAAGGCCGTGTGGCACGGAAACCTATGCTTTATTTACTTTGGTTTATCTTTAGTTAGGTACTAAAAATCAAAGATATGTAAATAAAAGGGGTTAGTGCTCGGGTTGCCTCCCGAGAAGCACTTGTTTAAAGTCCTAAGCTAGACTTACCTTTCATTTGCACGGTCATGGTGGTTTGAAGAGTTGAAAATCCTCTTCCCTGCTATCAATTCTAAAAATATATGGTTTGAGGCGAGCGATGTTTACCTTAAAAGTTCCGAATTCAGGATTAGTTACCTCGACTGTTCCGTATGGGAAGACATTCGATGCAGTAAAGGGATTTCTTCATTTGTATTACTGATGCGAGATAGCGACTGAGAGGTCTTTTCATCCAACAATACCTGATCTCCTATTTTGAAGTGATTCGCTGTTCCTTTAAGCTCGTTTGGGGGTTCCTCGATTTTGCTTCGTGTGTTCTTAGTTTTTCCTTGAAATGTGTTTTCCACTCATCTAGTTCATCAATATGAAGCCCTCGATCCTCATGAATTACTTCTTTGTTGTCATGATGTCTAGGATCTGGCTCAGTTGTGTGGTTCTGTGGTGCTTCCTGAAAAGAAGGTTTGACTGAATGGTCATTAATAAAATTAATTTTCTCACCTAGATTACTTGATGTCCTAGCCGAGTAAAGAGCCTGAAGACTGATTGATTCGTTACCTACACGGAGTATGAGTTCACCTGTACCAACATCAATTTTAGTTCTAGCAGTTGCTAAAAAGGGTCTTCCTAAAATTAAAGGGATCATATTGTCCTCATCCATGTCTAAAATGACAAAGTCTACTGGGAATACGAATTTATCAATTTTCACGAGTACATCTTCGATTATACCCCTAAGAATTCTAATAGTTTTATCAGCTAATTGAATGCTCATCCTAGTTTTTTTGGGTTTCCCAAGACCTACCTGTTTAAACATTTTATAAGGCATGACATTGATGCTCACCCCTAGATCTGCTAAAGCATTATCAATGGATAAACTACCAATTAAACAAGGAATCGTAAAACTCCCTGGATCTTTTAATTTCCGTGGTAGTTTGTTTTGTAGAATCGCTGAGCACACTGCGTTTAGCTCTACATGCGATGCCTCGTCTAGCCTCCGTTTGTTTATCAAAAGCTCTTTTAAAAATTTCCTTGAATCTGGCATCTGTGAAAGAGCTTCGAGAAACGGTAAGTTAATATGTAATATCTTTAAAAGTTTAAGAAATTTACCGAATTATTCGTCAGTGTTGTCTTTCTTCATCGCATCGGGGTATGGTATACGAGGTTGGTACTCTTTAATTACCGGTTTTAGTTTGTCATGGTTCACCTCAACCTTACCTTCCTCTACCACATTCTCTTGCCTTAAATTTGGCTCATCTAACCATACACTATCATGAGCTGTTATGGCTTGAATTTGCTCCTTTGGGTTAGTCTCAGTGTTGCTTGGTAGGCTTCCTTGCGGTCGTTCGGAGATCAGTTTAGCAAGTTGCCCTAACTGGTTTTCGATCTCTTGAATCGATGCTTGTTGATTTTTAAGTGTTGTTTCGGTGTTCTGGAAATGTGTTTCTGACACCGCTATGAATTTTGTTAGCATCTCCTCAAGGTTCGACTTCTTCTCCTGTGAGTAGGGCTGTTGTTAGAAGTTTGGAGGGGGTTGTTGTCTCTGATTTCCTTGACCACCCCATGAAAAATTGGGGTGGTTCCTCCAACCTTGATTATAAGTATTACTATGAGGGTTATTTTGAGATCTAAAATTGTTACCCACATAGTTCATTTGTTCGCCTTCTATGCCATGTTCGTAGGGTGGGTACTCAGGATTCGCCACACCTCCACTTGTTTCGCACTGCATTACCGGATGTACCTGCGAAGAACACAAACCTTCAATCTTTTTGTTTAACATCTCTACCTGATTTGATAGCATGGTTACTGCGTCGAGGTTGAAAACTGTGGCTATTTTTTTTGGCCTTGTCCTTGTGACTTGCCACTGATAGTTATTCAGTGACATCTCTTCTATAAACTCGTATGCTGCTTCAAGAGTTTTGTTGTTCAGCGTTCCGCCGACGGATGAATCGATCAATTGCCTCGTTGAGGGGTTCACACCGTTGTAGAAGGTTTGAACCTGAAGCCACAAAGGTAGCCCATGGTGAGGGCACCTTCTCAACAAATCCTTGTATCTCTCCCATGCATCATATAGTGTTTCTAGATCCATCCGCACAAAAGAAGAGATATCATTCCTCAAACTTTGTTTTGGCGATGGAAAATATTTTAACAAGAATTTTTGGTCATTTGATCCCATGTAGTGATTGACCTCGTGGAAGAGAATTCAACTCTTTGTTTGGCTTTATTCCTCAAAGAAAAGGGAAACAACCGAAGACGGATGGCATCATCAGAAACGCCATTTATTTTGAAGGTATCACAGAATTCTAGAAAAATCGCTAAGTGTGTGTTAGGATCCTCATCCTGCAAACCATCAAACTGAACAAACTGTTGTATCATCTGTATAGTGTTAGGTTTCAATTCAAAATTATTTGCAGCAATAGCAGGTCTAACAATACTTGACTCAGTTCCTGTTAAATTAGGTTTAGCATAATCATACATAGTTCGAGGAGTAAGATTTTCGGCCACCTCCGGAGGTAGCGAATTATTTTCAGCCATCTCTTCGGTGGTATTGGTTTCGTCTTCTTGCTCTTCTGCTATGTAATTTAAGCTTCGCCTTATTTCTCTACGATTTCTGCGAACGGTACCTTCAATATCACTGTCGTAAATTAAGGTTCCTGTCGGGTTCCTTCTAGTCATAAATTAGGGGTACCTGCTAGGAACAAAATAAAAGAAGAAAAACTAGAAAATTTAAAAACAAAATAAAATTAAATCGCAAAAATAAAAATGGCTAAAGTAATAAAAATTAAGCGTTCTTAATATTCTAGTTCCCCGGCAACGGTGCCAAAAACTTGATCGTAAGTGTCGATAGTCTTAATATTTATATAATGAATGATCTAGCCTAGAAACTAACTATCACCACGATTGAGGCAAGTGCACCTATCGAACAGTAGAATAGCTTAGTGGCAAGACCGAATTGTCGAACCCAAAGGAACCAAAAGTACTAATACTGACTTTCTTTTTATTATTTAGCCTAAAGATTAAGGGATTTGTTGTTTATTCTAAAATTAACTGACTACTAAGCTAAAGATGCTAAGATACAGAGAATGAATTGGGGAAAATACTTGTGGGAAAAACCAATTGATTAAGACGATACCCAAGGGAGAATCCACCTAGACCTCACTTGTTATTTAACTCCGAACCAGACGATTTATTCACTTGACTTGATCCGTAGAATTTCCTAATTTATATTAATACCTCTCTTGAGGCTACTAACGTCTAACCCTAGGTTGATTAATTGAAATCTCTTTCTAATTAAAACCCCTAGGATTGCATTAACTCGATCTATGGACTCCCATATTCGGTTTGACCCTAATCCGGCAGATTTTCGTTATCCTATCTCTAGGGTTGTGATCAACTCCGCTTAACTATGCTAGATCTACTCTTAAACAGGGAATATTCCTCCACTGCCTAAGCACATCATTACTTGAATCAATATCCTGAAATACCAAAACAAGAATTAAGAATACATAGTTAAGAACAAATCAAGTATTTATCATATAGTTCAGAAAACAATAACAAAATCCGTCTTAGGTTTCACCCCCCTCAGGTATCTGAGGGGTTTAGTTCATAATCATAAAAGAATACATCTCAGAAGAAAAGATAAAACAAAACATAAGAAAACCCTAAAACCCCCTGAAGGAATTGAAGGAGAGATCCACCGTCTTGAGTATGATTCGGCTTCTTGAGATGAATCAACTGGCTTTCTTCGAGTAAATCCCACAATTCCGACCTCTCTGGCTTGGCTCCTTGGCCTAGCTGGACTCCCCTTTCAAGGTTGGCCTTTAGGTTTTTTATATAGGCTTTTGGAATATCTTTCTTTGCCTTTAAGTACCCTATTCTGAGTGAAATTCCTCTTTTTCATGGCAGGGACACGCTCGTGCAACACGCCCGTGTGAATCGAATTCAGGCCGTGGTCGAGCCTGTTAAAGGGGCACGGTCGTGTGGCTACCTCCAGGCCGTGTTGATTTCCTACTTTGGCCCATTTGGTCCGTTTTTAGCCTGTTTCTCGTTCTTTTTGACCTCCGATGCTCTCCTAAGTATAAAACATGAAATTAAAGGATTAGGAGCATCAAATTCCACAATTCAAAGGATAACTCATCCAAAAAGCATGCTAAATGTGGGATTAAAATATGTATAAATTACGGTTTATCAGTTTGGAACTTTGAAGCATTCGACCATTACTAAGCTTAATTCAAGGTATGTTTTTAATCAGTTTTTGATAATTTCTATGTTTTTGCAATCGTTGCTTCGAGAACTACAAAACCCATGTCTTAATTTTGAGAATTGATGATGATTTTGAAATATGTCTTTGATGAATACATGAGTTTTATGAAGTTTGATGGTGAATTATGAAAGATATGTTTTTGATTAACATAGTTTGTCTTTGAGTTTTTGATGAATTTGAGTATATTGGACTTAATTGAGAAAATAGTATTTTGAGGGACTAAATTGTGAAATAAATGAAATGTTGTCGAATAATTAAATCCGATCGAATATCCGAATTCGAGGTAAGTCGATATACAAATAAATGTATTTGAATTGAATTATCGTACATATATGAAATGTAAATTGCTATGAATATCCATTGAGATGGAATGTATATGAAATTCGAGTGTATGCATAAGTCGACAAGTTGTTAAAGTCCGAGAAGTCCGGTATGAACCTAGGAATAGATAGGAATGCATATGTCATGACACATCCTAAAAATAATTTACCGTTCAGATATTTTTAACAGCAGAATCCTCCGAATCTGAAACAATGATGTAGGCCAGATACGCCTCACATCCCTTACGAACCAACTTTTCGGCCCTCAATGCAGAAATCACATTCGACAAGTAGTTCCGACGTTCCCCGATTACAACCACTTCGTTGTCCTCCTCAGTTCTCAATACTACCCGTTTAGTGGCACAATCCAAGCTCACTCGGTGTTTAACTAGCCAATCCACGCCCAGTATCAGATCAAATTCTCCAAAGGGAAGTTCCATTAAATCGGCCAGAAAAATAACTCCTTGTACTTCTAAATGAACGTCTCTAAATAACTTATTAACCCGAACGGATTGCCCCAATGGACTTAATACCACAATTTCACTCAGAGTACTCTCAACTGGAATCCCCAAGTTTTCAGTAACAAAGAAGGCAACATAGGAATGAGTGGATCCTATATCTATCAATGCAGTATAAGGTACATTAAATATTAAGAACGTACCCGTGATGAAATCCGGAGCATCTCCCTCCTCTCGGTGACATGCAGCATATACAAAAATTTGGCCGCCTCGCCTCGATCGATTAGCACCTTTGCGGTGCTTTACGCCACTACCCAACCCATTACCACCTTAAGCCTGACCACGGCATCTCAGTGGCTACTGAACACCCCTCGGCGGTTATGCAGTACCCATGCCAGGAGCTTGCATCTGATCAGACCTCCGTGGACACTCTCTGATACGGTACTCCAATGAACCGCATCTCAAGCATGCCCTAGTTATTTTCTAGCACTCGCCCTGATGGCATCTCTCACAATCGGTACAATGCTGTGGACCAGTAGCAACCATAGGGGCCCCAACTTTGATCGGCCCATCCACTCTGGCCTTTTTCTTAGGCCTCCGAATGGAACTTAAGGGCTCCGAATCCCTCCTGTTCCTCCCTCTCTCTTTCTCACGGTTCTGGCGCTCAGTGCACTTAACCTCTTTAGCGATCTTTGCCTTATCCACTAGCGCAGCAAAATCTCGCTCTCTCTGTGGAGCTATCCGAACTCTTAAGCTATCTCTGAGGCTGTCCTCGAAGTGAACACATTGCTCGTACTCAGTCGCCACCATACCTCTCGCATAGCGGCTCAGCCTTAAGAATTCGACCTCATATTCGGCCACTAATCTGTCCCCCTGAGTCAGATTTAAAAACTCTCTCCTCTGGGCATCCACATAACTGGCACCCATATACTTTCCCTGGAAGGCAGATTTGAAGAATTCCCAGGTCAGTCGTTCGGGCTGAGTGCCCTCCTTCACAGTGAGCCACCACTGATATACTTCATCTCGTAGCAGCGATACAGCACCCTTTAATTTTTGCTCGAGGGTGCAGTCCAGGTCGTCCATAATTCTCTCCGAGGCCTCTATCCAGTACTCAGCCACGTTAGGGGCAACTCTAGCAATACCCCTAAAAATCTTAGCTCCATTGGACCGGAGTCATTCCGTAACTGACCCTCGGCCTCCAGCTCCAGTATTGGTCCTAGCGACCCTCTCCAGAATTCTTAACATGGCTTGGGATAGTGCGTCGTCCCCAGATGTTCGATCATGAGACCTAGTCTCAGTCACAGGTGAAGCCGGTGTCTCACTGGTTTCCCAATTAGGTATGTGGCCAGATGACGAGGACCCAACTCGAGCACCTCTACGGCCTCTACCACGGCCTCTTGTACCCCATCCACGAGTACCTCTAGTGCTCATTGTCTATTCGCGTATGCAGATCAATTTACAGTTTCAATAATTATTAACAAAGTTTTATGTAAAATAGTATCAGTAATTCAGTATTCATTTTCACAGAGCGCAGTATCTATCTGTTTTGCTACAGTCCCAGTGTACACTACTAAGGTGTTTGTAGTACGGTATACTACCTACAGTAGTATTAGTAATAATACCTATAACAGTTTCAGTTCAAATCATAATACAGTTTTCAGGGAGAACTTACAGAATTGGCGACAGAGACTCGGTGTACCACACATTCAATAAAACCTTTCAAAACACTTCGAATCATTTGAAAATAGTTCTTTGGGAATTTCAAATTCTTAAAACCCAATACACAGCCGAGTTTTTCAACCTGGCTCTGATACCACTAAATGTAACACCCCAGACCTGGCCTAGACGCTATGGCCGAATCTGGCGATGTCACATTGAAGTGTTTTTCGTAAAGTGTGATATCGATGAAAACCCCTTTCCTATTTAACCTCTTTTCGTTATTTTATGATGATTCCAAGACGTGTCATTTATTTTAAAAACGTGAGTCATTATTAAAAAGTTATTCACTTTTAAAACGTTATTAATTTTCAAAACGTCATTTATTGCAGAAGCTTTGAAATAGGTTGCGTATTCGTAGTATTTTCGCTAAAACATTTGTCCTTTTTGAAAACTCGCGTCTTATCCTACTGTTAGCAGTTATAAATCAAAATAAAAATCCCAAATTAAAGTATAAACCCATAAAGGCCATTTACAGTAAAAAAACCCCAAATAATAATACTTAAAAACATAATCAAGTATGAAAATGCATGCGGGCGTGTGGCCACCTCTGAGTCCCTCGCTACACCGATCCGCCTAAGAAAGGAGATTACCTGTAAAGTTAAAAACAGATTGGTGAGTTTACAAAAACTTAGTGTGTAATCCCATACTTAGCAAACAGACAGAAAACAAACACAGCCTGGGCCTAAGCCCTTTTTTCAGTATCAGTGACAATTTCAGTTTGGGCTTTGGCCCATCTCAGTACAGAACAATCATGTGTTTGGGCCTTGGCCCATTATAGTAACATTAATCAGTGTAGTAACATATGAAACAGCATACAAGTCCTACCCATCCAACCTCTACATTCCATCTCCGTCCAACCCTACACTCCATGTGGGGATATAATCAACCCACACATCCCTACAGTCCAGAGAGTACCGAATGCGGCACTATACAGTGATATACAGTTGAGCTGCCAGTAATTTAGGCTTGAAGCCTTTCAGTAATTTGCAGCAGAGCTGCCAGTACAGTACACTTCCTCTAATTATATTTTTCCCAACCCCATGTAATGCATCATACAATCGTGACATGCCATCTCATAGAAATGTGCATATAATCAGAACAGTGTAGATATCATGCTCAGTAAACAATCATACATGTTTAAATGTCATACAGTCAGTTAGGGATCTAGGTATAGCTTACCGACCCTACAGTTGGTCCACAGTCGTCTCAGGCGACCCGTGCAACCTTAGCAGTAAAATAGTAAAAATAGGCCCATGAGCCCATGTTGCTAGCCCATGTGGGCCCACACACCCATGTGGCCCACACAGCCCACAATGGCCTTGGCCGTGTGAAATACACGACCTGGCCCAATAATTTCTAAACGCCCGTGTGGTTTGCTCGTGCGGGGCTCGCACGCCCGTGGGGCCCACACGACCTAGTTTGGCCCGGTCCATGAAATCGCACATGGCCGGCCTCGTCAATCATACGCCAATGTTCGGTCCTATGGCCTACCACACGGGCGGCCGCACACCCGTGTGGTGTCGACATTTGCATTTCTCGGCTTTTCGCCGACTTTCATTTCCAAAATAGTGTTCACACACCTGATTACAAAAGATGCGCTCACAATTCTCGAGCACTCTGAAACCTATGTTCAACCATGATCACACGATTAATCGTACCTCAAACAAATTTAAAAAGATCCCTATTCTAACACTTATGCACTTGATCGACAACCACTTACCTTATTTGGACAGCCTAAGCCCCACTTACTTAAACCATTGGAAAAGAATGATCACAAGCTCCTCGATTAATTCCTGCAATTCCAGTCGAAACCCCTATTAAAAGAATATTAACAAGAATAGTCTAAGCCAGAACGAGTACCACTTACCGAAAGCGCAACCCGTAGAATAGAAATAGGACACTAATTCGGCAAAGAGTAGGATAAACCGAAAACGAAAGGCAAGGGGAACACCTAAAGTTTTGGCAACTATAAGAGAGAATTTGAGAGAAAGACAGCAGCAAAGGGGAATTTTGGCTAAACAAAAAGAAGGGAAAAGGATGGAGAGGGAACAAATCAACAGGTAGAGGGGAAAGCAATTAAAATTCGGTAGCAACACAGGGAGATGAAAGTCAAAAGAAAAACGAAAATAAGTGGGGGAAAGAGGAATAGAATTTGGCTATTGAGGCAAAAAAACAAAAGAAAGATGATAGAGGAGGGAGTAACGTCAGAAAAGAAAGAGGGAGAGGGATTATCGAACTTGCAAATACAGTTTGAATGTGCTCAAACTCCTCACTCCTTAATTTCCTCACCAAAATCCCTTAATCTTCTCCCCAAAACCGTCCACCCCTCCCTCAACCACTTAATTCAAATTCCACTCAAACTCTTTAGTGTTTCGGTCAAACCACAACACTCCCACGTCACCAGCAGTAAAAATAAATTCTATGATTGCGTCAGTAGTCGAACACCAGACCTCCTACTTATCTGCACTTCACATAACCACCAGACCAGCAGGCCCATTCTTCTATATTTTATCAACATTTATTTATAAGCCTACTGACTAGAGATAGGGGTTTATTCATTTAAAAGCAAAAATTGCCCAAGCTAAGGCTTGAACCAAAGACTTCTCAGACACTCCCCAGAACACTTAACCACTGAAGCAGATATACAATTGTGTAACAAAAACCTACGAAAATAATTATAAAGAATTTTGGGGCATTACAGCCATGTTCAAAAGATTGTGGTGGAGTTTCTGAACCATTCGCACCCTCAACTAGTTAGATTTCTGTTGGGTTACTATTTCCTTGAAGGTTTTTGTAATATCCTAGAATTAGGGGTTCTGCATGTTAGGCTTTTCTATGTGTTGGTTGTTCTGCTTGTTATTTAAATGTGTTTGGGGGTCCTGGTGAGGCTCGGGTTCAAGCCAAAGCCTTGGTAAAATTTTGGTTTTGGGCACTTTAAGGGGGAAGCTAGTAGGAGCAGGCCTTAAGTTTATTTGCGTGTGGTTGTTGACACAAAGGAGCTTGTGTCCAAGTGGAGGTGGCGTCACTTGTAAGAGCAGAAGGGGAGGAGTTCGAATCCCATAAGCCTCATTATGAAGCTTTATTTTTGGCGCCAGGAAAGAGAGAAGATGGATTTGGCAGGGACTCTTCAAGGGTGATGGTTGAATGGGTCAATGTATTCAAATGGATGGACAAGAGTGCTTGAAGGAATTTGAATTGGTCAAACCAATTTGAATGGGATTTCGGTTTAGTTGCTAGGAGGTGAGTGTGCCGAAATTCCCATAGGCTTAGGCATTTTTCATTTTTGGTATTTTCGATCAATAAGGGTGAGTGCTGATTTGTGTAAAAGTCTTCTTGAGTTCTCTCTTTTTCTCTCCTTCGGTTCCCTACTTCTCACTGTGCCGAAACTGCCAGCTTCTCCTATTTATCTCTTTTACTTCTTTGACCTTAGCCGAAATCAGTGTGACCATTCGGGCATCCCTTTTTCTTCTACCTCTTAGCCGAATTTTGGTTCTCTTCTACTCATCTCTTTCACTTTCCTTTTCTTTCACCCTTTTCAAAAGCCGAAACTCTCTACTCCTCTACTTCTGTCTCTCTTAGCCGAATACTTTCTGCACTTCTCCTATATCTTTTATGTTCTCATTGTGCACCCCTATTTCTTGTTCTCTAGCCGAATCTTAAGAAGCAGAGTAGTTAATTTCTATCTGTCAAAATATCCTCTACATTCAGTAGGTGCGTTTTGCAAGGTAATGTTCTTCTTCCTTAATTCTTTGCTATCGATTCTTGTTCTCTTCCTTTTAGTTGTTCATTCTAAAAGCCGAAAGTCTCATTTTGGTGTTTCTTTTCCTATGGCCAAATCTGTTAGTGTTCTAACACACCCTTCTAGCCTTTTCTTAACGTCGGGTTCTCATTAGGGATTCATCAAGAATCACAAGCCGAATCTGTTGATAAGATTTTTCGGTAGCCAAGGTAAGGGATTTCTCTTTTATTCTTTGTGATCAACTTCTATTCATATTGATCTGCCGTAATCAAACCCCTTGTTGGGGCAATCCCTGTATTCGTTATAGTATTGTATTGATCAAGGTTTTTCATCATGGATATGAGTGCTAGCCATTCCAAGGAGGGTGCATCTAAGGAGTCTGAGGGGGGTGGACTCATAGTCTCTAATCTGTCGTTTAAACGACGTGCTATGTTGGCGGTTCGTGATTTTCTGTCGGGTTGTGGAAGAGAGCCGACATCTACCTGGATAGACAAATCGCGGTTATTTCTTCTAGTGAAAGTGTTGACGAGTTAGAGTGTATAGTCTTATGCGTTATCAGGTGTGTAATGCTCACACTTTACTATATTAAATTACATTAATAACTGTGTTGGCTGAAAGTCGAAACGACTGTATAGATAGTCGAGATACCCTCGTGGGTAAGGTTAGAGACACCGGGTAAGTTTCGCTATGATGTTACTTTCGAATATATGCATGTATGAATTAATTATCCACTGTACATTGAAAGTATGTTGCATTCATCTCAAGTATGATAATATGTTGCATGGGTTTTGGGAAAAGATGGAAAGGGAAGTGTGATTCGATGGTATCGCACAGGTCTAGGACCACGGTGGGTTGGCCCCCACATATTTTATTCAAAGTGACTATGTCACGTTGGTGCAGGACCACGGTGGTTTGGAACCACGTATACATATGGTTATCGGTGACTTATCTCGGTGGTGCAGGACCATAGTGGGTTGGCCCCGTATACTTATCGAGAGATCGTCCACGGTGGTCTAGGACCACAGTGGGTTGGCCCCACGTATATATATATACGTGACTCTGTCACAATCGGTGCAGGACCACGGTGGCTTGATGCCACGGGTGTTTGGTCGACTCGGGAGACCTAGAGGATGGAAAACTAGGATTGGGTCGGGTTTGACATGCGTACATTCTTATTATGCCATATTGTGTGGGCTAAGGCCCAATGTGCATCTGTGGGCTTAAAGCTCGATTGCGTTATAAGGGTAATTACACACTGAGTCTCAGTGACCCACCCCTCTGCTTAATTTTGCAGGTAATCCCTAGATCGTGGAATTGGGAGCCGAGGCAGACTTTGGGGTGGCCATGCATGATTTTTCTCGTACACTTTCGTTTTCCTAATTAAACTCATTTTTTTAATTTTGGGATTTTGCAATGTAATAAGGCCTCCATAACTTTAATTTGGGTTTTTGCTTTAATTGGTTATTGCATATCTTATGAATTGTCAAATATAGAGTTTTTCTAAAATAAAACCATAAACCATCATTTTTCTAAAAAGGTGATAACAAGAAGATTAGATGCGAATAACTAATTAATTCAGAGATTTGCATAAAACCTCAACATTGTTTTCAAATGTCACTTTTTTAAAAGCACTAAACGAAAAGTTTTCAAATTTTGATGTTCTGTTGAAAATTTCAAAACTTCCTTTTTTGTAACATACCAGATTTGGTTGTAAAACATAGACTGAGTTTGGGGTGTTACGATTGTGGTATCAGAGCCTAGATTGCAAAACTCAGCTGTGGGTTTGGGGTTCGAAAATGTTTTCAAAAGTTGGTTTGTAATATGGTTAAGAAAAATACATGTTTTCTGGAAGCATGGCACCCGAGTTTCCGGCACCAAATCCATACGGTAAGTCTTTTGACTATTGATTGAATTGTATGAAAGATTATATTGTGTTATGCTGTGATTGCTAGTTTTAAGAGATACAACTTTAGAAACTGAGACCCTTAGGTATGCGATTGGTGAAAATTACATTTAATACTATCTATATAAGCTATCCGTTAATAAACAGTGGAAGACGTACTAATCCATAAAACTTTTAATCAGATTAAGTCGACTTCGTAATTATGAGCGCTAGAGGCTGGGGTAGAGGTCGGGGTGTTGAGGCTGAACCCTCAGAATCAGGGCATGGGCCAGAAGGTGAAGTGCCAGCATCACCAATTGCTGAGGTCGGATTTTAGGATCAGACTGGTGGAGACGATGCTGTGTCTCAAGCTATGTTGCGTGTTCTGGAGCGGGTTGCTGGAGCAAGCACAAGATCAGTAGCTCAAAAGTCTAATTCTGAGCGACTCCGAGCTAATGGGGCTGAGATGTTTAGGGGCATTTTTGGTGTGGCTCCTAACGTATCTGAGTACTGGCTGGAAGCGGTTGAACGAATCATGGACGATATTGATTGTACCGCGGAGGAAAAGTTGAAAGGAGTAGTGTCCCTCCTTCGAGATGAGGCATACCAGTGGTGGCTCACGGTTAGAGATGGTACATCAGCGGATCGTATTACTTGGGACTTCTTTAAATCAGCGTTCCAGGGAAAGTACATTGGGGCAAGTTACGTGGACGCTCAGAGAAAGGCATTTTTGAACTTGGTCCAGGGGAATAAGTCGGTGGCTGAATATGAGGCAGAATTCCTACGTCTAAGCCGTTATGCCTGGGGCATTATTGTAATAGATCACGCAGCGCCGTGTCCGATTTGAGGATGGTTCGAGGGGCGAGTTATGAAGTAATCGATAGCTCCGCAGCGGAGAGAGAGTTTGCTATTCTGGTGGAGAAGGCTAAGATAGTGAAGAGGTGAAGCGATGCCAAAGCGCGAATCGGGATAAGGATAGGGGTAGGAATAAAAGGAATTTTGGGTCGGCAGGGATCTCTGGAGGTTTCCAAAAGAGGCCTAGGTTTGATGGGCCGAGTTGAGTTGGAAAGCTTTGTTCTTTGTTGGACGGTCTCAAAGATGTGCTAGATGTGGGAATTTCCATTCTGTGGAGTGTTGGGCAAAGAGTAAAGGATGTTACTGGTGTGGATCCATAGATCATCAGTCGGGGGCCCACAAGAGCCGAACAGGCACGCACGACCCGAGAGGTCGAGATATGTCTGACCTAGAGGAGGTGGGCAGCAACCACCGAGAGGTCGTGGTCCGACCAGAGGAGGAAATGGTTTTGGTCGAGGGCGTGGAGCACCGGGCAGAGGTGCTGGGAATAAAGATGCGAGACAACCTAGGTTGGTTTATGCAGCTAGACGCCGAGAGAATGGCGATGCACCGGACGTCATAACCGGTACGTTCCTTATTTTTGGTTTGCCCTTTACAGCACTGATAGATATTGGGTCTACATATTCATATGTTGCTAGTACTGTGTCTGGAACTTTAAACATAGAATCTGAGGTTGCTTCTAGAGAAATGACTGTGGTTAGCCTTTTAGGACAATCTGTAGTGGTGAACAAATTATTTAGGAGTGTGCCTTTAGAAGTACAAGGGGTAGTCTTCCCAGCTGACTTGATGGAATTATCGTCAATGAGTTTGATTTGATTTTAGGCATGGATCGTTAGTTAAGTATCGTGCAAATTTGGATTGTGCTGCTAAGCGCATGATTTTGAAGACTCTCGAGGATAAGGAGGTGTTGGTAATAGGTGAGAGAAGGAATTACCTATCCAATGTGGTGTCTGCTTTAACGGCTGAAAGGATGGTGAGAAAAGGATGTGAGGCTTTCTTAGATTTCATTAGTGCTTTGGAAGCTAAGGAGTTGTCTGTAAGAGATGTTAGAACGGTGAGAGAATTCTCAGATGTTTTTCCAAAAGAGCTTCCAGGGTTACCTCCGGATCGCGAGGTGGAGTTTGGCATTGATCTTCTTCCAGGAACAGCTCCGATGTCCGTAGCCCCGTATAGGATGGCGCTGAAGGAGCTAGTGGAACTTAAAGCTCAGATTCAGGAATTGTTGAACCGTGGTTTTATCCGACCAAGTGTGTCTCCGTGGGGAGCGCCGGTGTTGTTCGTCAAGAAAAAGGATGGGTCGATGCGTATGTGCATTGACTACAGGCAATTGAACAAGTTGACGTTTAAGAACAAGTACCCGTTGCCAAGTATTGATGACCTGTTCGATCAGCTGCGAGGTGCTTCGGCCTTCTCGAAGATAAACTTGAGGTCAGGTTATCATCAGCTTAAGGTCAAGGAGGCGGATATTCATAAGACTGCTTTTCAAACTCGTTATTGTCACTACGAGTTCTTAGTGATGCCGTTCGGATTGACGAATGCACCAGCCGCATTTATGGATATGATGAACCGGGTATTCCAACCCTATCTGGATCGGTTTGTCGTGGTATTCATAGATGATATCTTGGTATACTCAAGGACGAAAGAAGAGCATGATTCGCATCTTCGGATTGTTCTATAGATTTTGAGAGAGAAGCAGCTGTATGCCAAATTCAGCAAGTGTGAATTTTGGTTGAGGGAAGTTACTTTTCTGGGGCATGTTGTGTCTGCCGAGGGGATTAGGGTTGATCCCCGAAAGATTGAGGCTATTTTGGATTGGAAACCACCGAAGTCTGTAGCAGAAATTTGAAGTTTTCTTGGGTTAGCTGGATATTACAGAAGGTTTGTTGAGGGATTCTCGTTGATCGCTGCACCTTTAACCAAGTTGTTACGAAAAGGGGTACCGTTTGTATGGATGAGATAAGCAAAGCAAAAAGCTTTGAGAAGTTGAAGAAGATTCGATGGAGGCACGGTGTTGATTCACCGAAATCGGAAAGGAATTTGTCGCTCATTGTGATCGCCGCACACGTGGTTAGGATGTGTGTTGATGCAAGAAGGGAAAATAGTAGCGTATGCGTCTCGGCAACTAAGACCGCATGAAGTGAACTATCCCACTCATGATCTGGAGTTAGCTGCAGTAGTTTTCGCTCTGAAGATTTGGAGACATTACCTGTATGGGGAGAAGTCTATTATATACACAGATCATAAGAGCCTGAAATATCTCTTTACCCAAAAGGAGTTGAACTTAAGGCAGCGGAGGTGGATTGAATTGTTGAAAGACTACGATTGCTCGATTAAGTATCACCCAGGTAAAGCTAACGTAGTGGCGGATGCGTTGAGCCGTAAGGTGATATCTGATCTGAGGGTAATGTTTGCTCATCTCAGTTTGTATGATGATGGAAGCTTGTTAGCTGAACTTCAAGTGAAGCCTTCATGGGTAAGTCAGATTAAAGAGAAGCAGTTGTCAGATGAATCGTTAAGTTCTAGATTTCAGCAAGTGGAAGGTGGTGAGACAGAAGACTTTAGTTTGAACAGTGATGGGGTATTGTGCTTTGGTGGAAAGGCTTGTATGCCGAAGGATTCCGAAGACAGAGGATTCTGCAAGAAGCGCATAGTAGTCCATACGCTATGCATCCCGGTGGGAGTAAAATGTATCGAGATTTGCGTGAACAGTTTTGGTGGCCAGGATTGAAGCAAGAAGTTACAGAGTTTGTGGGTAAGTGCTTGACGTGTCAGCAGGTGAAGGCGAAACATCAGTTGCCTTCGGGGCTACCGCAGCCAGTGAAAATTCCACTTTGGAAGTGGGAGAGGATAACTATGGACTTTGTTAGTGGGCTACCTCTTACGCCTACTAGAAAGGATTCGGTGTGGGTGATTGTCGATCGGTTGACAAAGTCCGCACACTTCATACTGGTTCGTGTTGATTACTCACTACAGAAGTTAGCCAAGCTGTATGTAGCGGAGATTGTGAGGTTACATGGGGTACCAGTGTCTATCATATCAGATAGAGACCCCAGGTTTACATCACGATTCTGGAAGGCGTTGCATAAAGCATTGGGTACAAGACTAGATTTCAAAGACAATAAGTTTCATCCACTGATCGATGGTCGATCGAGAGGGTAATTCAGATTCTAGAAAATATGTTGAGAGGCTGTGTTATCAACTTCAGGGGTAATTGGGAGGATTCCTTACCGTTGGCAAAATTCGCTTACAACAACAGCTATCAATCCAGTATTCAGATGGCACCCTACGAAATGTTGTATGGTCGTAAGTGTCGTACTCCTACCTGCTGGACAGAGTTAGGTGAGCGACAGTTGTTGGGTCCGGAATTGGTTTTAGAGACAGAGGAAAAGGTTAAGTTGATTCGGACTCGGTTGAAGGAAGCTTCCGGCAGGCAGAAATCTTATGCAGATCTGAAGCGTAAGGAAATAGAATTTGCAGAGGGTGATCAGGTTTTTCTGAAAGTTTCACCGTGGAAGAAGGTTTTAAGGTTTGGACGAAAGGGCAAGTTGAGCCCCAGGTTCATCGGGCCTTATCGAGTGTTGAAACGTGTGGGACCAGTAGCTTATCAGCTCGAGTTACCTCCGGAATTGAGTCGGATACATGATGTATTTCATGTTTTGATGTTAAGGCACTACCATTCGGATCCATCTCACATAGTGCCGGTAGAAGAAATTGAAGTAATACCTGATTTGTCTTTTGAAAAAGAACCGGTTCAGATCTTAGATCGAGATGTTAAAGTGTTAAGAAGGAAGACAGTTCCGTTGGTTAAAGTTCTTTGGCAGAATCACGGTTCAGAGGAAGCCACATGGAAGCCAGAGGATGTGATGCGACAACAATACCCTCACCTCTTTTGATCAGGTAAATTTCGAGGCCGAAATTTCTTTAAGAGGGTAGAATTGTAACATCCTAGAATTAGGGGTTCTGCATGTTAGGCTTTTCTGTGTGTTGGTTGTTCTGCTTGTTATTTAAATGTGTTTGGGGGTCCTGGTGAGGCTCGGGTTCAAGCCAGAGCCTTGGTAAAATTTTGGTTTTGGGCACTTTAGGGGGGAAGCTAGTAGGAGCAGGCCTTAAGTTTATTTGCGTGTGGTTGTTGACACAAAGGAGCTTGTGTCCAAGTGGAGGTGGCATCACTTGTAGGAGCATAAGGGGAGGAGTTCGAATCCCATAAGCCTCATTATGAAGCTTTATTTTTGGCGCCAGGAAGGAGAGAAGATGGATTCGGCAGGGACTCTTCAAGGGTGATGGTTGAATGGGTCAATGTATTCAAATGGATGGACAAGAGTGCTTGAAGGAATTTGAATTGGTCAAACCAATTTGAATGGGTGTTGGGGAGTGAAAATAGGAGCAAATTAAGGGATCCGGTGATGGTGGAGGTGTTGGCCGAATGTGGGGAGCTTGAGGGGGGGATTTCAGTTTAGTTGCTAGGAGGTGAGTGTGCCGAAATTCCCATAGGTCTTAGGCATTTTTCATTTTTGGCATTTTCGGTCATTAAGGGTGAGTGCCGATTTGTGCAAAAGTCTTCTTGAGTTCTCTCTTTGTAACACCCCAAACTCGGCCCATTCGTTACGACCGAATTTGAAATGCCACTGCGAAAAAACGTTTGAAGACTGATTTCACTTTTGGGAAAAACATTAAAAAATTTGTCATTTGAAAACCATGTCCAATTAAAAATTCTAAATAATATAAGCTTGACAAAAATATCCAAATTAAAAGCACTTCCAAATAATAATTTAATGGTCGTCTAGCTTAAACATAATAAAAATGCTCAAATAGAAATACTTAAATACTTTAACTGGGCCTTATTACAATAAATAATTAAACAAAAGTTCTTAGTAATAAACTGAATAAAATAAAGAAGATGTCTTCGCATGGGCCACCTCGTATCCACTCCAACCCGGTCCAATCACCACGAATCATCTGCGATGTTTGATAAAAATTGGGTGAGTCATACTGACTCGGTGTGTAATTAGTCCATGAATTCCACCCACATGTTAACCACATATTAACTCATATATCGGATATCAATTATCAAATTCACATGTTATCACATTCAGGCTTGGCCCATATTCATATCACATTCATCTAATAGGGTAGTTAACCACATAATTTCCACATACCGGGCTTAGCCCATTTCCACATTAATCCACATATCATATTGGGCTTGGCCCATTTCCACATATGTTCACATACGAAATCATGCAATTATGAAGCCCAACCCAAACCTAGGGTCCATCCGCTACACACCCCCTTATCCAAACCTACCACACACAAGGGGATTATCAAATCACCCTCTCCTTTTCACTCCAAAGGCAATCATTTGCCGTCCACGTGCAATTAAGCACAATAATCCACAACGCGACCTCGATCGGCGCCAATCCACGATGTAGCCGTAGCTAACACCAAAACCACGATGGGACACATAGTCACTCATCAACCACGATATGGCACATAGCCGATATCAACCACGATGAGGCACATAGCCACTCATCAAGCCACGCGAACTAAATCGCAATTAATCCACAACGTGACCTCGACCAACGTCAATCCACGATGTAGCTCAAGGCTAACATCAAAAACCACGATGGGACACATAGTCACTCATCAACCACGATATGGCACATAGCCGATATCAACCACGATGAGGCACATAGCCACTCATCAAGCCACGCGAACTAAATCGCAATTAATCCACAACGTGACCTCAGTCAACGTCAATCCACGATGTAGCTCAAGGCTAACATCAAACCACATACTCGAAGTACACCCGTACCTTCTTTCATATCCCAACACATGCACATGCCACATAAAATAATGATACAATGTAATGATGCATGAGCATGTTCATCAAGCATATTATCACATATTCATATTAATAATCACATATCATCAGGTTTGGTACTTACCGGATTATCGACATACCCCTTGAGGGTATCCTTATCACAATTTCCACTGCACTAGTTAGCACATTCATAATACATACACATTTCACATACATATCATATACCCGGAAAACGGTGGGTTAATCACACACCTGATCACTTGGAGAACTATGCTTTCGATACTGATGCTATCACTAGGCGATACTACGGCTATTTGCCTACTTTCTTGTTCTAACGCTGGTCCACACCCCGGTGGCCAATCCCTAACTGCCGAGACAGATCTCTTCTTAAACTTCGGGATAGGGACCTTCCCTTTCCCTTCTTGAATGGTATTCGCCTCCATCAACACACTTAATCAGAACAATCGATTTAATCATCAATATATGAATTCTTAACCAAATATCCACAACTTATCATACTTACTGAAAGGGTCTTGAAATCCCGAAAAGCTTGATCTAATGCTTAGATCCTTAATCCCTACATTTGATTAATCACCTACTACTTTAATAAAAAGCCATTCGGCCATAAATCCAAATCCTAGTAGGATTAGTATACTTAAACTTACCTTGTTGTCGTTTGACTTAAGAATCAAGTCTTGAAATCTACGCTATACTCTTCTTGCATTCGCCAAGCATTGAATCAATTAACTTGGTTAGTTTTCGGCTTTTGGAATAATTAATGAACACATATATTTACCAAACATGGCCTTGGCCGAATACTATAGACACTTACCTTGTGGATTTTAAATCCCAGAAACTCACCGAATAACTAGGGAACACGTGGCCTATGGTGTACCTTTCGGAAAAGAACTTCTCCTTCCTTGTAGTCGACACTTAGTAAATCCTGAAAGATCTCTTCAAAGTTTCGGCAACAAGATATTAATGGGGTTAGTCCTAGATTTGGCAAATCTTAAGAAAAAGGATGAAACCGAATGAGATCTTACCCTTACTTGAAGAAATCGATAGCACCTTCACTTCAACCTTGGAGAGATTCGGCTATGGCTAGATGATGATCTCACAACTTTCGGCTTTTGGAGGGATTAGAAAGAGAAGATAAGGAAGAATAAAGATGGAGGATTCGGCTAGATCACAAGGTATTTCGGCTTGGCAAAAATAAAAGAAGAAGAAGATTTGGTAAAGAGAATTCGCAGAGGCTTTCAAAGAACAGATAATAATGCAGAATGGCCTCTCTTTTCCTTTTATAAATAAATTATCATCTAAGAAGTCCCTTACTTGGCCATCACTCTTCTATTTTAATAGCTTTATCTCTTTAATTATCACTTAAAATAAAAGATAATTCAGCAACTATCCTTACTTAGCCGAAATTATTAAACTCAAAGTCCCTTACTTGGCCATCACTTCTCCCTTATTTTCCTCTTTATCTCTTTATTCAAATTAAAAGAATTTAATCCAACAATTATCTCTTGAAAATAATGATAAATAAATCCCTTATTTATCCACTATTTATAAAACAATAAAAGCTCCTAATTTATAGCCATGTGCCGTCCACCTCTCTGCTCCTTGTAGCAAAATAAAATTTCTTTTATTTGCTTCCCGTGTGACTCGAACTTAGGCCCATTCCTCTTGCATGTGGCGTCATTTCCAGAGGCCCTAAGTGGCATCTTCAGTCCACTTTTCCAAGCCTGTTTGTGTGTCAAATTTCACAAACTTTTTCTTTTAAGGCCACCTTGCCTTAATTTCCCCTTTTAAACCTTAAAACTCGTCATTTCTAGGTCATTTCTAAGTTTCCAAAAATTTTCGACCGGCTCTGTAAACTTGACATTTCCTTACATTTCCATGACATTTCCTTACAAGACATTTCCTTACATTTCCAAGACATTTCCTTACATTTCCATGACATTTCCTTACAAGACATTTCCTTACATTTCCAAGGTTCTAAAATGTTCACTTTCCTCTTTTAAACTTAACATTTCCATACATTTCGAGGTTTCCAAAAGTGTTCAAAATATATTCATAACACATAAGATATGTCATTTCGTACAATTAAACCAAAAATGCATAGGCCCTTTTCAGGATGTTACACTCTTTTTCTCTCATTCGGTTCCCTACTTCTCACTGTGCCGAAACTGCCAGCTTCTCCTATTCATCTCTTTTGCTTCTTTCACCTTAGCCAAAATCAGTGTGACCATTCGGGCATCCCTTTTTCTTCTACCTTTTAGCCAAATTTTGGTTCTCTTCTACTCATCTCTTTCACTTTTCTTTTCTTTCACCCTTTTCAAAAGCCAAAACTCTCTACTCCTCTACTTCTGTCTCTCCTAGCCGAATACTTTCTGCACTTCTCTCATATCTTTTATGTTCTCATTGTGCACCCCTATTTCTTGTTCTCTAGCCGAATCTTAAGAAGCAGAGTAGTTAATTTCTGTCTGCCGAAATATCCTCTACATTCAGTAGGTGCATTTTGCAAGGTAATGTTCTTCTTCCTTAATTTCTTGCTATCGATTCTTGTTCTCTTCCTTTTAGTTGTTCGTTCTAAAAGCCGAAAGTCTCATTTTGGTGTTTCTTTTCCTATGGCCGAATCTGTTGGTGTTCTAACACACCCTTCTAGTCTTTTCTTAACGTCGGGTTCTCATTATGGATTCATCAAGAATCACAAGCCAAATCTGTTAATAAGATTTTTCGGTAGCCAAGGTAAGGGATTTCTCTTTTATTCTTTGTGATCAACTTCTATTCATATTACTTTGCCGTAATCAAACCCCTTGTTGGGGCAATCCCTGTATTCGCTATAATATTGTATTGATCAAGGTTTTTCATCATGGATATGAGTGCTAGCCGATCCAAGGAGGGTGCATCTAAGAAGTCTTACGGGGGTGGACTCATAGTCTCTAATCCGTCATTCAAACGACGTGCTGTGTCGGCGGTTCGTGATTTTCCGCTGGGTTGTGGAAGAGAGCCGACATTTGCCTGGGATAGACAAATCACAATTGTTTCTTCTAGTGAAAGTGTTGACGAGTTAGAGTGTATAGTCGTACACGTTATCAGGTGTGTAATGCTCACACTTTACTATATTAAATTACATTAATAACTGTGTTGGCTGAAAGCCGAAACGACTGTATAGATAGTCGAGATACCCTCATGGGTAAGGTTGGAGACACCGGGTAAGTTCCGCTATGATGTTACTTTCGAATATATGCATGTATGAATTAATTATCCGCTGTACATTGAAAGTATGTTGCATTCATCTCAGTATGATAATATGTTGCATGGGTTTTGGGAAAAGATTGAAAGGGAAGTGTGATTCGATGGATCGCCACAGATGGTCTAGGACCACGGTGGGTTGGCCCCACATATTTTATTCAGTGACTATGTCACAGTGTTCTGCGACCATGGTGGTTTGGAACCACGTATACATATGGTTATCAGTGACTTATCTCAGTGGTCTGGGACCACAGTGGGTTGGCCCCACGTATACTTATCAGAGATCGTCACAGTGGTCTGGGACCACAGTGGGTTGGCCCCATGTATATATATTCTGTGACTCTGTCACAAGTGGTTGCAGGACCACAAAGTGGCTTGATGCCACGCGGTGTTTGGTGACTCGGAGACCTAGAGGATGGAAAACTAGGATTGGGTCAATTTGCATTGCATACATTCTTAATATGCCATATTGTGTGGGCTAAGGCCCAATATGCATCTGTGGGCTTAAAGCTCGATTGCGTTATAAGGGGAATTACACACTGAGTCTTGGTGACTCACCCCTCTGTCTAATTTTGCAGGTAATCCCTAGATCGTGGAATTGGGAGCCGAGGCGAACTTTGGGGTGGCCATGCATGATTTTTCTCGACACTTTCGTTTTCCTAATTAAACTCATTTGTTTTTTATTTTGGGATTTTGCAATGTAATAAGGCCTCCATAACTTTAATTTGGGTTTTTGCTTTAATTGGTTATTGCATATCTTATGAATTGACAAATATGGAGTTTTTTCTAAAATAAAACTATAAACCATCATTTTTTTCTAAAAAGGTGATAACAAGAAGATGACATGTGAATAACTAATTAATTCGGAGATTTTCGTAAAACCTCAACATTGTTTTCAAATGTCACGTTTTTAAAACCACTAAACGAAAAGTTTCCAAATTTCGATGTTCTGTTGAAAATTTCAAAACTTCTTTTTCTATAACTTACCAGATTTGGTCGTAACGCATTGACCGGGTTTGGGGTGTTACAGTTTTGAGATTCTTGTGAGTGATTTCGTGTCAGAAACAGTAAAGGTGTGTAATGAGAAACCCAGAAAATAGTGTATGGATAAAGCCAAAATTGGGCACTATCGAAGCCACACAGTCGTGTGGTAGGCCGTATGTGACACACGACTGTGTGCTAGGCCGTGTATGATACACGGTCTAAGCTATTTTGGGCTATATGGGCCACACGGGCATGACAATTTGGGCCGTGTGGTCCACACGGGTGTGTGGGCCCAAAATTCAAAAATTTTCCCTATGTCTGTACACGTCGTCCTGATCGACTGTAGGCCTCCTGTGAGGTCGGTATGTGATTATATATGCTATAAAACATGAATTTCGTAATCTGTTAGTATAAAACTTGACGTAAATACGTGTATAATGTGTATAATGCTCATGTAAAGTGATACGATATGTATGATCTGTTATGTATAAAGCATGTTCTACATCTGTTATACGAGCATGTATGATATGTAAATTCTAGCATCTGTTATTTCCATTTATATTTGATTATGGGGTGGGACATGTATTATGCGGAGGAAATGTTCTGTGATAGGGGATAACTCGCTCGTTATACTGGTAGCACTGCTACAAATATTCTAGAAAGTGGCATACAGACACTAAGTGGTGTGTAGGGCTGGATGGGCCTTTAAGACCCTACAGGTGTGTAGCGATGGTCGAAGATGGAGTGTAGCAGATGGGGGTAGGATTGTAATTTGCATATGATTCTGATTCTGTATGAGATAAACATTTGTATCCGCTCTGCTATGTAGTAATTCTGGAAATAAATCTGTAATTTTGTTTTCTGTAAGTTACACACTGAGTTATAAAAACTCACTTTCTATTTGTTTGACACTTTCAGGTAACCCTCAGACTTAAGCGGGTCGGTGCGACGGGAGCTCGGTTGTGTCCACATTTGCGTAAACTTAATTTACTTAAAATTGACTTACTTAACATTTTGATTTAAGAGTTTTGTAAATTTTGGACTCTTTGGACATTGGGGGTATTTATTTTTTGTTTTGGACTTTTATTTTGGATTTTTGGCATGACCCTCGATAAACAACTTTACGAAAACATCTATTTTTTTGCAATCAACTATTTTCGAGGAAACAAACCCGGTTTTCCAAAATATAATGTTCTAAGAATTTCCACTGCAAAATATTCGATTTATTTAGAAAATGTAAACAAACAACGGTGTGACCTAAATAAGTATGACAAACAAGTTTTCACATAAAATGGGTTTTTATTTAAGTAACAACGGGTCATGTTGTTTGTAATAAACGAGGGCTAGCTTTCAATCTATTTTACGTAACCACTCTAGATTCGGACATAATGTCCAGGCCATGTTTGGGGTGATACATTTAGAGTGTGTAATCTAACTATGTTGTCCCCTCTCTCATGGTAGGGCTTTTTGAAGCCCATTATGACTATTCATTTCCTCTGGTTGATAAAAGGTTGCTTATGTTAGAGCAACATTGGTGGATGTAGATGTTGTTAGCAATGGTGATGTTTCGAGGGCTTGCTTTGCTTCTTGGTCCTCTCCCAAGCTTTTGGTGGCTTTGAGAGCTTTCTCTTCTTTTCGCTAGGGCTGGGTTTCAATGCATTAATCCTTTAATGGTTAAACCGTCTTCTAAGCTAGATATCTTGGTTTTTTTTATAAGAACCAAACTTTAACAAATCAAAGTAGAAGGACTAGCTTCTTAATTTAGTAAAGTAGAGAGATGAAATTCATAATTAAACCTTATTTATTTAGTTATGCTCCCAATCCATGTAATCTTGGCACATTTAACATACAGTCCCTCTACTTTTAATTTTAGAAATTTAGTCCATCTACTCTTTTGATTTAATAATTGAAGTTCAGTTGATAAAACTATCAAATGAATTTTGCTAAATTGGATTAAGTGGCATTATTAAAATAAAAATATTTACTCATATGGATAATTAAAATTGAGTGAATGCCTCCCCGCCCATGAGAATGGAACACATTTCATGGTTAGTCGTTTACCTCTTTGGAGAGCAGTTGCAGCGAGGGGATTAGTCACTGCTACCAGCAATGGACACCTTGGTTTAAAGAAAAAAAATCTAGTGAATTCCACAAAAGAAAAAAAAATATTGACTTTATTCAGCTTCTCTAAACCAATGCTAATGAACCTTATAGTCCTAGTTCTCACAATTGAAAACCTTATAACCTCATATACAAAATTTGTATTTCCTTATTTAGCTTTTCGCGTGTGTAATATTGGCCATATGAGAATTTAAATAAAAATCCACATAATATAATTTAACAGAAGTTTTTTAATGATGTTATAAATTGGACTTCAATTATTAAATCAAAAGCATAGAGAGACTAAATTCCTAAGATTAAATATAAAGAGATTAAATTTCAAATGTGCTAGGAGTACAAAAATTGAAAGCATAATTAGAACAATTTAGATTCATGCTTCTTTATCATTGTATATTGAAATTAGTTCAATTTTATCTTCAATAATACATTGTAATTTTATCATAAATGAAAGAAATTAAATATTGGGGAAATAGAAACTATCATTGTATTTGATAATTTTGAATATTAAATGAAAACATGATATATTTCAAAGAGATATGGCATATTTAAATTTGATTTAACATACATGTATGACACATATTGATGTAGTAATTTTTAAATATATGTTTTTCCGCAATGAGGCATGGTTTTACTTTTTTCCCAACCCTTTTCTCCTAAACCTACAAATTGTACAATTAGGTCATAGAGCAACAATCATAAATACTGAAATAAGACAACATTTGGAAGAAGACCCTCTAGATTTGAGGCCATGTGGCTCTCAAATCACCAATGCAAACAAAGTCTAAAGACAACTTGGGATACTAAAGTTTATGTCAATCATGCTTTTCAAGCTTTCTCTAAGATTAAGCAAAGCAAATTTGTTTTACTCAATTGGAATAGGGTTTACTTTGTGAAATGAAAAAGAGAATGATGGAGCTAGAGAAATTGTTAGAAGACATAAAAAAATAACATAAAATTTCCAAGCTTGCTACAAAATGTGAGATTTCTTGGAGATGAACTTGAGCAATTGTTGGAGCATAATTAATTACACTAGCAACTAAAAGCTAGAGCTGATTGACTGAAAAAGGTGAATGTAATAGCAAATATTTTCATACTCAAGTTCATAAGGCTTAATAATAAGATTTTTTTCTTAAAGCATGAATCAGTCCTTGATATTAAATTAGACTTTATACTTACAAAAAAAAAACCCTTTCTAAGACACTTTAAAAGTATTTATGAACAGGTTGATAGTAATAGTAAAGAAGATATCGTAGCCTATTTGAACTCACTGGACCTTCCAAGACTAACTGAAGATTATCAAATTAGGCTTAATAGTGTCTTCATTGATGTTGAAATCAAGTAAGACTTGTTTTCAATGGGGTCTCTTAAAGCCCCTAGACCTTATGGGAAGCTAGCTATTTTTATCCAAGCTATCTGGGGCATAATTGGTTCAATTACCAGTATGATGGTAAAGAACTTTTTGAATAAAGGCTTTCTACTTAGGAAGATCAATAAAACTTTTATTGTCTTGATCCTTGAAAAAGTTATGCCAAAAAATGTCAAGGAGTTTTGACCTATAAGACTGTGTAACACTGCTTACAAATTTATTTCTAAAATGTTTGTTAATAGGCTTAAATCTATAATGGAGAACCTTGTTACTCCATTCCAAAATGATATTTTTTTTAAAAAAAAGAAAGAAGTTAGGGGACAATGTGATCATTGGTTCTAAGCTCCTTAAAAATATACAAAAGAAGAAGTAAGGTATGAGAATCCTTGGAGGCATCAAGCTTGATATGAATAAGGCCTTTAACAAATTGAGTTGGATTTTTATGGAATGTGTGATGGAATTTGTACATTTCACTGGCTGATGGAATAAAAGGGTTCAAGATTGCATACTATTATTAGTTTTCAAGTTTTTGTCAAGGATGACTTATTTGAATCCTTCTATCTTTTAAAAGGATTGGAGCAAGGAGATCCCCTATCCCCTTAAATGCATTTTCATCTTATGCCACAATGTTCTCTCTATTGCCCTTCTAAAAGCTAAGGAGAGGAACCAAATCAAAAGAATCAAATTCAGTAGGACAAGTGTGTTAGTCTCCCATCTAACTTTTGCAGCTGACGAATTCATCTTTTTTTAAGGCAAGCATTGAGGAGTGTGGAGTAACCAAGTCCATTATGAAACAATATTGCAACTTCTCTTGTCAACTTGTTAATGTTGAGAAATCTAAATTCACAGTAGGCACTAATTGCCATCCAAGATTTATGAGAATTTTGAAGAAAATATTTTCTGTAAAAATTGAAAGTAAGCCTAAAAGATATCTTGGCTTCAAATTAAAGCATTTGTTAAACAAAAATGCCCTTTTTCTAACATGTCTTGGAGAAATCTCAAGCTAAACTTTAAAATTGGAGGGCAAAACTATTATCGCCAAGAAATAAGTTATCTTTAAATAAATCAAACTTATCTAATCTCGCTGGATTTTGTATGTCTTATCTCAAGATACATCAAAACTTTTGCCTCTTCTTAGATAGACTTACTAGAAATTTATGGTGGAAACATAAAGTTGATGAAAGGAATATTCATTTTGCTTGTTGGGATAAGTAATGTTCACAAAAAAACTAAGGTGGTGTGGAAATTAGAAAAAGAAATGACTTTAATCAAGCCCTAGTTGCACTATTGTCTCTTAAAAAAAAAAAAAAAAAGTCCTCTCTTTAGTGACACTATTGTTATGTAACACCCTTACTCAGCCCGGTCACTGGAACTGAGTAAAAAGATACTACAGCTAAACTTAACAAATCAAGAAATACCTTATTAAACAAAAACTCTATTATTCATATAGTAAAACACACATAATCGATCATATTAAGAATTTGAACTCTATAATGACCTAGGTGCAAAATAGGATTGATTTACAATTTTTTTAAAGTTTTAAAGTGACTACTGAAAATCCATAGTAGGTATCGATACTAAATCGATACTTTTTTTGAAAATCGATACCAAAATTGGATATTGTTTTCTTTGCAAAACAATAGTATCGATAATTATTTTAGAGTACCAATATTTTATGAAAAAGTATCGATATTCAAATAAAAATGGATACCATTTTGGCATTCTGTTTGTTTAAAATAGTTCATACGGTTAAGTATCGATACCAAAAGCAAAAGTATCGATACTTAGGTTCAAAATGGTAAAATCTCATCTTTAAAAGTTCCTTTCATACCAAATTTTTCCTATCACACAAAAGACATTATTATTACCTAATCAAACACATAAAAATCTAACCAATATGCCCTCATTAACAACACAATTCAATATCCAAATCAAAATCACAAATACATGTAACATCTCATGCCAAATCTACCATTAGAAATTCAATTCATTGAAGTCTAATTTTATCATATTCTAGCCATTCACAAATAGCAATGTACAAAATAACCAAAACTCATACTTATGAACTTTTACAACCAAAAGCCAAGGCATATACATATATACATATGATCCAAAATCTAACTAAGACATCATCATTCAAGTATGATAAAAACCACAAGTGAGAAGCAAGCATAACTTTTATAATCACCTATTACATTTCATGCCATCAAGTTAAATTCACCACATAACAATGTCAATATCACATTAAGATCTCTAAACCAATCTATGATTAACCACATTATTAGCCACAAACAATCAACTTATAAACAAGTACAAAATATGCTACTTATAATAAACACTTATATACAAATTACAAGATACTCCTATTACATGCCACATATTCCAAAGTAAACGTTTTCAAAGTCTACTGAAGATAGTTGGATAGTGTGATCTTCCACATGATCCGATTGCCCAGATCCATAAAAAAAGATCTACAAGAAATCAGGAAAACAACACGAGTAAGCTTTTATGAGCTTAGTAAGTTCACAGGTTGAAACATTACAACTTACCATATAACCACAGTTTTATAATGAACAAAATCAATAACCAACATTAACCCTATCAATCACAGCTATTCAGTAGGTGAATTTCATAAATTCAAGTAATTTAATCACCTCATTTATACAATATCAACCATTATCAAGTCACGATAAAGTATCGAAAACCATAAACACATGTACAAGTCTTTCACAAGAAATCATAACTAAATATCAGTTACCTATCATCATTAAATCATTTAACCATTAAAAAATTTGGCTCGATGAACGGTATAACAGATACGAAAACACGGTTATCTATCCAGAACACACCAGAACACTCAAACGAGCCAAACCCACCGAGAACACACCTGGGCACCAAAGGCTCAAATCGTAGGCTAACATCCTCCAGAAACACACCTAGGCACCAAGTGCCAAGCCCGAAGGCTTTACATCCGCCCCCGGTAACACACCAGAATCACTGTAAATATAACACAATAGTCTGTAACAAATGGTGGACTTCAGTATATTAAGTGGATAGTAACAAGTCAAAAATCATCATCTCATCATAAGTCAATCCCGTACCATGCCCAATAAAACCTATTGGCACACCAATTGTATATTATCCTATGTTCATCTGGGCTCAATACAGGTAATCGTATAACATTTTACAATTCAATTCATTTTTCTCACCTTGTACCAATTTATAACAATTCAATTACATTTATATATTTATTAGCATACCACAACTCAGAAATCAATATAATATAAAAATTATTCTAATTTAAACTGTATGAACTTACCAGGGCTAAACAGCAAAGATTGTAATGTTAGAGGCTGATCAGCAATTTTGCTTTTTTCGCAATTATCTATCGGCTTTTAATCTAAACAGTAATTTATTTTAATTATCATCCCAAATACTTATAATTTTTCATTTAGTGGATATGACTTCTTTATTGATATTTTTCACAATTGCCCTACACTTTTACATTTTATTCAATTTAGTCCTTAAACCCGAAGTTGCAAATTTAACAAAAAATTTTCAAACACCCATGCTAGCCAAATTTATTCCCATCTAGAACAGTCCATATTTATTCAAAATTTAAAAAACTTCCATGTCAATTTCAATATTTTATCAAATTAGTCCTTTAACTAAAACTAACTAAAATTGCTTTATAAAGCAGTCCTAAACCACAGTCAAGATCATAAATCCTTCATCTAACATAAAAAACAACTAAAATTAAATAATGGCAAAATACAAAATCTTTAACAGTTTCAAAAAGGAGGTACGAATGAACTGGACCTAATTGCAATGATCTCAAAAGCATAAAAATTACAAGAAACGGGTGAAAAATGGCTTACCATGCAAATAAATTAGTTTGACCGAAACTTCCAAGGTACCAAAAATGGTGGTTCGGCTATGGGATGAAAAAAGAAAAAAATGAAGTATGTTTTCTTTACTTTTTGTTTTATTATTATTATTTCATTATAATACTTAATAATTAAACTAAATATAAAACATATAAAATATAATAAATCTTAATGTTCAACGTCCACACTAATTAAAAATGGCCTATTTGCCATATAAGTCCCTCCTCATTCACTAACTTAACCATTAAATCATTAAAAGTCAATAACAATGAAGTTTTACATCTTTTATAATTTAGTTATTTTTCTTTAATTAACTATCTAAACCATAAAATTTCCGAACCGAACCTTCACATATCAATATAATAACTATGTAAATATTTAATAAAAATATCTACGAGCTCAATTTACAGAAATGTGGTTTCGATATCTCATTTTCTAAAACCACTTGACTTTCGGGACAACCACTTATACTTAACCATTTATTCATTTAATTAAAATTCATCAAATAATAAAAAATTATTTCAAAAATATATTTCACTCATATAATTTAAATACTAATATTACGAATTTACTCTTCGATTTTTTGGTCTCGAAAGCATTATTTTCGACACCACTGAAAAATGGGCTGTTACAACTCTCCCCTCTTAGAAAATTTCATCCTCAAAATTTCTTACCTAAACATAGATTCGGGTACTTTGATTTCATAGATTCTTCTATTTCCCACGTAGCTTCTTCAACTCCGTGTCGATGGCGTAACACTTTAACCAACGGAACACGTTTATTTCTTAATTTTTTCACTTGCTGAGCTAAAATTCTAACCGGTTTTTCGCTATAAGTCAAATCAGGTTGTAATTCAATTTCGTCCATAGACAAAACATGTGGCAGATTAGAATGATAGCGTAGAAGCATCGGAACGTGAAAAAAATTGTGGATTCTATGAATTTCCGGAGGTAATGCCAAAGAATACACCATGGGTCCGATTCTTTCTAAAATCTCATACGATCCAATGAATCTTGCACTGAGCTTTTCTTTTTTACCAAAATGCAACACCTTTCTCCAAGGTGAGACTTTTAAAACACTTTCTTACCAACCGAAAAATTATATATCTTTACATTTCTAATCAGCATAAGATTTCTGATGGTCTAAAACAGTTTTTAATTGATCTCAAAGAAATCGAACCTTTTCTTTTGTTTCAAATAACAAGTCAATTCCTGCCAGTTTCGCAACATTCAATTTCGACAAGTACAAAGAAATTTTGTATTTACATTTGCATAAAGTCTCATAGGGTCATTCTGTAACGCCCCGAATTTGGGGCCTAGAAGGAATGGGCCTTGAGCGTGGGATCAGCTAGGAGACGACACATAAATATTTATGTGCGCAAGAAAATGACACAAATTGCTTGTTTTCTTTAGTGGCTAAGTGATTTAGGAAGAGTTGGGAGTGTTGGAGAAGTCCTGGGTTCAAACCTGGGCTTTAGCAAAATTTTTGGTTTTTGCTCTTAAGTGAATCTTGGCCTTAGCTTGAAGGCTTTATAAATATTTTTGGTGAAATCATGACACAAGGAGTCTGCTGGTAAATGTGGGAAGTGGCGTGTGGAGTGTACTAATGGTCTAAGGTTCGAATCCCTTGGCATGCAAAAGAATATTTATTTTATTTCCTTGCAGCAGGAGAAGTGGAGTTAGACTGAGACTCTGCAAGGTGAAGTTTGAATTGGTCTTGGAGTTGTTATGGAGGATATCAAGGAGGGATAAGGGGAGTGATTTGTGGATATTTTCAAGGTGTAACATCCTGGAAAGGGCCTATGCATTTTCAGTTTAATTGTATGAAATGAACATTTTGGAAACCTGAACATTTTGGAAACCTGAACATTTTTGGAAATGTTTCAAAAATGGAAAGTCAACATTTCTGGAAACCTGGAAATGTAAGAAAAATGGCAAGTTACAGAGCCGATCGAAAATTTTAGGAAACTTGGAAATGACCCTAAAATGATGAGTTTTAAAGTTTAGAATAGGAAATTAAGGCAAGGGGGCCTTAAAAGTAAAAGTTGGTAAAATTTGACACACAAAGCAGCTTGGAAAAGTGGCACGAAGATGCCACTTAGGGCCTCTCGGAAATGGCGCCACATGCAAGGTGTTGGGCCTGAGTTCGAGTCACTTGGGAAGCAAATAATGAAGGTTATATTTTTGCTTCCAGGATATTGAGGTGGGACGGCACTGGTTTCTAGAACAAGGAAGTGTTTTATTTTCACAAATATGTGAATAATAAGTGATAAATATAGGATTAATTTTAATATGATTATTGAGGAGATAAATAATGGATTAAACACTTTTATTTTTAAATAAAAGAAAGGATATTATCACAAGGAAGAGTGGTGGCCAAGTCAAGGACTCTTGGCCTAGTAATTTCGGCTAAAGGAGGAGAGTTAGGCTATTCTCTCATCTTTTCCTAAGTGTGCCGAAAATTCCTAGCCCCTCTTTCTCTCTGCCGAAATTTTTCCTAAGCAAAACTCCATCTTTTCTTCTCCTCTCCTTTGCTATTGTCGAGCCAAAACACTCTTTGATCCCTGTTAAATCTCCATAGCCGAATCTCTGTGACTCTAGGCAAGGAAGAAATCATCAAAGCATTAAAGGTAAGGTTAAGCATCATTCAAGTTCTTTTTCTTTTCTATTTGGCGAAAGAGAAGGGTCTAATCCCTATTCTGTTTTTGGCCGAATCTGCAAAGGGGTCTCTCGAGGTTTCTACAATCGTTGAAAACAAGGATCAAGGATCTAAGGTAAGATAAATATATATTTGGTCGAAGGTTACGTTTTATATGTTAGATCTAACATATGAATTATAGGAATTTCGATATCACTAAAGGAGCAAGGAACCGATTTTTGAGATCTCATCTTAAGGTAAGTGGTTATAATCGGCCAAGGTTCTTTCTTAAATGTCTAGATCTATTTGTTTTAATCGAGACTAATCAAATCAATGGATTTAATGGTTAGCCGATTTCAAGGGAAGAACACAAATCTTCTGGATTTGATTATCAATCAAATCGACAAACAAGGTAAGTGTTAGTAATACCATTCCTAGTAGGATTTGGTTTTAAAATCGAAAAGGTTATTAATATGTTTATATATGATGGGCCGAATATAGGAATTAATGGATCTAAAGCCTAGATCGGGATTTCGGGATCTCAAGGAATCTATTAAGCAAATCAGTGTGTACTCACACTAACTTTCGATATATCATATGGCAATTATTTTTAATATATGAATATGCATAAGAATGTGAATATGGCTAAGTACCATAAATGTGGTAAGAAGTACCAGGTACGTTTCCTATCTTTGATAGGATTACGAATGTGATATATTTTGAACATGTGAATAGTAACATGAATGAGAAAATAAGTATGTTGTGCATGATAAAATATGTGGGGCATTTGGGCTATATGTGAAAGGGGAAGAAGGTGTTGACTTGGTCTCACTAACGGAATATGGTGACTACGGTCACAAAATTTGAATATGGTAACCGGTTACATTATCCGAATTAGGTAACCGGTTACATTATTTGAATATGGTGTCTAATGACACAAATTATATGGGCGATGAGCACGTCGACCGCAATGATCGCCTTCGATGGTGTGTAGCGGATGGAGGGTTGACTTAGTAGTCCCCACGGTGTGATTGGCGTGCGCGGGTGGTGTGTAGCGGATGGACAAATAGGCTTGGGTTTGGGTTGCATCATTTTTTTATGAATATGTCTTTGATATGAACATGTATGCCTAAATTGTTGAATGTTAGTTTGTGTACACATTGAGTCTGTTGACTCACCCCGTTGGGGAATATTTTTCAGGAGATGATCAGTAATGGACCGGGTCGGCAGGAGCTAAAGGTGGCCATGCATAGCAAGGAAAGACTTTTATTATTTGGGACTGTTATTTATATTAAGTACTTAAATTTTATTATTTTTGGGTTTTGATTGATGTAATAAGGCCATAAGGCCCAAGTGAATTTCTTTATTTATTTATTTATTTTTTTTGCTTTACTATTAGATATTATGTCACGAACTAATTTGGATGTAAGTAAGTACAAAATTATTTTTCTTAAAAATGAACTCAAAAATTCTTTTGTCACCTTAATTAAATTGGATTTATAAAATTAAATAAATGGGTTTTTAATCTAAGCCCAACCCAAAACGAAATTTTCCTGAAAATACACAAATTTTCTCTAAGAAACAAAGAATTTTGAAACCGGTTTACTCAAGGAACATACCAGATCCGGTTCAGGCTCGTGGGCAGTGTGGGGTGTTTCAGTTTGGTATCGAGCCCGATTGTAAACTCTCGGCACTGTGGGCTAAGGCCCAAAACGTTTTTAATTCGAGCCCAAATGATTTTCTTTAAAATAAAGCAGTGTTTCGGCATGGCACCTAAGTCTCCGACCATGATCCACGGGTAAGTACCCTAACTTTATGTGTGATTACGTGATTTATGTAGAAAAGGCATGGAACGTAGAATAGAATGATAGGAACATGAACCTTAGGACTAGATTACTCAAACACAGAACCACATAAGACTTAATGCACTAAACAAACCTATGGCTAAGTCACGTGAGCTAGGGTGTGGTAACCCTGTGACGCATGTCTAGGATTGGATCCGAAGAGCACTGGTATTTAAGCGGCCCTAGTGACTCACCTCCTCTTCGCAGAATCCTACCAGTGCGTAGCTTCGGTTCACCCTAACTCGAGAGGGCTCGGCGGTGTGGCAACCCTGCGTGCGCATGTCTAGGAATGGTTTCGATGGGAGCTTGGTATTTAAGCGATCCGCGTGACTCACCTCCTCTCCATTCGAATCCTACAGTGCGTAGCTTTGGTTCACCACGACCAAAGAGGGCTAGGTCATAGGCTAAACATAATGACTAAAACCGAAAGGAACTAGCCATGTTTGAAAGAAAAAAAGAGAGAATAAAACAACAAACCCTAGTTTTAAAATTCTTACGATTTTTCTTTTAATTTTGTGGAAACTATCTTACAACAAAATTCGAAAATTCTGATTTGTGAAAATTACAAAATTGCCCTAACTTACAAAATGACCAAAATGACCCTGGTTTTCGAAAATTTTTGCAACATCACCGTTTTGGAAAATAAAACTCTCAAAAAAAAAGAACCCATAAAGTTTTACAACTTTTGGAATATCCCTAACTTACTAAATTTTACCAATTTACCCTGATTTATGGAAAATTACCAAAATACCCCCGAGGTCAAAAATTACCGAAACGCCCTGGATTCCAATTTTTTTTTTCCAAAATTACCCCGAATCTTTAAAATTTCCAAAATACTTTTGGACAAAATCACCGAGGAACTTTCTGTTTTGAAAAATTACAAAAATGCCCCTGTAGGACAAAATTACGAAAATACCTCTGGGTAGTGGAAAAACAATAACAATGAAAACTACAACATTTCTCTGAATGAATGAAAGTTCATAATTGTTTGATGGATGGATGAATGAATGAAAGGCGTGGTGCTTGTGTGAATCTGAAAGAACCACTCCTAAAACTCTTTTCATAAAACTCCTTCGCGGATAATAAGTGGAACAATGACTAATCCATAAAACTTTTTAATCAGATCTCGACGCTAGAAATGAGCTCCAGAGGATGTGGTCGTCGTGGACGAGGTAGAAGAAGGATGATCGTGTCGAACCCGTTAGATCGGTCGGGGTTCGACAATGAGATACCACCGCCACCACCACCCCCACTGTTCATGTGGAGCAGCAAGCTCGAGACGGGGAAGATCTGTCGTGTCGCAGCCGTCTTTGCGAGTTTTGGAATTGGTGGTGGTGCGGGTGGAAATTCGGGAACCCGTAAATCGTGCTGAACGGCTCCGAGCTAATGGAGCCGAGATGTTTCGTGGAGTGTCGTGAGTGGCACCCCGATACTGGTGAAATCTTGGTTGGAAGCGACGGAGCGCATCATGGATGAGCTCGACCGACCCCGAGGAGAAGTTGAAAGGAATGGTGGCATCATACGCGATGAAGCGTATCGGTGGTGGTTAACTTGTGCGAGATGGTTCTATGGCGGAGGATCGACTCGGGAATATGTTAAGGAGGTATTCGGAAGAAATATGTAGGAACCGTGTATACTGAGGCGAGCAAAGAAAAGCTTTTAGGGCTAGTTCAAGGGAACAAGTCCGTAGCGTAATATGAGGCAGAATTTCGAGGTTGAGCCGTTATGCTCGAGGGTAGTAGCGATTGAACATGAACGCTGTGTTCAATTTGAGGACGGGTGAGAGACGACACGAGATCGTTGATAGCACCGCATCGGGAGCGGGAGTTCTCTTCTTTGTGGAAAAGGCCAAGGTGGCCGAGGGAATTAAAGATGCTACCAAGCGGTGTGGACAAGAATAAGCCTAAGAGAGGTTTTGGACCATCCGGAAAGGGTCATAAGAGGCCTAGGTTGACGGGCCACGAAATCAACAAGTGGTAATGCCGGGCGATGATCGCCCTTGTGAGCATTGTGGAAAGAAGCACTTGGGAGAGTCTTTGGAGAAAGACGGTGGATGTTTCAAATGTGGATCCAAGGACCATATGCTTAAGGATTGTCCCAACCAACCGGATGAGAGCCGACCGCACTCGAATGCTAGCTGGTGGTAGAGGCGATGGCTGACCTCGGCCGGGTCGTGGTTCGGCTAACAGAGGTAATGGTCTTTGCAGAGGCCGTGGAGCACGTGGCCGAGGTGCTACTAATGCGAAGCAAGGCAACGGGATTGGTTTATGCGGTTCGCGAAAGGAGGATGGTGACGCACCGGATGTAATAATCGTTACGTTCTTCATTTCTGACAAACCCTATTTTGCTCTGATTGATGTGGGCTCGACCCATTCCTATGTTACATGTAGTGTAGTGGAAACACTAGGCCTAGACTCAGAACTCTTTGATAGACAGATGACTGTAGTAAGCCCATTAGGCCAAACCGTAGTGGTAGACAAGATCTTTCGGAATGTACCCCTAGAGATTCAGGGAGTAAACTTTTGGGCTGACTTAATGGAACTACCCTTCGGGGAGTTTGAACTTATACTCGAAATGGATTGGTTAGTAGAACACCGAGCCGTGTTGGATTGTGCGGCTAAACGGATGGAGCTAAGAACCCCGGAGGATAAAGTGGTAGCTATGATCGGAGAAAGGAGGAACTACTTGTCTAATGTGGTGTCGGCGCTGAAGGCCGAGAAGATGGTTAAGAAGGAGTGTAAGGCATTCTTAGCCTTCATTAGTACGATAGGTGGGAAGGAGGAAGGTATTAATGGAGTTAGGACGGTAAGGGACTTCGTGGATGTATTTCCGAGGAATTACTGTGAATACCCCGAGATAGGGAGGTGGAATTTGGGATAGATTTGCTACCAGGAACAGCTCCTGTGTCAATTGCTCCATACCGAATGGCGCCAAAGGAGTTAGTTGAGCTCAAGGCTCAGATCCAAGAATTGTTTGATTGTGGGTTCATTCGACCCAGTGTGTCTCCATGGGGAGCACCAGTCCTGTTTGTGAAGAAGAAGGATGGAACTATGCGTATGTGCATAGACTACCGTCAGTTGAATAAACTGACCATCAAGAATAAGTATCCTTTGCCAAGGATAGACGACTTGTTCGATCAGCTGAAAGGGGCAGCTGTGTTCTCGAAGATAGACCTAAGGTCGGGATATCACCAGTTAAAGGTGAAGGAGGCAGATATCCACAAGACGGCCTTTAGGACAAGGTACGGCCATTTTGAGTTTGTGGTGATGCCGTTTGGGTTGAACGCTCGGCAGCGTTCATGGATATGATGAATCGGGTTTTCCAACCCTATTTGGATAGGTTCGTCGTGGTGTTCATCGACGATATTTTGGTGTATTCAAGGTTGGAGGAGGAGCATGATGAGCATCTCCGAGTGGTGTTGGAAGTGTTAAGGGAAAGAAGCTTTATGCCAAATTCAGCAACTGTGAATTTTGGCTAAAGGAGGTGGCATTCTTAGGACATGTGGTATCGCAGAAGGAATAAGAGTGGACCCTAGGAAGATCGAGGCGGTGTTGGAATGGAAACCACCTAGGTCCGTGGGTGAAATACGAAGTTTCTTAGGCTTAGCAGGCTATTACGAAGGTTTACGGAAGGGTTCTCGTCAATAGCCGCGCCTTTGACAAAGTTTCTAAGGAAGGAAGTACCCTTTGAATGGACTAATAAGCAACGGGAGAGCTTTGATAAGCTCAAGAAGGTGTCTTGACGGAAGCTCGGTGTTAATTCACCAGAGGCGGGCAAGGATTTCGTAGTGTATTGTGACGCCGCTACAGGGGTTAGGTTGTGTACTAATGCGGGAAGGAAAAGTGGTCGCGTATGCGTCTCGGCCAATTAAGGCCTCATGAGGTTAACTACCCAACTCATGACTTGGAACTAGCGCGCAGTGGTCTTTGCCCTTAAGGTTTGGAGGCACTACCTTTATGGAGAAAGGTCGATTATCTACACAGACCACAAGAGCCTTAAGTATTTGTTGACTCGAAGGAGTTGAACTTGAGGCGTGAAGGTGGGTGGAATTACCGAAAGACTACGATTGTTCGATAGAATATCATCCGGGCAAGGCGAATGTGGTAGCCGATGCTCGAGTAGGAAGGTTGTGTCGGATCTAAGGGCTTTGTTCGCTCACTTAAGTCTATATGATGATGGAAGCTTTGTTGGCGAGAATTACAAGTCAAGCCCACATGGTGAATGAGGTGAAAGAGGGCCGATTGGCGGATAAGGATCTAAGTGCTAAGTTACGCAAGTACGAGCTGAGAAGTAAAGGATTATGGCGTCATTGATGGTGAGATCTTGTGCTACAAAGGAAAAGTCCGCATGAAGGCGGTGAGTTGAGACAAAGGATTCTTGGGAAGCGCATGGTAGCCCTTATGCTATGCATCCCGGAGGCATTAAGGCAGTATAGAGATTTAAGAGAACAATTTTGGTGGCACGATCTTAGCGGGAAGTGACGGAATTCGTGGGAAAGTGTCGACGTGTCGCAAGTTAAAGGTGAACACCAAGTTCCATCAGATTACTTCAACCAATTGAGATTCCCCAATGGAAGTGGGAAAGGATTACCATGGACTTCGTTAGTGGGCTTCCCTTACGCCTACTAAGAAGGACTCGGTATGGGTGATAGTGGACCGTTTGACCAAGACCGCGCACTTTATTAGGTGAAGGTTGATTATTCTCTCCGAAATTAGCCAAGCTATATGTGGCGGAGATCGTAAGGTTGCATGAAGTACCGTGATCGATCATCTCCGATCGAGACCCAAGGTTTACGTCTCGATTTTGGAAGGCACTCCATCAAGCTTTAGGCACTAAGTTAGACTTCTCAACGGCTTTTCATCCACAATCGAGACAGGCGATCGAGCGGGTTATACAAGTGTTGGAGGATATGTTGAGAGGTCGTGTGGTGGATTTTCGAGGAAGTTGGGAAGATTACTTGCCTTTAGCTGAGTTCGCCTACAAAAACAGCTATTAGGCAAGCATACGGATGGCACCATACGAAGCATTGTGCAGTAGGAAGTGTAGAACACCTACTTGTTGGACCGAGTTAGGAGAACGTCGAGTTTTGGGTCCGAGTTAGTGGTGAAACGGAAGAGAAAGTTGAGTTAATTCGGGCACGATTGAAGGAAGCCTCTGATAGGCAAAAGTCGTACGCCGACCTTAAGCGGAAGGAGATAGAGTTTGAAGTGGGAGACCAAGTGTTCCTGAAGGTCACACCTTGGAAGAAGGTGATGACGTTCGATCATAAAGGAAGCTAAGCCCAAGGTTTATAGGGCCCTATAGAGTATTGAAGAGAGTTGGGCGATGGCATACCAGTTTGGAATTACCGCCGAGTTGCAGCAAATGCACGATGTTTTCCATGTGTCCATGTTACGTCGTTACCGATCGGATCCGTCCCATGTGGTACCAATCGAAGAAGTGGAGCTAAGGCCAGATCTATCCTACGAGGAAGAGCCGATTCGAATCTTGGAACAAGATGTGAAAGTACTACGAAGGAAGTCAGTGCCTCTAGTCAAAGTATTATGGCGCAACCAAGGATTGGAAGAAGCTTCGTGGGAGTCTGAAGAGACAATGCGACAGCAATACCCTCAGTTGTTTAGTTAGGAAATTTCGAGGACGAAATTTTGTTTAAGGGAGGTAGAACTGTAACATCCTGGAAAGGGCCTATGCATTTTCAGTTTAATTGTATGAAATGAAAATTTTGGAAACGTGAACATTTTGGAAACCTGAACATTTTTGGAAACCTGAACATTTTGGAAACCTGAACATTTTGGAAACCTGAACATTTTTGGAAATGTTTCAAAAATGGAAAGTCAACATTTCTGGAAACCTGGAAATGTAAGAAAAATGGCAAGTTACAGAGCCGATCGAAAATTTTAGGAAACTTGGAAATGACCCTAAAATGATGAGTTTTAAAGTTTAGAATAGGAAATTAAGGCAAGGGGGCCTTAAAAGTAAAAGTTGGTAAAATTTGACACACAAACAGGCTTAGAAAAGTGGCCTGAAGATGCCACTTAGGGCCTCTGGAAATGGCGCCACATGCAAGGTGTTGGGCCTGAGTTCGAGTCACTTGGGAAGCAAATAATGAAGGTTATATTTTTGCTTCCGGAATAATTTGAGGTGGACTATGACTTTGGTTTCTAGAACAAGGAAGTGTTTTATTTTCACAAATATGTGAATAATAAGTGATAAATATAGGATTAATTTTAATATGATTATTGAGGAGATAAATAATGGATTAAACACTTTTATTTTTAAATAAAAGAAAGGATATTATCACAAGGAAGAGTGGTGGCCAAGTCAAGGACTCTTGGCCTAGTAATTTCGGCTAAAGGAGGAGAGTTAGGCTATTCTCTCATCTTTTCCTAAGTGTGCCGAAAATTCCCTAGCCCATCTTTCTCTCTGCCGAAATTTTTCCTAAGAAAAACTCCATCTTTTCTTCTCCTCTCCTTTGCTATTGTCGAGCCAAAACACTCTTTGATCCCTGTTAAATCTCCATAGCCAGAATCTCGTGACTCTAGGCAAGGAAGCAATCGGTCAAAGCATTAAAGGTAAGGTTAAGCATCATTCAAGTTCTTTTTCTTTTCTATTTGCCGAAAGAGAAGGGTCTAATCCCTATTCCTGTTTTTGGCCGAATCTGCAAGGGGTCTCTCGTGTTTCTACAATCGTTGAAAACAAGGATCAAGGATCTAAGGTAAGATAAATATATATTTGGTCGAAGGTTACGTTTTATATGTTAGATCTAACATATGAATTATAGGAATTTTGATATCACTAAAGGGAGCAAGGAACCAATTTTTGAGATCTCATCTTAAGGTAAGTGGTTATAATCGCCAAGGTTCTTTCTTAAATGTCTAGATCTATTTGTTTTAATCGAGAGACTAATTAAATCAATGGATTTAATGGTTAGCCGATTTCAAGGGAAGAACACAAATCTTGAGGATTTGATTATCAATCAAATCGGCAAACAAGGTAAGTGTTAGTAATACCATTCCTAGTAGGATTTGGTTTTAAAATCGAAAAGGTTATTAATATGTTTATATATGATGGGTCGAATATAGGAATTAATGAGATCTAAAGCCTAGATCGGGATTTTGGGATCTCAAGGAATCTATTAAGCAAATCAGGTGTGTACTCACACTAACTTTCGATATATCATATGGCAATTATTTTTAATATATGAATATGCATAAGAATGTGAATATGGCTAAGTACCATAAATATGGTAAGAAGTACCAGGTACGTTTCCTATCTTTGATAGGATTACGAATGTGATATATTTTGAACATGTGAATAGTAACATGAATGAGAAAATAAGTATGTTGTGCATGATAAAATATGTGGGGCATTTGGGCTATATGTGAAAGGGGAAGAAGGTGTTGACTTGGTCTCACCAATGGAATATGGTGACTACGGTCACAAAATTTGAATATGGTAACCGGTTACATTATACGAATTTGGTAACCGGTTACATTATTTGAATATGGTGTCTAATGACACAAATTATATAGGCGATGAGCACGTCGATTGCGATCGCCTTCGATGGTGTGTAGCGGATGGAGGGTTGACTTAGTAGTCCCCACGGTGTGATTGGCGTGTACGGGTGGTGTGTAGCGGATGGACAAATAGGCTTGGGTTTGGGTTGCATCATTTTTTTATGAATATGTCTTTGATATGAACATGTATGCCTAAATTGTTGAATGTTAGTTTATGTACACATTGAGTCTGTTGACTCACCCGTTGGGAATATTTTTGAGAGATGATCGAGTAATGGACCGGATTCGGCGGGAGCTAAAGGTGGCCATGCATAGCAAGGAAAGACTTTTATTATTTGGGACTGTTATTTATATTAAGTACTTAAATATTATTATTTTTGGGTTTTGATTGATGTAATAAGGCCATAAGGCCCAAGTGAATTTCTTTATTATTTTTTTTTGCTTTACTATTAGATATTATGTCACGAACTAATTTGGATGTAAGTAAGTACAAAATTATTTTTCTTAAAAATGAACTCAAAAATTATTTTGTCACCTTAATTAAATTGGATTTATAAAACTAAATAAATGGGTTTTTAATCTAAGCCCAACCCAAAACGAAATTTTCCTGAAAATACACAAATTTTCTCTAAGAAACAAAGAATTTTGAAACCGGTTTACTCAAGGAACATACCAGATTCGGTTCAGGCTCGTGGGCCGGGCGTGGGGTGTTTCACAAGGAGTTTGAATGTGAGGGGAATTGTGGCCGAATGGGACTCTGAGGCTTAGTGGAATTCGGCTAAGGGGAAAAGAGAGAGCATTTTCGGCACTAGGCATTTTGTTGATAGGAGAGCTACCGAATTCCCTTACTGGCAGTTTAGGTTTTGCACTTTTTGGCATTTTGGGTTCTCTCTAATTCTTTTTGTGCTACGAAACTGACCATTCGTGTCATTTCTTCTCTGCATCTTTGCTAATCTCTTCTTCTCTTCTTGGCCGAACCTAACATCTATTGTTCCTTACCCTTTTCTTTTACAATCGGATTCTTTCATAGCCTAGCTGAACCTTCCCTTTCTCTTCTATTAACTTCTGTTCATCTTCTATTCTAGGCTGGCCGAATATCACTGTCAGTAATCCTTATCTGCGTTGATCTACTGCAAAGGTTTGGACTATTGGTAAGTGTTCAAAATCTATTCTCTGTTTTTCTTGTTAAAACCAAATACCCCATGCTCTTCTTCTTCTTTTCCAAAACCGAATACTCCCTTTTGCTAACCGATTGTCATTTCCTCCTTCACGTACTCGTTGTGATTCTAGGGTCTTCTTCAAGGAGTGGTGAAGTGTGAATGGTTAGGAGGAGTCACACTTTCGTCCTCAATGTACTGGTAAGGTAAAAGTGTTACCTTAGGTTTTTGGGGTTGGCCGAATGTGCCCTATCAATTACTAATCGGATTTTTATTGTACTATAGGAATCAACAAGGATGGGTGATCGTTTCTGAATAGCGATCGTAGAGGGACTAAGGTCACCCTCATTCAAACAAGGTAAGAAGTGTGTTTCGGATTAAGCGTCAATAAGAGGGTGCTTTACCCTATTGGTTAATGGACTAATGTTAGATCTTGCTTGAACCTAGGTTGGGTGCTCGTGGAGCGTAGAGCAATATCGTAATCAGGTGTGTAATCACACTATTGTTTCTGTGAATCGGCAAAAGCCAAAAAGCTGAAAAGCCGAAACTTCGACATTTGAGGCCTCACGAGTGTGCGACCGCTCGTGTGGTAAAACTGAGCCCACAACCGTGGGCGGTAGACTGAAGAGGCCACCACGAGTGTTCTCGTGCTCTTGGGCCGTTATGGGTCTCGTATGGCTGAAATGGGTCGTGTGGGCCCAATGGGCTCGTGGGCCCCACACAGATAGAATCCACGATAAGTAGTAAATATTGGACTGGGCTATATCATTCGCACAACCGCGACTGGATATGGGCTAAATGGGCACAGGAGCGTGTGGGCCCACTTGGGCCGAATATTGGGCTTTGGGCCCATTTACACCATTTTGACCATATATGTTATCTGTGTCACTCGAGGCAACTGTAGACCTTCCGAAAGGTTGTTATATGACTGAAATACCCCATAGGGTAAAATGACCGTAATACCCCTGTAGGGTAAAATGACCGTAATACCCCTGTAGGGTAAAATGACCGTAATGCCCCTATAGGGTACAATGACCGTAATACCCCTATAGGGTAAAATGATCGTAATGCGTTTGTAGGGTAAAATGACCGTAATGCCCCCATAGGGTAAAATGACCGTAATACCCATGTGTAGGGCCCAAAATTTGCCCGGGCCGTATTAAAAAACCAAAAAAATAGACTATTGTTATAAAAGTCCATTACAAAATAATAGTCCATTAAAATGAAATAACGGGCCCAATAAACCTGTCTCTACCCAATTACAGTGGCCCAAATTTTAGACTCAAACCCAAACTTATAACCCAGACATAAAATTAGCCTAAATACAAAAAGGCCCAATCTGGTCCCTAGGGACCCGAATACAGAAATAATCTAGAAGCTTCTGGGGTTTTCTGGCACTTCAGTTCACGTCGCAGCTTCCCACGCGTGCCCCGTTAGCTCCCCACGCGCGCCCCTTTGGCTTCTCACGCGCGCCGCTTCAGGTTCCTACTAGCAGATTCCGCGCGCGCCCCATAGCCCAGACCAGGTGTTTGGACTGCCTCACACGTGTAACACGCGCGCAACCGCACGTATTCTCGCAAACCTCACGCGCCTCCGTACGCCACGTCCACCTCTCGTACCTGCAAACCAATAGCAGAGAAACAACAGCAAGGAAGAGCAGAGAAAAAAGGACAAACGGCTGTATTTTCTATTGTATTTTTTATTCTTTTTATTTTTTTGGCAGTCGACTATAAAAAGTCGGAGAAAATATTGTAAAAGGACGGATTTTTTTGGCACAGAGAAGATAGCAAAATAGAAAAGATTATTAACAGAGACCCAAAAAGAAAAAAAAGGTGGTTCTTTTACTCTCTCGACTATTTCTTTTCGAACGGGTTTTCTACATTTTCATTCCTTTTCATTTTTCTTTTCGCCATATACAAGAGTAAAGAGCGGGAAGCATACCTGCGAAGGATGAATCGACGGACTCTTTTTCGTCGAGATCGAAACAAACGGGTCCGTCGAATCTAGATCCGGGCCTGGTTCGAAAGGGGAACCGTTCAGTGGTTTCGAATCGGCCGTTGATCGCCGATTATCGTGGCGTGAGATGGCCGAATCTCCCTTTTCTCCTCTGCGTCTGGGAGTGAAAGTGAGGGGGGCTAAGGGTTTCAGTTTTCAAAACTGGCCAAATGAAACCCTAAGTGATTTAATTGTTTTTTAAACCTATTAATGAAGCGGTGCCGTTTGGGCTTATAAAGGTAGCCCTTTAAACGACACCGCCCTAGTCCAAGCTCTGCGACCGACCGGAGCGGCTAAGATCCGCGTGTTTTAATATTCGAGGTTTTATTGCGCCTTAGTCCTTCCACATTTTGGGGCTGCTTTAATTAAACTTTTGTTTATTTTAATTTTGCCCGAAACTTTGCGTTGTTTTAATTTTAATACCTTTTAAGCGCAAATGTTTAAGGGCTCGGGTAAATTGCGCTTTTCGGTCCCTTTTAGTTTATATGCATTGCCTTTTAATTCTTATTCGATTTTTATTTATTTATTGCTTTTAGCTCTCTAATTTTGCTCGATTCCGATAAGGTCCTTTTAATTATTTTTTGTAATTATTCGGTTATTATTATTTTTAAATTATCCCCTTTTTAAATTAATATTAAATATTATATTTTAAATGGCTATAGATATTATTTATTTTTCCACGTTACTTTCATTATTTTTTATATATATGTTTTAATTAAGTGTATATTTGTTTGCTATTGCATGGATTATATTACTTAATTTGTAACCGTTAATTATTGGTGATTCGTTATAGTAATATTTTGCGTGTATTATTTTGCTCCATTTTCTTCAATAATTAATAGAGGAATTGTATGTTGTGTAATTATTGTTATTATATGATTTGCATCTCTTAATTATTAGTTGGTTGTCGTGATGTACTAGTGTAGCATTGGATGTATGGATTAATATTTTGCCTTGTATATTATTGTTATTCTATTGTACCTTACGAAAGATGAGGTGTTTAAATGTCATTTCGATTTTAAAATCATAAGGCAATGCTCGTGTTCAGAGGTTTCGAGAAAATCGTGCTCTAACTTACTGAGTTTCGATTTTCCTCGTTAAAACCTAGCAACCGAGTATCCTTTCTCTCTTAAAGTGCATAATATTTCAAATATAAAAAAAAACTTATTCTCGGGATTTTTGAGATATTGCGCCCTAACTTACTGGGTGTGATATTTTGTCATCTCGAGATAAGAATTTCAAAAGAACAAAGGCAATATTCCGTATTCGGGAATTTTGAAAAATAGTGCCCTAACTTATTGGGTTTCGATTTTTCATTTGATTCTAATAATGGAATATCCTTCTTAATTTTAAACGTACAAGTATTGAATATCGAAGGATAAATCCAATTTCGAGAATATAAGATGTTGTGCCCTAACTTACTGAGTACGGCATTTTATTTCTTTGAAATAGGGAGCTTTGGCATCCTATATGATTCTGTCCAAATATATATCTTAAGTAGATGGATCGAAATCTAGAATCTTTCCAAATTTTCGACATTAAGACATTAATCAATCAATTCGGTACCAATTTTGGGCGCTGCGAGGGTGTTAATCCTTCCTCGTGCGTAACCGACTCTCGGACCTGTTTTCTTAAATTTGATAGACCAAAATTATTGTTTTAATAAAGAAATGTTTTATTAAAATAATCCATCTCAAGGTGATCCGATCACACCTTGAATAAAAGATCGGTGGCGACTCCATATGTTTTAAAGTCGATCCCCGTTTTTCTAAAACCCGTTTTAAAAATGGTTTCGACAGCTTGGCAACTCCACTGGGGACAAATAAGAGAGTCAAGCCGTAAAATTGATTATTTTCTGTCTTTTCATCGAAAATTAAAAATTTGATTCAAAAAAATTACGATCCTTATATTGCATTTGCTTGCTTCATCTCATTTAATTCTTTGTAGTTTGATTCTTATAGAATACTTTTGCATCATATTGCATGACATTTGGTCACACCCTTAAGTGGGAGTGAAGCTACTCCTTAGTGAGGTTTTCACCTCCGTGCAGGATAGTGAATCGCTTCCGGGACACATCCGTACCTATGTCTTCGTGAGATTTTCATCTCCGTGCAGCCATAGGGAAATGTGCCCCCTGAATTGAGCTCTATCCATATGATCCTATAATGGGTGAGGATTGAGGAATCTGCTGGTTCAGGTACCCTCAACTTTAGACACAAACCACATGTAAAAGTCCCTAGGAACTCACCCAAGATGGAGTTGTGATGAATCCTAGTGGTCACCCAATAGGCACTTGAATGCTTTATATGACTATTTGTTTTGTTACTTTGCATGCATTTTCATATTAGAGAGAGGTGTCGATTCGGGTTCGGTTGCTAAGTTAGGGAGCTCGACATGGAAAACGACTTTCTTGATAAGGTGGAAGACAACGCGACTGTTAGAATTTGGTCAGAAACAACGCAGCTGGAACAAGGGGATAGTTTGACTGCAGGACATGAGTCAGAGTTAGTGGACTACACTCGCATTAGTGTTACGCAGAATAATCTCCAAGAATTGAAAGTAATATGGGATCAATGGGACGATGAGGCTAAGAGGATGTTCTTTCATAGTTATGGGGATTTACCGTACTTATTGGATATCAAAGTAGATGAACAGTTGTTTCGAGCCATCACTCAGTATTGGAATGCCGCATATAGTTGTTTTACCTTCGGGAGGGTAGACTTGGTACCGACTGTGGAGGAATACACCGCCTTATTGCGTTGTCCAACAGCCCAAAGGGATAAAATTTATTCGAAAGTCGCACATACGTACAAACCTTACGGAAGAAGCTAATGAATGTTACGGGAATGAGTGAAGAATAGATAATGAAACAGGATAAAGCAAAAGGGTGAATATAAGTGCATTCCATGGAAAAACTTGAGGGATTTGATTTTAGCTCATCCCGATGCAAAAAGAAAGATCGATGTCTTTGCATTGAGCATCTACAGATTGGTGCTGTTTCCTAGGGCTCTAGGACATGTAGATGAAGCGATCCACGGATATGTTCGGATGACTCGAAGAGGGGATCACGCCGAGTTCTCGCGATCTTGGTTGAGACTTTTAGGTCATTAAATGCTTGTAGAAGATTCAGAGAGGGCAGGTTCATAGGATGTGCGCAATTGTTATTAGTTTGGTTCCATAGCCATTTCTTGAAGGTGGATAAGATCACTTGCCGTGTTTTCAGTGATAATTATTCTCCATTAAAAGAAATAGCTACTACGCCACGAAGAAATGATGTGTCAGAAGAAAATTGGACTACACTGCTACAAGGTCTGCGAGAAGAGGATATTCAGTGGAGAGCTCCTTGGTTGGGGTCCAGTGACATTTTGTAACACCCTGATTTAGGGGCTATGCAATTTGGGTATAATTCCAGTGTTGGAAGGTTTTTGGGTGTTTTTGGATGTGTTTTAGAGGTTTAAGAATGCTCGGATAATAGGGGAAAGCTGTGGAAATTTTTGGATTTTTAAGTAATAAAGAGGGGGCTTGGTTTCTGAGGGTTTAAAAGAATTAATTGGGCGTTTAAGGCACAAGAAAGGATCTGGCAAAGTGGCTTCATGCGCTGCTTTAGAAATTTGGAAGTAGCGCCCGGTGGGGGCTTGGGTTCGAGTCCAAGCGGCAGCAACTTTGTTTTATTTTCGCGTCAGGGGACTGGGCTAGGTAGGCCTTAAAAATAAAAGGGCAGGATTGATGGGCATGAAAGTCCAGTGGCAAAGTGGCACTCATGCGCTACTTAGGCGCTGGAGGGGAGTGAGGTCGCGGGTTCGAGGGCCTGGAGCGGCATTTTGGAGTTTTATTTCTTTGTTGTTTGGTGATGGGCTGAAGTAGGAAGGGGTTAAAAATAAATGTGGGGGCTTTATGGCATAAAAATCAAGATGGCCGAGTGGCCTGGGCGTTGGGGGTTAGGCGTGCGGCAGTTGGTCCCAGGTTCGAACCTGGGGAATGGCAATTGGAGTTTTAGTTTTTTTGTTGTTATTTATTTATTTATTTTGGGCAGCAAATTGAAGGTGGACGGCATGTAGATTAAATTGGAAGATTAGGATGAGCTTTGTTTTATTCGGTGGGATAATGATTTGTTGTCTTATTATTTTAGATAATTATAGTTTTTTTTATTAGTTTAAATTAGAGATAGGATGTGGATAGGATAATGGGGGGATTTGTTTAATTCAAATGGAATTGAATTAGTGGCTAGGAAGGTGTTGGCCGAATCTTGGAGTCTTCAAGGGGGTGGTAGAATGCTATAAATAGGGGGGGTAGAGTGCCAATTATTCTTCAAGTCTTTTGCCAAATCTCTCCCTCTCCCTCTTGGTGTGCCGATTTCTCCTTTGGCCTTTGTAGTCAAATATTTCTTTTGTTTTCTTTTAATCCCTTGATAGCCGAAATCTTTAGCCCTCCATCTCTCTTACGCTTTATCAAGTTTGAAGCCGAACCGGTGAAGTGTGGTCTTTGTCGACATCTAAAGATTGTAGGTAAGTATCCTAGTTAATTGGTTAGAGGCCGAAACCGAATGGTTGGCCTTAGTGTTGGTTGGCCGAATGCTCTATAGGTTATAAGTGATGTGCTTTGCTTGTTTGTAGCCAGCGCCAAGGAGTCTAAAGGAAGGTCTCGAATTGTTTGGACTCATCAAGGTAAGAGTGGTAAGGTATTCGGCCTTAGGCCTTATTATGTAATATTGTGTTGACCAGAAGAGTGGCTATGTTCTTTTTAGGGGCATATCGACAAGAGCAAAGGAAGCCTTGGGATCTCGGATTATTTCGGTAAGGATATTAGTAAGTGACTTAGAATTAGTTGATTATGACTTCGTTGATTAATCGTGTGGTTCTGATTAAGTGACTTTCGATGGAGGCCAATACCAGTCAAGAAGGGAAAGGGAAGGTCCCTGTCCCAAAGTTTAAGAAAAGATCCGTTTCCGCTGTACGAGATTGGCCACCAGGGTGTGGGCCAACAACGGAAAACGTTAGGCAAATAGCCGTAGTCTCACTAAACGATAGCGTCGAGGATCGAGAGTCTAGAACTCCAAGTAATAAGGTGTGTAACTAACCCACTGTTTCCGGGTTTTATGTGTTATATGTTTTACTAACAAGTGCAGTAATAAGTGTGCCATATATACCCCTAAAGGGTATAGCGATGACCAGGTTAGTATCGGACCTATTGCAGTGTGATTATTTGTTTATGAGTATGTTTATGGACATTAATAAGCATGTGCATGCATGATCACGATTATATTTTATGTGGCATGTGCATGGGTGGGTTATGAAAAGAAGGTACGGGTGTACTTGAGTACGTGGTTGATGTCGACTTTGTGCTACATCATCGGATTGGCGCCGATCGAGGTCGCGTTGTGGATCTTTGCGATTTAGTTCGCGTGGTTACCTTGATTGATATGGGCTTTATGCCATATCGTGGCTTGATGGATTCTTTGTGTGCTCCATCGTGGTTTGATGTCGACTATACGCTACATCGTGGATGGCATTGGTTGCCTTTTGGAGGGAAAAGGAGAGGGTGACTCGATAGTCCCCTCGGTGTGTGGTAATTTTGGATAAGGGGGTGTGTAGCGGATGGACCCTAGGTTGGGTTGGGAATCATGTTGCATTATTTTTGTAATAATATGGAAATGGGCCAAGCCCAATATGACATGTGGATAGGTATGTTTTGGGAACATACGTGGAAATGGGCCAAGCCCAGTTGATATGTGGTTTATTGAGAAATGGGCCTAGCCCAAAGATTTGAGTATGATTTGAATGTGGGCCAAGCCCAGATTGTGGTAATTGTTAAAATGAATATATATTACTTGTTGCATTTGATAATTGGGATATTATGTGGCTAGCATGTGGGTGGATTTCAAAGTGGTTAACTTACACACTCGAGTGCGTATGACTCACCCAACTTTTTAATCATCGCAGTGAGTCGTGATTAGTGGACGGGTTGGAGTAGATACAAAGGTGGCCATGCGAAGCGGATTTTCATGCAGTATAGACGTTTTGAATATTTTTATTTCAAGCATTTTAATTCAAAGTACTTGGTTTAATTTATTTGATGTAATAAGGGCCACTTTTGATTAAAGTACTCTATTTATAGTTGATAAAGGTTATATCGTATTTAGTAATATTTTTACAAAGGAGTTATATTATAATAAATTATAATAAAGTTTTAATTCAAACCAAGCTTATGTTGTTTAATAATTTTAATGGGCTTACTTCCCAAAAGTTAACAAAATTTTCAAGTTTTACTCTGAAGATAAAGATTTTTAACCGTCATTCCGCAGTTGACATAACCAGATCGGGACGAGACTTGTGGGGCGGGTTTGGGGGTGTTCTGATTTAGTATCGAGCCGGTTCAAAACTCGGCTTTGAGGTTTTGGGCCCAAAACATTTTCAAAATGGGCTTTTTAAAAATATGGGTTTTTAAGAAATTTTTTGAGTTATTCGGCATGGCACTGTACCTCAGGAGTCCACTGTAAGTACTTGATTTGGTGAAGTAATTTGATATATGAATTGTTATGGGCTTATTTGGGCTCGTAGATTAGAATATTAGGGCTATTGAACCCTAGGGCTAGTCTACTCAAACACATGCATAAGACTTAAGGCTACTAAACAAACCTGTGATTAAGTCGCCGAGTTAAGGTGTGGCAACCATTGTGCGAATGTCTAGGAGTGGATCCGGAAGAGCCTGGTACTTAAGCAGTCCTCGTGACTCACCTCCTCTTCGCTGGAATCCTACCTGGTGCGTAGCTACGGTTCACCTTAACCAAGAGGACTTGTTCATAGGCTAAACCAATTATTAAAACCCGAAAGGGATTTGCCTCACTGTTTTAAAACCCCTAGTTTTAAAATTTCCAAAATTTACCCCTTTGGTTTGTAAAACTCTAAATCTAATTCTGAAAAACGTTTTCTCAATTTACCAAAATTATCAAAATGCCCTAGCGGAAAAAAAAATTACAAAAATACCCCTATGTTGAAAATTACTAAAATGCCCTGACTTTTAAAATTTTTGGTTTAACCCCAAACTTAATAAAATTTTCTTACATTGCAAAAGTATCCAATTTTCTGTATTTCAAAACAATAACCCTGACTTTGGAAGTTCACAAAATTACCCTGATTGACAAAATTACCAAAATACCCCTGGGGTAGAAACGGGCAGAAAGGTCCGAATAGTGAATGTGGGTGGTAGATGCCATTGAATGTGCCTCTATTGAGGGAGAAATGTGTTCTTGTGGACGAATGAATGTGTGAGTGTGTAATGTGATTCTTTGAATTAGGGTAACAAACTGGAACTGAGACTTTGTGTGATCGAAAGAACTACTTTAAAATACCCTTCTTTCATAAAAATTTGCTCGCGATTAAATAGTGGAACAAAATTTCTAATGCATAAAATTTCTTAAATCAGTTAAATCACGACGATAGAGATGAGTTCTAGGGGGACGCAGAGAGGTAGAATGGCGACGGAACCAGAGGGTCCGCCATGGGTCGAAAGTGAAGTGCCACCACGGCCGGTGGTCGCGGAGGAGCAAGATCAGACGGAAGAAGATGACGCAGTTGTCGCAAGCCATGCTACGAGTGCTACACAAGTGGCAAGAGCTAGTAGGGAAATGGAACTCTAAGTCGGTGTCAGAGAGGCTCAGTCGAATGGGGTGAAGTTTTTAGGGAGTATCCGGAGTGGCCCGAATGTAGCGGAATATTGGTTAGAAGGAGTCGAAAGAATTATGGACGACTTAGATTGTACCCCGGAGGAAAAGCTAAAAGGTCTTTGTTTCGCTTCTTCGGGATGAAGCTTATCGTTGGTGGCTCACTTTGTCAAACAAGGTGTACTGCGCAGATCGATTGGATTGGGAGTACTTTAAGGAAAAGTTTGAAGGAAAATACGTTGGAGCAAGTTATTTAGACGCAGCGCAAAGGAAAGCGTTTCTTAACCTAGTACAAGGGAATAAGTCGATAGCAGAGTATGAAGCTGAGTTTGTGCGACTAAGTCAGTACGCCAAAGGAATCGTGGCTACTGATTATGAAAGGAGTGTTCGATTCGAAGATGGGCTGCGAGATGAGTTGCGGGAGTTGATCGCGCCACAAAGAGAAAGGGATTTTGCCATTCGGTAGAGAAAGCTCGGATTGCCGAAGAGGTTAAAAAGACTATAAGAGAAAACCGAGAGAAGAATAGGAACGAGGATAAGAGAAATATTGGACCGTCAGCATCGTTTGGTAATGTCCAGAAAAGACCAAGGATCGAGAATCCTGTACATGCACTTGCCCCAATGGATCGGAATCGTTCTTGTGTTCGATGTGGAAGACCCTCACTGTGAGAGAGTGTTGGGGAAATAGTAAAGAATGTTTTGGTGTGGATCTAAGGCACATTTAGTTAAGAATTGTCCTCGAGCGACGAGGGTCGTGGTTCAAGTCATGGAAGGAATGGTTCTAGTCGAGTCAACCAAGGATGTGATAGCGGGTAAGCTCCTTTGCTTTGGTACATGCTTTAGTTACTTTGCTTGCTTATGAGTTAGCCTTTTCTGTGTTGCTAAGAGAGGTGTTTCGAATTTTGAGCACGAACTTAGAGGTTGTGTAGGTACGATAGCCTTAGTAAGATCAGAGTGCGCAGCATAAGCGTAAGGTGGTAAGAAAGGTTGTATGGACGTTTGTTAGTAAAGTAATTTCGAGGACGAAATTATTTTTAAGGAGGGTAGAATTGTAACACCCTGATTTAGGGGCTATGCAATTTGGGTATAATTCCAGTGTTGGAAGGTTTTTGGGTGTTTTTGGATGTGTTTTAGAGGTTTAAGAATGCTCGGATAATAGGGGAAAGCTGTGGAAATTTTTGGATTTTAAGTAATAAAGAGGGGGCTTGGTTTCGAGGGTTTAAAAGAATTAATTGGGCGTTTAAGGCACAAGAAAGGATCCGCAAAGTGGCTTCATGCGCCTGCTTTAGAAGTGGAAGTAGCGCCCGATGGGGGCTTGGGTTCGAGTCCAAGCGGCAAGAACTTTGTTTTATTTTCGCGTCGGGACTGGGCTAGGTAGGCCTTAAAAATAAAAAGCGGGTTTGATGGGCATGAAAGTCCGGTGGCAAAGTGGCACTCATGCGCTACTTAGGCGCTGGAGGAGTGAGGTTGCGGGTTCGAGGCCTGGAGCGGCATTTTGGAGTTTTATTTCTTTGTTGTTTGGTGATGGGCTGTCAAGTAGGAAGGGGTTAAAAATAAATGTGGGGGCTTTATGGCATAAAAATCAAGATGGCCGAGTGGCACAGGCGTTGGGGTTAGGCGTATGCGTAGTTGGTCCTGTGTTCGAACACTGGGAATGGCAATTGGAGTTTTAGTTTTTTTGTTGTTATTTATTTATTTATTTTGGGCAGCAAATTGAAGGTGGACGGCATGTAGATTAAATTGGAAGATTAGGATGAGCTTTGTTTTATCGGTGGGATAATGATTTGTTGTTTTATTATTTTAGATAATTATAGTTTTTTTTATTAGTTTAAATTAGAGATAGGATGTGGATAGGATAATGGGGGGATTTGTTTAATTCAAATGGAATTGAATTAGTGGCTAGGAAGGTGTTGGCCGAATCTTGGAGTCTTCAAGGGGGTGGCGAATGCTATAAATAGGGGGTAGAGTGCCAATTATTCTTCAAGTCTTTTGCCAAATCTCTCCTCTCCTCTTGGTGTGCCGATTTCTCCTTTGGCCTTTGTAGTCAAATATTTCTTTTGTTTTCTTTTAATCCCTTGATAGCCGAAATCTTTAGCCCTCCATCTCTCTTACGCTTTATCAAGTTTGAAGCCGAACCGGTGAAGTGTGGTCTTTGTCGACATCTAAAGATTGTAGGTAAGTATCCTAGTTAATTGGTTAGAGGTCAAACCGAATGGTTGGCCTTAGTGTTGGTTGGCCGAATGCTCTATAGGTTATAAGTGATGTGCTTTGCTTGTTTGTAGCCAGCGCCAAGGAGTCTAAAGGAAGGTCTCGAATTGTTTGGACTCATCAAGGTAAGAGTGGTAAGGTATTCGGCCTTAGGCCTTATTATGTAATATTGTGTTGACCGAAGAGTGGCTATGTTCTTTTTAGGGGCATATCGACAAGAGCAAAGGAAGCCTTCGGGATCTCAGATTATTTCGGTAAGGATATTAGTAAGTGACTTAGAATTAGTTGATTATGACTTCGTTGATTAATCGTGTGGTTCTGATTAAGTGACTTTCGATGGAGGCCAATACCAGTCAAGAAGGGAAAGGGAAGGTCCCTGTCCCAAAGTTTAAGAAAAGATCCGTTTCCGCTGTACGAGATTGGCCACCAGGGTGTGGGCCAACAACGGAAAACGTTAGGAAAATAGCCGTAGTCTCACTAAACGATAGCGTCGAGGATCGAGAGTCTAGAACTCCAAGTAATAAGGTGTGTAACTAACCCATTTGTTTCCGAGTTTTATGTGTTATATGTTTTACTAACAAGTGCAGTAATAAGTGTGCCATATATACCCCTAAAGGGTATAGCGATGACCGAGTTAGTATCGGATCTATTGCGGTGTGATTATTTGTTTATGAGTATGTTTATGGACATTAATAAGCATGTGCATGCATGATCACGATTATATTTTATGTGGCATGTGCATGGGTGGGTTATGAAAAGAAGGTACGGGTGTACTTGAGTGCGTGGTTGATGTCGACTTTGTGCTACATCGTGGATTGGCGCCGACCGAGGTCGCGTTGTGGATCTTTGCGATTTAGTTCGCGTGGTTACCTTGATTGATATGGGCTTTATGCCATATCGTGGCTTGATGGATTCTTTGTGTGCTCCATCGTGGTTTGATGTCACCTATACGCTACATCGTGGATGGCATTGGTTGCCTTTTTAGAGGAAAAGGAGAGGGTGACTCGATAGTCCCCTGGTGTGTGGTAATTTGGATAAGGGGTGTGTAGCGGATGGACCCTAGGTTGGGTTGGGAATCATGTTGCATTATTTTTGTAATAATATGGAAATGGGCCAAGCCCAATATGACATGTGGATAGGTATGTTTTGGGAACATACGTGGAAATGGGCCAAGCCAGTTGATATGTGGTTTATTGAGAAATGGGCCTAGCCCAAAGATTTGAGTATGATTTGAATGTGGGCCAAGCCCGCATTGTGGTAATTGTTAAAATGAGTATATATTACTTGTTGCATTTGATAATTGGGATATTATGTGGCTAGCATGTGGGTGGATTTCAGTGGTTAACTTACACACTGAGTCTGTATGACTCACCCAACTTTTTAATCATCGCAGGTGAGTCGTGATTAGTGGACGGGTTGGAGTAGATACAAAGGTGGCCATGCGAGGCGGATTTTCATGCGTAGTAGACGTTTTGAATATTTTTATTTCAAGCATTTTAATTCAAAGTACTTGGTTTAATTTATTTGATGTAATAAGGGCCACTTTTGATTAAAGTACTCTATTTATAGTTGATAAAGGTTATATCGTATTTAGTAATATTTTTACAAAGGAGTTATATTATAATAAATTATAATAAAGTTTTAATTCAAACCAAGCTTATGTTGTTTAATAATTTTAATGGGCTTACTTCCCAAAAGTTAACAAAATTTTCAAGTTTTACTCTGAAGATAAAGATTTTTAACCGTCATTCCGCAGTGACATAACCAGATCCGGACGAGACTTGTGGGCCGGGTTTGGGGGTGTTACACATTTTGTTCCGATGCGGGAGTTTCAATTGGGTTCCTTTGCTCGGGGTTTGGGGAGCCACGGCTTATGCTCCCTTACTGGTACTAAGGCAATATGGGTCAAGGTAGTTTGTACCGGTAACTCATGGCCTAGCACAATACGAGTTCCCGTTTAAAGGAGATGATTACAAGAAGAAAATCAAGGAAATTTTCATTGCTTGGAACGGACTCGACGTATGAAGAGATTGTCAGTAGGTCCTATGATGATATTTGGAGTATAATAGCTGGTTGAAGAAGAGGATTAACGATAATATACCCGGACCAAGTTTGGAGGGTGCCCGATCTATAGAAGAATGCCTACGAGTTGTCCCGTCTGAATTGGAGATAATAAAGCAAGATTTTGAAAAGAGGAATCGAGAACTGGAAAAGAAAATAGAGCAATTAGAGGAAGAGAAGATGCATTTAGGGCTAGATCTTTGATGTTCAAAAAAGGCAGAGGTAGAGAGATTGAGAAAGGAAAAGAACGAGTTGAAGAAGATCTCAACAGCCTAAAGACTGATTATAAGAAGATGCGGATATCAATGAGAGCCGCTGGCTTAGGAAAAACTCCAGATCAGTGGCGTCAGGAAATTCAAGGTGAAAGGGTTAAAGCTAACCAGTGGGAGGAAAAGTTCAGAGAGGCTCAAGCACAAAACGAAAAGAACCTCTCAGAGAGCCAAGGCGAACAAAACAAGTTAAAGGCTAGAATCGCGGAGCTTGAGAAATCCCTCCAGCATCAACGAAACCGTAACTCGATGAAAGAATTAAGAGCAAGCTTGAGCCAAATAGAGGAAATGAAGAAGAAGATCGAAGAATTAGAAATGGCCTTGCTAAATTGCCAAAACCATATCCAGTATCTAGAGGCAAATGAAGAACAAAGAGAAGAGGAGCTTCACCGTTCCCAGAATCAAGCCAGAGATAGAGATTACCTCATGGGGGAAGCCATAACCCAGATACAAGAGATAGCCGAATATTTACAAACTTTAGCCGTACAAGCTGATATTTTGAGTATGCAGTTTGAGACTCGGTCAGATCGAGGACGTGAATTAGCCTCTTTGCTTACAAAAATTCAAACCTTAGGTGTTAGAGCGAGATCGTATTTGTAATCCACTTTATGTAAAGAGCTTTGTTATCAAATAAAGTTTCCTAAATGGAATTGGATCAGAATCGACTTCTTTCGTATTTCATGCATTCGCATTTGTCATTCATTCCATTCACATGCATTAAAAATCATTAAAAGGTCCTAATTATAGTAAAAAATATTTTAGCAACTTTGAAACCAACAAAACTTTGCCAGAGACGCATCCCTACGGCACGAGAAAGAAAACAAAAGACATGGATCAGAGGATAGAGAAACTCGAACAACTCCAAAAGGAGATGCAAGAAAAACTGCAACTTCAAATGCAAGAGCAGCTTGCCAAGATACAGCGTGATATGATGGAACAGATGATGGAATCATAGAGAACCATGATGTCCCAATTGACTCAGTTATTGGCAGACAAAGGGAATGCCCCCATGGTCAATACTGTGGAAGATAGTGAAGAACGACCATATCCCCGGGGTTTTACCCCAACACCCCCTGAAGAGCATTCCCGGAGGACATCCATTGTAATTAAACCTCAACAATTTCAAGAGGGTGTCTCGGTACCGCCAAATTTTCAAGCTGGATTAGGATCCAATCTGGTTGACCATCCAATCAATGCTGCTATTCTCGACCTTGATGAGGCAGCGGATGAAGAAAAGGCAAAGTTTGAATTGCCAAAATAGCTAGAAGAGCGTTGTAAGTGGTTAGAAGACAAATTTTGGGCTATGGAGGACGCTGATAGGCAACGCGGGGTCGACGCTAAAGATCTAAGCACAGTACCAAATCTAATACTCCCCACAAATTCAAGATGCCGAGTTTGAAAAATACAAGGGAATCACTTGCCTGAAGCTCATATAACCATGTTTTTGGGAAAATGACCGGGTATATTAACAATGACCGATTGTTGATACATTGCTTCCAGATAGCCTGGTTGGAGCAAAGAAACAGATGGTATAATCGGTGGAGTCAGACTGAAATCGGTTCTTAGAGAGATCAGCACGAGCATTTATGAGACAATACAGTCATGTAGCTGATATGACCCCTAATAGAATTGTTCTGCAAAACATGGAAAAAAATCAAATGAGAGTTTCCACAAGTATGCACAATGGTGGAGGAGGTCATTGCTCAGTCGGCCGCCACTTTTGGAAAAAGAGACTACAATGCTCTTTATCAATACGTTGAAGGCCCCGTTCCTTACTCATATGCTAGAGAGCGCAACCAAGAGTTTCTTGGACATTGTAATGACCAGGGAGATGATAGAGAAAGCTATAAAAAGTGGAAAGATTGAGGCGGGGGAAAATAACAAAAGAATGACTATGAGAAGGAAAGAAAGCGAGGTGAATAACGCGAGTATGGGGTATTCAAAGTCGGTCCATCATAAACGCCCCTACGGCAGCGGGCTCACGGGCATCGTGGTTCGTCCAGAAAAGAATCTGGTACCGTCAGACAGAACAATGAGAAGCTTCAATTTACACCGATCCCGATAACATACAAGGCAATGTATAAAAACTTATTTGACGCGCACATCATGTCTCCTCGCTACCTAACACCAATGCAGCCCCCATACCCCAAGTGGTACGACCCGAATGCGGAATGCGAATATCATGCGGGAATCACGGGGCATTCAATAGAGAATTGCTTAGCCTTCAAGAAATTGGTAGAAAAGCTTGTCAATATGGGGGTTATAGAGTTGGCAGACTTGCCAAAAGCAGAAAATCCATTACCCGATCATAATAGGGTCAATACAGTTAGCGAAGGTTCAGAAAAAAGTGTCAAAACAAGCGTTACGGAGGTTAAGACTCCCTTAAGATTGGTCTGGAAAGAAATGGTCAAACAGGGGCTAATCGTTGCAAAAAAGAGTCAGGGAAAGTTGACAAATTATTGTGAGTACCATCAGGAATTGGGGCACGAGATTCAGAACTGTGAGGAGTTCAAGATTATGGTACAAAATTTAATGAACAATAAAGAAATGGAGTTTTGTGAAGAAGGAGTAGAAGAGAAGAGCATATGCACCTCAGAGTCAACAACAAGAAACTCAAAAGTTAAATTCCCTTTGATCGTTATTTCGGCACCTAAGAACAATAGAGCTGGAATGCAGGCAGCACAGAAAGTAAGAATACACAGACCCGCAGAACCCAAGTATAGCAGAGCTAAACTACAGGCAGCACCAAAAGTGATAATACAAAGACCTGCAGTCTTTGCTTATGAGGATAGTAGGAGGGTTCCCTGGAACTATGAATGTAGTGTGACGATCCCAGGGAAGGAGAAATGGGATAGTGCTTCAAAAGAAGAGTTGGATGCAGGCTTTCATACTCGCAGCGGGAGACGCTATGATTTGGTAAAAGGAAAAGCCCCGATGGAAGAGCCAGAAAGAGAAAAATCAGTCGAGCCCGAATCACCCATCAAGGAACCAGTGAGAGATGAAGAAGCTAAGGAGTTCCTAAAGTTCTTGAAACACAGTGAATATTGCGTGGTAGAGCAGCTGCATAAGCAACCAGCGCGCATATCTGTATTGGCTTTGCTACAGAATTCGGAGGTACACAGGAACGCATTAATGAAAGTCTTAAATGAGACCTATGCCACCAATGATATTTCGGTTGATAAATTGGATCGGTTGGTGGGTAACATAAGTGCAGACAACTTTATCCATTTTAGTGACGATGAGATACCACTAGGTGGTAGGGGATCCACCAAGGCTTTGCATATCACCACTTGATGCAAAGGGTACACGCTACCAGGGGTCCTGATAGACAACGGGTTGGCGTTGAACGTACTACCCTTGTCCACTCTAAATAGATTACCAATAGACAGCTCATACATGAAGGAGTGCCAGAGCATAGTAAAGGCATTCAATGGCACGCAAAGGAAAGTGTTGAGAAGAATCGAGATACCTTTAGTGATTGGCCCGACTACATACGAAGTGGATTTTCTGGTAATGGACATCAAGCCCTCCTATAACTGCTTATTGGGGAGGCCGTGGATGCATTCGTCAGGGGCAGTGCCCTCATCATTACATCAGAAAGTGAAGTTGATAGCAGATGGTCGGCTAATAATGATAAAGGCTGAGGAGGACATTATCGCAGCTGTGACTAGTGAGATGCCATACTTGGAGATAAACGACGAGAAAATCAAATGTTCCTTCCGGTCTCTCGAGTTCGTGAATGCAACTTTCGTCACGGAAGGAAATAGAATCTTGATACCAAGAATCTCCAAGACTACAAGAATGGGACTGGAAATGACCGTAGGGAAAGGAGCTTTACCGGGAAGAGGTCTTGGAAAATATCTTTAGGGGAGAGTTGTGACCCCGACATTGAAAGAAAAACAAGATCGCTTTGGCTTAGGATTTAGGCCAGATGCAAAACAAAAAAGAAAAGAACTGGAAAAGAGACAAGAAAGAAGCCGTGCTCGTTTGAATGGCGAAGAAACCAAGTGGGAACCCATGATAATTCCGCACATATCTAAAAATTTTGTGTCGGGTGGGGTAATTCATGCTGAGCCCAGTGCACCAAAAGGAAAAGACATCGTAGCAATGTTGGGTAATGTTTGCATTAATGCCATATCTGAGGAGATAGTGGAAGAAGGGACCTTATCGGATATTCGATCCTACGAACCAGGAAGCGTTTTAGACAACTGGAATGCAGAGGAGATTCCTGTAGTATTTAAAACTTATTCAGAGTAATGTTCAGAACGCACTTATTACTTTAAGCCTAGAAGTGATAAGATTTCTTTTGTAAAATAGGCTCGTGTTCAAACATTATTATATTAATGAAGTACATTTTTGCTATCATTTGGAGCAAACATTCTTTTATTCCTTTCTTCATTTTGTGATTCCTTCAAATCATTCCTTCATAACCATGACCATTCATAAATTCATTCATTCTTTCTATATTCTCGTGAACTACAACAGGTCTTCAGATATCAATGACGTGAGCAACGACACCACGAACTCGGGATATCTTTTTGAGCAGGACATGTGTTTAGAAGAATCACAGGATTTTGAAGATGATATAGACAGTGATTTATCCCCTAACTTGTTAAGAATGGTAGAACAGGAGGGGAAACAAATTCTACCTCATGAGGAAACAGTAAAGACTGTGACATTGGAGGAAGGGAAGGTAGTAAAAATTGGAACGCGCATAACCCGGGAAACAAGACGGGATCTTGTCGAGCTGCTACAAGAATTCAAAGATGTCTTCGCATGGTCATATAAGGATATGCCTAGTTGAAACACCGGCATTATAGTACATCACCTACCTATAAAAGAAGATTGCAAGCCCGTTCAGTAGAAGCTTCGAAGGATGAGACCAGATATTGTGTTAAAAATAAAGGAGGAAGTTAAGAAACAGTTTGATGCCGGATTCTTGCAAGAGACCAAATATTCGGAATGGGTAGCCAACATTGTGCCTGTCCCTAAAAAAGATGGGAAGGTACGAATGTGTGTGGATTATAGAGACCTAAATAAGGCTAGTCCAAAGGATAATTTTCCTCTGCCTCATATCGATACTCCAGTAGATAATACGGCAGGCTTTTCACTGTTTTCTTTCATGGATGGTTTCTCCAGGGACAATCAGATAAAAATGCATCCTGAGGATATGGGAAAGACTACCTTCATAACATTGTGGGGTACGTTCTGTTATAAAGTAATGCCGTTTGGGTTGAAAAATGCGGGGGCTACATATCAAAGAGCTATGGTGACTTTATTTCATGATATGACGCATAAAGAAATTGAGGTTTATGTGGACGAAATGATTGCAAAATCTAGGACGGAAGAAGAACATATTAAAGTTTTGAGAAAGCTATTCTTGAGACTAAGGAAGTTCCAGTTAAAGCTCAACCCCGCAAAATGCACTTTTGGAGCTAGATCGGGTAAATTGCTGGGTTTCCTAGTCAGTGAAAGGGGAATTGAGATCGACTCAGATAAGGTCAGGGCTATGCAGGAATTACCTCCACCACGCACTCAAAAAGAAGTTCTAGGTTTCCTTGGGAGATTAAATTACATTGCTCGGTTTATTTCACAGTTAACCGAAAAGTGTGATCCCATATTTCATCTTTTGAAGAAACACAATCCAGGTGTGTGGGACGATCAATGCCAGTAGGCGTTCGATAGGGTCAAACAGTACTTGTCAAATCCTCCAGTCTTATCACCGCCTTGCCCAAATAAGCCACTAATCCTGTATTTAGCAGTGTTTGATCATTCTATGAGGTATGTGCTGGGTCAACATGACGACTCCGGGAGAAGAGAAAAGGCAATATATTACATCAGTAAGAAATTTACTGAGTGTGAGATGAGATATTCGCCAATTGAAAAATTGTGTTGTGCCTTGATCTGGACAACTCGAAGGTTGAGACAGTACATGCTATACCATACGACCTGGTTAATCTCGAAACTAGACCCTCTTAAATATATGATGGGGTCCACCGTCTTGAATGGAAGAATGGCTCGATGGCAGATCCTGCTCTCTGAGTTTGATATAGTCTATGTGAGCCAGAAGGCGGTAAAGGGAAGTGCAATAGCAGACTTTCTAGCCAGCAGAACGCTAGACGATTATGAACCCTTGAACTTCGATTTTCCCAATGAGGATCTGATGTTTGTAGCAACTACCGAGGAAGATACCCTAGAAGACTATCCCTGGAAGTTGAATTTCGACGGAGCATCGAATGCTGTTGGTAATGGAATTGGGGCAATCCTAATATCCCCAAGTGGAGAACATTACCCGTTCACTTGCAAGTTGGATTTCGATTGCACAAATAATATGGCAGAATACGAAGCTTGTATTATGGGAATTCAAGCAGCCATAGACCGCAAAGTCAAGGTACTAGAAGTATATGGAGACTCCGCATTGGTGATCTATCAGCTCAAAGGAGAATGGGAAACGAGGGATCCCAGATTGATCAGTTATCGAAAATTAATCTTGGAGTTAATTGAGAAGTTTGATGATATCGTATTCTTTTACCTCCCGCGTGACGAAAACCAGATGGCTGACACGCTAGCCACATTAGCCTCCATGATCAGAATAAATAACCAGGAAAATATAAAGCCCATCCGGATGAGCATTTACGAAGCCCCAGCTTATTGTTGCAACATGGAGGTGGAAAGAAGGGATGATCACCCCTGGTACCAAGATATATTGCGATACGTAAGAAGTCACGAATATCCTGAACAAGCGACCGAGAATGAAAAGAGGACATTGAGAAGGCTAGCGTGTGATTATGTCTTAGACAGGGAAGTCCTATACAAAAGAAGAAAAGATCAGGTACTGTTGAGATGTGTCGACGCGGCTGAAGCTAAGAAGATTTTGGAGGAAGTCCACGAGGGTGTTTGCGGAACGCACGCTAACGGTTTCACAATGGCTAGGCAAATCATGAGATTCGGATACTATTGGTCTACCATGGAAGGAGACTGCATCAAGTATGCTAAAACATGTCACAAATGCAAGATATACGGGGACAAAATTCATGTGCCTCCTTCACCTTTGCATGTTATGACTTCCCCATGGCCTTTCTCCATGTGAGGCATGGACGTCATTGGGCCGATCTCTCCGAAAGCTTCAAACGGGAATCAGTTCATCTTTGTGGTTATCGACTACTTTACCAAATGGGTAGAGGCTGCTTCATACGCCAATGTTACCAAATCAGCAGTCAGCGGGTTCCTAAAAAAGGAAATTATATGCCGATATGGGATGCCTGACAAGATCATATCTGACAATGCACTCAACTTGAATAACAGTACGATAGCAGAGGTTTGTAGTCAGTTCAAGATCAGACACCATAACTCGTTACCGTATTACCCGAAAATGAATGGTGCAGTAGAAGCAGCCAATAAGAACATTAAGAAGATTGTGGGGAAAATGGTTGAAACCTATAAGGATTGGCACGAGAAGTTACCATTCGCTCTCTATGCGTACCGAACATCAGTCAGATTCTCTACTGGGGCAACTCCTTTCTCACTAATTTACGGAATGGAGGCAGTACTACCCATTGAGGTTGAAATTCCTTCCCTTCGAGTCTCGACAGAACTAAATTTAGATGAAGCCGAATGGATCCAATCTCGATATGATCAACTGAACTTGATTGAGGGGAAAAGGCTAAAGGCCTTCCGCCACGGTCAGATATACCAAAGGAGGATATTGCGTGCTTATGAAAAAAAGGTTCGCCCAAGAGAATTCTATGAGGGAGACTTAGTTTTGAAACGGATCCTCCCCGTGCAAAAGGATTTCAGAGGGAAGTGGATGCCAAATTGGGAAGGGCCTTATGTAGTAAAAAAGGCTTTCTCTGGAGGAGCATTGATCCAAGCCGAGATGGATGGGAAAAGCTTACCCAATCCCGTAAATTCAGATTCTGTCAAGAAGTACTATGCTTGAAAGAGAAAAAGAAGCCAAGGTGAAAACCCGCAAAGGGCGCTTTGAGACCTTCCCAAAAAAAAACAAAAAAAAATGGAGAGGTCAAGGTGAAAACCCGCAAAGGGCGCCTTGAGACCAAAGGGGTTTTTGAGTCGAAAACCCGAAAAGGGTGGCTCAAATTGTGATCAGATTATAATGGGGCATACGGTGATCCTGTCATACTTGAATTAACAAGGAAAGGGTATGTTGCGTCTTGGTGCTTCGACGAAATGCTCAAGATCTTCTAAGCACATGTCACGCTCAAAATAGTCTTCGAGACATTGGGGCAAAGAAGCTCAAGCGGCGATATCTAGAGGTCGCATAATAGTCGTCCTTATTCACATTAAATGTGTTATCTTTGAATACTTTATTCTTTTCAGAATCTACCTTTTGATTAGTTTCTCTTGTTAATCATAAGCTTCGCTTCACACCAATTTTATTCTCATATTACTCCCATGCAAGTATGCTGCATTGAAATAATGATGATTGAACTAGTAATGCTTTTGTAAAAGAAGTTCTGCGCATTACTCTAGAGGTTTCTAATAAAACAAGAACCTAAAAACAGGACTGTTGTGTAAAACTCATCAGGTTTAAGGGGTTGATAATATCAAAAAAGATGGTATTTATAAATGACGATTTCCTTTACCACGGCAAGGGGTCATACAAACCTAGCACCTTCGGGATAGGAGGAAACAAACATTGCAGCTGTAACAAGGGCAAGTTAGTGGATTATAGTAGCGATTCCTTCGAGTTTCAGGGTCAAATTACCGGCTGAATAAGGACAACATGATGCGAGCGAGGGTGCCCTTTAAAACTTTTGAAAATGATCATTCTCACCAAATTCTGCATTCATGCCAGACACATCTACTCAGAGGCATTTGACCCAATCCGGTCACTGCACCCTAAAAAGATCATCTTCACGACATTCTGCATTCATGCATATGTCATCCGTACTACATTTAGCTAGGAGCATTAGATTCATTTCGATCATCACATCTTAACTATTTTGCATAAAGCATAAGCACAAAACTGATTTCACAGGACAGGTCCCCTAAAGGACGTTGTTGCAATATCAGTGAACTCGAAGATCCTGCCTTTCGAAACGAAGCGGGTCAAAGACAGCAAATCTGGCAATCTTGAAGTTGCAGGAGCAGATTGCAGATCTGACAATCCTGAAGTTGCAGGAGCAGATCAAAACCATACAATTCTTATCACCTCGAAGTTCCAGCGGAGTAGGTTGAAATTACAAATACTGTCTCCCTGAGTTTACAACGAGGATCCAACTTTCTTCCCGAGAAGTTTCAGTAAGAAGATTGAAGTTACAAATCTCTTCTATCTAAATTCTTATCACCTCAAAGTTCCAGCGGAGTAGGTTGAGGTTACAAACCCCGTCTCCCTGAGTTTACAACGAGGATCCAACTTTATTTCCGAGAAGTTTCAGTAAGAAGATTGAAGGTACAAATCTCTTCTATCTAAATGCTTATCACCTCGAAGTTCCAGAGGAGTAAGTTGAAGTTACGAATCCCGCCTCCCAGAGTTTACAACGAGGAAACAACTTTATTTCCGAGAAGTTTCAGTAAGAAGATTGAAGTTACAAATCTCTTCTATCTGAATTCTTATCACCTCAAGGTTCCAGTGGAGTAGGTTGAGACTACAAATCCCTCCTCCCTGAGTTTACAATGAGGATCAGTCAGTATTTCTTTGAAGTTTCAACAGAGAAGATTGAGATCGAAACGCCAGTTCTCAGGCCCCTGAAGAGGTAGTGGGATGGGATGAAGCACCGTAAGAAGTCTGAGCTCGGCGAGACCGGGCAAATTTGGCCCTCTTTAAGGTCTTTGCTCTATTCCCCTTACACGACAATGAGCAAAGAGGGGCAGCTGTAGGGCCCAAAATTTGCCCGGGCCGTATTAAAAAACCAAAAAAACAGACTATTGTTATAAAAGTCCATTACAAAATAATAGTCCATTAAACTGAAATAACGGGCCCAATAAACCTGTCTCTACCCAATTACAGTGGCCCAAATTTTAGACTCAAACCCAAACTTATAACCCAGACATAAAATTAGCCTAAATACAAAAAGGCCCAATCTGGTCCCTAGGGACCCGAATACAGAAATAATCTAGAAGCTTCTGGGGTTTTCTGGCACTTCAGTTCGCGTCGCAGCTCCCCACGCGCGCCCCGTCGGCTTCTCACGCGCGCCGCTTCAGGTCCCTACTATAAGATTCCACGCGCGCCCCATAGCCCCGACCAGGCGTTTGGACTGCCTCACACGTGTATCACGCACGCAATCGCACGTATTCTCACAAACCTCACGCGCCTCCTACGCCACGTCCACCTCTCGTACCTGCAAACCAATAGCAGAGAAACAACAGCAAGGAAGAGCAGAGAAAAAAGACAAACGGCTGTATTTTCTATTGTATTTTTTATTCTTTTTATTTTTTTGGCAGTCGACTATAAAAAGTCGGAGAAAATATTGTAAAAGGACGGATTTATTTTGGCACAGAGAAGATAGCAAAATAGAAAAGATTATTAACAGAGACCCAAAAAGAAAAAAGGTGGTTCTTTTACTCTTTCGACTATTTCTTTTCGAACGGGTTTTCTACATTTTCATTCCTTTTCATTTTTTTTCGCCATATACAAGAGTAAAGAGCGGGAAGCATACCTGCGAAGGATGAATCGACAGACTCTTTTTCGTCGAGATCGAAACAAATGGGTCCGTAGAATCTAGATCCGGGCCTGGTTCGAAAGGGGAACCGTTCAGTGGTTTCGAATCGGCCGTTGATCGCCGATTATCGTAGCGTGAGATGGCCGAATCTCCCTTTTCTCCTCTACGTCTGGGAGTGAAAGTGAGGGGGGCTGAGGGTTTCGGTATTCAAAACTGGCCAAATGAAACCCTAAGTGATTTAATTGTTTTTTAAACTTATTAATGAAACGGTGCCGTTTTGGGCTTATAAAGGTAGCCCTTTAAACGACACCGTCCTAGTCCAAGCTCTGCGACCCGACCCGGATGCGGCTAAGATCCGCGTGTTTTAATGTTCAGGGTTTTATTGCGCCCTTAGTCCTTCCACATTTTGGGGCCTGCTTTAATTAAACTTTTGTTTATTTTAATTTTGCCCAGAAACTTTGCGCTGTTTTAATTTTAATACCTTTTTAAGCGCAGCGTTTAAGGGCTCGGGTAAATTGCGCTTTCGGTCCCTGGGCACCAAAGGCTCAACTTGTAGGCTAACATCCTTCAGAAACACACCTAGGCACCAAGTGCCAAGCCCGAAGGCTTTACATCCGCCCCCGGTAACACACCAGAATCACTGTAAATATAACACAATAGTATGTAACAAATGATGAATTTCAGTATATTAAGTGGATAGTAACAAGTCAAAAATCATCATCTCATCATAAGTCAATCCCGTACCATGCCCAATATAACCTATTGGCACACCAATTGTATATTATCCTATGTTCATCTGGGCTCAATACAGGTAATCGTATAACATTTTACAATTCAATTCATTTTTCTCACCTTGTACCAATTTATAACAATTCAATTACATTTATATATTTATTAGCATACCACAACTCAGAAATCAGTATAATATAAAAATTATTCTAATTTAAACTGTATGAACTTACCAGGGCTAAACAGCAAAGATTGTAATGTTAGAGGCTGATCAGCAATTTTGCTTTTTTCGTAATTATCTACCGGCTTTTAATCTAAACAGAAATTTATTTTAATTATCATCCCAAATACTTATAATTTTTCATTTAGTGGATATGACTTCTTTATTGAAATTTTTCACAATTGCCCTACACTTTTACATTTTATTCAATTTAGTCCTTAAACCCGAAGTTGCAAATTTAACAAAAAATTTTCAAACACCCATGCTAGCCAAATTTATTCCCATACTAGAACAATCCATATTTAATCAAAATTTACAAAACTTCCATGTCAATTTCAATATTTTATCGAATTAGTCCTTTAACTAAAACTAACTAAAATCGCTTTATAAAGCAGTCCTAAACCACAGTCAAGATCATAAATCCTTCATCTAACATAAAAAACTAAAATTAAATAATGGAAAAATACAAAATCTTTAACAGTTTCAAAAAGGTGGTACGAATTAACTGGACCTAATTGCAATGATCTCAAAAGCATAAAAATTACAAGAAATGGGTGAAAAATGGCTTACCATGCAAATAAATTAGTTTGACCGAAACTTCTAAGGTACCAAAAATGGTGGTTCGGCTATGGGATGAAAAAAGAAAAAAATGAAGTATGTTTTCTTTACTTTTTGTTTTATTATTATTATTTCATTCTAATACTTAATAATTAAACTAAATATAAAACATATAAAATATGATAAATCTTAATGTTCAACGTCCACACTAATTAAAAATGGCCTATTTGCCATATAAGTCCCTCCTCATTCACTAACTTAACCATTAAATCATTAAAAGTCAATAACAATGAAGTTTTACATCTTTTATAATTTAGTTATTTTTCTTTAATTAACTATCTAAACCATAAAATTTCCGAACCGAACCTTCACATATCAATATAATAACTATGTAAATATTTAATAAAAATATCTACGAGCTCAATTTACAGAAATGTGGTTTCGATATCTCATTTTCTAAAACCACTTGACTTTCGGGACAACCACTTATACTTAACCATTTATTCATTTAATTAAAATTCATCAAATAATAAAAAATTATTTCAAAAATATATTTCACTCATATAATTTAAATACTAATATTATGAATTTACTCTTCGAATTTTTGGTCTCGAAAGCATTATTTTCGACACCACTGAAAAATGGGCTGTTATAACTCTCCCCTCTTAGAAAATTTCGTCCTCAAAATTTCTTACCTAAAAATAGATTCAGGTACTTTGATTTCATAGATTCTTCTATTTCCCACATAGCTTCTTCAACTCCGTGTCGATGGCGTAACACTTTAACCAGCGGAACACGTTTATTTCTTAATTTTTTCACTTGCTGAGCTAAAATTCTAACCGGTTTTTCCCTATAAGTCAAATCAGGTTGTAATTCAATTTCGTCCATAGACAAAACATGTGACAGATTAGAATGATAGCGTAGAAGCATCGGAACGTGAAAAAAATTGTGGATTCTATGAATTTCCGGAGGTAATGCCAAAGAATACACCATGGGTCCGATTCTTTCTAAAATCTCATACGATCCAATGAATCTTGCACTGAGCTTTTCTTTTTTACCAAAATGAAACACCTTTCTCCAAGGTGAGACTTTCGGAAACACTTTCTTACCAACCGAAAAATTATATATCTTTACATTTCTAATCAAGCATAAGATTTCTGATGGTCTAAAACAGTTTTTAATTGATCTCAAAGAAATCGAACCTTTTCTTTTGTTTCAAATAACAAGTCAATTCTTGCCAGTTTCGCAACATTCAATTTCGACAAGTACAAAGAAATTTTGTATTTACATTTGCATAATGTCTCATATGGTCATTCTGTAACGCCCCGAATTTGGGGCCTAGAAGGAATGGGCCTTGAGCGTGGGATCAGCTAGGAGACGACACATAAATATTTATGTGCGCAAGAAAATGACACAAATTGCTTGTTTGCTTTAGTGGCTAAGTGATTTAGGAAGAGTTGGGAGTGTTGGAGAAGTCCTGGGTTCAAACCTGGGCTTTAGCAAAATTTTTGCTTTTTGCTCTTAAGTGAATCTTGGCCTTAGCTTGAAGGCTTTATAAATATTTTTGGTGAAATCATGACACAAAGAGTCTGCTGGTAAAGGTGGGAAGTGGCGTGTGGAGTGTACTAATGGTCTAAGGTTCGAATCCCTTGGCATGCAAAAGAATATTTATTTTATTACCTTGCAGCAGGAGAAGTGGAGTTAGACTGAGACTCTGCAAGGTGAAGTTTGAATTGGTCTTGGAGTTATTATGGAGGATATCAAGGAGGGATAAGGGGAGTGATTTGTGGAGATTTTCAAGGAGTTTGAATGTGAGGGGAATTGTGGCCGAATAGGACTCTGAGGCTTAGTGGAATTCGGCTAAGGGGAAAAGAGAGAGCATTTTCGGCACTAGGCAATTTGTTGATAGGAGAGCTACCGAATTCCCTTGCTGGCAGTTTAGGTTTTGCACTTTTTGGCATTTCGGGTTCTCTCTAATTCTTTTTGTGCTACGAAACTGACCATTCGTGTCATTTCTTTTCTGCAGCTTTGCTAATCTCTTCTTCTCTTCTTGGCCGAACCTAACATCTATTGTTCCTTACCCTTTTCTTTTGCAATCGGATTCTTTCATAGCCTAGCTGAACCTTCCCTTTCTCTTCTATTAACTTCTGTTCATCTTCTATTCTAGGCTGGCCGAATATTACTGTCAGTAATCCTTATCTGCGTCGATCTACTGCAAAGGTTCAGACTATTGGTAAGTGTTCAAAATCTATTCTCTGCTTTTCTTGTTAAAACCGAATACCCCATGCTCTTCTTCTTATTTTCCAAAACCGAATACTCCCTTTTGCTAACCGATTGTCATTTCCTCCTTCACGTACTCGTTGCGATTCTAGGGTCTTCTTCAAGGAGTGGTGAAGTGTGAATGGTTAGGAGGAGTCACACTTTCCTCCTCAATGTACTGGTAAGGTAAAAGTGTTACCTTAGGTTTTTGGGGTTGGCCGAATGTGCCCTATCAATTACTAATCGGAATTTTATTGTACTATAGGAATCGATAAGGGTGGGTGACCGTTTCTGAATAGCGATCGTAGAGGGACTAAGGTCACCCTCATTCAAACAAGGTAAGAAGTGTGTTTCGGATTAAGCGTCAATAAGAGGGTGCTTTACCCTATTGGTTAATGGACTAATGTTGGATCTTGCTTGAACCTAGGTTGGGTGCTCGTGGAGCGTAGAGCAATATCGTAATCAGGTGTGTAATCACACTATCGTTTCTGTAAATCGACAAAAGCCGAAAAGTTGAAAAGCCGAAACTTTAGCATTTGAGGCCTCACGAGTGTGTGACCGCTCGTGTGGTAAAACTGAGCCCACAACCGTGGGCGGTAGACTGAAGAGGCCACCACGAGTGTTCTCGTGCTCTTGGGCCGTTATGGGTCTCGTTTGGCTGAAATGGGTCGTGTGGACCCAATGGGCTCGTGGGCCCCATACAGATAAAATCCATGATAAGTAGTAAATATTGGACTGGGCTATATCGTTCGCATAACCGCGACTGAATATGGGCTAAATGGGCACACGAGCGTGTGGGCCCACTTGGGCCAAATATTGGGCTTTGGGCCCATTTACACCATTTTGACCATATATTTTATCTGTGTCGCTCGAGGCAACTGTAAACCTTCGGAAAGGTTGTTATATGACTGAAATACCCCATAGGGTAAAATGACCGTAATACCCCTTTAGGGTAAAATGACTGTAATACCCTCGTAGGGTAAAATGGCCGTAATGCCCCTGTAGGGTAAAATGACCGTAATACCCCTATAGGGTAAAATGATCGTAATGCGTTTGTAGGGTAAAATGACCGTAATGCCCCCATAGGATAAAATGACCGTAATACCCCTGTAGGTAGGGCCCAAAATTTGCCCGGGCCGTATTAAAAAACCAAAAAAAACAGACTATTGTTATAAAAGTCCATTACAAAATAATAGTCCATTAAACTAAAATAAAGGGCCCAATAAACCTGTCTCTACCCAATTACAGTGGCCCAAATTTTAGACTCAAACCCAAACTTATAACCTGGACATAAAATTAGCCTAAATACAAAAGGGCAATCAACTCGGTCCCTAAGGACCCGAATACGTAAATAATCTAGAAGCACGGGGTTTACGGCACTTCGGCCGAGTCGCAGCTCCCCACGCGTGCCCCGTCAGCTCCCCACGCGCGCCCCGTTGGCTTCTCACGCGCGCCGCTTCAGGTCCCTACTAGCAGATTCCACGCGCGCCCCATAGCCGACACCAGCGTTTGGATCGCCTCACACGTGTACCACGCGTGCAACCGCACGATTCTCGCAAACCTCACGCGCCTCCGTACGCCACGTCCACCTCTCGTACCTGCAAACCAATAGCAGAGAAACAACAGCAAGGAAGAGCAGAGAAAAAAGGACAAACAGCTGTATTTTCTATTGTATTTTTTATTCTTTTTATTTTTTTGGCAGTCGACTATAAAAAGTCAAAGAAAATATTGTAAAAGGACGGATTTTTTTTGGCACAGAGAAGATAGCAAAATAGAAAAGATTATTAACAGAGACCCAAAAAGAAAAAAAGGTGGTTCTTTTACTCTCTCGACTATTTCTTTTCGAACGGGTTTTCTACATTTTCGTTCCTTTTCATTTTTTTTCGCCATATACAAGAGTAAAGAGCGGGAAGCATACCTGCGAAGGATGAATCGACGGACTCTTTTTCGTCGAGATCGAAACAAACGGGTCCGTCGAATCTAGATCCGGGCCTGGTTCGAAAGGGGAACCGTTCAGTGGTTTCGAATCGGCCGTTGATTGCCGATTATCGTGGCGTGAGATGGCCGAATCTCCCTTTTATCCTCTGCGTGCAGGGAAAGAAAGTGAGTGGGGCCGAGGGTTTCAGCCCAAAGCGGCCAAATGAAACCCTAAGTGATTTAATTGTTTTTGAAACCTATTAATGAAACGATGTCGTTTTGGGCTTATAAAGGTAGTCCTTTAAACGACACCGTCCTAGTCCAAGATCTGCGACCCGACCCGGATGCGGCTAAGATCCGCGTGTTTTATTGTTCAGGGTTTTATTGTGCCCTTAGTCCTTCCACATTTTGGGGCCTGCTTTAATTAAACTTTTGTTTATTTTAATTTTGCCCAGAAACTTTACGCTGTTTTAGTTTTAATACCTTTTTAAGCGCAACGTTTAAGGGCTCGGGTAAATTGCGCTTTCGGTCCCTTTTAGTTTATATGCATTGCCTTTTAATTCTTATTCGATTTTTATTTATTTATTGCTTTAAGCTCTCTAATTTTGCTCTGATTCCGATAAGGTCCTTTTAATTATTTTATGTAATTATTCGGTTATTATTATTTTTAAATTATCCCCTTTTTAAATTAATATTAAATATTATATTTTAAATGGCTATAGATATTATTTATTTTTCCACGTTACTTTCATTATTTTTTATATATATGTTTTAATTAAGTGTATATTTGTTTGCTATTGCATGGATTATATTTATTAATTTGTAACCGTTAATTATTGGTGATTCGTTATAGTAATATTTTGCGTGTATTATTTTGCTCCATTTTCTTCAATAATTAATAGTGGAATTGTATATTATGTAATTATTGTTATTATATGATTTGCATCTCTTAATTATTAGTTGGTTGTCGTGATGTACTAGTGTAGCATTGGATGTATGGATTAATATTTTTCCTTGCATATTATTGTTATTCTATTGTACCTTACGAAAGATGAGGTGTTTAAATGTCATTTCGGTTTTAAAATCATAAGGCAATGCTCGTGTTCAGAGGTTTCGAGAAAATCGTGCTTTAACTTACTGAGTTTCGATTTTCCTCGTTAAAACCTAGCAATCGAGTATCCTTTCTCTCTTAAAGTGCATAATATTTCAAATATAAAAAAAAATTATTCTCGGGATTTTTGAGATATTGCGCCTAACTTCATTTGGGTGTGATATTTTGTCATCTCGAGATAAGAATTTCAAAAGAACAAAGGCAATATTCCGTATTCGGGAATTTTGAGAAATAGTGCCCTAACTTACTGGGTTTCGATTTTTCATTTGACTCTAATAATGGAATATCCTTCTTAATTTTAAACGTACAAGTATTGAATATCGAAGGATAAATCCAATTTCGAGAATATAAGATGTTGTGCCCTAACTTACTGAGTACGGCATTTTATTTCTTTGAAATAGGGAGCTTTGGCATCCAATATGATTCTGTCCAAATATATATCTTAAGTAGATGGATCAAAATCTAGAATCTTTCCAAATTTTCGACATTAAGACATTAATCAATCAATTCGGTACCAATTTTGGGCGCTGCGAGGGTGTTAATCCTTCCTCGTGCGTAACCGACTCCCGGACCTATTTTCTTAAATTTCGTAGACCAAAATTATTGTTTTAATAAAGAAATGTTTTATTAAAATAATCCATCTCAAGGTGATCCGATCACACCTTGAATAAAAGATCGGTGGCGACTACATATGTTTTAAAGTCGATCCTCATTTTTCTAAAACCCGTTTTAAAAATGGTTTCGACACCCCTGTAGGGTAAAATGACTGTAATACCCCTATAGGGTAAAATGACCGTAATACCCCTATAGGGTAAAATGATCGTAATGCACTTGTAGGGTAAAATGACCGTAATGTCACTGTAGGGTAAAATGATCGTAATACCCCTGTAGGGTAAAATGACCGTAATGCGCTTGTAGGGTAAAATGACCGTAATACCCCTGTAGGGTAAAATGACCGTGATGCCTCTGTAGGTAAAATGACTATAATACCTCTGTTAGGTGAATTGACAGATATACCCCCAAAGGGTAAAATGACTATTTTGCCCCTCGAGGGTAAATGATTGATTTGTTTGCGATGTAAATGATTGATTTGTCTGTAACATAAATGACGGATCTGTCTGTGATTTGTATGTCTGATTCTGAGCATGGCATTTTGCATACACGACATACTACATGGGTTTAGGATACTATTATGGAGGAAGTATCAGATCTTGGTGGCTCGCCACAATCATCGCGCTTGGTGGCTTTGCCACATATATCGTTACTTAGCGACTTTCTTTGCGATATCACATCGCGACTTTGCTACAATACTATTGCTGGCAGCTTTGCTGCGATGTTACTTATGGCTGTGTGCCGATCATATCACTGCTACTGATGGCTTTATGCTGATCATATCACCATTACTGATGGCTTTGTGCCGATCATAGTACAACTACCAATGGCTCTGTGCCAGTCATATTACAGCTACTGATGGCTTTGTGCCGTTCATACTACAGCTACCGATGGCTTTGTGCCAATCATATTACTGTACTCACGGTGTTATAGCTATCCTATTTACGGCTCTTAGCCATTCTGATTACTTGCAGCTTTGCTGCGATACTGATTAGTGCCGCAACCGATGCTGATATTGGTGTGTTGGTGGGGTGGGTCGATTTAATCCCCACATGGTGTGTTGGTTGGTATGGGTGGTGTGTTGGCTGGATTGGGATGGGTTGCATGATTGCATTGTTGCATTTCATGCATCGATCATCACATTGTATTGGGCTTAGGGCCACATGTATTCTGTTTCTAATTCTGATACTGTAATGGGCTAAGGCCCACAATACACTGTTACTGTAATGGGCTAAGACCCACATTTGTCATCAGCATTGAATAGGGCTCAGCCTGCATCGTATTCTTGTATGATAGGGGATTACACACTGAGTTCTCGTAACTCACCCTTTTCTTTTAACTGTATAGGTAATCCCCAGCCTTAGATGATTTGGAGCTACGAGGGACTCAGAGGTGGCCACACGTTCGCTAGTATTTTATTCTAGACCTAATTATTAAAATTTTTATATTAGGTTGATATTTATGTAATAAGGCCTCTGGTGATTTTAATTTCTTTTAATTGGGTTTAATTTCATGTTTTAAACTACCAAACTGATACAAACAAATTTTCAAAAATAATAACTATTTTAAAAAGACAAACTCACATTTTCAAACTTCAAAATGACATTCATTAGAGTAGCTTCCGCGGGTTTTTAACCAACTAAGAAACCAACAGTAACAAACATGGCTATCGTTTAAAAATAGATTTTTCTCAACAAGCCTGATTTCAAAAAACACTTCGATGTGCACGTCAAATTCAGTCGTAACGTTTAGGCCGGGTTTGGGGTGTTACATATTCTATTACTTCATTGATAACAATTATCATAAGTAGTATTAACTCAGGCAGAACTAACCATTTCCCTATAATCTTTGAAATTTCTCGACACACGTTAGCAGTTTCGAAAACACATACTCATATAGTTATCCTTACTGAACACTGATGTTTGATCATTTTCAACAAATTTCTATTTTGCTAACTATTTCAGATCATATATCCGCCATTCTTGAATTCCCTTGATGATAATTGATGATCAAATAACATTTTTTTTTATTCTAAGTATTTAAGCTTTTCAGATTCAATTTCTGTTAACATAGCTTTCACCTATTTAAAACTCTACCGATATAAATTGACATTTATCTGCAATAACCTCATCAATGGTAGAGCCATCATCAGAAAGCCTGAACAAATCATCTTTCGAAATTAGAATTCATATTTGCTGGTTTTCACATACACTGGTTTCTCTTGTAAGATCTATAGCATTGTGTTTCAATGCTAACCAATTGAATATCTTCCATCACATAGTGACAACTCCGATCAGATACAACTAGAAACTTCTTTCTATTAAATATATAAAGTGACTAAGCAATTGATATTTCAAGCGATGGTATCAGAATATCACATTGTTTAAATCAAGTCTGGAAAGAAATCTTCAGTACATCTGACTCATAAATCAAAGCTAATAGCAATCTAATCGAAAGTCAAAACTCAAAATATTGTATTTCTCTTAACAAAATAAATAAGTCAACTATATAAAATAACAAATATTGGTTCTTCATGTTGTCTCTGATCTGCTATCTTTTTCATAAACACAGTATCGTCTTCCTAGATTACACACTCAGTTAAACACCTCTTTCTAACAAATAACTACTTCAGCAATGCCTATAGTTCTTATAATTCTGATAGCACTTGTAACACCCCAAACTCGGCCTGAACGTTATGGCCGAATCTGGCGATGTCACATGATAGTGCTTTAGAAAACGTAACTGCGTTAAAAACCATTTCTAGGTATCTTCAGCTATCGTCAAAACGTGTCATTTATTTATTCATTATCCAGTTTCAAAACTTTATGTGTTGCGGAAGCTTTTAAAACGATTTGTAAGGTTGTACGTATTTTGATAAAACCTTTGTTTATTTTGAAAACTCGCATTTTGTCCTACTGCTAGCAGTTTATAAAACAATAATTCCAAGTTTTAAACAAAAATCTGAAAGGCCTTATTACATAAAATTTACCATAAATATAACCAAATCATAATTAAAAATAAACCGTAAATAAGTGTCCAGAACCGTGGTCACCGTCGAGTCCTCCACATTGCATCGATGACATCTCTGCTTGGGATTACCTGCATGATTAAATGAAAAGGGTGAGTTTTCGCAAACTCATTGTGTAATCCCCACAGGAAACATACACACACAGAAATTTCAGATACAGACTTAATTCTCACAGTTCGAAGTGCAGGCGAGTCGTTCTGAAATGGTGTGGACCTTAGCCCACTCGGATCTGAGAATCGGACATATTTTGTGGCCTTAGCCCATTTCAGACAGAATATACAGAAAATAGAGTCCTACCCACCAGCCTCTACACACCAACTCCGTCCAACCCTACACACCATGTGGGGATAAAATCAACCCACCCAGCCCTACACACCATGTTGTACCGAATGCGGCACATAATCGTAAATTTGCGGTGAGCTACGGATAATGAGCTTAAGAGCCTTTCAGATACTTTCTCCAATCATAATCAGCCTACCCCGATGCAATGCAACATACAAGAATGACATGCTATTATGCAGTTAAAACTCATACATTCAGATTAGCATACATGCTTAGTACAGAAATCAAACAGTCAGATCATTCATTTAGGGGTCTAAGTATTACTTACCGACCCTACGGTAGGTCCACAGTCGACTTGGTTGACCCGTGTAACCTTACAGAGTTTTCCACAAAAATGGGCTCACACGTCCATGTGGACTGCCCCTGTGGGCCCACACGCCCGTGTGGCCCACACGGCCCAAATTGGCTTTGGCCGTATGGATAACACGGCCTGGCCCAGAATCCCACACACCCGTGTGGCCCACACAGCCCAATTTGGCCTTGGTCGTTTGGATTACACGGCCTCGTTTGGCACACGACCGGGCTCGTCGATCACACGACCGTGTGGTGACCAACAGTCTTGAACATGGCCTACCACACCTGCGTTTCTGGGTACACCTGGTTCGATTTCGACGCGTAAGCACTCCCGAGCCTTCAAGAACCTATAATTGACATTACCAAAGCCTATTTTTAGCAGCACTTATCGAAAACTAAACCGGGAATATTCCATAATGAGACCCTAGAATATTTAAAAAAAGTGAACCCGATCACTTACCAACAGCGAATCGAGAACCCAATCATTCAAAAACTGCAGAAGCCCCAATCGCTACTTGATTTCCACCTAATTCGAAAGAACCAAAACATACCCTTTTCAGAAAACTAACTATGAACGAAAGAAAGAGGCAAAACAATTACTTACTGAATCAAGTGGGTTCACTTGTCGAACAAGGTGGAAGCGCAAAAGAAATCAAAAGAGAGGAGGAAAAAAACAATGAAAATTCGACAGAGGAAGGGTGAAAAGATCAGAATGATGGAAGAAGTTTTGGGGAAGAGAGAACATAATTTTCTTTTGGATGAACTGAAATTAGCAAAAAGATTTTGATAGAATCCCGAAACCCATTAATTTCCTCCCTCAACTCCCACTACACATCCACTACTCAGTGTCCTCTTCCAACACAACTCTAGCTGAATCTTTAAGCAAAAATAATGCCTACGCTCCAGCATGGATTCGAACTCAAGACCTCATGTAATACAACACCTCACCTAACCACTAGACCAGCAGGCCCATTCTGTTATTTAATTACCAACTATTAAACTTAAACCCTTTAAGCCAAGTTAAGGCTTTATTCATAACAAGACCAAAATTTGTCCAAGTCAAGGCTTGAGCTTGGGACCTCTCACACACACCCAGAACACATAACCACTGAAGCAGACACTCATTCATGCCAAAGTTAGAAAAGCCAAAATTCATGAAAAACCGGGGCGTTACAGCACTATTCTATACAAGACAATAAAGTTCAAAACGTTTTTTAGTATCATGTCAATTACAATCTCATCTTCTCATATGGGTGATAATCCATATAGTTCTTTTAGAAATATATTAATAAATTCTTTAATCATCTGTACCTAATTAATTCTCAATTATGACATTCAGATATCTAAGATACAAACAAGATACAATTCATCATCATGCAGACTCAATTAGCCCATAATTAGTATTACCTCAAACTCGTGAAATGATAATAACATCAGTTCAGCAAGGAAAATTCACAACTCTAAATTCTCAGTGGACATTTTATACAAATGAAATTAACTATGACATTCTGATCCAATAGTTTAGTTACTTTATCATCAAATTTAGTATGTATTACTGGTATGTTTTTTTCAGATAGTGAAGTAGTTCAAAAGTAAGAATGAATCGACCCAAAGTTTATTAATGCATATACATTAACATCAAAGAGACTAAAAGTATTGGTTATGTAACAACCCAAACCCGGCCCAAACATTACGACCGAATTTGATTTGTTACGGAGAAAACCTTGTGAACACCATCTCTATACCTATTAAATTTTTATTGAAAACTTCTCGTTTTCGGTTATCTTGCCAAAGCTACCCTTAGATTTAATTTGGAAATTTAATTAAGTCCGATTATTATACCAGTTTCAAGTGTGCCCGATGGCACGATTAAACCTTTTTTTCGTGTTAACTTAAGAAAACATGTGATTTTAGTTCAATTTAATAATATAGTTTAAAGTAAACATCCAACATCAAAAAAAAAAAAGACACAAATAAAGTTTATGGAGGCCTTATTACAACCAAAGTAAAAATAACCAAATTTAAAGTTCTATAAATTTAAATCCACTGCATGGCCACCTCGAGTCCAACCGGCTCCTCAACCGCCATCTACGAGTCACCTGAAAAATGTTAAAGGAGAAGGTGAGTCACCAAGACTCAGTATGTAACCCTTCCCCCGGTTAATACGACATTTCATACACAACATATAACAGTTAATATGCAGAGTATCCTGTGCCCAACCTAGCCAACCAAACGCCTTTGTCTACCCCATGTGGTACCAAACCACTGGTGACCGTAGTCACAATGTGTTACCAAAACACTGGTGGTGCCAAACCACTGGTGACATATAGTCACGATGTGCTATCAAAGCACTGGTGTCCGTAGACACAAATCGGGTGATGGGGCCAACCCATCGTGTGATACCAAATCACTGGCAGACGATCCCATATCTCAAGTGGGGCCAACCCACGGTGGTGTTAACCACAGGGACAAGTCGCTATGAGGTGCCAAACCTCTGGAGGTACCAAACCTCTGGTGACATATAGTCACAGTGTGTTACCAAAACACTGGTGCTCGTCAGCACGAAACATCACTGCCCCCTCCTCTCATATAGCCCATAGTAGGTAAACAGTTAACAACAGATCTCATGCATTCATCACATGTATCAATAAACCATGCTTCCCAAAAGCATTAAAGTAATCTCATATCAACAGAGACTTACCGGAATCCTCACTTGTACCGTTAAGGTACCAATCCGCATCTACATCAAGCAGATTTACATACAAAATATATATAACACAACATTAACTGCTATAAGTGTGTATGTACACACCTGATGTTGATGAGAAGTCTAAATCCCGAAAAGGAACGTTGGCCACCCTAGATCTCACTGTACCTATATTCGGCCAACTATGGAATTAGTCTTAGGGCCTATTCGGCCAAATCAAATTATTGGAAGGGGTTCCCTGTGAACCCGAAATCTCACCTTCACACCTTTGGACACCAACCGCAACACCCAACTCCCGACCGCTGCTCGATTCACGAATCGGCACTCAACAAGTTAGTAGCCTTGGCTAAAACGAATATCAATCGACCAACTAAAGTAGATCTTACCGTTACGTACCACAAATCGAATACTAAAGATCGGGGCACAATCGATTGCTTCACTTCCACGAGTACCTAACAGAATCGGTTACTACTTGTTTAGAAGACTTAATCATTGCGAAATCGGCAGACCTCCCCTTGTAAAAGAAATCGACAGAAAAAGAAGGAAAATGGGAGATAGGTATTCGGCCATCACTTACCTTGATCAATCGTTTGAAAAGAAATCCCGGAGAGACTTATGTTACTCCTAATATTCGGCCAAAGTGCTTCTAGATAGGAGAAGGGAATTTCGACTATGATGAAAGAAAGATAGTGGAGAGAAAGAAAGGTAGCAAGAGTTTCGGCTAAAGGAGTTGGGAAAAGAAAAGAAAGGTTTTAGGGGATGTGCTTTCGGTTTTGGAGAGGATGGAGAAGAGAAAATAGAAAATGGGAGACTTTCGGGAGAATTCGGCTATAGGAAAAGAAACAAAAGAACCTTGGGCACTCCCTAGTACCCCTTGCCGTCCACTCTCCTTGCTCAAGGAGTTCAAATTCGGCACAACTCCTAAAAATCCTCTTGGCCAACTATTTGATTTAATTCAAAATAGCTTGAATTAATCAAATAATAATCTCCTAATAATCCATCCATTATCCCTTTTATTAATACTATAATTAAGCAAATAAAACTCTCCTATTATCCTTTAATAATAACACTTAATAAAAGAGTTTGAAGGGAGAAAAACTCTCCCCCCTTGTGCCGTCCAAATAAAAACAAAAAGGAGGATTTTGTGACTCGAACCAAGGCTCTCCCTTGTTCCTTGGTGGCGTCACATACTAGCTCCTAAGTGGGCTTGCTTTGCCACTTATCCAAGGCCTAATTAGTGTTAAATTACCCACATTTATTCTTATAACACCCACTTGCTAAGGCTCCCTTCTTTTTAAAATTAAAAACTGAAATTTTTCTATCAAACCGGGCACACTTAAAGCCTTAAATTGAGCTCTATTATTCCATTAACAATATCACAGCAGTTCATAATAAGAAAATAATCAAATTCCAAATAACCCCATATTTGGGATGTTACAGTTCTACCCCCCTTAAAATAAATTTCGTCCTCGAAATTCCTTGATCAAAAGAGATGGGGGTATTCTTTGCCGCATCACCTCCTCGGGCTCCCACGTAGCTTCTTCCACTCCGTGGTTCCGCCATAACACTTTCACTAAAGGCACCGCCTTCCTACGTAGAACTTTCACATCTCGGTCTACAACCGAACGGTTCTTCTTCAAAAGATAAATCCGAATTCACCTCAATCTCGCTCATTGGCACAACGTGCGCGAAGGATCTCGACCGATACCGAATCTCAAAGATTGACACATGAAATACGTCATGAATCGACTCGATTCTGCGGCAGCTCTAGGCTGATAAGCCACTGGTCCTACTCGCTTTACAATCAGATATGGCCCGATGAACCTTGGGCTTAGCTTCCTTTCCGTCCAAATCTCAACACCTTTTTCCAAGGCGACACTTTCGGAAAGACTTTATCTCCCACAAAGATACTCCACTTCCTTGCGTTTGAGATCGGCATAAGACTACGCCTATCCGATGCTTCCTTGAGACGAGACCGAATCACCTTGACTTTGTCTTCCGTCTCGGTTACCAATTCTGGACCAGAACTTGTCTTTCTCCCAACTCGAGCCCAACATGTAGGAGTACGACACTTTTCGTCCATATAGGGCCTCGTATGGAGCCATTTGAATACTCGCTTGATAACTATTGTTATAAGTTTATTCTCGCTAATGGTAGGTACTCCTCCCAACTACCACTAAAATCCAAGACATGACCTCTTAACATGTCTTCTAAAATCAGTATCACCCTTTCCGATCGTCCAGTCGATTTGTGGATGGAAAGCCAGATGAAATCTAACAGTGTACCCAAAGCTTGATGCAACGCTTTCCAAAACCTTGACGTGAATCGGGATCTCTATCCGAGATAATCGACATCGCACGCCATGCAACCTCACTATTTCACCCACATACGGCTTCGCTAGCTTTCGGAGTGAGTAATCCATTCTCACGGGCATGAAGTGAGTCGATTTAGTCAAAGCGATCCACAATTACCCAAATCGCATCCTTCTTGGTGGGCGTAAGGGTAGCCCACTAACAAAATCCATGGTGATCCTCTCCCATTTCCATTGAGGATCTTTATCGGTTGAAGTAGTCCCGATGGTGGCGATGTTCAGCCTTAACTCGCGGCATGTCGACACTTCCTACGAACTCCGTTATCTCACGCTTCAACCTGTGCCACGAGCTGTTTCCGCAAATCTCCATACATCTTGCTTCCCCGGGATGCATAGCGTATGGGCCGCTATGTGCATCTTGGAGAATTTTTCGCGCTTTAATTCTGTATCCTTTGGCATACATACTCGTCCTTGAAAACAAAGCACTCCATCACTAGACAAGCTGTACCCTTCCAAGCCACCATCCCGAACTTGTACCCTCTTAGCGCTCAAGCTCGCATCCACTAATCGCTTTTCCTTAATCTCTTCAATCCAAGTCGGCTTTACTTGAAGTTACGCCAAAAGACTCCCATCATCATACAGACTTAACCGAGCGAACATTGCTCTTAAGTCCGTCACCACCTTCCGCTCAATGCGTCGGCTACCACATTAGCCTTACCGGATGGTACTCGATTGAACAATCATAGTCCTTTAGTAGTTCAATCCACCGACGCTGTCTCGATTCGGATCCTTCGAGTCGAAGATACCTCAAGCTTTTGTGATCCGTAGACCATCGACTTCTCCCCATACGGTAATGTCTCCATATCTTCAGAGCGAAGACGATCGCCGCTAACTCCAAGTCGTGCGTTGGGTAGTTAACCTCATGCGGTCTTAATCGACGGGATGCATAGGCTACTACCTTCCCATCCTCGCATCAACACACATCCCAAACCGGTGTGAGATGCATCACAATAGACTGTGAATAACTTTTCCGCTTCAGTGTACCAAAACCGAGCTTCCGTCAAAATTTTCCTTAACTTATCAAAGCTTTCTTGCTTCGCTTCTCCGTCCATACAAATGGAACACCTTTCCTTAGTAACTTGGTCAACGGGCGCTGCTATTAGAGAGAATCCTTCCACGAATCTCCGATAGTACCTGCTAAACCCGAAAACTTCAGATTTCACCCACCGTCCTAGGTGGTTTCCACTCCAATATCGCTTCGATCTTGCGAGGGTCTACTCTAATTCCTTCCACGATACTACATGACCTAAGAAAGCCACTTTCCTAAGCCAAAATTCACACTTACCGAATTTGGCATATAGCTCGCTCCCCCTCAATACTTGCGAGAACTATCCGTAAATGCTTGTCATGCTCCTTCTCGTCTTTGAATAAACCAATATGTCGTCTATGAACACCACGACGAATTGGTCCAAGTCTCGTTGAAATACTCTATTCATCAAATCCATAAATGCCATGGCGCATTGGTCAACCCGAATGGCATTACCAAGAACTCGAAATGCCCATACCGAGTTCAGAATGCCGTTTTGTGAACATCAGCCTCCTTCACCTTAAGTTGATGGTAACCTGACCTAAGGTCTATCTTTGAAAACACCGAGGCACCCTTCGGGTTGATCAAACAAGTCGCCAATCCGAGGCAGCGGATACTTGTTCTTGATCGTTAACTTGTTCAAGCGACGGTGAGTCGATACACATCCGTATAGAACCGTCCTTCTTCTTGACAAACAACACAGGTGCTCCCCACGGGGATATACTTGGTCGTATAAACCCTCTATCCAAGAGCTCCCGAATTTGAGCCTTTAGCTCCACCAATTCCTTTGGTGCCATTCGGTATGGTGCTATGGACACAGTGCCGTTCAGTGTAGCAAGTCTATACCGATTCGACCTCTCGATCCGAGGCAAAACCGGAAGTTCTTCCGGGAATACATCAAACAAATTCCCAACCGTTCGGACCTTTCCAACTACTAACCCCTTAGCTTCCAAAGCACACGATTTGAACCGTAAACGCCTCACAACCCTTCTTGACCATCTTTTCACCTTCAAGGCGATCACTACATTGGATAGATAATTCCTTCGATCTCCTATCATAACCACTTCATCACCTTCACCGTTTTAAGGACCATGCGCTTTAGCCGCTAGCCCAAACTCGCTTGGTACTTAACCAACCAATCCATACCAAGGATCAAATCGAACTCCCCAAACGGTAGTTCCATTAGATCGCTACAAATACTACTACCCTTGAAGTTCTAGGGTACGCCTCTATAAAGTCTATCTACGACACGGAGTGACCTAAGGGGCTAACTACGGTCATCTCCCTAGAAGCGGTTTGAGTTTAGGTCCATAGTTCCTACCACACTACTAGCAATGTACGAGTGCGTCGAGCCCACATCAATCAATGCAACATAAGGAAAACCGAAAATTAGAAAGCGTCATCGGTTATGACATCCGGTGCGTCACCTTCTTCGCGACACCTTTGCTGCGTAAACTAAGCCAGCCGCCTAGCCTGCGTGTTGCCCGAACCCTCGCCTTGAGTTCCACGACCTCGGTTAGGACCGTTGTTTCTCTCTGCCATTACCACGACCCCTCCGTGGTCCTACATTTCTATCCCGAGAGCGGTGCCGCCGCCTTCCGTCGCTTCTTAGCTAGTTTTTGGGGACAATCTCTGACGCGATGCTCCAAAGACCCACACTCAAAACATCCTTTGTCACCGGTCCAACAACCTCCCCAATGGGTCTTTCCACAGCGATTGCACTGGGTCGGCCTCTGATTAGCAGTCGTGGGCCTTGCTGCCTGATTGGGCCCACTTGGCCTAGCCTTTTTCTGAGCACTACCGCTTGATCCAGCTGACCCAAAACTTCTCTTCTGATTGTTCTTACTATAGCTCGCCTCACAGCCTCCTTGATCCCTTCGGCTACCTTAGCCTTCTCCACTAGGGATGAGAACTCACGAACTCTTTGTGGGGCAATCAAGAACCTTAAGTCATCTCTGAGTCCGCTCAAAGCGGACACAGCGCTCATGTTCGATGAGACACGATGCCTCTCGCATATCTACTCACCTTAGAAATTCCGCCTCATATTCCGACACGGACTTAGTTCCTTGCACTAATCCCGGAAAAGCCTTTCTCTGCAAGCGTCGGTGTAGCCGATGCCCACATACTTTTTCTCGATAGGTGGTTCTCAAATACTCCCAAGTCAAATCATGCTGTAGCCCCATCTCGAACCAGTAAGCCACCACTAATACGCTTCATCCTTAGAAGCGACACCGCGCCTTTCGGCTTTCTTTCTCTCGGTCAAAGTCAAGGTCATCCATGATTCTTTCGGTGGACTCTAGCCAAGATTCATTTGACTGGGTGCCACTCGACACACCTCGGAATACCTCCGCTCCGTTAGATCGGAGTCGCTCGGGACAGATTTCCGAGCTCCCACATTTCCACCAGCCTCGACCACCATCTCCAAGACTCGTAACACGCGACTTGCGATACCGCCCGCCGCCACCGGTCCGATCCGCTCCTCACTCTAAAAGTAGGAGGTGGTGGTGGCGGTGGTACCTCATTTTCTCGAACCTTGTCTCGACCGACGGGTTGGATAACCGTCATCCTACCCCTACCACGCCCACGGCGCCCACGTCCTCTAGAACTCATTCTATCTACCGCGCTTTTAATCTGATTAAGAAAAATTTTATGCGTTAGCATTTGTTTCACTTTATTACTCATGAAGAAATTTTATGGATAAGGTTTAATCAGAGATTCTTTCGAGCAAGCAAAGTTTCAGATTTCCTATCCTAGTTCACACAAAGAAGTTCATGCATCCATTCCTTAATACTTTCCATACCTATTCGCTCATCGGACATTTCGCCCATTTCTAACCTGTGGGTATTTTCGTCTTTTTTCCTACTGTGGGTATTTTAAGTAATTTTCCGAACCAAAATATTTTCTTTGATGGTTTCCAAAGCTAAGTTATTGAATATTTGTAAAATAGTTGAAATTTTTTTTTTTTTGGGCAAAACCATTGAATTAATATTTTATGGGTCAGGGGCATTTTGGTAATTTTACTCCTAAGGGTATTTCGTAATTTTTTTCACAAGTTACGTTTTTCGAGAAAAACGTTGTAAAAGTAATGTTCTAGGATTTGAAAGGGTTATTGCACAAGTTTTGAAATCATTAGGGTTCGTTGTTTCATTTTTTTTTTCGAAACCATGGCTAATTCCCTTTTTCGGGTTTTAATCATTGTGTTTAGCCTATGACCGAGCCCTCCTGGTCGGGGTGAACCAAAGCTACGCACTGTGGCGGTCGAGTGAAGAGGAGGTGAGTCACGAGGACCGCTTAAATACCAAGCTCTCACTGAACCTTTCTAGACATGCGCACAGAGGTTGCCACACCACTGAGCCCTCTGAGTTAGGGTGAACCGAAGCTACGCACCAGGTAGGATACCTGCGAAGAGGAGGTGAGTCACGAGGACCGCTTAAATACTGTGCTCTTCCGGATCCAATCCTAGACATGCGCATGGGGTTACCACACCCTAGCTCATCGACTAAGTCATAGGTTGGTTTAGTTCTTTAAGTCTTATGTCTTGTTTGTGTGTTTGAGTAGTCTAAACCAAGGGTTCAAGTTCCTATAAGTCTATCTACGTTCCATGCTTTCTACCCTTCTACAGAATATAATTCACAAAGAGGTTTAGATGTACTTACCTGGGCGGATCGGTGCCGGAGACTCGGGCCATGCTGCTTAAAAACCCAAAAACAATTCATAAGGCCTACCAAAACATTTTTGGGCCTTGGGCCCCCACAGCCGAGCTTTGAACTGGGCTCTGATACCAATTCTGTAACAACCCAAACCCGGCCCAAACATTACGACCGAATTTGATTTGTTACGGAGAAAACCTTGTGAACACCATCTCTATACCTATTAAATTTTTATTGAAAACTTCTCGTTTTCGGTTATCTTGCCAAAGCTACCCTTAGATTTAATTTGGAAATTTAATTAAGTCCGATTATTATACCAGTTTCAAGTGTGCCCGATGGCACGATTAAACCTTTTTTTCGTGTTAACTTAAGAAAACATGTGATTTTAGTTCAATTTAATAATATAGTTTAAAGTAAACATCCAACATCAAAAAAGACACAAATAAAGTTTATGGAGGCCTTATTACAACCAAAGTAAAAATAACCAAATTTAAAGTTCTATAAATTTAAATCCATTGCATGGCCACCTCGAGTCAAACTGGCTCCTCAACCGCCATCTACGAGTCACTGAAAAATGTTAAAGGAGAAGGTGAGTCACCAAGAGTCGAAGATGTAACCCTTCCCCTGTTAATACGACATTTCATACACAACATATAACGATTAATATGCAGAGTATCTGTGCCCAACCTAGCCAACCAAACGCCTTTGTCTACCCCATGTGGTACCAAACCACTTTGGTGACCGTAGTCACAATGTGTTACCAAAACACCGGTGGTGCCAAACCACTGGTGACATATAGTCACGATGTGCTATCAAAGCACCGTGTCCGTGAGACACAAATCGGGTGATGGGGCCAACCCATCGTGTGATACCAAATCACCGGCGACGATCCCATATCTCAAGTGGGGCCAACCCACGGTGGTGTTAACCACGAGGGACAAGTCGCTATGAGGTGCCAAACCTGCGGAGGTACCAAACCTCACGGTGACATATAGTCACGAGTGTGTTACCAAAAACATGGTGCTCGTCAAGACGAAACATCACCCCTCCTCTCATATAGCCCATAGTAGGTAAAATGATTAACAATGAGATCTCATGCATTCATCACATGTATCAATAAACCATGCTTCCCAAAAGCATTAAAGTAATCTCATATCAACAGAGACTTACCGGGATCCTCACTTGTACCGTTAAGGTACCAATCCGCATCTACATCAAGCAGATTTACATACAAAATATATATAACACAACATTAACTGCTACAAGTGTGTATGTACACACCTGATGTTGATGAGAAGTCTAAATCCCGAAAAGGAACGTTGGCCACCCTAGATCTCACTGTACCTATATTCGGCCAACTATGGGATTAGTCTTAGGGCCTATTCGGCCAAATCAAATTATTGGAAGGGGTTCCCTGTGAACCCGAAATCTCACCTTCACACCTTTGGACACCAACCGCAACACCCAACTCCCGAACCGCTTCGATTCTCGAATCGGCACTCAACAAGTTAGTAGCCTTGGCTAAAACGAATATCAACCCGACCAACTAAAGTAGATCTTACCGTTCACGTACCACAAATCGAATACTAAAGATCGTGGCCTGAATCGATCGCTTCACTTCCCGAGTACCTAACAGAATCGGTTACTACTTGTTTAGAAGACTTAATCATTGCGAAATCGGCACTCTCCTTGTAAAAGAAATCGAGAAAAAGAAGGAAAATGGGAGATAGGTATTCGGCCATCACTTACCTTGATCAATCGTTTGAAAAGAAATCCGGAGAGACTTATGTTACTCCTAATATTCGGCCAAAGTGCTTCTAGATAGGAGAAGGGAATTTCGACTATGATGAAAGAAAGATAGTGGAGAGAAAGAAAGGTAGCAAGAGTTTCGACTAAAGGAGTTGGGAAAAGAAAAGAAAGGTTTTAGGGGATGTGCTTTCGGTTTTGGAGAGGATGGAGAAGAGAAAATAGAAAATGGGAGACTTTCGGGAGAATTCGGCTATAGGAAAAGAAACAAAAGAACCTTGGGCACTCCCTAGTACCCCTTGCCGTCCACTCTCCTTGCTCAAGGAGTTCAAATTCGGCACAACTCCTAAAAATCCTCTTGGCCAACTATTTGATTTAATTCAAAATAGCTTGAATTAATTAAATAATAATCTCCTAATAATCCATCCATTATCCCTTTTATTAATACTATAATTAAGCAAATAAAACTCTCCTATTATCCTTTAATAATAACACTTAATAAAAGAGTTTGAAGGGAAAAACTCTCCCCCTTGTGTAGTCCAAATAAAAACAAAAGGAGGATTTTGTGACTCGAACCAAGGCTCTCCCTTGTTCCTTGGTGGCGTCACATACTAGCTCCTAAGTGGGCTTGCTTTGCCACTTATCCAAGGCCTAATTAGTGTTAAATTACCCACATTTATTCTTATAACACCCACTTGCTAAGGCTCCCTTCTTTTTAAAATTAAAAACTGAAATTTTTCTATCAAACCGGGCACACTTAAAGCCTTAAATTGAGCTCTATTATTCCATTAACAATATCACAGCAGTTCATAATAAGAAAATAATCAAATTCCAAATAACCCCATATTTGGGATGTTACAGGTTATAACATCTAGGGTAGAAGTCTCTTCTCTAGCTTGAACCACCTTGTTCTAGCATCCTAGTCTCAGATCTACTTGTTTTATATCTTGTTCCACCACGAATAGTTCTAGCATTACTTCTCTATCTAGGTTGTTTGCCTACTTGAAAAAAAGACATCTATCAAACAAATTGATTTACAAAAATGCCTAACTTCTTTGATCAGTCCCTCGTAAAAAGTTCAGTAGATACACATCGAAAACAGACTTGACTCGTAACTCGACGCACATCCCTAAAGAACTTTCCACAATGGTCACAAAAAAATTTATCATCATTACGAACACTGCCAATACTGACTACCGGTGTCTGCTGGAGTCTTGAATATTTTTATCTCAACTTATTTCTTCCTGTAAATCCAAATAATATGACATTGTGGCTAAAAATATCCCTGTTTCTTTGAGAGTGAAGCTAAAGACAACTTAGATACATTTATTTTACTAGAGTCACGCAATTTCATTTCAGTCTTTTTCTAACTGTTAGAAATCTCTTCTGTTTATTGCGCTCGACCAGACAAAACCATGAATTCCCATATTTCCATCGCTTCAGTTAACATTTTAATTTGATCAATCAGTCCATTTTCAAAACAAGCACACCTACTTTTTTAGTCGATATAATCTCGTGAGTATATTAACTAAGCTAAACAAACTCTCATTCATATTCTGATAGAGACTTGTTTTTCTATTTCAGCTTGAGAAACTCTTTCTTTTCTAATCCAAGTACCATTTACTGACATATTTCTTTCTGAACTTAGATCTAAAGAAAACCTAGTTAATCCTGTCTCTCAGTACAACCATTGTTAATGCAGACCACCAGTTATAAACCTTATCTTTTAGCAAAGACACGACACATCTCAGATAATCATTAAGGAAACATGCCAAATTTTGTCGAAAACTAGTTGAATATTTTCAAGCCAGTTTTCAGTCCTAGTTAGACCATCATCTGTTTTACCTCTGAATTATTCGGCACTATACTTTCTAATTTTACCAATTGAGGGTCATCAAACTTTTTTAATTGGTTAAAAACACGGAGGTGCCACAAAAAACACAATAGGGGTAGGTTGTGGAGTCGCAGGACTGACTCGTATGAATTTCATGAACCACTAATTAATTAGATCAAAAAAGACATTTTTTACTTCACTAACGAACATTTGCAAAACCAGTAAACTATGACTTACTTTCGATTCAGAAGTGGGCACATTATTTACTGCGTCAGTGTCGGCATGATCAAATTCTACTGGCATTCTTTAAATCTATAAGAAAATAGGGGTTAGATTGGATCAAATAAAATCACACTCTTGCAGGTTTATTTGGCATGTAATTTTTAGACTCCAAACATACTACGTTCAGTCTGAGAATGAACTAAGCCTGATGGTTTTACATCTGCCCCCAGTAACACACCAGAATCATTGTAAATATAGCATAATAGTCCGCGACAAATGCTGGTATTCAGTATATTTAGTGGATAGTAACAAGTCAATAATCATCATCTTATTACAAGTCAATCCCATACCGTGTGCAGTATAACCTATTGGCATGCCAATTGTATCCTATCCTATGTTCATTCAAGCTCAATATAGGTAATCATATAACATTTTACAATTCAATCAATTTCACACCTTCTACCAATTTATAACAATTCAATTACATTTATATATTTATTAGCATACCAATACTCAGAAATCAATATAATATACAAATTATTCTAATTTAAACCATATGAACTTACCAGGGCTAAACAACAAAGATTGTAATGTCATGGGCTGATCAGTAATTTTCCTTTTTCCGCAATTATCTACTTGCTCTTAATCTAAACAGTACTCACAAATTAAAACTTGATTTTCCAAAGTCATGCAAAACCCCCTTAAAAGGTTTTTTCAGAAATCCTTATCTTTGTTTTCTTAATATAGCTGTCACAAAGGGACTAAATACCTTACCAACTTACTAGATTTTCAAATTCTTTGATTCAGACCTCACAGTCACTGCCCCATGTAGAGCTTCCCATAACCATCTCTTCATTGAAGCAACCAAGATGAAGAAATGAGAAAAATGTAACATAATAGAGTTGAATCCTCCTTGATAAGTCATTTCCCATCTATTGATAGCCCTTCCTGCACTATCTTCAACAACTTAGAAACTATTCATTGATAATCATTTTATCCCCTACTAAGGGACTTGCTGGTTCTAATATAACCGAACTAGTTTTGAATATCAACTATGTCCAAACCAGACTCTATATTTCTCAAATTTCTTAGTAGATACTGCCAACTTACGGTCTCTTTCCAATTAAGTCATTAACTATTCCAAATTTTTGAGTTTAATGGAAACTGGGTGTAACATGCCCTATATGTGAAAATGACATTTAAAATATTGATAATTTATTCTTACATTATCCATTTTGTGAAATTATTTGGTTTGGTAGTAATTTAGACTACATATAGACATGATTAGAAATAGAGTTATCAAAGATCTTATTCTTCTTCAAATATGTTTGAGAGACATTAGTGCAAATTAGGACAATAAAATTACTAGGATATTATGGGAAAATTGATTTGACAATAATGATGATAGGATTATTGATATCAAACAAACTCCTAGTTAAATGAAATTGTACAAGCCATAGCATCAGTATCAAACTTATATATCAAGAGAAAGAGGAAGGAAATGTTTTGGTGTCACACCACTCCTTAAGAACTTTAGTGGCATATTTCTTGCTCAATAGTTTAATACTATGGAAAACTTGGATAGAACCATTTGCAAGCTCGACATCTTTAAGGAAGCCTCGATAACAACACAACTTAATTCCCCTATCAATATATGTATGGAAAGAGATTGAACGCTTAAATATTTGTTTTATTGCAATACACATTGATGGCATTAGAAGCACAAACCATGGGTACAGGACAAAAATATATTAATAAGAGAGGTACACCATGTCTTGCTTGATCTATGCCACCAACTTTTTAAAGACACCAGCAAATAGGTGACTATATTGAAAAATATCCATTTTAGTTTTATCTCCCTTAATTTGAATCTTTTTTTAAGTTTGTTGTTGTACTCTACCCTTGTTGAACCCTTGATTGGATATCACAAAAAATTTTGTTTATCTCTACATGTATTGATGTAAAAAATGCAAAATAAGACATATATACATGAATTATCATATTTAATTTTGGGATTAATACACTATTTAGGGCCTGAACTTGGACATTGTTTCCACATTTAACTTGTATTACTTTCAAGGTAGTAGAGTTATTGGGATAATAATTATAACATCTAATGATGACAAAATGGATTCGACCAAGTTGTGGCTTATGCAGTTGGGACATGCTGGTGAGAAATCCTTGCAAATTCTAGAAAATTGAGGATTGTTGAAAGGTGAAAAGGCTTGCAAGTTAGAATTTCGCGAGCATTATATTCTAGGAAAGCAAAAGAAAGTGAAGGTTGACACCACTATCCATGAAACAAAAGGTATTTTGGATTATGTTTACTCAAATGTGTGGTGGGCCTTCTAAGACACCTTCCTTAAGAGGAAACTTTATTTTGTAACTTTTCTTTATAACTTTTCCAAAAGATTTTAAGTGCACATGATGAAATCTAAGAATAAAGTGCTCAGAGTTTTCCTTAATTAGAAAAATATGATAAAAAACCAAACTGGTAGAAATATCAAATGACATAGGAAGAATAATGAAGGGGAATATAAAAGTGATTCGTACACTATTATTATTAAACATTTTACAGATAGATATACACCACAATAGAATGGGGTGTCAGAGCATATGAATCGTACACTATTGGAGAGTTTGATCTATGTTAATCCAATGCTGGGTTGGGCAAGCAATTTTGGGCTGAAGTTGTGACATGCGTTAGCCATCTCACTAACCTTTTGCCATCATCTGCAATAGAGGGTAAAACACCGATGGAGATATGGTCTAGAAAACCTGCTACTAATTATGATTCCTTACATGTATTTTAAGCCACTACTTATTACAATGAAAAGGAGTAAAAATAGATCCAAGAGAACAAAAAGTTATCTTTATGATAATCAACTTTGGAGTATAGGGATTTTGACTTTGGTGTGTAGAAATGAAGAACATAACTTGTAGTAAATATGTTACCTTTGATGAGTCTGACATGTTTGAAAAGGTAAAATATGAAGATGTTTAGAAAATTGGTACTTCACAACTAGTCAAGTGTACTCCAAAATAGGACAAGTTTTAGCATATGGTGATTAGCACAGTTAATGTGTAAGGACCTGAAAGTTAATGGTATCGAAAAGTGTGGTTTCGGAACACAGTTTCTATAAACTGGAATCGTAAATATTATTAAATATTTACAGAGTATTATTAGAAGTGAATTAATTTTTGGTCAAGAAAATTCGTGGAATTAGTGCTTAATTTTAGTGTAGGGACTAAATCGTAAAAGTGTCACAATTTCAATTGTTATTAAATTATAATGTTGAACATGACTAAGGGACTTTTGGAGCAATTAGACCAATGAATCATTAGTAGTGGATGGTAATGAAGCATTAAAAATATATATTTAGTAATATATTAAATAAAACATATGAAATAAAATACATTTACTTTAGTGGAGAGTAAGAGAAAAACAACTTTGCTATTCACTTTCCAAAAATTCGAAGCTTAGGAGAAAAGGAGAAGACGCACGACTAAGTTTTTCAAGGTTTCAAACCCTAATTTGGTTAGTTCAATTTAGTTCTTCTCTTGGAAATTTTATGTTTTCGGAATCCCAATAGTCCAAGCTAGCTAACCCATGTCATAATTTTTTATACTGTTAAAGGTTGTGAATGTTACCATTGTTAAATAGTTGAAGCTTTTGGTAATATTTTAATAGATTTTAAGTTAAGTATAGAAAAATGACTAAATTGTAAAGTCAATTGATGATTTTGTGTAATAGGGACTAAAATAAATAAATTTTTAAATTTTGGTGTAATTGAGAAATAGGAAGTCCTATAGAGACTTCGGTGAATCGGATATTAGATTTGAGGGTTAAATGTGAAAATTATGTAGTCCTGATTTAGGGGACTAAATTGAATAAAATGAAAATTTCACATAAATTAGCAATTGAACATGAAAGTTATTGTGTATTGATGATTTTGTGTATTTATGTTAATTCATAGCTAATGTCGACCCGGATTCCTCAAAACGGAAAGGAAAAATAAAGTCATCGACAAATAGCTCAAAGTTTACAATTTATATTTCTATAACCCGAACCTTTTCAATTGTTGCATTGATGAACTGCGTTGCATGGTAATAACACAAGGTAAGGTGAAAATAATAGAACGAGCTAAATTAAATCGATTCGAATTAGTTTTCGTGATAAATTGAATAGATTTGAAAATACGATATCTTGTTACAATCGTGCAATTAAATTCGATTTTTGATGAGTTGTGCTAGAACGTACGTGATTTGATGATTGGTTGATGATATTATATTGTGGAATTGAGAAATTGATTATTATAAATTGAAATAAGGATGGTTAGTGGATATTGAATTATAGATCCGAAAATGTAAAATTTGACTGTATAAATGTGTTATATATTGTGACATGTAGATAGTCATATTAATTTGCATTTGAACTCTCTTTTGTTGATTCATGCATTACATGATTTATATTATGATTTAAAGTTCTGATATAGAAATACAACTGAGTTATATACTCAACATACGATTTTTTTTCCATGTGCAGGTTAGGTATATTACAATTCAGTCATCGACTCAGCATCTAGCAGCAATCTCGAACTCAATTGTTGGTGATGTGATCATTTTGGGTCTTGGCATGTACCTAGGAAGTCTTTCGGTTATTATGACTATTTTGTATCTTGTTAGTATTTTGGATATTAAGTATATAATTGTATATACATGTGATGATAATAGTTATTTGTTGATATCTTGGTAGGTTGCTTGGATTATATGTCTAATGTTCTAATGGTTGAGAAAATATCAGGCTATGTGATGTGTTTTAGTTGATACTTGGAAATAGTATAATGGTTGGTATGCTTAAAATATGCCTTAGAGATGATTTGATAAGTTTGACGTTTACACCTATGTTTTGTTTGAAAAGATTTGGTAGTACAAGTACCGAGGTTATAAGGCTAATATGAAAGCAAATGTGAAATGGTTGAATGTATACATGTTTGGCTAGTTTTGAATTGTTGGTTGAGGTGCCAATTATGGCATATTGGTTAGGTTGTAACACCCTGAATTTGGGCCTAGTAAAATTGGGCCCATTGGGCCTTGGGCATAGGAGCGTTTGGAATTTTTAGAGAAAATGAGAACGGCATTATTCCTGGTTGGACCTGTCAGGAAGGTGATTTTGGAAGGTTACGGGGTTTCTATGAAGTCCCGGGTTCAAGTTAGGCCATAGGAGAAATTTTGGTTTTTGGGCCTTTAGTAGGGAGAACTTGTGGAAGCAGGACTTAAGGATTTTTGTTTGCATTTTGCTAACACAAGATGGCTATGTGGTAGAGTCAATGTGTGAGCAAGGGGAGTGAGGTTCGAATCCCTCATGCAGCTTTTGGGGAGTTTTATTTTGTGCTCAAGGAGGTGAAGAGATGGAGTTGGAGTCATGTGTTATTATGTTGCATGGGGATGGGACTATTAATACGGAGGAAGTGCTAATAGGATCGCATGGTTGCTTGACGACTGTGGATCCACCGAAGGCTTTTAAGCCATGGCGGCTCTCTTTGCAACGATAAGTTAGTGCCGCAACCAGTGCTACATAAGGAGTGTAGGGATGGGTGGGTCGATTAAATCCCACAGAGTGCGAGGTTGGACGGGAGGCGGAGTGCAGGGTTGGTATGGGCATTAATGCATTGCATACATGGATTATAATATTGAGATGGGCTTAGGCCCAGATAAATATGATATGTGACATTTGATATGGGCTACGGCCCAACCGAGGCTATTTTGGGCTAAGGCCCAATTGCCACCGTTACGTAATGGGCTTAGGCCGGATTGTTGTGATGCATGTTTTATCGACGAGGGGTTATGCTGGTGAGTTTTCATAAACTCACCCCTCTCTTTTTAATTTTTCTCAGGTAGTCCTCAGTAGGCGGTTCGACGTACGGGAGGACTCGAGGTGGCCACTCTACGAGCAGCTTTGAATTTGAGTATTCAATTTTACTCTATTTAAACCGATTTCTATTGGGTTGTAATAAGGCCTCACTTAACTTTTGGATTTCAATTTGGTATTTTCAGTTTATTACGATTTATATCTGCTAGAGGTAGAACACGATTTTCTAAAAACGATAACTGTTTTTAAAACACTACGTTTCCGCAACTCAATTTTTGGATAACTCGTCTTCGTAAATCATTATTTTAAATTAAGCTTCCGCAACAAATAAGGTTTTAAAGATAATAACATTGTAAAAATGTATAACTTATTAACAAACCACGATTAAAACGCAAACTGAGGTTTGTACAAATTTTGAAATTTCAAGAAGGGTTTTTAATGAAAACATGGTTTTCGAAAAACACCTCAATGTGACACGCCAGATTCGGGCCTAACTTCTAGGTTGGGTTTGGGTGTTACATAGGCACTTAGGTTGGTTGATTTAATTAATTTTTTTGGCATGAATTTGGTGTTTTTGAATTGGTTGAAGTATGGTAAATTTGGTTGCTTCTATCATGAGTGAAGTAGGGATTTTTAAGCTTGCATTGATAGGTATTTTTAGGTATACACGGCCTGGCACACAGCCATATGAAATACATAGGATTATGTCACGACCGTGTGGTCTGTAAATTTTTAGGTGATTTTGGTGCACATGGCCACAGTTTGTTACACAACAGTATGACCCATCTCACACAAGCTTAGCTCTCTAATAGGTTCTAAAAGTAACATGTTTTAGTCTCATTCTTGATGCGTTTTTTGGTGATTATTCGATGTTGATTGTGAATTTTATGCTCCTAGTCATTTAAATTCATGTTTTTATACTTAGGAGAGTATTTTGGAGCAAAAGGAGCAAAAAACGAGTGAAAATTGAAAAATTGGAGCAAGTTACAGGAGCCACATTGGCTAGACCATTCCATACGTCTTAGACACACGGCCATGTTGATTTCACGAATTGCACTCTGAACAGCGGGAAAACGTAATTTTTAGGGTTTTTCGGGCATTCTAAGACCTATATATGAAAAAAATAAGAAGATAGGAGTGAGCCGTCATAGAACATTCAAGAAAACAACTGGAAAACACTATTAAAGCCGATTCTAAAGCATATTTCCATAAAGATTGAAGATTCCCTTTTAATTTCTTTGGAGATTATTATGAGTTTCTTTATTTCTTTTGGTTATACTGTATTTTGGATGTTTTTATTTGCTAGCATGAACTAATTTTCTAAATACCTAGGGAAATGAACCCTGTGATGGATTCTGTCATTTGATTTTTATTTTACACAATAAAGACTTAGATCCTGTTCTCAATTATATGTGCTTTATTCTTGGTTTAATATTTCTAGACTATTGATCCATGTAACGCCCTGAATAATTTATTTCTGATTCTGTAAATATCTGACACAAATATATGTCGACTTCAGTGGTTAAGTATTTTAGGTGTGTCTGAGAGGTCTTGGGTTCAAGTCCCCTGTTTGCATATTTTGTTATTTTTGATCCAAGCCTTACCCTTGTGGAGTGGCTTACATAAGATTGTCTGATAATTCATATCAGAATGAGCCTACTAGTTCGAGTGGTAAAGGAGTTGGTGTGTTAGGGGTCTTATGTTCTAATCCCTGCATTGGCGATGATTTTAATTTTTGCTCAGTTGTCTGATGGAGTTTTGGTGGAGTTGGGATTCTGAGAAAGTTGTTTTTTAGTGGGTTAGTGGGGAGTAAATTGAGGGATTTAGTGGATATTTCTATTTTTATTATTTTATTTATTTTTTTTAAATTTTTCTCTCTTTTCCCCAAATTTTCCCTCTGATGTTTTCTTCAATTTTTTTCTTTGTGGTTTCTGACGTTTTTCCTTTTTCGGTAAAATCATTAATTCGTTCTCTTTCATCGATTCTATTGGTGGTCCTATCGTGTAATCGTGCCTTTGGTTTGTGGGGTTCTCTAATCGATTGGTAAGCGAGTGTTGTGTGTCTATGACTTTGGTTTGGGATTTTGGCGATGGCAATATGTAATGATTGATTAGTGGTAATTCGTGTTTAGGAGTAGATTGTGGAGCAGGGAATTGCAATTCAGCAGTTTAGTGCGCGTTAGAGGCGATTTATCATCGGTTGGTTCCTTATCGGTTCTTGTGTCAAATTTGTTAACCAATCTGCTTAATCGATGTTGGGTACTCTATTTTTAGGTTTCGAAAGGCTCGGGAGAGTTTTTGCATCAAATCGATACCAGGTGTGTTCCCAAAACGCGAAAAAAAGAGTTTCGACAAAAGCTGAAAATGCCTACTGTCGACGCTACACGAGCGTGTGGTTGCCCGTGTGGTAGACCGTGTGGTGGTGTGAGCGTGGCTGTGTGAGCCATACGGGCTAAGCCAAGTTGGGCGTGTGAGCCAAACAGGCGTGTGGGCCCACACGGGCATATGGGCCCATATTTCTAAAATTTTCCTTAGAGTCGCACGGGTCATTTCGATTGACTATGGGGCTACTGTTAGGTCAGTAAAGGCTAACCAAACCCTAAAATAGATTAGAATACAAGTGACATGTCACTAGGAACCCATGTGAATATGTAATTATGTCATTTATGTGTCCCGAGTGCTGGTCCTATACGTCCTACCGGTGGCTGGGTATACGATAGTATTCCAAGTGGTTCAATGGGTATGTCAAAGATGAGAAAGTATATGATTATGTTACGAGTTAGTACAGGTATGTACGAAAAACTCAAAGGAAATAGATTCGGTATATGATGAACTATTGGTAAGAATATGATTGAGTATGTTATGTTCATGAAGTTTTAATGACATTTATGTTGATTCATGTTATGTTATGCATATGATAAATGTATAATTAATGTTGTTTATTATTTGCATATGAACTTACTAAGCTATATATCTTACTCCCCTTTCTTTCCCTTATCTTATAGTGTCACCAAGCTAGCTCGGGATTGGAGATCGTCGGAGATCCATTCACACTATCAACCATTATTTTGGGTACCATTGAAATGTCAATATTTCAAGTTATGGCATGTATAGGGACTTGGTCATTTTGTTATATGTGTCATTGGAAATGTGGCCAAATGTATTGGCTTATAATGGTTAATGATTTCATTTTGTATATGGCCATGAATGATGGCTTATGTTGGTGGAAGTATTTTTATATGTTGATACCATTCATGAATGTGGAAACTTGCATGATTTGTGTTGATATATTATGATGTTAGAGCATGATAGATGTTAGCATGTGGATGGGATGTGAATATCTTGGTTGTGATTGCTTTGGTTGCTTGTATATGCTTGAATTGGTATTATATGATGTTGTGTAGGTATGTGTATGGGAGGGTGGCGAAAAGGCTTGGTAAATAGCCTTATTTTGTCCACACGGGCATGTGTCTAGGCCGTGTGCGACACACGGCTTGCCCCATGGGCGTGTGTATTGGCCATGTGTCCCTTGCACCTTAATTTTGGAAAAATAGAATGTCCAGAATATAGCACACGGGTAGAGACACGGGCGTGTGTCTTAGCCGTGTGTGCTACATGGCTTAGAACACGGGCGTGTGTCTTGGCCGTGTGAAACCTGTACTTAATTCGAATTAAATTAACCACACCGGCATGTGGCACGGTCGTATGGCACAAGTCAGAGAGCACCCTAAATTGAACACGGTCTGAAGCACGGGCGTGTCCCAGGGTCACACGGGCGTGTCCCTTGGACCACACGGGTGTGTGAGCCCTGAAGTTAGCAAAAAATTTCTAAGTTTTGTAAAAATTTCCTGAGTTCTCGATTTAGTCCTGAACCACTTCTAAAGTATGTTTTGGGCCTCGTAGGCCCGTATTAGGGACTTTATGATCGAATATTATTGGTTTTAATCTGGACGCAAAATTTATGACACGGAATGGTGTGAATGCTTCTGTTGTAAGTCCGGTAATACCTCGTACCCTGTTCCGGCATTGAATACGGGTAAGGGGTGTTACATTTATTGGTATCAGAGCTATGATTTAGTCGATTCTCAGACTAACGTAGCGTGTGTAAGAGTCTAGCTATACATGCCATAAATGAACAATGATAGTGTGATGACTCTTGAAAACTTTATATTGTGTTTTTTTATATAGTAAATGGATCCCAATCGTGCTGAAGCTGATGACTTAGAAAGTAATGCGCTGGCTCCCGCTCAAGGGGCAGTGCCGTTTGAAAGTAGACCTCCCACGGTTAGTCAGAGAGGAGGAGAAGGGGCTAGGGAAGCCTTCCTCTACATGATAAACGTGTGGTATACGGAGTTTGTTCGAACAAATCCAACTGCTCAACCCCCTCCATCCCCAACTATCCCTCAGTCGGTTCCCGTAGCTCCACAAGGTATGGAATTTGTAAGATAGAATAAGCCTCCGGTTGATAAGATCCAAAAGCATGGGGCTGAGGATTTCAAAGCTAATGTCGATGATGATCCCGAAAGAGACGAGTTTTGGCTTGAAAATTCTTTCAGGGTATTTGATGAACTGTCTTGCACACCGGATGAATGTCTGAAACGTGTTGTATCGCTCTTAAGAGACTCAACATATCGGTGGTGGAAAACTCTTGTATCAGTAGTACCGAGAGAGAGGGTTAACTGGGAATTCTTCCAAGATGAATTTAGGAAGAAATATATCAGCCAATGGTTCATCGATCAGAAACGTAAGAAGTTTTTAGAACTGAAATAGGGCCGAATGTCGGTAACTGAGTACGAGCGGGAGTTCATCAGGCTCAGTAAGTATGCTCAAGAGTGTGTTTCCATCGAGGCTATCATGTGCAAAAGGTTCAAAGATGGGTTGAATGAGGATATTTGGTTGTTAGTTGGAGTTCTTGAACTGAAAGAATTTGTGGTGCTATTCGACCGAGCTTGTAAAGCTGAAGAATTAAGCAAAGAGAAGGGGAAAGCTGAGTCTAAGGCTAGAGATGCAAGAAAAAGGCCGATGAGTAAGTTGTTTCAATCTCAGTCTAAGAAATCGAGAGATTTGTATGCTCGTTCGAGTGCTTCAGCTAGGTATTCCAACAGAGATCGTGGGAAATAATATTCGGGTTCTAAAGCCCAAACTACGTCGATAACAAGTGTCGGTAATGTTAGATCAAATCGACCTGAGTATCAACACTGTGGTAGGCATTAAGCGAATGTAGAATGGATGATCAGGCTTGTATTAAGTGTGTCTCACAAGACCACTTTATGCGGGACTGCCCTGAGATGGCTGAGAAAGACAAGATTCAGAATGAAAGATTAGGCAACACTGCCACTAGAGGGAGACCCCCGAGGGATACAGGGAATGCGACCAGTAGTAAAGCCGTAACTAAAGATTCAACTGTAAGATCCGAGGCTAGAGCACCTGCTAGAGCCTATGCTATCCGTGCTCGCGAAGAAGTGACATCTCCCGATGTTATCACTGGTACTTTTTCTCTCTATTATGTAATTGCATTGATTGATCTTGGATCAACTCATTCTTATGTTTGCATGAAATTGGTAGCTAGTAAGAGCTTGCCTGTTGAGTTTACTGAGTTTGTGATTAAAGTGTCAAACCCCTTAGGCAAACATGTATTAGTTGATAGAGTTTGCAAGAATTGTCCTTTGATGATTCGAGGTCACTATTTTTCGGCTGATTTAATGTTGTTGCCATTTGATGAGTTTGACGTTATTTTGGGTATGGATTGGTTAACACTGCATGATGTGGTAATGAATTATAGACGGAAAATTATTGAATTGAAATGTGAAAATGGTGAAATTCTTCGGATTGATTCGGATGAGTCGAGTGAGTTACTGTTGTGATCTCTTGATGTCCGCGCGAGAGATATGTAAGAAAAGGTTGTGAAGCTTATCTAGCTTATGTGTTGAATACAAAAGTGTACGAATTGAAAATTGAATCGAGTCTGCAGTAGTTTGTGAATATCCGGATGTTTTTCCAAAAGAGTTGCCTGGGTTGCCACCAATTAGAGAAGTTGAGTTTGGTATTGATTTAGTGCCAGAGACTTCACTGATATCGATTGCTCCGTATAGAATGGCTCCGACTGAATTGAAAGAATTAAAAACTCAGTTGCAAGAGTTGACAGATAAGAGCTTTGCAAGACCGAGTTTTTCTCCCTAGGGTGCACCAGTATTATTTGTAAAGAAGAAAGACGGATCTCTGAGACTTTGTATCGATTATCGACAGCTCAACAAGGTAATGATAAAGAACAAGTATCCTTTGCCAAGAATTGATGACTTGTTTGATCAGTTGAAAGGGGTAACAGTGTTCTCGAAGATTGATTTGAGGTCTGGCTACTACCAGTTGAGAGTTAAAGAGTCGGATGTATCGAAAACTGCTTTCAGAATAAGGTACGAGCATTATTAATTTATTTTTGTAACATCCTGAAAAGGGCCTATGCATTTTCGGTTTAATTGTACGAAACGACATGTCTTATGTGTTATGAATGAATTTTTGAAACTAGGAAATGTAAGGAAATGATTTAGAAATGATTCAAAAGAGGAAAGCGAACATTTTTGGAAACTAGGAAATGTAAGGAAATGATTTAGAAATGATTCAAAAGAGGAAAGCGAACATTTTTGGAAACTTGGAAATGTAAGGAAATGTTAGGTTAAAGGAGGGAAACGAACATTTTTGGAAACTTGGAAATGTAAGGAAATGACTTAGGAAATGTTGAGTTTTAAAGTCTAAAAGAGAAAACTAAGGCAAGGAGGCCTTAAGAGAAAATGTATGTGAAATATGACACACAAATGGGCTTGGAAAAGGGGCCTGAAGATGTCACTTAGGGCCTTTGGAAATGGCACCACATACAAGGGAATTGGACCTGAGTTCGAGTCACATGGGAAGCAAATAAAAGAAATTTTATTTTTGCTTCCAGAAGCAGAGAGGTGGACGGCACAAGGCATGTAAAAAGAGGAGTTTTATCTTCTTTAAATTTCGGCTAATGAGGATAAATAATGGATTTTATTTTAGATTATTTTCAAGAGATAAATAAGGATTATTCTTTAATTATTTTAAATTGAGGAGATAAAGTTATCAAGATAAAGGAGAGTGGTGGCCAAGTAAGGGACTCTAGCTAGTAATTTCGGCTACTAGAGGAAAAGAGGCCATCCATCCCTTCACTTTTCCTTTGCCAAAATTCCTAAGCAATTCTCTCTCTCTGTAGAATTTTCCCTAGCAAATTCTATCTTCTCTGCTATTTTGCCAAAAGCAGAAAACTCTAGCAAAGCAAGCCAATTTCTTCACCTTTCTTTTCTTCCTATTTCTTTCTTTCCAATCCATTCAAAAGCCGAATCTTGGAGGGGCATCAAGCATAGGTGTTGCCGATTTCCATATAAAAGGGTAAGGATCTATTGCTATTATCTTCTTTTCTTTAACAGAAAGTCAAGATTCTAATGACATATTCATGTTGGCGAAACTTTGAAGGAAAGCTTGGGATTTTGTATTTGTCGACTACAAGGAGGAAGGTTTGAGATTTCTAAGATTAAGGTAAGACACATGTATATTCGGCCAAAGGCCATGTTTTATGTCACGATGATTAGAATAAATCTAACGTAAGGTTATAGGAATTTCGACATTCCTAGGAAAATAAGGATCAACTTCGGGATTTGTTGGTGTTCCAATCTGCAACAAGGTAAGTTTAAGTATACTAATCCTACTAGGATTTGGATTTATGGCTGAATGGCTTTTTATTAAATTAGTAAGTGATTAATCAAATGTAGGGATTAAGGATCTAAGCGGTAGATCGATTTGGGATTTCAAGGAAATTGTTAAGCGGATCAGTGTGTACCCCACACTACTTCATAATATGTTTTGTGGCTATGTATAATTAATATATGTGATATTAAGAATATGAAAGTGGCTAAGGTACCATGTTATGGTACAAAGTACTCAGGTACGTTTCCTACTCCTACTAGGATTATGAACTATGTTAATTGTAACATAAGAGTAAGAATAAGAATGTGAACTCTGGCATATTTATGCATATTATTATATGGGGCATATGGGTTATTGAAAAGGGGAAGTGAATATGGTGACCTAAGACCACGATATCTGAATGTGGTGACCTAAGACCACGAATGCGGTGACCTAAGACCGCGATATGGAGTGTAGCGGAAGGAGGGTCGACTTAGTAGTCCCCACGGTGTGCGTGGGTTGAGTGCGGGAGTGTAGCGGATGGCTAATTAGGTTTGGGTTTGGGAATGCATCATAATTTGTATGCTATGATATGAATGTGTAACATTTGTATGCCTGATTCTATTTTGATTTAGTGTTTGTGTACACATTGAGTCTGTTTGACTCACCTGTTGTGGGAACATGTTTTGGTGATGAGCAGTGATGGACCGAGACAGCAGAACTTGTGGTGACCATGCTCACTTGAAGTTTTATTTAATTTGGACATTTTAATTTATTTAAGCACTTTATAAATTTTATTTTGGGTTTATTTGATGTAATAAGGCCATAGTGAACTATATTAATTTCTGTTCTATTTGCTATGTGACAAAATTTTATTAAAGCTTAGTCAATTTAGTTTAAAAATAAACTTTAAATACTTTGTCACTCGAGGTAAATGGGTTTTTAACATAAAACAAACTTGTTTTCAACTCAAGCCCAACCCACAAACAATATATTTTTTCTTAAATCACACAAGTTTTCCCCTAAGTAACAGAAGAACTTTGAACCGGTTTACTTGAGGAACATACCAAATCTGGTCAAAGCTCGTGGGCCGGGTTTGGGGTGTTTCAGTTTGGTATCAGAGCCCGGTTCAAAACTCGGCTCTGTGGTTTTTGGGCTCCAAAATGTTTTCTAAAAATGGGCTTTTTAAAGGATAACAGGTCTGTTAGCTCAGCATGGCACCTGCTTCTCCGACCCAAGTCTGCCAGGTAAGTACCCTAAACCATTGTGTGATATACATGTGGGCTTTATGGGCTTTATGGGACGTAGACTAGTTTAAATAGACTCTGATGGACTATAGGCTTAGTTAAACCACTTCTTAAACTTTCATAAGACTTAATTTCACTAAACAAACCCGTTAACGAGCCACAAGACTAGGGTGTGGTAACAGTAAACGCATGTCTAGGATTGGATCAGGAAGAGCTTGGTATTTAAGCGGTCCTAGTGACTCACCTCCTCTTGCGGGAATCCTACCTAGTGCGTAGTATTTATTCACCTTAGTCGAGTTAGGTGTGGTGGCATAGGCGGACGCATGCCTAGGAGTGGATTCAGGGGAGAGCTTGGTATTTAAGCGATCCTAGCGACTCACCTCCTCTTCATTTGGAATCCTACAGTGCGTGGTGACTATTCACCCTAGTTATGAGGACTCGTTGATAGGCTAAACCCTATAATTAAAACTCGAAAGGGACCGACCACCTAGTTTGAAAAAAAAATTTTTGAAATACCCTTATTTCATAAAATCACCAAGGAACCACGAATTGGAATATTCACAAAATTACCACGATTTACAAATTTTTAAATTAACCCCGATTTATTACCAAAATACCCTCAGTAGGTGAAATGACGAAAATACCCACAGGATAGGAATAGGACGAAAATGTTTGAATGATGAATGTGTGTTGAATGAATGTGCTCCTTTAAATTAGGATAGAAGACTTGAAACTTTGATCGATCGAAAGAACTACTTCTAAACTTCTTTCATAAAATTTCTTGCGGATAAGCGAGTGGAACAAAATACTAATGCATAAAAATTTCTTAATCAGTTAAAAGCGCGATCGTAGACATGAGTTCTAGGGGACATGGTCGTAATGTGCGGGGGCGTGGTAGAGCGGAGAATGACCGTGTATCGGAACCCGTTAGGTCCGGTCAAGAAGTGCGAGAATGAGGTACCACCACCCCACCACCCGGTGTTAGTGTTGAGCGGCAAGATCGAGGCGGGGATGATGCGATATCACGAGCGATCTTTGCGAGTTCTTGAGATGGTGGTGGAGCGGTGGAGGTATGGGAGCTCGTAAATCTGCATGCGAGTGACTTCGAGCCAATGGGGTGAGGTATTTTCGTGGTGTATACGGTGTGGCACCGATGCGACTAAATATTGGTTGGAAGCGCGTAAGCGAATTATGGGACGAGTTGGATCGACCTGAAGAGAAACCGAAAGGAATGGTGTCATCGCTACGCGATGAAGCATATCAATGGTGGCTCACGATTCGGGATAGTGCTACGGTGAGGAACTCACTTGGGAATATGTTAAGCGGCATATAAAAAGAAGTATGTTGGAACTCATTACGTTGATGCACGAGAGAAAGGATTTTAGGGGTTGGTTCAAGGGAATAAGTCCCAGTAGCAGTCACGAGGCTGAATTTTTAAAGGTGAGCCCGGTATGCTCGAGGATAGTGGCTCTGAGCATGAACGATGTGTCCGGTTTGAGGATGGGTGAGAGATGATCCGAGGTTATTGATAGCTCCATGGCAAGAGTGGGAATTTGTTGTGTTAGTCGAGAAGGCAAAAGTAGGCGAGGGAATTAAGGACTCGTGAGGCAAAACTACGATCGGAGCGGAGCCAGAAAAGAAGTTTTGGATCGTCTGGATTGTGCGGAAATGTGCGAAAAGGCCCGGTGATGGGCGCGAGTGTCGGCAAGTTAGTACAGGAGGCGTGTCGTACTTGTGACGGTGTGGGAAGAAACACTTAGGAGAGTGTTGGAAAAGGCGAGAGGATGTTTTAGGTGTGGGTCCAAGGACCATATGATCAAGGATTGTCCTACGAAACCGGATGGGAATCAACCAGTGATTAGAGAATGTTAGTCATTTGGTAGAGGTGTACAATGACCTCAACGAGGTCGTGGTTCGAATAACAGAGGTAATGGTGCTTTGGCAGAGGACGTGGAACGCAGGCGAGGTGCCGCTAATATCTTGAGGCAAGGCACCGGATTTGGTTTATGTGGTTCGCCGGAAGGAGGATGGAGGCGCGCGGACGCCATAACCGATGACGTTCCTTATATTTGGGAAACTTTATTATGCTCACGATTGATGTGGGTTCGACCCATTCCTATGTTGCATGTAGTGTAGTGGAAACACTAGGCCTAGACTCGAACTCTCGATAGGCGGATGAGCGTAGTAAGCCCATTAGGCCAAAGCGTAGTGGTGGATAAGATCTTTTGAGTGTACCCCTAGAAATTCGGGAGTGAACTTTTGGGGTGACTTAATGGAGTTACCCTTCGGAGAATTTGACCTCATACTTGGTATGGGTGGCTAGTAGAGCATCGAGCCGTGTTGGATTGTGCGACTAAGCGAATGGAACTAAGAACCCCGGAGGGTGAGGTGATTATCATGATAGGAGAAAGAAGAAACTACTTGTCTAATGTAGTTTCGACACTAAAGGGCTGAAAGGATGGTTCGGGAAGGGTGCAAGGCATTTTTAGCCTTCGTAAGTGCGTTAGATGGAAAGGAGGAAGGAGTCAATGGAGTCGAGCGGTAAGGGACTTCGTGGATGTGTTTCGGAGGAATTACAGAATACCCCTAGATAGGGAGGTGGAATTTGGAATAGACTTGCACACTGGGAATAGCTCTGTGTCAATCGCCCCATACCGAATGGCGCCAAAGGAGTTAGTTGAGCTCAAGGCTCCGATTCGGGAGTTACTTGATCGTGGGTTTATTCGACCCGGTGTGTCTCAGTGGGAGCACCGGTCTGTTTGTGAAGAAGAAGGATGGAACTATGCGAATGTGCATAGACTATCGTCAGTTGAATAAACTGACCATTAAGAACAAGTATCCTTTGCCAAGGATAGACGACTTGTTCGATCAGCTAAAGGGGGTAGCTGTGTTTTCGAAGATAGATCTATGATCGGGATATCATCGATTGAAGGTAAAGGAGGCAGATATCCATAAGACCGCCTTTAGGGCAAGATACGGCCATTATGAGTTTGTAGTAATGCCGTTTGGGTTGACGAATGCTCCAGCCGCGTTCATGGATATGATGAATCGGGTCTTCCAACCCTACTTGGATAGGTTCGTCGTCGTGTTCATCGACGACATCTTAGTATACTCGAAGTCAGAGGATGAGCATGATGAGGACCTACGGATAGTGCTACAAGTATTAAGGAAAAGAAGTTCTATGCCAAATTCAGCAAGTGTGAATTTTGGCTTAAGGAGGTGGCATTCTTAGGACATGTGGTATCCATGAGAGGAATAAGGGTGGATCCTAGGAAGATCGAGGCGGTGTTGGATTGGAAACCACCTAGGTCCGTGGCTGAAATCCAAGTTTCTTAGGTTTGGCGAGCTATTACTGGGAGGTTTGTAGAAGGGTTCTCGTCAATAGCCGCACCTTTGACAAAGTTATTGAGGAAGGAAGTACCCTTTGTATGGACGGATAAGCAACAACAGAGCTTTGAGAAGCTCAAGAAGGTCTTGAGTGAAGCTCCAATGTTAATGTTGGGCGGGAAAGGAGTTTGTGGTATCTTGTGGCGCTTTCGCATACGAGATTAGGGTGTGTTCTAATGCAAGATGGAAAAGTGGTCGCTTATGCGTCTCGACAACTAAGGCCTCATGAGGTTAACTACCCAACCCACGACTTGGAATTGGCGGCAGTGGTCTTCGCTCTTAAGGTGTGGAGGCACTATCTTTATGGAGAAAAGTCGATAATTTACACGGATCACAAGAGTCTCAAGTATTTGTTGACCCAGAAGGAGTTAAACTTGAGACAGCGAAGGTGGGTAGAATTATTGAAGGACTATGATTGTTCATTAGAGTACCATCCGGGCAAGGCAAATGTAGTGGCGGATGCTCTAAGTCGAAAAGTAGTGTCGGATCTGACGGCGTTGTTCGCACACTTGAGTCTGTATGATGATGGCAGCCTTTTGGCGGAATTGCAAGTCAAACCAACATGGTTAAATGAGGTAAAGGAAAGTCAGTTGGTGGATGAGGATCTAAGTGTTAAGTTACAACAAGTACGGAACGGAGAGTTAGAGGATTATGGTGTTAATGATGAGGGAGTATTGTGCTTCAAGGGACAGGTATGTATGCCTAAGGACAAGGACCTAAGACAAAAGATTCTTCGGGAGGCGCATAGTAGCCCTTATGCTATGCACCCCGGAGGCACTAAGTTGTACTGAGGATCTAAGGGAGCAGATTTTGGTGGCTTTGATCTTAAGCGGAAGTTCTCGAATTCGTGGGAAAATGTCTGACATGTTAGCAAGTTAAAGCTGAACACCAAGTTCCATCGGGATTACTTCAGCCAATCGAGATTCCGCAGTGGAAGTGGGAGAGAATCACCATGGACTTCGTTAGTGGGCTTCCCCTTACGCCTACTAAGAAGGACTCGGTATGGGTAATAGTGGACCGTTTGACCAAGTCCGCGCACTTCATTCCGGTGAGAGTCGACTATTCTCTTTAGAAGTTGGCAAGATTATACGTGGCAGAAATTGTAAGGTTGCATGGAGTGCCGGTGTCAATTATTTCGGATAGAGACCCAAGATTTACGTCTCGGCTTTGGAGGGCACTTCATCAAGCTTTAGGCACTAAGTTGGATTTCACTACGGCCTTTCATCCACAGTCGGACGGGCAATCCGAACGAGTAATCCAAGTGTTAGAGGATATCTTTGAAATTTGTGTAATGGATTTCGAGGAAGTTGGGAAGACTATTTGCCTTTAGCTGAGTTCGCCTACAACAACAGCTATCAGGCTAGCATTCGGATGGCACCATATGAAGCATTGTATGGTCGAAAATGTCGAACACCTACTTGTTGGACTGAGTTAGGAGAACGTCGAGTTGTGGGCCCAGAGTTAGTGGCGAGAATCAAGAGAAGGTTGAGACAATTCGACACGGTTAAAAAAGCCTCGATAGGCGAAGTCGTCGACGCAGACCTTAAGCGGAAGGAAATAGAGTTTGAAGTGGGAGATCAAGTGTTTCGAAAGTCTCGCCTTGGAAGAAGGTGATGAGATTTGGGCGCAAAGGAAGTTAAGCCCAAGGTTTATAGGGCCCTATCAGTCATTGGCGAGTTGGACCAGTGGCATACCAATTGGAGTTGCCACCGAGTTGCAGCAGATGCACGACGTATTCCATGTATCCATGTTACGTCATTACCGATCGGATCTGTCTCATGTGGTACCGATTGAAGAAGTGGAGCTAAGGCGGACTTATCCTACGAAGAGGAGCCGATTCGGATATTGGGCGTGATGTGAAAGTGCTACGGAGGAAGTCGGTTCCTCTAGTCAAAGTGTTATGGCGCAATCATGGATCGGAAGAAGCTTCGTGGGAACCGAAGAGGCAATGCGACAAAGACAATACCCTCAATTATTTTAGTTAAGAAATTTCGAGGACAAAATTATTTTAAGGGGGGTAGAACTGTAACATCCTGAAAAGGGCCTATGCATTTTTGGTTTAATTGTACGAAATGACATGTCTTATGTGTTACGAATGAATTTTTGAAACTAGGAAATGTAAGGAAATGATTTAGAAATGATTCAAAAGAGGAAAGCGAACATTTTTGGAAACTAGGAAATGTAAGGAAATGATTTAGAAATGATTCAAAAGAGGAAAGCGAACATTTTTGGAAACTTGGAAATGTAAGGAAATGTTAAGTTAAAGGAGGGAAACGAACGTTTTTGGAAACTTAGAAATGCAAGGAAATGACTTAGGAAATGTTGAGTTTTAAAGTCTAAAAGAGGAAACTAAGGCAAGGAGGCCTTAAGAGAAAATGTATGTGAAATATGACACACAAATGGGCTTGGAAAAATGGCCTGAAGATGTCACTTAGGGCCTCTGGAAATGGCACCACATACAAGGGAATTGGGCCTGAGTTCGAGTCACATGGGAAGCAAATAAAAGAAATTTTATTTTTGCTTCCAGAAGCAGAGAGGTGGACGGCACAAGGCATGTAAAAAGAGGAGTTTTATCCTCTTTAAATTTCGGCTAATGAGGATAAATAATGGATTTTATTTTAGATTATTTTCAAGAGATAAATAAGGATTATTCTTTAATTATTTTAAATTGAGGAGATAATGTTATCAAGATAAAGGAGAGTGGTGGCCAAGTAAGGGACTCTAGCTAGTAATTTCGGCTACTAGAGGAAAAGAGGCCATCCATCCCTTCACTTTTCCTTTGCCGAAATTCCCTAAGCAATTTTCCTCTCTCTGCCGAATTTTCCCTAGCAAATTCTCTCTTCTCTGCTATTTTGCCAAAATCGAAAACTCTAGCAAAGCAAGCCAATTTCTTCACCTTTCTTTTCTTCCTATTTATTTCTTTCCAATCCATTCAAAAGCCGAATCTTGGAGGGGCATCAAGCATAGGTGTTGCCGATTTCCATATAAAAGGGTAAGGATCTATTGCTATTATCTTCTTTTCTTTAACCGAAAGTCAAGATTCTAATGACATATTCATGTTGGCGAAACTTTGAAGGAAAGCTTGGGATTTTGTATTTATCGACTACAAGGAGGAAGGTTTCGGGATTTCTAAGATTAAGGTAAGACACATGTATATTCGGCCAAAGGCCATGTTTTATGTCCTGATGATTAGAATAAATCTAACGTTAGGTTATAGGAATTTCGACATTCCTAGGAAAACAAGGATCAACTTCGGATTTGTTGGTGTTCCAATCGGCAACAAGGTAAGTTTAAGTATACTAATCCTACTAGGATTTGGATTTATGGTCGAATGGCTTTTTATTAAATTAGTAAGTGATTAATCAAATGTAGGGATTAAGGATCTAAGCGGTAGATCGATTTGGGATTTCAAGGAAATTGTTAAGCGGATCGTGTGTGTACCCCACACTATTTCATAATATGTTTTGTGGCTATGTATAATTAATATATGTGATATTAAGAATATGAAAGTGGCTAAGGTACCATGTTATGGTACAAAGTACTCAGTGCACGTTTCCTACTCCTACTAGGATTATGAACTATGTTAATTGTAACATAAGAGTAAGAATAAGAATGTGAACTCTGGCATATTTATGCATATTATTATATGGGGCATATGGGTTATTGAAAAGGGGAAGTGAATGTGGTGACCTAAGACCACGAACGCGGTGACCTAAGACCGCGATATCTGAATGTGGTGACCTAAGACCACGAATGCGGTGACCTAAAACCGCGATATGGAGTGTAGCGGAAGGAGGGTCGACTTAGTAGTCCCCACGGTGTGCAAAGTTGGTGCGGGGAGTGTAGCGGATGGCTAATTAGGTTTGGGTTTGGGAATGCATCATAATTTGTATGCTATGATATGAATGTGTAACATTTGTATGCCTGATTCTATTTTGATTTAGTGTTTGTGTACACATTGAGTCTGTTTGACTCACCCTGTTGTGGGAACATGTTTGGTGATGAGCAGTGATGGACCGAGACAGCAGAACTTGTGGTGACCATCTTTGAGCTTGAAGTTTTATTTAATTTGGACATTTTAATTTATTTAAGCACTTTATAAATTTTATTTTGGGTTTATTTGATGTAATAAGGCCATAGTGAACTATGTTAATTTCTGTTCTATTTGCTATGTGACGAAATTTTATTAGAGCTTAAGTCAATTTAGTTTAAAAATAAACTTTAAATACTTTGTCACTCGAGGTAAATGGGTTTTTAACATAAAACAAACTTGTTTTCAACTCAAGCCCAACCCACAAACAATATATTTTTTCTTAAATCACACAAGTTTTCCCCTAAGTAACAGAATAACTTTGAACCGGTTTACTTGAGGAACATACCAAATCTGGTCAAAGCTCGTGGGCCGGGTTTGGGGTGTTTCAATTTTCATGCCTTTCGGACTAATATGCTTAAACATATAACTGTAACCTTTCCTTTACATCAATGCTCACACGAGCTGTGGGTCGGAACATAAGCTACACGATGCTTCTCACACGAGCTATAGAGCATCCGCAACAAATGCAAGACCTCAGCCGTTGGTAGGACATTCAGGACCAGCACCCGAAACATGAAATCCCTAATGACATGTCGTTTGTATCTTATGAATTCCTAAGGTTCAAGACTCGATAACCGTCATGGTATTGCTTTGGATATACATTGTTCAATAGCATTGCATATACATAATAACATACAATTCAATAACATTAACATATCGTAATCCGTACAAACGAACTTACCTCAACGACTAGGGTGTAAAAACGAATTCGAACTAATCAGAGGCTTTAGCTTTTCCCTGATCTAAACATGTACATGGTTTATCTTGATCTAAATAGACAAATTCAATCAATTTAATATCTCTAGAATTCAATTTAGTCCACATTTCATTTTATGCAAAATTACCATTTTGCCCCTAACATTTTAACTTTTCATAATTTAGTCCTTAAACTCATAAATTGATATCTAAGCATTTTAATCCACTTTTAAACCTAGCCAATTTCTTTAGGGACTTAAACTAATCCATACAAACCATCATTTCACAAATTTAAAATGAACTTTTACTATTTTTAGAAACAAGTCCTTAAATGTTATTTTCATCAAAAAATCACTTTACAAAACTTGTTTATTTATCAACAAGGAGTCATAACCAATCATTAAACATCAAGAATCATACAATAACATTCATGGCATAACCCTCAATCTTTAACAGTTTCACAAATTGATCCTCGGGCTAGTTAGATTAAGCTACAACGATCCCGAAAACATAAAAATCATTAAAAATTAGGCTAAAAAACACTTACGTGCAAGAGAGAAAGCCAACCGAATGCTCAAACCCTAAAATGGCTTCTTTTCCTTCAATATTCGATTGAAACAAAGCTTGAAGAAGATGAATGCTGTTTGGTTTTATTTAATTTAATCTTTAATTACACATTTACCATTTTGTCCTTTAAATACATTCAAAACTTCAATAAAATCTTGCCATGAATTTCCACTAACAATAGAAATTGTCTAATTATCATCTAAGTCCACTCACTTTAATGTTTCATAGCCATTTGACCCCTTTTGCTAATGGAACTCTATTTTTACACTTTGTATAATTTAGTACTTTCCACTTAATTAATCATGCAAACACCAAAATTTCATAACGGAATTTTAATACGGCCTTACTAACATCCCATAGACATTAAAATAATCATAAAATAAAATAAAAACTTACTCGTCAGATTTTGTGGTCCTGAAACCACTATTTCGATTTCACTGAAAACGGGCTGTTACACGAATGCACTCACCTATAACTCACCACGGCTCGTCGAACTAGACATCTTTACGCTTGCCTTTATTCCAATTTGTTAAGACTCCACTAACATTTTTAGCTTCGCAAAAAATATACACATTACTAAGCATTCAAAAACAGTCTAGCTTACTTTCTTTGTGTTCATGCGACGGCTCTCCACACATACTTATTCGACTTATTTTTTACAATCTATTTTGCTTAATTTCTCCTTTTTTAACTTAATTAAATCCTTAATTTCTACCTCCTAACCCCCTAACTTGTGCCTAATTATAGATCTAGATCTCTAACTTTGCTCAATTTCTTTAATTAGTATTTTTTTCGGAAAAACATTGTTCATCCTCATTCTCAAAAGAAAACCATTTAATTCATGCAATTACTTAAAGATTTTGATAAATTGAAATTGTAAACCTCTTAATCTCGTCAAAATATACTACAAATAATTTTAAAAACATCTCTTAGCTCTTTTTTATGAGATTCACCATTTTTATGCAAAAAATAGCTTTAAAACCATGGATCTTTAATTTTCTTGCTTAGATATATGAAAATTCAAATTAAAAACACCTAATAAAAATTTAATACATAAGATAATAATAGATTTACCTTCAATTTGAAAACCTCCATGAATTCGTACTAATTGAGCAAAAACAAGCTAAGTTTAGGTGAGAAATTAGAGAAGAAAGAGTGATTTTCTTGCAAAATTGAAGGAATAAAGAGTGTTTGGATGCCAAGAAAATATAAGAGATACAGAAATTTTCAAAAGAAAATTTTTCAATCTAGATCTAACAAAATTTAAAAACGAAAAAGAAATGGAGGAAAACAAAATAAAAATAAACAGATGATGGGTGTGGCTTTTTATAGCCAACTAACCTTTTTTTTAAATGTGTTATTTTCCCTATAAGTCCTCCCCTATTCTCCCTTGTTCTAATAGCTCCTGTTTTAACCATTAGTTTTTAATTTACACATTTAACCTCTACTTTAATAACTATTCTCAAATTAGTCTCTATTATTATTTATTTTATTTACTAATGCCCTGATAATTAATACCATAATTATTTAATTTAATTATTATTTTTACTATTATTAAATAATTGCTTATTTTATCCTATTTCAATTCCTATGACAAAATCTGATTTTTCTCTCAAACCCATAATTCTGATTTAATGTCCAAGCTTACTCTTATTAAGTGGGCTTATATTAAATTGTTTGTTAATCTATATGAGAATGAGTTTGCTGGTTCGAGTGGTAAGGCATTAATGTGTGGGAGGTCCTGTGTTCAAACCCTTGTGCAAGCATGGGTGTTAATTTTTGTTCGGTTTTGTGATAGAGTTTCGGTGGAGTTGGGATTCTGAGGTAGTTGGATGAGGTTCGTGGTCAGATTTATTTGGATTTGGTAGTTAGTGGATGGAGTGGGGAGTTTGGGGGTAATTGAATTTAATTTTCATTTTTATTTTTCTTTTCCCAAAATTTTGCTACATTTCTAATGTTTTCTACTTTTTCATTTGTTCCCTTCTTTTCTGCCACTTTTTGTTTTTAGTTTCTCTCCACTCTGTTCAACCAATCGGTCATTTTAATTGTTGGGGCTCGATGCTTCGGTTCTGCACCGTTCATTTTGGTAAGTCTGTAGGTTCGTTCTTTTGATTTTCACCCTTTTGAATAGGTATTGGTGTTGTGGTTTAGGATATTAATCTCTGTGAGTGTGTGCGTAGGAGAAGACCGTGAAGCTGAGGAGTTTGCTAAAATAGCTTAGTCCGTATTAGTGATTTCTGTTCGTGAGAGGTAAGTGTGTGATTAAGTTGGTGATTATTCTAAGGCTTTGTTGGTGATTATAGGTATCATAGGTCTCAGGGTTGCTTTCACATCAAAATCGAACCAGGTGTGTTCCCAAAACGCAGAAAATCGGGTTCCGACGAAAGCCAAAAAAGCTCTTTGTCGACGCCACACGGGCGTGTGCCCGGCCGTTTGGTTGGTCGTGTGCAAGACACGACCGTGTGGTGGTGTGAGTGTGGTTGTGTGGGCCACACAAGCTAGGCTATATTGGGTGTGTGGGCCACACGGGCAAGGCCAACATGGGCGTGTAGGCCACACGGGCGTGTGGGCCCACACGGGCAAGCTACACAGGCATGTAGGCCCATAATTCTGAAAATTTCCCTAGGATCGCACGGGTCGTTCCGATTGACTATGGGCCTGCCGTATGGTCAGTAAGGGATAACCAAACCCTAAAATTATGTGATATGATATTTTGCTCTGAGTGTGACACTGTTATGCATATCTGACTATTCTGTTAAATTTATACATGTTATCTGTATACGAGCATGTAAGCATGATATTTCCGTATCTATATTCTTTATATATGATTGGGGTGGGAATTGTATATGTGGAGGAAGTGTTCTGTATGGCGACCTTCGCCTATATTCTGGCAGCTTGACTGTATATTATCTGATATGTGTCGTAATGACACGATGTAGTGTGTAGGGATGGGTGGGTGTTTTTAACCACACATGGTGTGATGGGATGGTCGGAGTTGGTGTGTAAAGGATGGCGGTAGGATTCTGTATATTTGTTCAGTATATCTGATTCTGTTATCTGTATCTAAAATAGACATAAGTCTGAATCTGTATCTGACTGTATATGAGATTTCTGTCTGTATTGCTTATTTATTTCTACTGAGTTACACACCGAGTTTACGAAAACTCACCTCTGTTTGTCTGATCTGTTCAGGTAATCCACAAACTTAGACGGATCAGTGTGACGGAGCCTCACGGTGACCACGGGTTCGTAAACTGTTTAAGATTATTATTATTTAATTAAGGATTATTTTCTGGGATTTTTGTAATTTATGGACTCTTCGGATTGTTTGGTTTAATTTTGGATTTGGATTTTTTATTTGACTTTTTTTTATTTACGACGGTTGGCTAAAAACATGGTTTTTACTAAAACAATGGTTTTCTGAAAATATGAACGGGATTATTAAATATAACGATATCTAAGACTTTCGCTATAGATTATGTTTTGACAATGAATTGTTTAAATAACATTTTCATTAATAGTTTTTAAGGAATATGGGTTACAAAGATTTATCGAAATAACTCGGTTTTCAAAACCCATCTTTGTGACATCTCTAGATTCGGCCATAACGTCTAGGCCGAGTTTGGGGTGTTACATTTAATGGTATCAGAGTCTGGTTGCAAAACTCGGGCTGTGAATTTTGGGTTCCAAAATTATGTTTCAAAAGGGACTGGTTTTGAAATAATTTGGATAATTTTTAGTAGGTATGTGGTACACCGAGTCTCCGGCACCGATTCTGTAAGTATTTCTGAACTTAGATAGAATATTCTAAAAACACTGTAGTTAGTACTTTCTGAAACTACACTGAGTTAGTTAGAGACTGAAACCTCTGAAATATTTTTGAACTTTTGATAATTTAAGCATAAAATATCTGCTAATAAATACTGGAACTGATGCATAAAATTCTATAATGTAGACAAATTTGAAATATACAATGAGCGCTCATGGAACTCGCGATCGTGGTATTCGTGGGCGCGGTAGAGGTTGTAGGGGGCTCGTGCTGAGTCTTTCTCTCTGGGTAGTATGCCAAATTTAGATACGAGTGAGACACCGGTCTCGCCTGCTATGGAGACTGGGTCTCAAAGTTGTTTGGCAGGGGACAACGGACTGTCCCAAGCCATGGAGAGGGTCGTTGGACCCATTCTGGATCTGGGGGCTGTGGGTTGGTAACTGAACGACTCCGGTCCAATGGAGCTGAGCTGTTTAGGGGTGTCATTGGAATCGCCCCTACTGTGGCCGAGTATTGGTTGGAGGCCACCGAGAGGATCATGAACAACATTGACTGTACTCCTAAGCAAAAACTTAAGGCTGCAGTCTCTTTGCTTCGTGACGAGGCATATCAGTGGTGGTTGTCAGTTAATGAGGGTACTCAGTTTGATCATCTAAACTGGGACTATTTTAAGACTACTTTCCAGGGACAGTATGTGGGCGCGAGCTATGTTGATGCTCGTAGGCGTGAGTTCATGAATCTCACACAAGGTGATAGATTTGTCGCCGAGTATGAGGCCAAGTTTCTAAGGTTGAGCCGCTATGCTCGAGGCATGGTGGCGTATGAGTATGAGAGATGCGTTCATTTTGAGGATGGCTTGAGGGATAATCTGATAGTATTGATTGCTCCACAAAGGAAGCGAGAGTTCACAGTTCTGGTGGATAAGGCGAAGATCGCCAAGGAGGTCAAGCGCATGGAGCGCCAGAATAGGGATCATGAGAAAGGTGAGAATAAGAGGGATTCGGAGCCCTCTAGTTCTGTTCAGAGGTTGAAGAAACGGGCCAGACCTGATGGGCCTGTTAAAGTGAGGGTTCTTGTTACTCCTACTAGGATTCAACCATGTGGTGATTGTGGTAGGCGCCATCTGGGCGAGTGTTGGAGGAGGTTAGGGGCTTGTTTGCGGTGTGGGTATTTAGAGCATCAGATTAGAGAGTGTCCACGGCGTGCTGATTAGATGCAAGCTACAGGACCGAGTTTTGTACATCCTCAGAGGGCAGTTCACCAGCCACCTAGGGGCCGTGGACCGGCCAAGGGTGGTAATGGTATGGGCCGAGGACAGAGAACACTGGGTAGAGGTGTTGGACAGACTGAGGCAAGGCAGCCTGCACTAGTTTATGCTACTCGATGCTGAGAGGATAAAGACGGTCCTGATGTTATCACGGGTACGTTCTTTATTTCTGATGTTCCATATACTGCTCTGATAGACGTAGGTTCTACACATTACTATGTAGCTAGTACTGTTTCTGAAAACTTGGGGATTTCTGTGGAGTGTACTTCTAGTGAGATTACTGTACTGAGTCTGTTGGGGAAATTTGTTCGAGTTAATAGGCTATATAGGAATGTTCCGTTAGAAGTGCAAGAGGCTGTGTTTCTGGAAAGTTTGATAGAGCTACCATTTGGGGAGTTCAATTTAATTCTAGGTATGGACTGGTTAGTTGAGCACCAATTTAGCTTGGCTTGCGCGACTAAGAGGGTTGCTCTAAGGATCGAGGATGATAAGGAGGTGGTTGTGATCGATGAGCGTCGAGATTATCTATCCAATATGATCTCCGCTCTTGTGGCTAAAAAACTGGTTCGAAAAGGGTGTGAGGCGTATTTGGCGTATGTCAGTGTTTCAGTTTCTAGGGACTCTTCTGTCAGGGATATTAGAACAGTGAGGGAATTTCCAGATGTCTTTCCTGAGGAGTTACCAGGTTTACCTTCGAATCGGGAGGTTGAGTTTGGCATTGAGCTTCTACAGGGTACAACTCCGATGTCCATCGCTCCCTACCGAATGGCACCGAATGAGCTTTCAGAGCTTAAGGCTCAACTTCAAGAGCTTCTAGATCATGGTTTCATCCGCCCTGGTGTGTCTCTGTGGGGGGCACCGGTTCTATTCGTAAAGAAAAAGGATGGTACCATGAGGATGTGCATTGACTATCATCAGTTGAATAAACTAACTGCAAAGAATAAGTATCCACTTCTGATGATCGACGATTTGTTTGATCAGTTTTGAGGGGCTTCAGTGTTTACAAAAATTGATTTACGTTCTGGGTATCATCAGTTTAGAGTTAAGGAGGTAGATGTTTATAAGACGGCATTTAGGACTTGTTACGAGCACTACGAGTTCCTAGTTATGCCCTTTGGTCTGACGAATGCTTTGGCGGCATTCATAGATTTGATGAACCGAGTGTTTCAGCTGTATCTGGATCAGTTCATTGTAGTCTTCATCGACGATATTTTGGTTTAGTCTAAGACCGAGGATGAGCATGATGAGTATCTTAGAGTAGTGCTTTAGATACTCCGAGAGAAATAGCTTTATGCTAAGTTGAGAAAATGTGAGTTTTGGTTACGAGAGGTAACTTTTCTAGGGCACGTGGTTTCTACTGAGGGGATCCAAGTTGATCCTAGAAAGATTGAGGCGGTGCTTGATTGGAAACAGCCTAAGAATGTATCTGAGATCTGCAATTTTTTGGGTCTTGCAGGATATTATCGGTTGTTTGTCGAGGGGTTCTCTCTGATTGCAGCTCCTTTGACTAAGCTCCTGCGCAAGGGAGTTCCTTTTTTTGGACTGATACGCAACAATCGAGCTTCGAGAAGCTCAAGTCTGTTCTGACTCAGGCTCCTGTTCTGATACAACTTGAATCTGGTAAAGAGTTTGTGGTCTTTAGTGATGCATCGCACGTCGGTTTGGGATGTGTACTGATGCAAGATGGTAAGGTTGTGGCTTATGTGTCCCGTTAGCTTAAGTCACACGAGGGGAATTATCCGACGCATGATCTCGAGTTAGCTGCTGTAGTTTTTGCCTTAAAGATCTAGAGGCATTATCTGTATGGTGAGAGGTGTATCATCTACACTGATCACAAGAGCCTCAGGTACCTCCTTACCCAGAAGGAGTTGAATCTTAGACAGTGTCGATGGATTGTGTTGCTCAAAGATTATGACTGCATGATAGAGTATCATCCTGGTAAGGCCAATATGGTGGCCGATGCTATCAGTCGTAGAGCGATGACTGATTTGAGAGCGATGTTCACTTGCCTTAGTCTGTTCGATGATGGAGGTCTGTTAGTCGAGTTGCAAGTTAAGCCAACTTGGATTGATCAGATTCGGGATAAGCAGTTAGGGGATGAGTCTCTGGGTTTGCGATTTCGTTAGATTGAGAGTGGCAGTACTTCTAATTTTGGGCTGAATAAAGATGGGGTTCTGTGTTTTCAAGGTTAGGTTTGTGTGTCAAATGATTCTGATCTGAGACAGTTGATTCTGAGAGAGGCGCATAGCAACCCTTATGCTATGTATCCCGGTGGTAATAAGATGTATCGGGATCTCCGTGAATTGTACTAGTGGCTGAGTTTGAAACGTGAAGTTACGAATTTTGTTGCTCGTTGTCTGACGTGCCAGCAAGTTAAGGCTGAGCACCAGTTGCCTTCGGGTTTGCTACAACCTGTTAAGATTCCCTTATGGAAATCGGAACGAGTGACAATGGACTTCGTTAGTGGGTTGCCCTTGGAACCCACTAAGAAGGATTCTGTTTGGGTCATCGTGGATCAATTAACCAAGTCCACCCATTTTATTCCAGTTCAGACGGGATACTCTCTGCAAAAGCTAACGAAGCTCTATGTCTCTGAGATTGTAAGACTGCATGGGGTTCCTATTTCGATAATTTCTGATAAGGATCCTTGCTTCACTTCTCAATTCTGGAAGAAACTGCATGAGGCTCTGGGTTTGAGATTGGACTTCAGTACTGCATTCCATCCTCAGACCGATATTCAATCTGAGAGGGTGATTCAAATACTAGAGGATATGCTTCGGAGTTGTGTGATTGATTTCCGGGGTTGTTGGAAGGATTTTCTGCAGCTAGCTGAGTTCGCCTACAACAACAGTTTCCAATCTAGCATTTAGATGGAACCTTACAAGGTTTTGTATAGTCGTAAGTGTCGTACTCTGCTATGTTGGGCTGAGTTGGGTGAGCGACGGATTTTGGGTCCTGAGTTGGTTTCTAAGACCGAAGATAAGGTTAGACTGATTCGAGTTCGTCTGAAGGCGGCTTCTGATAGACAGAAGTCTTATGCAGATCTGAAAAGGAGATATATCGAGTACTCTATGGGTGACTTCGTGTTTCTCAAGGTTTCTCAGTGGAAGAAAATTGTAACGCACCAAAATTATCTATTGATGTTTCTGTTATTATTTGACAAAAATATTTGTCTGCTTCAGTGGTTATGTGTTCTGGGAGTGTCTGAGAAGTCTTGGGTTCAAGCCTTGACTTGAGCAAAATTTTTATTTTTATGTGAATAAAGCCTTGCTCTTGTTTAGTAGGCTTTTATTTTAATGTTGGAAAGTTTATAACAGAATGGTCCTACTGGTCTGGTGGTTAAGTGGAGTGTTGGTGTGAAGGAGGTCTTGTGTTCGAGTCTGTCCTTGGGCACTATTTTTGCTGCTTGTACCGTGTGAGTGTTTCGGTTTAGCCGAAAGACTGATGTGGTTGAATGTTGGAGTGTTGTTAGGAGTAAATTAGGGGGATGATGGGGGAATATCCAGAATTTTATTTCTTTTTTTTTTAATTTTCAAATTCCCCAAAAGTTTCCCTCTCCCTTCTGACGTTATTCTCTTCACTCCCTATAACAATTCGGTTTATACCCTAGTCGGAACAGTGGTTTCGGGACCACAAATCTGAGTCAGTAAATTATTTTAATATTATATTTTGTGCCTATGATATGTGATTAAGCATGTGTTAAATTTCTGTGAGTTAATTTGTCCATCTGTGATTAATTGAGCAAAGGACTAAATTGCATAATTGGTGAAAGTGGCCTTTTATTTGATTGAGTGGTCAAATTGATGTGTCTTTATAAAGATGAGGCCTTATGTTGTAAATTACCCTTTTAGAAAATGTAGTGGACGGTATTAGGTAATGAAATGATAATATATATGTTTTTATATATTAATTTATTAAGTTAAAATTTATATTATATTATAAGTCATATATTATTATAATGAAAACATTATAATAAAATAAAGGAAGGCTTTATTATTATCATCTTCCACTGAAAACACAAAAGAAAGAAAAGAAGAAAAGCTTTGAAACATTCGGCCCTTGTTTCACTTGATTGAGATCAAGAACCGAGGAAAACGGACTTAGATCGCAGGAAAGCGAAAGTAACCGAGTAGCCGTTTCCATTTCCGTTAAATCGAATCCGAGGTAAGTCAATATACACATAAATGTGTTTGAATTGAATTATGTGTGACTTTATGACTATTGTTAATGTTAAATGCTCATGAGATGATGTTTCATAAATTCTGATATACAATCGATATGGTAACAAAGTCCGAGAAGTCCTGTTTGAATCTAGGAATAGATAGGATTGGCTATGTCATGACATAGGTATTTGTTCTAAAATATCATGTAAGACCACGTCTGGGACGTCGGCGTTGATATGAGATTTCATGTAAGACCACGTCTGGGACGTTGGCATCGATACGAGATTTACATGTAAGACCATGTCTGGGACATTGGCATCGTATTAATTTGTGTAAGACACTGTCTGGGAAAGTGGCAACGATATCTGAGTACATGTAAGACCTCGTCTGGGACGTTGGCATTGTACGACTATTTTGAGGTTTCTGAGCATCCTATTAGATTTCGAATGGTTCAACGGGCAAGTCTGTGATACGAAAGGTTACGTGGATTATAAATCCATTTCAGGTACGTTTAATAAGTACACAAGGTGTGTATGAAAGGTAAGTATCTATATGAACTTACTAAAGTGAATATGTGCAATGGAATGATGAGATGATATGTGAAATTATGCTGAGATGAACTATGTGTATATGTGGTAATGAGTTAAAGTATGTGATAAATTATGGCTAAACAATTGAGCCAAACTCTATGTGAGATGTATATGCTATGAGAACCATTACTGTCATTGTATAAATATGCTAAGTATAATTTAAGTTAAGTTTATTTGTATATGACTTACTAAGCTTTTGGAAAGCTTACTCTGTGTGTGTTTTCTCTATTTTATAGATAGTCAAAACTACTGAAGGCTCGAGGATAGTTGAGAATCGTCATCACACTATGCAAACTCAATTTGCTATCTTTTGGAAATGTATATAGCTAGATATGGCATGTATAAGCTAGTATTTTGGTGTAAGTTTGATGTATGAACTTAGCCATGTGATTTGGCTAGTTATGTGTTGGTAATATGCTTTAATGAATATGATAAATGATGTATGTTTTGGTATGTTTTGATATCATATGAAATGGTTAAGTCTATGGTAAGTATATGGGAAAAATTTGAGCATATATGTTTGAACAAAGGAATGAATTCATGAAAGGTAAATATGGATGAATTATACTTGTGTATACATGAGTTTTAGTTATGTAAATTGGTATGATTGAAACGGATTTGAATGTAGTGATTGGATGGTTGTTTTGATATGTCTTTGATGTCCAAATGTGCATGAGTTGTTTTGGTAATATGATTGTAGGTTTGACCCTATGTGGGTGGCATGTTGGCCTTGCAAATAGCCTGTTTTGCCTACACGGTCAGGACACATGGGCGTGCCTAATGACCGTGGGAGTACGTTAGTAGCGAGCTAAGGGCACACGGTCATGGCACACGGGTGTGCCTAGTAGCCGTGTGGTTTAGTCAGTATATGGCCTAAGAGTACACGGCCATGGTACACGGGCGTGCCTAGTAGCCGTGTACAAAAGTTAGTATACATGCCCTATTTTGGCACGGCCAAGACCCATGGGGGTGTCTGGTGTCCGTGGGAGGCACACGGCCAACCCACACGGGCGTGTGTCCTGCATAACTTAGAAAAGTTTTAAATTTTCGAGAATTTCCGTAATAATTTGGTATATTCCCGGCCCTACTCTAAAGTATGTTTAAGGTCTCATTGACCAATAGAAGGGACTATTTGATGTGAAATGATGTTTTGTAATATGAATTATCTATAAAAGTTTCTGATCTATCCGGTAATACCTTTAACCCTAATTCAGCGACGGATACGGGTTAGGGGTGTTACATTTGGTTGGTATCAGAGCTACGGTTTAGTCAATTCTCAAACTAACGTAGCTTGTCAGAGTCTAGCTATTCATGCCATATTTCTGAACTGTGCTAGCGTGATGAATCCTGACGTATAAAATGTGAATTTCGTATAGTAATGGATCCCGAAATAGCTGTAGCTGACGACGTAGAAAGTAATGCGCCTGCTCCCGCTGAAGGGATAGCGCCCTCTGATCCGAGACCGGTTACGAGTGGTCAAGAAGGAGAAGCTAAACAAGCATTTTTCCAGATGATGAGTGAATGGTTCACTCAATTTGTAAGAAATAACCCGACTGTTTCGCAACCTCTGCCCCCGGTTAATCCCCCTCAGACTACAGTTGTGCCACCTGTTATGTATCTGAATCTATTGAATAAGCCTCCGGTTGACAAGATCCGTAAATATGGGGCTAAAGAGTTCAGGGCTACTAATGATGATGATGCTGAAAAGGCCGAATTCTAGTTAGAAAACACAATCCGGGTATTCGATTTAATGTCTTTAACTCCAGATGAAAGTATTAAATGTGTTGTTTCGCTATTACGGGATGCAGCCTATCAGTGGTGGAAAACCTTAATTTCTGTTGTTCCAAAAGAACGGGTGACATGGGACTTCTTTCAGATTGAGTTTTGAAAGAAATATATCAGTGAGAGATTCATCGATCATAAACGAAAGGAATTTTCAGGCAAAAACAGTTCGAATGCTCATTATGTAATATGAACGAGAGTTCGTAAGACTGAGTCAATATGCTCGTGAATGTGTATCCATTGAGGCAACAATGTGCAAAAGATTTGAAGATGGCCTTAATGAAGATATCCGCTTGTTAGTCGGGATTTTAGAGATAAAAGAGTTCGTTGTGCTAGTTGACCGAGCGTGCAAAGCTGAAGCACTCGAGAAAGATAAAAGAAAAGCTGAGTCTGAAGCTAGAGATGTAAGAAAGAGATTTCAGAGTAGATCATTTCAGCCTACTTCGACGAAATTCCGAGATGAGCATAGTCGTTCAAAGGCTAATGTGGGACAATCGAATAGAGATCGAACTAGATCACAGTTGAGCTCTAAAACTCTGGCAACTTCAATAGCAAGTGTTGGAAATGTCCGTTCTGAAAGACCAGAGTGTAAGCGTTGTGGAAAAAGGCATCCAGGTAGTTGTAGATTGAATGACCGGGCTTGCTTCAGATTTGGATCGTTAGATCATTTTATTCGTGATTGCCCAGAGTCTGTTGAGCTAGAGACCGTTCAGAACCCAAGATCTGATAATGCTCCAGCGAGAGGTAGATCTTCGCGAAATGTCAGAAATGTCAGTAGTGGTCAGAGAACTACGATAGATACTGTTGTGAGATCTGAAGCTAGAGCGCCTGCCATAGCCTATGCCATCCGAGCTCGTGAGGAAGCTTCGCCTCCTGATGTTATAAGGGGTATATTTACACTTTACGATACTTCTGTGATTGCATTAATAGACCCTGGTTCTACTCATTCCTATATATGCATGAACTTAGTATTCAGTAAGACTCTGCTTGTAGAGTCTACTGAGTTTGTTATAAAAGTATTGAACCCCTTAGGTAAAAGTGTCCTTGTTGACAAAGTATGCAAGAATTGTCCGTTAATGTTTCGAGATATCTGTTTCCCTACTGATCTGATGCTTTTGCCATTTGATGAGTTTGATATCATTCTGGGTATGGACTGGTTGACATTGCATGATGTTGTTGTGAATTGTAAAAGAAAGATTATTGATTTGAGATGTCCGAATGATGAAATAGTCAGAGTTGAGTCTAATGACCTGAATGGATTACCTGCTGTGATATCTGTATTGAAAACTCAGAATTATGTGAAAAAGGGCTATATGTAATTGACTCAAAAGTGTCTGAAAGGAAAGTTGAATTAGTGCCGGTTATTTGTGAGTTTTCTGATGTATTCGCTGAAGAACTACCGGGTTTGCCTCCGATATGTGAAGTTGAATTCTGTATTGAATTGTTGCCTGGTACTACACCTATTTCGATAGCTCCGTATAGAATGGCGCCAACAGAGTTGAAAGAGTTAAAGTCACAGTTGCAAGAGTTGACTGACAGAGGGTTTGCTAGACCGAGTTTCTCACCGTGGGGTGCTCCCGTTCTGTTTGTGGAAAAGAAAGATGGCACAATGAGAATGTGCATTGACTACCGTCAGTCGAACAAAGTGACCATAAAGAACAAATATCCGTTGCTTAGGATTGACGATTTATTTGATCAGTTAAAAGGAGCTACTGTGTTTTCGAAGATAGATATGAGATCGGGTTACTACCAGTTACGAGTAAAAGATTCAGACATTCCAAAAACTGCCTTCAGAACGAGGTACGGGCATTATGAATTTTTAGTTATGCCATTTGGACTAACAAATGCTCCTCATTGTTTTTATGGATCCGATGAAATGTAATTTTCGCACCGCACCTAGATCGATTTGTTGTTGTTTTCATAGACGACATTCTGATTTATTCACGGGATGAGACTGAACATGCCGAACATCTGAGAATTGTGTTGCAAACTCTGAGAGAAAAACAATTGTATGCGAAATTCAGCAAATGCAAATTCTAATTGCGTAAAGTCAGTTTTCTGGGACACATTGTATCGGCCTCTGGAATAAGAGTCGACCCGAGCGAGATCTCTGCTATACTGGATTAGAAACCTCCGAAGAATGTATCTGAAATTCGTAATTTTCTGGGACTTGCTGGTTATTACCACAGATTTGTAAAAGGCTTTTCGACGATAGCTACTCCGTTGACTAAATTGCTTCAAAAAGATGTGAAGTTTGAATAGTCCGATAAATGTCAGAAAAGCTTTGATCAGTTGAAAACTCTGTTAACTGAAGCTCCAGTGTTAGTACAACCAGAATTGGGAAAAGAGTTTGTAATATACAGTGATGCTTCGTTGAATGGTCTGGGATGTGTATTGATGCAGGAAGGCAAAGTAATAGCTTATGCCTCAAGACAGTTAAAGCCTAATGAAAAGAATTACCCGACACATGACCTTGAGTTAGCTGCGATTGTATTCGCACTAAAGATTTGGAGCCATTATCTGTTTGGTGAGAAATGTCACGTATTTTCAGATCATAAAAGTTTGAAATATCTGATGACTCAGAAAGATTTGAATCTGCGACAGAGAAGATGGCTAGAGTTGTTGAAAGACTATGAGCTTATGATAGCTTATCACCCGGGTAAAGCAAATGTCGTTGCCGATGCACTGAGTTAAAAATTGATGTCTGCATTGTGTGCTTTGAATGCTCAGTTAGACCTGTCTGATGATAGTTCCGTAATGGCTGAATTGAAAGCTAAACCATTATTTTTACAATAGATATGTGATGCTAAGAAAGTTGACAACGAAATGTTAGCGAAACGAGCTCAGTGTGATTCGAATTCTGATTCTGAATTTAGAGTTGTTGATGATTGCTTGATATTTCGACATCGTATCTGTGTTCCGAGAAACTCTGAGTTGTTATAGCTAATCCTGAGTGAAGCTCATAGTAGTCGCTTATCTGTTCATCTGGGAAGCACTAAAATGTATTACGATTTGAAGCAACACTACTGGTGGTCAGGTATGAAGCGAGATATTTCTGACTATATGTCGAAATGCTTGGTCTGTCAGCAAGTAAAAGCTGAACATCAGGTTCCGTCTGGTTTGCTACAACCGATTCTAATTCCTGAATGGAAATAGGACAGAGTGACAATGTATTTTGTTTCGGGATTGCCCCTGTCTCCGAGAAAGAAAGATGTGATTTGGGTCGTAGTTGATAGATTGACAAAATCTGCCCATTTTATTCCGGTACGATCTGATTTCTCACTTGAAAAGTTAGCTGAACTTTACATTTCTGAGATTGTAAGATTGCACGGGGTGCCACTATCCATTGTGTCTGATAAAGATCCGAGGTTTACATCTCGATTTTGGAAGAAATTGCAAGAAGCTTTAGGCACGAAATTGCATTTCAGTACAGCTTTTCATCCGCAAATGGATGGTCAATCCGAGCGGATCATTCAAATTCTTGAGGATATGTTAAGATGTTGCATTCTTGAGTTTAATGGTACGTGGGAACAATATCTCCCATTGATTGAGTTTGCGCATAATAATAGTTTTCAGTCAAGCACTAAAATGGCACCTTATGTAGCTTTGTACGGACGTAAATGTCGCACACCTCTGTATTGGACCGAGCTCAGTGAAAATAAGATACATGGGGTTAATCTGATAAAAGTCATAGAATAGAAAGTAAAAGTAATCCGAGACAGTCTGAAACCGGCATCTGATCGTCAGAAGTCTTATGCAGATTTGAAACGAAAAGAGATTGAATTTGAAATTGGTGACAAAGTGTTTTTGAAAGTGTCTACGTGGAAGAAAGTACTCCAATTCGGACGTAAAGGCAAGTTAAGTCCGAGATTCATCGGGCCATATGAAATTATTGAACGAGTTGGACCAGTTGCGTACCGATTATTGTTGCCATCCGAGCTAGAAAAGATACATAATGTATTTCATGTTTCGATGCTCTGTAGATATCGTTCCGATCCGTCACATGTGATTACTCCTTCTGAGATTGAAATTGGATCTTATATGACATATGAGGAAGAACCGATCAGTATCTTAGCTCGTGAAGTGAAAGAATTGAGATATTAGAAAATTCTGTTAGTGAAAGTGTTGTGGCATCGACACGGAATAGAATAGGCTACATGGGAGCCTGAAGAATCAATGAAACAGCAATATCCGAATCTGTTTAACGGTAAGATTTTCAGGGACGAAAATCCCTAAGGGGGAGAATTGTAACAGTCCAGTTTATACCCTAGTCGGAACAGTGGTTTCGGGACCACAAATCTGAGTCAGTAAATTATTTTAATATTATTTTCTGTGCCTATGATATGTGATTAAGCATGTGTTAAATTTCTGTGAGTTAATTTGCCCATCTCTGTGATTAATTGAGCAAAGGACTAAATTGCATAATTGGTGAAAGTGGCCTTTTATTTGATTGAGTGGTCAAATTGATGTGTCTTCATAAAGATGAGGCCTTATGTTGTAAATTGACCTTTTAGAAAATGTAGTGGACGGTATTAGGTAATGAACTGATAATATATATGTTTTTTATATATTAATTTATTAAGTTAAAATTTATATTATATTATAAGTCATATATTATTATAATGAAAACATTATAATAAAAGAAAGGAAGGCTTTATTATTATCATCTTCCACCGAAAACACAAAAGAAAGAAAAGAAGGAAAGCTTTGAAACATTCGGCCCTTGTCTCACTTGATTGAGATCAAGAACTGAGGAAAACAGACTTAGATTGCGGGAAAGCGAAAGTAACCGAGTAGCCGTTTCCGTTTCCGTTAAATCGAATCCGAGGTAAGTCAATATACAAATAAATGTGTTTGAATTGAATTATGTGTGACTTAATGACTATTGTTAATGTTAAATTCTCATGAGATGATGTTTCATAAATTTCGATATACAATCGATATGGAAACAAAGTCCGAGAAGTCTCGTTTGAATCTAGGAATAGATAGGATTAGCTATGTCATGACATAGGTATTTGTTCTAAAATATCATGTAAGACCACGTCGGGGACGTCGGCATTGATATGAGATTTCGTGTAAGACCACGTCTGGGACATTGGCATCGTATTAATTTGTGTAAGACACTGTCTGGGAAAGTGGCAACGATATCTGAGTACATGTAAGACCTCGTCTGGGACGTTGGCATTGTACGACTATTTTGAGGTTTCTGAGCATCCTATTAGATTCTGAATGGTTCAACGGGCAAGTCTGTGATACGAAAGGTTACGTGGATTATAAATCCATTTCAGGTACGTTTAATAAGTACACAAGGTGTGTATGAAAGGTAAGTATCTATATGAACTTACTAAAGTGAATATGTGCAATGGAATGATGAGATGATATGTGAAATTATGCTGAGATGAACTATGTGTATATGTGGTAATGAGTTGAAGTATGTGATAAATTATGGCTAAACAATTGAGCCAAACTCTATGTGAGATGTATATGCTATGAGAACCATTATTGTCATTGTATAAATATGCTAAGTATAATTTAAGTTAAGTTTATTTGTATATGACTTACTAAGCTTTTGGAAAGCTTACTCTGTGTGTGTTTTCTCTGTTTTATAGATCGTCAAAGCTACTGAAGGCTTGGGGACAGTTGAGGATCGTCATCACACTACGCAAACTCAATTTGGTATCTTTTGGAAATGTATATAGCTAGATATGGCATGTATAAGCTAGTATTTTGGTGTAAGTTTGATGTATGAACTTAGCCATGTGATTTGGCTAGTTATGTGTTGGTAATATGCTTTAATGAATATGATAAATGATGTATGTTTTGGTATGTTTTGATAGCATATGAAATGGTTAAGTCTATGGTAAGTATATGGGAAAAATTTGAGCATATATGTTTGAACAAAGGAATGAATTCATGAAAGGTAAATATGGATGAATTATACTTGTGTATACATGAGTTTTAGTTATGTAAATTGGTATGATTGAAATGGATTTGAATGTAGTGATTGGATGGTTGTTTTGAAATGTCTTTGATGTCCAAATGTGCATGAGTTGCTTTGGTAATATGATTGTAGGTTTGACCCTATGTGGGTGGCATGTTCGCCTTGCAAATGGCTTGTTTTGCCTACACGGTCAGGACACACGGGCATGCCTGATGACCGTGGGAGTAAGTTAGTAGCGAGCTAAGGGCACACGGCCATGGCACACGGGTGTGCCTAGTAGCCGTGTGGTTTAGTTAGTATATGGCCTAAGAGTACATGGCCATGGTACATGAGCGTGCCTAGTAGCCGTGTAGAAAAGTCAGTATACAAGCCCTATTTTGGCACGACCAAGACCCATGGGGGTGTCTGGTGTTCGTGGGAAGCACACGGCCAGCCCACACGGGCGTGTGTCCTGCATAACTTAGAAAAGTTTTAAATTTTCGAGAATTTTCGTAAGAGTTCGGTATAGTTCCGGCCCTACTCTATAGTATGTTTAAGGTCTCATTGACCTATAGAAGGGACTCTTTGATGTGAAATGATGTTTTGTAATATGAATTATCTATAAAAGTTTTTGATCTGTCTGATAATACCTTTAACCCTAATCCGGCGACAGATACGGGTTAGGGGTGTTACACTCCCTCTGGCGAATTTTTGGCTCTTTTTTCTATTCTTTCTAACGTTTGCTATTCCCGTCACTCTGCCAAATTTTAGCATTGAGTTCTTCCTTCTCTATTGCTGGAAATCTATTTTTCCAAACCCATTCTTATTTTGTTTCCTTTTCCAATCTGTTTCTGTCGTGCTGCGGTTGCTCTTCTCTGTTCAGTAAGTTTTGTTTATTGTTAAACTCTAACGTTTTTTTGATTATCGGTTAAGAGGGGTTTCCTTGGATGTTTAGGAACTAATCAAGGGACTGTTCACCGTTCCCGATCAGCAAGTTAGGCTCGTAGAACTTGCTGGTATTCGATCGAAGGTAAGACGGGCTACTTTTTGGATAAAAACCTCGGTTTAATTTCATTTTAAATGCACGTTAAAAATGATTATTTAAAGGTTTATTATGCGATTATAGGTATTGAAGTGCTTGCTGATCGTTTGGGCTTCAATCGGAATCAGGTGTGTACCTGAAACACTGAAAATGCGACTCAGCGAAAAGTCAAAAAAGTATACTATCGACGCCACACGGGCGTGTGGTAGCCCGTGTGGTAGGCCGTGTGAGGGGACATGGCCGTGTGATCGATGAACCAGGCCGTGCGCGCATGACACGGGCGCATGACACGACCGTGTAATGGCCGGCGAGGCCGTGTACGAGACACGGGCTCGACCAATTAGGCCGTGTGGGCCACACGAGCATGTGGGCCCACACGGGCGTGTGGGATGTTGGGCCAGGCTGTGTGATCCACACGGCCAAGGCCAAATTGGGCTGTGGGGGACACACGAATGTGTGGGCCCACACAGACAGACAACATGGGCGCGTGAGCCCATTTTCACTTATTTATTTCTAAGGTTGCACAAGTCGCTCGAGACGACTGTGAACCTACTGTAGGGTCGGTAAGATTACCTAGACCCCTAACTGAATGACTGTTATATCCATACTTGATATGTATATATATATGACTATATATTGATCATGCAGTTTGTACTGTACTGTATATATGTGATATACCATGACTGGGCATGACATAACTATATGATGCATTGCATGGGGATGGGTTGATATTTATTGGAGGAAGTGTACTGAAAGGCTTCGAGCCTAATTTATTTGATGGCAAAAGACAACTGCAAATTACTGTCTAGTGCCGCATTCGGTACTATTTGGAGTGTAGGGATGGGTGGGTTGATTATATCCCCACATGGAGTGTAGGGTTGGACGGAGATGGAGTGTAGAAATTTGGTTGGGTAGGATTTTCGATTGCATATATGTTATCGTTATCTTTGATTGTGATGGGCTAAGGCCCTAATGCATACTGTTACTGAGTTGATTATATCCCCACATGGAGTGTAGGGTTGGACGGAGATGGAGTGTAGAGGCTGGTTGGGTGGGATTTTTACGATTGCATATATGTTATCTTTATCTTTGATTGTAATGGGCTAAGGCCCTAATGCATATCAGCATCGAAATGGGCTAAGGCCCAAACTGGGTGACATCGATACTAAAAAGGGCTTAGTCCTGCATCGTGATTATTTGTATATTGACTGTTTATTTTGTATGGGGGTTACACACTGAGTTTACGAAAACTCACCCTTCTGTTTAATCTGTATAGGTAGTCCCCAGACATAGGCGGATCGGTGCGGCAGAGGACTCAACGGTGGCCACACGACTCCTTCTATACTATTTGATACTTAATCATGATTTTAAGTTTATGTGGGTATTTTTCTGTAATAATGGCCTCAACGGATTGTTGGTTTAAATTTGGATTTTATACTGTTTTATGTTTTATAACTGCTAGTGGTAGGAGAAACTCGAGTTTTCAAAAAAGATGAATGTTTTATCAAAATACTACGCACACACAAACAGTTTTAAAAGCTTCCGCAAAGTAATGTTTTGGGAATTGAATGACGATTTGTAAATAAATAAAGTTTTGAAAATGGATAACGTTTTGAAAACAAATGACACGATTTGGAGTTAACATAAGATAATGAAGAGTGGTTTGAACGAAGAAAAGGTCTTAGCGTCGTTGCGATTTCAAAAGCACTATCAAGTGACATCACCAGATTCGGCCATAACGTCTAGGCTGGGTTTGAGGTGTTACAAAATTTTTGAGGTTCATTCGTAAGGGCAAGTTGAGCCTTAGGTTTATTGGGCCATAACGGATTTTAAAGCGTGTGGGAACGATCGCTTATCAATTGGAGCTACCTCTAGAGTTGGACCGTATCCATAATGTGTTTCACGTCTCGATGTTGAGGCAGTACCGATCTGATCCATCTCATGTTGCCTCTGTTGAGGAGATCGAGGTTAGATCAGATTTGACTTTTGAGAAGGACCCGATTCAGAATTTGGATCGTGATTTTAAAATTCTGAAGAGGAAGTCCATCCTATTGGTTAAGGTCCTATGGCGGAATCATGGCACTGAGGAAGCCACGTGGGAACTTGAGGACTCGATGCGTCAGTAGTATCCTCATCTGTTCGGATCAGGTAAATTTTGAGACCGAAATTTCTTTTAGGGGGTAAAGTTGTAACGCCCTGAATAATTTAAGTATGTAATTATGAAATTTGACAAAAATATGTATCTGTTTTAGTGGTTAAGTGTCCTAGGTGTGTGTGTGAGGTCTTGGGTTCAATTCCCACTTTTGGCAAAACTTTGTTATTTTAAATCCAAGCCTTACTCTTATTGAGTGGGCTTATATTAAATTGTTTGTTAATCCATATCAGAATGAGCTTGCTGGTTCGAGCGATAAGGAGTTAATGTGTGGGAGGTCCTATGTTCGAACCCCTGCGTAAGCGTGGGTGTTAATTTTTGCTCAGTTTTGTGATAGAGTTTCGGTGGAGTTGAGATTCTGAGGTAGTTGGATGAGGTTAGTGGTCGGATTTATTGGGATTTAGTAGTTAGTGGATGGAGTGGGGAGTTTGGAGGGTAATTGAATTTAATTTTCATTTTTATTTTTCTTTTCCCAAAATTTTGCTACCTTTCTGACGTTTTCTGCTTTTTCCTCTGTTCCCTTCTTTTCTGCCACTTTTTGCTTTTGCTTTCTCTCCACTCTGTTCAACCAATTGGTTGTTTTAATTGTTGGGGCTCGGTGCTTCGGTTCTGCACCATTCATCTTGGTAAGTTTGTAGGTTCGTTCTTTTGATTTTCCCTTTTTTGATTGGGTGTTGGTGTTGTGGTTTGGGAGATTAATCTCTGTGAGTGTGTGCGTAGGAGAAGACCGTAAAGTTGAGGAGTTCGCTACAACAGCTTAGTCCATATTAGTGATATCTGTTCGTGAGCGGTAAGTGTGTGATTACGATTGGTGATTATTCTAATGCTTTGTTGTGGAATAGGTTTCGTTTGAGTTTCGTAATATTTTTTTCTGAAATTGGACATTGGATTGTTGATTATAGGTTTCGTAAGTCTCGGTGTTTCTTCCACATCGAAATCGAACCAGGTTTGTTCCCAAAACATAGAAAATTGGGTTTCGGTGAAAGTCAAAAAAGCTCTCTATCGATGCCACACGGGCATGTGCCTGGCCGTGTGGTTGACCATGTGCAGGACACAGCCGTGTGTCTGAAGAAGGTGCGACCGTGTGCAAGACACGGCCGTGTGGTGGTATGAGTGTGGTCGTGTGGGCCACACGGGCTAGGCCATTTTGGGCGTGTGGGTTTTGGGCCAGGCCGTGTGGCCCACACGGGCAAGGCCAATATGGACGTGTGGGCCCACACGGGCAAGCCACTCGGCATGTGGGCCCATAATTTTGAAATTTTCCCTAGGGTCGCACGGGTCGTTTCGATCGACTGTGGGCCTACCGTAGGGTCAGTAAGGGATAACCAAACCCTAAAATTATGTGATCTCATATTCTGATATTCTGCTCTGAGTAGGACACTGTGATGCATGTCTGACTATTCTATTAAATTTATACATGTTATCTGTATACAAGCATGTAAGCATGATATTTCTGTATATGTATTCTGTATATATGATTAGGGTGGGAATTGTATACGTGGAGGAAGTGTTCTGTATGGTGACCTTCGCCTATATTCTGGCAGCTTGATTCCATATTATCTGATATGTGTCGTAATGACACGATGTGGTGTGTAGGGATGGGTGGCTATTTTTAACCCCACATGGTGTGATGGGATGGTCGGAGTCAATGTGTAGAGGATAGGGGTAGGATTCTGTATATCTGTATCTAAAATGGACATAAGTCCAAATCTGTATCTGACTATTTATGAGATTTACATGCAGATGTATTGCATTTTTATTTATCTTTGGGTTACACATCGAGTTCATTTAAAACTCACCTCTGTTTGTCTGACCTGTTCAGGTAATCCACAGACTTAGGCAGATCGGTGTAACGGAGCCTCACGGTGACCACGAGTTTGTAAACTATTTAAGATTATGATTTTTATTTAATTAAGGATTATTTTTTGGGAGTTTTGTAATTTATAGACTCTCCGGTTTTTTGACTCAATGGGTTGTTGAAAGATATAGGAGTTTTTCAAAGTCACATTAGCCTTTACTGTGACAGTCAGAGTGCTATTCACTTAGCGAAAAACAAAGTTTACCATTAAAGAACTAAGCATATAGATGTGAGGTATCACTTTGTGCAAGAAATCTTTAAAGAATGAATGATTCTATTTCAGAATATTTAAAAGCTGAAAATCCCATAAATATGATAACCAAGTTGGTACAACAATCAAGTTCACTCACTACTTGAACTTGATTAATATCCTACAAGTTTTAACACCTTCAGGTGTATGGCACTCAAGAGCACATTTAGAGGCACAATTGAAGATAACTTCATCAAATTTGAATAGTGGAATACTGAGGAAGTTGAATAGGATTGACAAACATGTGAAAGGTGGAGATTTATGAATATTATCTTGTTTATAAATCCCACATTGAGTAGGAATAGATAGTAACCTCCTCATCCCATCTATATAATTAGGCTTTGAGCCTTAATTTGTTTGCATCCTAAAATTTATTTTCCCTTATTAATATACTTATGTATATTTTGGGAAATCCTTTAGTTAGTTTGTAAACATTTTTGGCACTAGTGAAATTTATCATCTGATGTTGGTGCTCGATGTAACATCCCAAAAATCGGGTTAGAAGCAATTGAGTATTGAAACCATAAGCGGTCATCCCTCGATTTGAGTTTAGACTTTGGAAAATTTTTGACAACTAAATTGATCTGGTTCAGTGGTTAAGTGTTCTAGGTATGTGTGTGAAATTCTGGATTTGAATCCTGTTTCTGGAAATTTTTTTATTTTGCTTAAACCCTTACCTTTGAACGTTTGGTTTCTAAGTTAAATTCAGTCAACTGATATCAAGAATGAGTCCGTTGGTTCACTGGTTAAGCTTCTATATACCCCTTGGTCTTGTGTTCGAACCTCTGTGTGCTTAATGAGAATATCTTTATACTAATTTGTAAATCAATTTGGTTTTCTTTTTTTATTTAGTTAATTAAGAGGTTGGCAACTCCCTCCACTTTGTTTTTGGGACAAAAAAAGAAAATGTTCTTCCTTCCTTTTTGTTTTCTTTTTTGTTTTGCTTTGTTTCTGAATTACTTTCATTTTTGCTATTGGGTTTGAATTAGATTCCGTACAGGGCTTGACCTTTTCTTGTGGTACCGTTCTTAGCATCGGTAAAAGTCAATTACTTATGTTGCTAGTATGTGGTTTTATGTCAGTTTTTGAGGTCCATAGTAAGGGACAATTCTTCCTTAAGAGTTTGTTAATATGTTGTTTGGATCAGGAGAGGTTCAAGTGATGTCTAGCGTTCCTTCAATGATGTAGGAATCGCATTGTTCATTACCGGTAAGTTTTGAATTGGAGTGTTGTGTCAAAAGTTCTTTCACATAGATTTGGTTTGGATGTTATTCAAGCCATCTATTCCGGTTTGATTGCCTGATTTAGTTATTGTAACATTGTTTTAGGCCTGGAAATCATCTTTGTTACTTCTACGTCAAAACGTATCAGGTGGGTACCAATAACCCAACTTTCATGTCGAGTTTAGTCATCGAAAAACTGACTGTTGACACCACACAATCGTGTGCCAGGCCATATGAGCCATACAGTCGTGTGCCAGACCATGTGGCAGGCCGTGTAACTCATTTTCTCGAAAATTGGTGCACACGGGCATGTGCCCAAGCCGTGTGTGGTTATGTGTTATGTAGGGTTCACATAGGCCAATGACACGGGTGTGTGTCTAGGCCGTGTAACTCACTAATTGCGTATTAGGACCACACGGGCGTGTGTTAGGCCGTGGGGGATACACGGGCAACAACACGGGCGTGTGCTAGACCGTGTAGAGGTACACGAGCCAATTATCCAGGTCGTGTGAAACCACACGGGCATGTGGACCAATATTTGGAATTTTTCCCTCGGGCCACAATCGTCGTTCGTAACAAACGCAGGCCTACTATAGGGTTTGTATGATCTGGATTAGGCTATATAACTTGATATCTGATGATCTGATGATGAACAACTTGTGATCCGTACATATATATGCTATGTTGAACCTAAGCAAGTAGGGTCTGTCAGAACGAAATGTGCTCTTGCTTAATGTATGTGAACTATCCAGGTACGATCTGTATTCTGTTAAGTTTGGTGGTACGCCTCTACCTCACTCTGATGATTAAGAAAATGTGATATCGAAATATGTTGAATCGATTGGTATAGATTCACATATATATATATATATATAACCATGCGCGTGACTTCATGATAATCTGATGTGATCTATCGAGGTTTGATAAATATGTTTTACAAATCATGGGCTTCCATGCCTACTGATTCTGTTGTGGTTGATAGCATGACCTACATGTTTATTACAATGACTCTGTATATACATACCATGACATACTGCATGGGATTTGGGATGATGTGAAAGGAGGAAGTTTCTAACAGTTTAATGATCTACATTATCTGGTGGTCTATCCACAACTCCATTATGGCAGCTTGGCTGCACTATAGTGGCTTGACCACATGTATTCGATCTGGCAGTTTTAACTATAAAATTTCTGGTGGCACTTTCCACAGTTATCTGTTGGTGTGATTTGGCTGGACGAGTTCTGGGGTAACTTTATTTTGGTGTGTAGTGGAGTTGGGAAGGATGTTTTTTGATAAATCTGCATTCTGATCTGTTTGAAAAATACCGCATCTGCATAACACACATCCTCTGCGTAGCTCTGTTCAGTTCTGCTTTGCTCTACTTTGCTTTGTTCTGTTCTGTTATGTTCTACTCTGCTCTGTTATGTTCTGCTCTATCCTGTTCTGGTTGGGTTGTGTTGTTTTGTTATATTACACTTGCTATTAAATTCGTTGTGTTTATTCTAATTTATATACTATGTTTTGTTAACTATAATTTATGTTGGTTATACACTGGGCTTTATAGCTCACCTTGCGGTTTTGTCTTTGTGTGTTTAGGTAAGTCTTTGACTTAGGACCGGACGGTGTGTGGGAGCTCAAAATGTTTTGCAATAACGTAAAAAATGTTTGATCTTGTGGGTTGTAATCTGTTTCTGAGCTCTTTTTAGTTTTTTGCTAAATTCGTCAGTAGTTGATAATTTTTTTATGTGAAACTACAAGATCACTCAAGTCGACAAAATGGATTTTAGTTTTCAAAATAATACTCTAAAAGATTTTCTGCTAACAGTTGAGTAAACTTTGAGCGTTTTTGGATACTTATTGAATTCAGTTTTTGAAGTGTTGATGTAACTTCTCCAGATCTGGTCTTAACTTCTAGGTCGGGTTTGAGGTGTTACACTCGAGGACATAGAAATTTGTTGAACCTCGTAAATTTAATGTGTTCTCTACTTTATTATTTTTTATTTGCATCTATTGGTTTTTATTAGTGATTAATATTGAAACTAAATTTATGTAGGATATTACTTAGTGTCCCTAACACTTAAGACTCCGAAGACTAGACTTTTCGTCAACAAACTTGAGAAGATGAAAAAGATAAAAGATGATATTTTACTAGCTACTAAACCTTCAATGAAAAAAGGGAAATTATTTTGAACATTTCATAATGATTGAAAGCAAATAAAATAAGGAATTGGTGGAAAGATTTGAACAAATGGACTAAGGAAAGATCAAAAAGGTTGGAAAAATCAAATGAATGTTTCTTAAATCGAAGCAAAATTAAAAAAAAATCACTTAGAGTTTTATTATTTTAATAAAAATTTTCATGTCAAAAAAATATTTTTTTAAAAAATTCCATGCCATGAAGTTTTTTCACTTCTAAATCTACTTGGACACTTTTTATTTTTCTTAAACGTTTTTTCTTTGCCATTACTACTACATTAGCATTAGCGTTAGTTTCTAATGGTCAACCTTCATCAAAGGACCGATTTGATCTGTTTTTTGAGTTGAAGGACCGATTGGATGTAAAAGGTTTGAAGAAGCTTAATTGATTTTTTTTAAATAGTATAAGTGCTTATGATACTATTAAGCCTAAATATGTAATTATAATTATAAAAGTTTTTTTAATTATTTTTTAATAGTAAAATGAGCTATTGGCTTTATCTTGATTAAAGGAAAAAAATAATTTGAGTGTGAATTTTTAAAAAAATAATAATTTAAATACATTATTATTTTCATACATTTATTTTTATCCTCAGTAACTAAGCTTTGGTAAAACTTCAAGGAAAAAAATGTAGGATGGAATTCTATTACTTGATATTGGAATAAGAAAAAAAGCACTCCTTTTTAAAAAAAATTACCTGAAAGAAATTACAAAAAAATTAGATGTTACACCCAAAACAATAACATTCTTAAAATATGTGTTAGACATTATCAAACATTGATGGTAAAACAAAATATAAATCAATAACAGAATTCTTAAACATGCATTAGAAATTGGCCTAATAAATCAAACAAATACATACTATTATAATAGCCATGAAAGCACAATTAAATTTATTTTTCATAAAAATAGAATAAAATCCATTTAGAATCATATATAGACATATTAAAAATTAATGATGAAGCCATGAATGATCAACATTATTATGTAGAACAAGAGATAGTTAATAAATACATTTTTAATTTATCAAGAGATAGTTGATAAATATATTTCTCAAAAAGTTAAAATTAACTATTATAGATAGAATAATTTTTGTATTTTTTAATCTACTTTAGATATTTTGTTTTATTTTTTTTTTATATTGAAGTTTTATGTTTAAAATATATGGAGATTAGATTCTTGTTTAAATGATTGCATCTTTTATAGGAAAAAATATGAGAATGCTCAATCCTTTCCCTCATAGTAAATTAAGCTGGAATAATGATGTCAAATATGAGAATACGAGTAAATAATATGGAACTCAAATCTTATACATGTCATCAAAGATCACTTGAGATGGTATAAACAAAATCCTTATAGTGATGGATCTTTTAGAACAAATTCTCCGTATTGAAAAAGCTTTAATTTTGTAGCAAACTAATGGAATGCTAGACTTGGTTTAGTAAGTGATGATTTTAATCCATTCAGCAATATAAACATTGGTTATGATGTATGGCTAGTTGTATTAATTCTTTATAACTTACCATTATGAATGTACATAAAAAAAATCCTTATTTTTTGGTATTGCTTATTGTTCTCGGTCTTAAAGCTCTTAAAAATGATATTGGTGTATTTTTAAGATTGTTGATTGATGAATTGAAAGACTTATGGGAAATGTGTGGAGACTTGCTATGTACTTTTGAAAGTAACTTTAGTTACATAAAACTATTTTATAAACCATAAATGATTTTCTTCCATATGCTAATTTATCAAGATGAAACGCAGAAGAAAAAATGGCATATCTTACATGTAGAATGGATACACTATCTCTTAACCTTCAACTTAGACGTAGAATATGTTATATAACTCTTCATCATTTCTTTCCATTTAGTCATTTGTGGATAAATAATGATAAATTCTTTAATGGCACAAAAGAAAAATTATGTGCACCAATTGTTTCAGATGATACAATTAAGCAATATAAATAATTCACTTTGTGGAATCTTATTTTTTCAAAATTTTATTATGATGCATTATTATTTTCATACAATTATATATATTAGTACATTTTATCCTAAAAGGCAAGCTCAAGTAGAACTTTAAGAAAAATAAAATGGGAAGAGATTCTATTAATTGGTAACTAGAAAAAAAAACTTTTAAAAATACCTTAATAAAATTGCTACCAAATATAGATTTATACATACAAAGGAAAACAATTGTAATAACATGAAACATTATTAAAGAACAGAACATGAGACATTATCAAATATTGATGGTTAAAAATGCACTAAAAATCAACAAAATAAATAAGGCTTATCAGTATATTGTTCCTTGAACTTTACATTAATTTATATATTGGTCCTTAAAGTGTTTTTGTTAGAAGTGGTACTTAAATTATAAATTATCTCACTTTTCCCTAAAAAGTGATATCCAATAGAAATGTGACAGATGGCACATTCTTATTGGATGATATACACTTTTGGGTAAAATGGAACAAATTTAATAGTTAAGGAACACTTCTCTTAAAAGGACACCTTTATATTAGTTGGTATTTTATTCTCCTGAACACATGAACTTTAGAAACTATGGAATTGCAAGAATCAATTCATCAATGGCAGCAGTCTAACAAAAATGCAAAATCTTAGAAACCTTAGAAAGAACATTTGGATGAAAACTGAGTAATCTTGAATGCTTCATATATTTTTTTTGTTAAGTACAAGAACTTACTTATTTGTACTACATGTAACACCCCTTACCCGTATTCAACGCTGGAACAGGGCTCGAGGCATTACCGAACTTATAACACAAGCATTCACACACTTCCGAGTCATAAATTTGCGTCCAAATTAAAACCATTCATATTCAATCATAAAGTCCCTTATACGAGCCTACGAGGCCCAAAACATGTATTGGAAGTGGTTTGGAACTAAACTGAGAACTTAGGAAACTTTTACAAAACTTAGAAAAATTTTACTAGAAGCAGGGCTTACACGCCCGTGTGGTCCAAAGGACACCCCCGTGCTTCAGACCGTGTTCAAATTAGGGTGTTCTCTGACTTGTGACACACGGTCGTGCCACACGTTCGTGTGCTAGGACGTGTAGCACACACGGCTGAGACACACGCCCGTGTCTTTGCCTGTATGCTCAATTCTGGACATTCTGTTTCTCAAAATTAAGGTGCAGAGGACACATGGCCGGAACACATGCCCGTGGGGCAGACCGTGCGTCACACACGGCCTAGACACACGCCCGTGTGTCTACCCGTGTGGACAAAATAAAGGCTATTTACCAAGCCATTTGCCACCCTTGTTCACACATACACTTACACCAATTCAAGGCAAAAACATAACATACTTAGGCAACCAAAACATCCACAATTAGGACCAACACAAATCAACATCTATCATACTCACAACAATTATTAAGCTATAATTGACTACTTTCAAGATACCTAATTGTACACCATTTTATCATCTCATCAATAAACCACATTGCCGAACATTTCACATTCATGTCATAAATCACATTTCTATCATTCACCAAGTATACCATGACCATATCACCAAAGACATTAGCACATATATATCTATACTTAGGCTTACAACCATGATAGCCAAAACAAGCCAATCTACATGGCCAAATATCAAAACAAGCCTTTGACAATTACAAGCCAACACATTGGCTACAATCATAATGACACATATAACAAAATAACTAAGTCCCTATACATGCCATACTTTCAACATACTAAGATCATCAATACCCAAAACGAGAGGGTTTGATAGAGTGATGCGAATCTCCGACGATCTCCGATCCCGAGCTAGCTTGGTAACACTATAGGATAAAGGAAAGAAAGGGGGTAAGCTATATAGCTTAGCAAGTTCATATGCAAATAACACAAAATATTATTCATACATTTGACATATAAATAACTTAACAAATATTAACATAAATGTCATTAAGACTTCATGAGTATAACTTGCTCAATCACATTCTTACAAATAGTTCATCATATGAATAACATAACATATATCAACATAAATATCATTTAAGCTTCATAAGCACAACTTACTCATTCACATTCTTACCAATAGCTTATCATATGAATAACATAACATACATCAACATAAATGTCATTAAACTTCATGAGCATAACTTATTCAATCACATCCTTACCAATAGTTCATCATATACCGAATCCATTTTCTTTGAGTTTTTCGTACATACCTGTACCAACTCGTAACATAATCATGTACTTTCTCATCTTCGACATACCCGTTGAACCACTTGGAATACTATCGGATACACGGAAATCTTTACACATAAGTGCCACATATGTAGCCAATGCTACCACAAATCTCATAACACATATAAGCTCGCTCTCGAGCTATCCTCGGGCCTGCTCACCCAAGTTGTCAGTCGAGAAGTAGCTACACGGTGCTGCTCACACAAGTTGTCAGGTATCCGCAACATATGCCAATATACCCAGCCATCGGTAGGACGTATAGGACCAGCACCCGGGACACATAAATCACATAATTACATGGGTTCCGAGTGACATGTCACATGTATCCTAATTTATACTTAAGGTTCAACCGGGACTTACTCGCTTGTCGAAACTTCGTCATTTCATCCATAGATTCAATCATACAATTCATGCAATAACAAAACATTATAAATACAATTATAACGTTGCATTATTTACATACAAACTTACCTCGATACAAAAATAGCAGAAATGGACCTAAACGTCAAACACTTTGGTTTTCCCCCGATATAGACCCGAACTTCGTTTTTCTTGATCTATAATATAAAATTCATCTCATTTAATCATCACATTAATCAATTAAGCCCAAAAGTCACATTATGGAAAATTATATTTTTGCCCCTAAACTTTTGACATTTTACACTTTAATCCCTAAGCTCGTAAAATGAAATATATTAAATTTATTCAAAACCCAAGCCTAGCCGAACCATTTTCATACTCATAACAGCCCACATTTCCATTTATTCACATTTTTCTACTCATTTTATAGACTTTTACAAATAAGTCCTTTTTGACATTTTTACCAAAAATCACTTAGCAAAAGTTGTTTAACAAACATCAAACATGCATTTTCTACCATCAAACATCAAAATACATACTTTTTCAACATGGGTAAAATTTTAAAATTTAATCCCTCTTCAAATTAGTCCTTGGAAGGGCTAGATTAGGTTGAGACAACTTCAAAAACATAAAAATCATGAAAAACGGGGCAAGAACGGACTTACAATCGAGCTTGGAAGCTTGACAAACCCTAGCTATGTCACATTCGGCCATGGGAGGAAGAATATGCACAAATTTTGGCTTTATTTTGGCTTTTTAATTCATTTAATTACCAAATTACTAAAATGCTCTTAATGAAAAACTTTAGAAACATACCTAACCATGTCCATTTTTGTCCACCAACTTAACCAATGGGCTAATTACAATCTAAGGACCTCTAATTTAAAATTTCATAGCAATTGGACACCTTTAACATATAGAATTCAAGTTTTGCACTTTTTGCAATTTAGTCCCTTTAACTAAATTGAGTGCCCAAACGTCAAAATTTTCAAACGATTTTTTTACGAAATCATTCCATAAAATTGTAGACCATAATAAAACTAATTTTTTTTGCGTCGGATTTGTGGTCCCGAAACCACTGTTCCGACTAGACCCAAAATCGGGCTGTTACACTACCAGACTAACTTCTTCATAATAGACGAACTAACTACTAACCAACTTCAACAGACTTAGCTAACGTGAACTAACACCAATTGCACTAACTGTCTACAATTGGTTCAATACTCCCCTGGTGTAAACAAAAAAAATCATATGACAATAGAAACAACAATAACTTTCAATTTTTCTCGAAAACAAGAAAACAGCTCTTTAGGCAAATGTTTAGTTAAAATATTTGCAACTTGTTCATTTCCAGGAACATGGCTGACCTAAAGTTTTCTTGCACTCACCCTTTCTATGAAAAAATGAAGTTAAAACTAAACATGTTTTGACCTAGCATAAAACACAAGATTTCCTGACATTGCCACAACACTCATATTACTGCACCAAATTGTAGGAACAATACTCAACTCAACATTCAGTTCTCCTAACAAAGATTGAATCCAAATAACTTCATACATAACATTAGCTACACTTCGATGTTCTGCTTCTGAAGTAGACAATGACACAACTGGTTGTTTTTTGGACCTCCATGCAACAAGATTTCCTCCAAAAAAATACAACATAACCTAATATTGACATTTTATCCTCCAAGTTGCTGCCCCAATCTACATCTGCATGGGCAACCAACTACAGAAATGATGCAAGCTAAAACACAATCTCGTAATCAATTGTACCAATAAGATATCAACGAATGCATTTACTCCATACCAATGATGCTCGTAAGGTTGAATCATGTTTTGACTGGCTCTATTAACACAAAATGTAATATCAAGTCGAGTAGATGTCAAATTCTGCAACTTGCCAACAACACTTCTATACAATGATGGATCTTCAAATAGCTTGTCAATTGCAGTCACATACTTAAATTAGATCATAGGAGTAGAAACTGACTTACAACCCTCCATACTTTCTAGCTTTAACAAATCAAGAACATATTATTTTTTATTTAACACAATTTTTTCTCCAGTATGATAACCCTCAACACCCAATTAATAGTTCAAGTCACCAAGATCTTTCAAAGAAAACTTATTATCCAACTGCTTAACAATCATAGCCACCTCATCGGAATCATCACCTATCAACACAATATCATCTATGTAAAACATAATATATACTATGTTGGAACCTTACACTTTAATAAACAAAGCTATATAAGCTTTTGAAGACTGAAAAGCCAACTCAACCAAGAAGCTCTTCAACCTTTAAAACCATGCATAGGGGCTTGCTTGAGCTCATACAAAGCTTTGTATAACCGACACACTAAATGCTAATGAGAAGAAGAGACCTCAAACCCAAGAGGTTTCCTCATATAGACTTACTTTTTGATAAAATCATTAAGAAAGACATTGTTGACATCTACCTATCTAAGCTTCCACTTACAAGTCATGGCTAAAACAAGCACAACTCGAATTGTACAATATTTCACCACTGGACTGTATGTTTCTTTCAAATCATAACCAAACATTTGAGAATACCCTTGGGCTACTAACTGAGCTTTGTATCTTGCTATAGATCCATCAGAATGCCTTTTAAGTTTAAATAACCTCTTGCAACCTAATGTCTTCCTCCCTTCTGCTAAAGCTTGTAGAGACCATGTGCCTTGCTTGATAAGTGCTGAAAACTCAACATCCACTGCTACCTTCCAAAGCTTGTTGGATAAGGTTTCATAAATGGTGGTAGGTGCTCAAAAATCAAGATCATTAGAACTTTCAACCATATAATTTTTTTTAAATCTCACTTTTGGCACAAGTGACCATGGGATGAACATTGGGCTAAGTCACAACAAGAGAATTATAACTAGAGGTGTTCATGGGCCGGCGGCCCGGCCCGACTCGAAGGCCCGACCGAAATTTGGGAGGGTTTGGGCAAAAATATAAGCCCAAAAAATGGGCTTGGACAAAAAATAAGGCCCGTTTAAAAATGGGCTGGGCCCCGGGTAAGGTATTTTTGGCCCGGCCCGAATTCACTAAATGACAAAAAAAATCTGCTATTTTTTTATTTTTTAATGTTATTTTCTTGTTGTTTTCTCCCTATTTTGCTACCATATTACTATTATGTTTCTACTATTTTGTTGTTATTGATTGAATATTGTATAAAACTTATTTTATTGTTAATTTTTTTATTATTTTAAAGGCATTTGTTAATTTTATTATTATTTTAGAGGTATTTGCTTGTTAAGTTACATCTATCTTAGTGTTATTTAAGTCTACATATTTTTTTAAAATTTATTTTCAATTTGTTGGGAAATATTTATTTTGATTTTTTTAGTATTTTTGATGTATTATATATTTAAAAATTATATAAAGTAATATAAAAATTTAATCTGGTAGTGGGGGCAGCCAGGTTTTAGCATTTTTATATGGGTCGGGCTTGGGAAAAAATTTAGGCCCATTTTTTGGGCCCGGCCCGGCCCATGAACACCTCTAATTATAACACCCCCAATATCCGACCCGCTCGTCGAGTTTGAGCTACAAGATGCCACATTCATTTCTGGAGCAACTACGATCAAATTATACTTGATTTAAAATCATTAAACATTCAAATATAAGTAAAACAAGTGTATAATATAATACATAATCATTTCCAAGTTCCATATGAGCTTACGAAAGTTTTATTGATAACCCAAGGTCGAATTAAGACCAAATTGTAATGATTACAAAACCATAGTTGACGTTGCGACTTCGAGGTTTCCTTTTTATGTGTGACTCTCTGAATAGGGTTCGTCGTGACATCAAGGCTGCGTCGTCACCACGAGAGCCCTGAGCTGAATCATGTCACGATGTTGTGGATATGCCATCGCAATGTGGCCCCTATTATCCACAACCTTCAACTTGGTACCTAAATGAACCTTAACAAAAACTTTAACAACCACGTATCCACTAATTCTAGATCCCAATTCAACCATTCACCATAACAACAAGCCTAATATACAATGTTTAACCATTAACACATCTTATAAACACGAACATTAATGGATTCATTTGATCACAAATATAAATATACAAGCTTGACTACTTGAGACATTTAACAAATGATCCTAGATTTACCTTTTTAAGTTTTCCAACCATATTCTATTATCAATCTTTTTAATTACCTTTTTAAGTATTCCAATTTCAAATATAATGTTGTGCCCAATGAAAATCTAGTAAAACAGACTCGAAATACATGGGTATGCTGCACCATAGCATATAGCTCGTAAAAGCTTTAACAACACCACCCTTGAGCACCGAAATGCAAAGCCCGTAGACATCAAATGCATTCTCATATGCATATACATCCCCCCACCACACCAAGGTCTCTGTAGAGACATATAAGACTCAATGATCCGCAATGTAACACCCCTCACCCATCTCCGTCACCGAATCAGGGTTACGGGATGCTACAATACAAAATAAAACAAAATCATGCTAAATCAAATCTAGATATTCATATACAATTATTAATAAAATTAAATACAATCAAAATCATACCATTCATACCATATTGGTGTTAAAATGAACAAATTAAAGCTATAAAATAATTTAAAATAAAATAGGGACTCAATTAAAACATTTAAGAAAAGTAAAGTAAAAATGCTAAACAGGGGCCACACTGTTGTGTGACCAGGCCATGTGATAGCCCTAGGCCGTGTGAAGCCATAACACATGGCCGTGTTGACTAATCGTGTGCAAGGAATTAAGCCGTGTGGATGAGGCACACGACCATGTCTCTAGACCGTGTAACAACCTGTTGTCGTGTGTGCCAAATTGAAACATAAAACACACAAACCACACGGTCGTGCCATATAACCATGTATGGCACACGGTCATATGCCAGGCTGTGTACCAGCCCGTATGCACCCAAAGGTCACTTTTCCAACAAGTTAATCAATCTAATTTCCCTTAAGCCACAAGCAACAAGATGCCAATGTTCAAACCTGCTCCAAAACTCATTAAAACATGCCAAAAATCAACATATATTCAAGCATCCTAAGTTTCTAACAAATATGTCATAAAAGGCACCTCAATTCAACAATTTCAAGCTAACATACAATACCATTCAATAACCATATGCCATTGATATTCAATCAACTAATATTACCACACAAGCTTATACAAAATGAACCAAATTAACCAAAAAATTTACATAGCACTTTGTCTCAAAACATATCATTGTCAAAACATACCACTTTATACATTTCATGTTACCATTATCATACCTTAATCGCTTTCACATTCCCCAATCAACATTTCACAAAACCTATACCAATCCTTTAAGTCATTACATCTTATCACATACCAGAACTAACCTACAAAACATGATTAAAACCATTCATATATGTATATGTAACACCCCATACCCGGCCTAGACACCAAGCCGAATATCGAGATGCCACACCACCATCTTACTACTTGTTCATCTAAAACGACATGTTATTTCTCATGCATCTATTTTTTATTAATAATTATATAGCATTATCATGAATTATAAGCCATACATTCACTTTTTATTGATAAACCATGCCAAGAATTCATAAAATAGCATAGCATAGGTATTAATCATGCATTAGGACCACTTATTCATAAAATAGCCATTATTATTATTTTATTTTTATTTTTATTTTTTTTACTTTGCTAAATTTTCTTTTATTTGATTTTGGCAGATAGAGGAGATGGCACTGAATAACTATTAGTGGCAAGTTATGAGGACAAAGCCAACAAAAGCAGCCGATATTTTCAACCTCGACGCAATAACCATGCTATCAACACAGGTAGAGATGATGAATAAAAAGCTTGATAGTTTGTGTTCTTCGCAGGTACATCCAAAGAATGCGGTCATGACGCAAGTGGAACTGTGGCGAATCCTGAGTACCCACCCTACCAACCGGGCACAGAAAGCGAACAGATGAACTATATAGGTAATAATTTCAGATCTAATAATAACTCTTATAGTAATACTTATAATCCAGGTTGGAGGAACCACCTAAACTTTTCATGGGGAGGACAAGGAAATCAAGGAATTCAAAGACAAAAACCTCCTCAAAATTTCCAAAATCAGCCCTATCCATAGGAAAAGAGGCCGAACCTTGAAGAGATGCTGACAAAATTCATGGCAGCCACAGATAACCATCTCCAAGACACTAAAACAACCCTTAAGAATCAACAGGCATCAATTAAGGGGGTCGAAAGTCAAGTTGGGGAACTTACTAAGACAGTTGGACAACTTGCAAAGTTAATTTCCGAACGACCGCAAGGGCGTCTACCAAGCAACACTGAAACTAACCCAAAAGAGCAAATTCAAGCCGCAACAGCTCATGACAGTGAAAGGTTAGTGGACTCTGACCCAAGGCAAGAGCCTGTAGTAAGTGAAGGTAAGGTTGAGGTAATCCATGATTTACCAAACCCGGTAATTACAGAGTACCAAGCTCATATGCCATACCCCAATGCGATAAAGAAAGACCACACAGAGGAACAATTCGGTAAATTTCTTAAACCTCCAAATAAGTTTCTTATTAACTTGTCGTTTCTTGAAGCTCTTTCACAGATGCCAGATCCTAGACCTCGTGTCAATAAAGAAGAAATGCATGAGGAACGAAGGCTTCGGACCGAAGGACTAGACGAGTGGAAGACACACTTCAAAGAGAAATTAAAAATACACGAAGCAAAAACGAGGCAACTCCACGACAAACTTGACGATAGGACAACCCAGTTTAAGATAGGAGATTAGGTACTCAAAATCTTCTCAGATGGAACAGTCGAGGTAACTAATCCTAAATTTAGCACTTCTAAGGTAAACACTACCCGACTTAAACTTTATATCCACAACCGAATTGATCGCATGAGAAAGGATTTTCACCTCCTCAAACCACCATGACCATACGAATGAGAGGTAAAGTCTAGCTTAAGACTATAAACAAGTGCTTCTCGGGAGGCAACCCGAGCACTAACCCCATAAATTTTTACATTTTTAATTCTTCTTTTACTTTTATTCTTTCTTTTTAGCCCCTAACTATAAACTAACCAAAGTGCAGATTTCCAGACCACATGGCCTTACACACGGCCGTGGCCGTGGCCATGTAGCCACCACAGGAAGGTACAAGGGCGGGGGCAACCACCATATCCATAATCTCTATTTAGACCGCCCTTCTTCCTTTTTCTTTTTCAGTTGTCTTTCTTCTTTCGTTTTCCATTATTTACTTTTATTTTTATTTTTATTTTCCATTATTTACTTTTATTTTTATTTTTATTTTTACTTTCTTTATTATTTTCTTCGTATTCTTCATGCCGTTTAGATTTAGCTTAGATACAATAAAAACACGCGGCTGCTTCGAGGATTCAAATTCAAACGGTTCAAGGCACTCCCCCACGTTCACCTCCAATTCCTATCTGATTTCTTTTCATTGACTCCATCCAAAATTCAAGAAGTTTCACTTTTCTTCCTATCTTATGATTTTATTTTGCTATTACCTATCTTTGTACATTGAGGACAATGTACATCATAAGTTGGGGGGGTTAACTATAGTATCATTTGAAAAATCCCTGAATTATACCTTGTCTTAAAGTAAGTTTCTCATATTATGATTAGAATGAAAATTTCCCTGATTTATGATTTTTGTTGATATGTTTTGGATTAAGTCATTGATAATTGTGCATTGATGATTAAATTTGAAGGATACTAGAGAATCAAGCATGATAAGTCTATTTTTCAGAAATTAAATTTTTTTTTCTAGGTTGTCTACCTGAATTTGAATATTACTTTGCAGTTTGAAATTTACGAGGTTGACATCAAAATACCCATAATTTTTTGTGAGATTTTGAGCCTTATAAGAGCATATATCCTTTTTCATGCTCACTTTTTGATTATGAGTGTGTCAACATTTTGAACTGTTATTCTAGAACTTGCCTCGATTATACATGTTGAGACCACATCTTTGATTTGATATACAGAAATGATAAAGGCACCTAGAATTTAAACCACTTACTCCATAAAAAGCCTACCTTCATAATTAACCCCTAGTGAACCCCTTTGATCCTAACAACCTTTTTTATTGACTCATCCACTAATATTAACCCAAAACCCTTTGTATTTGTTATCACCATTCTTCTTGACTACCCCTTTTTGTCGAGATTTGATTTGATCAGTTGCCTAACTATGTTCCTTATTTCAGTTGTTAAAGTTCTTTATTATTACTTGATCTTTAGAAAAAAAAAATCAAAGTATATTCAGTATTAGTATGATGAAAAGCGAGCTTGTACAGTTAAAGTCTATTTATTGAAGAAGAAGCTCGTATTATTAGTTTCAAAGTTTCAATTCATGTAATTATTTATTTTTAGTTTGTTGTTTCTAGTTAGATAATTTTTCAGGTCGATCTCGATTCTAACCCTCTAATTCAACCTTTATCCACACCTTAACCCAAGCCCCGTTACAACCCTTTCAAAGACCTTTTGATTTGTGCATCATCTCATATTACAGTGGTGGAGATTTGATTTTCATGCAAGCCTATGGGATTAACTTTTCAGGTTTGACATTTGAGTGCTTAATGCTGAACCTTAAACACTTCGAGTGATTTGAGTGAATCTTTTGTGAGGATGTCAATCCTTGTAGGTTTTGGATCAGAGGTAATTATTTAGATGAGGGGAAACACCTATGTTTTGTGCTACAAATGTATGACTTATATTGTTTAAATCTTTAGGACTCTTTGAGTTGAATTATCCATGAATAAATTATCTTTGAATTATGATGAAACATTATCAATGACTATCATGAATTAAGGGAAGTTCATTTTAATTATGAGTTGAGAATTTTGCTTGAGGACAAGCAAAAGCTTAAGTGTGGGGGTATGTGATAAACCGTAAAAGTAACATATTTTAATCCCATATTTAGCATACTTTTGGATGATTTATCCCTTGATTTACGTAAAAAGGTGCTCTTAATCCTTTCTTTTCATGTTTTATACTCAGGAAAGCATCGGAGGATGGAAAGAACGAGAAACGGGCTCAAAACGGACCAAATTGGGCCAAAGTGAAAATAGACACGGCCTGGACTTGAGCCAACACAGCCGTGTCTCCTTGATAGACTAGAACACGGCCTGATCACGATTCACACGGGCGTGTCACCTCATTAAAAGTCAGAACACGGCCTAAAGACGATTCATACGGGAGTGTGCCATGGCCGTGTCTCTGTCATGGAGAAGAGCAATTTCACTCGGAAAAGGATACTTAGGGGTAAAGAAACCTATTTCAAAAGCCTATATAAACACCCTAAGTATAACCTAGAAGGGGGCGATGAGCTAGGCCAAAGAGCCGAGCCGAAAAGGTCAGATTTGTGGGAAACACTCGAAGATAGCCAGTTGATTCATCTCAAGAAGCCGAAATTCTACTCAAGACGGCGGATCTCTCCTTCAATTCCTTCAGGGGGTTTTAGGGATTTCTTATGTTTTGTTTTATCTTTTCTTCTGAGATGTTTTCTTTTATCGTTATGAACTAAACCCTTCAGATACTTGAAGGGGATGAAACTTAGATGAATCTTGTTATCGTTTGCTGAACTATATGATAAATACTTGATTTGTTCTTAATTATGTGTTCTTAATTCTTGTGTTGATATTTCTGGGATATTGATTCAAGTTTGATGTGCTTAGGTGGAGGATCAAAAGTCCCTGCTTAAGAGTAGATCTAGCATAATTAAGTAGAGTTGATCGCGCGCCTAGAGATAGGGTGACGAGATTTTTGCCGGATTAGGGGTGAAACCTAATATGGGAGTCCATAGATCAAGTTAATGCAATTCTAGGGTTTTAATTAGAAAGAGATTTCAATTAATCAACCTAGGGTTAGACGTTATTCGCTTCGAGAGAGGGTTTAATATACATTAGGGAGTCTTACGGATCAAGTCAAGTAAATAAATCGTCTGGTTCAGAGTTAGATAACAAGTGAAGTCTAGGTGGATTCTTCCTAAGAATATCGTCTTAATCAACTGAGTTTTTCCAACAGTATTTCCCCAATTCATTCTTTTTGTCTTTGCGTCTTTAGCTTAGTAGTTAGTTAAATTTAGATTAAATAACAACTTCACTTATTTTAGGCTAGATAATAAAAAGAAAGTTAGTATTAGTACTTTTGGTTCCTTTGGGTTCGACAATTCGGTCTTGCCTAAGCTATACTACTGTTCGATAGGTGCACTTGCCTCAATCGTTGTTATAGTTAGTTCCAGGTTCGATCATTATAAATTTAAAACTCTGAAATAAACGATCAAAATACCATATCCAAGTCCACATGCTTCCTAACATACATAATATGCAAGTAATCCCAAATACGTCTTAACAATCCGATATTAATGTCTACCACATTGGCCTATCATATTGCCTTTATTCCCTAAACATAAATAAGCATATAACACCTACTAATAAAAGCTAAATAATTGGCTTGAATCACTCCCTTGGAGGCCACACCACTCACACCAGCACTGCTTATCTGCAATGGTTAAAAAAGAGTGGGTGAGCTTAACAAGCTCAATGAATGCTCAGAATAACCACTACGTAAACAAGTCATTATGCATCGACAAGGTAGACATGCAACATAATCGTAATATCTTCTACTTCTATGTCATATTTTATGCATTTAATCATCTTTCATGAATATTTACATATTAATCACATGAATGCTTAAGCCTATATTTCAGCATATAGCAATAACATTTAATCACATTTAGTCACTTTTTATGATAATTTGGCTCTTGAGATTATGAAACATAAAGTGGAATTTATCACCACACATTAGATATGCGGATCTTCATCACACCATAGTGACTCAAAGAGTCAAACATGTCCCATAAGTGAAGCATATAGCTAACACTCTCCAACACACCACATATACATATTCCAATGAAAGGAGCTTAGCTCACATTCCCTTATCTCTCCGAAACTATCCCTGGGCCTCAACGCCTGTAACACCCCAAACCCGGCCCATAAGTTTCGACCAGATCTGGTATGCTACGGGTTGTACATTGAAAACTTTTGCCGCGTAGGTTTTGGAAAGTATAAGTTAATTAGACCATATTTGAATAAATAAATATCATTTGTAAAAAAAAAACAAACCTTGTATTATTATTTTGATTAATTAAACCTTAGACAAAGTTTCATAAGTTGCAAATATTAAAAACTATGTAGTGAAATATAACTATAGGGCCTCATTACAAAAAAAAATATTCTCAAAATTAAAACTTAAAGAAAAACTGAAATAATCTATAGAAATAAAAAGTTGATGGCCCCTCGAGTCTGTCTCGGCTCCCATGTCCACGATCTACTGCTCATCTGAAAGAGTAGAGAAAAAAAAAGCGTGAGTCACCAAGACTCAGTGTATAAATCCTGAAAACACTGACCTGGGGCCCACAAACACATTATGGGCCCTGGCCCATACATAGAGGCAACAATCGTAATTACATGATAAACAGTAAAGGATGAATAGCCCAACCCATCCTAGAATTCCATCCTACACACACCAGCCCGTACCAACCATCACACCTCGGGATTTCTACAATCAACCTCCATCTGCTACACACCATAATGATGACAGATCGCCTATTTCCGTTAGTCGGGAATCATTAAACGTGGCATAGCCACCAATCACTATGTGACCTAACATTTATATAACGTGGGATTTCTACCACCGATCACTATTGTGACCTATCACGCACTTCCCCTTCATTATCATAATCCCACCCCATGCATACACACATAAAGAAAACATCATACAAAGCTTTCATATATTTCGATACACAGAGATTTCTATGATTACGCACTGCATCCTTGCCTAACCCTTTTAGGGTTTTATTCGACTGTCTACACAGCCTATTATCCGGCTTTTCGCCCATAACATAAACATATATATACATTCATACAGATTATTTGTGTGTTAGAGATCTACACACCTGATTACCATTAGAACGACACTCTCTATGTCGACACTATCGTAAGTCGATACAATCGCTACTTGCCTAAGGTGTTGTTCGAAGCCGACCCACAACCCGTGGCCAATCCCGCATCACGACATAGCTCGTTTCTTAAACTTAGGATTCTCTCCTTTGCTCGATCCATATTTAATTCCATCACAAGTCCTTGTCAGAACTACTATCACAACATATGATCGTTAATCCACATCATAAAGTTAAGATCTCGCATGCGATGAACGAATCTAGTGAAAATCTAAGGAAAATCACCTTACCTTAAAATCTCGAAATTGGAGACTAGCGATTTCCGGCTTTTAAATCTAGATGATCAGGTTTCCTTCAAATCCCAGAATGCTGCCCAAACGCAAAAGAGAGGAAATATTAGCTTCATTCGGCAGCCTTAACAACCAAGTGGCCATTCGGCCTTGTCTCTTAAAAACCGAAAGAGAGATTGAAGAGATAGGAAAATCGGCACTCACCTTAACGCAGAGAATTCGACTACCCCTTAGAGATTCCGGCTTTTTGAGAAGATCAGAAGAGAAGATGATAGGAAGAAATCTAAGTAGTTTCGGCTTTTATTTGAAGAAATCGGCAAAGAATAGGGAGTATTCGACTATGGAGATGACAAGAGAGTTCAGGGTTTCATCTTTTGAAAGAAAAGATGTTGAGAAGATTGGGAGATTTCGGATTTTGAAGGAATCAAAAGAAAAGAAATTGCAGAGGGAGACTGAGAATTTCGGCACAAAGAATGGAGAAAAGATTAGGGTTCAAATGCCGGAATTGATGAGCTATCCCCCCTATTTATAGAAATTTTGGCACTTACCTATCAAAACCCGAAAGTGCCCTTCCTGATAACTAAAGAGTTAAGCCCATAAAAAGGAAAAATTTGGCACCCCCTATAGAAATTAGAAACCGATTTCTTTACTCCTCTAGGTGATGGAATTTCGGCCAACTCTGTTCTCAGCAGATAGCTCCTAACTTTTCTCCTTTATCTAAATCTATTCATACCTTTAAAAGAAACCTAGATAGCACCACCTCTTCCTTCTTTTATCAGCTCTTTATCCTTATTATCCATATTATTTAATCCTCCTATTTCCTAGCCCCTATTGCCGTCCCCCCCTTATTCCCCTTTTAAGTGCCGAACATGGCCCAAAATCATGGGCTCCTTGCGTCCAAGCTTGGCCCTCTTTCCTCTGCTAGTGACGCCACCCACTAGCTCCCTTGCAGCGCCACTAAATTTTGGGCCACAAGCCCACCTTGATATTTTAAACAAAGATACTACCTGTTAAACCCTATAATGCCCAAACAGAAAATTTTAATCAAGGCCTATGCCTAAGCCTGAGCCCAATTTGGACCCCTAACCTTAAATTAACACGTTAATCATATCCCTACATTAACGCATAGGCGCAATAAATTCAGGATGTTACAATGCCCCACATATATCACAAAACAAAGGTGAGTACTCGCAGTCCTTTGGCATGCCAACTATATCCAACGGTCTCATAAGGTCGGTCTCATAAGGTCACAAGGCCAAAATATCCACATTGTTATCACATATTTACTTACTAATTTTCCGAACATAATCACTGCATATTCACATTAGTAGCACAATATACTCTCTGTCATTTGGCATGACAACATATCCACTTATTTACTATCACATAGCATGAATAACATACCCTCATAATGGTCATCACAAGCTTATAACATATATCATAGCATCTCATATATGTTCATGATTCCACAATTTCACAAATTCACAAGCAAACATATTCCACATTTAATCATAGGTGTGACAACACTTACATTCGAAATTTAGAGTTGGGGTTTAGGGTACCTCTAAATTCCCAATTATACAATGAATCATCTACGAGTAGTGATCCCAAAACACTCACTAGAAATATGCTTTCACCGAAAAGCCGAAAGCTTAGACAATCTTTTCTTTGCCTTTATCTCTACTTGTTGAAGGTCCTATAGACTCCAACGCTTCAACAAAACAAACCACACAAGCACACATTCAACAATCAATCATAGACTCACCTTAAACAATAAAAAATAATAGCCTAAGCTACGTTCACTTTTAACCGAAACCTTTAACATGAAAAAAAAATTAATTTCAAATATCTCAGCCTACACTTAATCTTTTTGCACGAAACGAATTCCGTTCATCTACATAATCATCTATGACTAATTCCCAACCTTTAAACTACACAAAACTGCATGTTTTAAGGTATTGACATTTTCGACATGTTTTATGGCTATTTTCCAAAAATTAATTAAAACTCAAGAAATCTTTAGTGAAACTTAAAAGTAAGTTTAGAACCCTTCTAGTCATGTTAAAACTAATTGAAAAACACTTTGAAACCATGTTTTTATCCATAAACCCAAAATTCAACATTAAAGACCCGATTTTTAGCTTTTATTTAAAACATGTGTTTCAATGGCTACAAATTCAATTTAAGGGACTAGATATCATTTAAAACTCATAGAAAGTCTAATAGTTACCTTCGATGGAAGAAAAGTGAGCTTTGCCGCAAATTCGGAAAAACCCACGTTTAGAGAAGATGATGTAGATGATAAATTTTTTGGGTGATTTTCTCGGTTTAAATAGAGGTTTTAAGGTTCAAGGGTGATAGAAATCAAAGAGGATTAGGAATTAGAAGTAAAAATTGATTGGGGGACTAAAGGGAAAACAAAGGGACGACACTAATATGAGGGAAGAGAAGTTGACGTGAAAACTATTTGGAAAAAAGGGGGTTTTAGGTTGATTTTGGACATTTGGTCAAATTGTTTCATAAAAATTTTTAACTTTGACTCTTTTGCAAATCAATCCTATTTTCAAATTTAAAGCTATTTAAAACTCATTTTTAGAAATTGATTTATTTTTCTAAAAACCATAATTGAAAACATTACCGATATGTCATGTCACAAAATTCCAAACACTCGAAGGCTAAAATTCCTAAAATACCCCTAAAACTCCTACGCCCTATTTTGGGGTGTTACAGTATATACATATTTATATACCAAAAGTACCAACTAAACCAAAAGTCACAACCATATTTACATAGCTAAAAACATATCACAAGTTGAATAAATACATATGAAATTTAAACCACCTACTACATGCCACTTATAACTTAAACCAAAAAGATCAAAAATTCTACTGAGTCGTTGAACGGATAGTGTGAGCTCTGACTTTGTAACACCCCTAACCTGTATCCGTCGCCAGAACAGAGTTACGGAGCATTACCGGAGTTTACAGAACATTTACAGATAAATCATGTCAATCACTGTTCATTTTCCGAGATTAATCATAACGTCCCTTAAATGGACCCTCGAGGCCCAAAACAAGTATTAGAATCGAATCGGGACTAAATCGGCAACTCAGAGAATTTTTCACAAAATTCTAAAATTTTCCAAGATGCAAGGCTCACACGCCCGTGTGACCCTAGGACACGCCCGTGCTACAGGCCGTGTTCGACCCCGTGTAACTCTTTGACTTGTGCCACACGGCTGGCCACACGCCCGTGTGCTAGGCCGTGTGGTTAATTCTATTTTTCAAAATTTGGTGCAGGTTTCACACGGCCAAGACACGCGCCCGTGTTCTAGGCCGTGTAGCACACACGGCTGAGACACACGCCCGTGTCTCTGCCCGTGTGCTTAATTCTGAGCATTCTGTTTCTCAAATTTAAAGTGCAGGGGACACACGGCCTAACCACACGCCTATGTATCAGTCTAGACACACGCCCATGTGTCTGCCCGTGTGGACAAAATAAAGTCATTTCTAGCTTCATTTCTCACCCAAAATCATACCAATGACCTGCATTAATACTCACATCCAAATACCAACCTTTTCAAGCATTCAAATTAAGCAAATTCTATCATACAACATGGCATACCATTACATGCATACATGTTTATAATCTTACCTTGGTTTAGTCCATATGTATACATAATTTGATCAACTACTTAACTTATATGTAGCTACCATAGTGTGACATTACAAGTATATCAAAACAAACCATTACTAGCCATTCCAATGGCTAGGTTACAAGCATCATTTTCAAGCCACTAATGGCCAAGTTATCCTATACATGCCATCATACCAAAATGATTTTAATATATATACCCAAAATAAACTAGTAGATAGTGCGATGATGCTCCACTGATCTCCAACCTTCGCGAGCTTCCGAGTACTATAAAACAGGGAAAATAAAACTAAGTAAGCATTAAATGTTTAGTAAGTTCGTATAACAGGAATTAAAACTTACCAATATACATTTATTAACACTAAGCATTCAATAACATGCTTTTTCATCAATTTGGAAAATTTACCTATACACATACACTCAATCAAACAAGTTAGTTACATAAATGTTCACACATACATCAAGTAAGCATAGATGAGCTCATCATGCTATATTCCTTCAAGACATTATTCATTTCATCCCATGATTCTCTTATCATGCCAAGAGTTATGTCCGCTGAATCATTGAAATTCAATAACCCATCAATTCTTATTCAGGAGTACCCATTAGGGCACTTAATCAAAGAACACACTCTCGAGCCACATATCGTATAACAGGATTACTAGTCCAGGCTAAATCCTTTATGTAACGTTTGCTCAGAAGAGCTCAATTAGAATTACCAGTCCAGGCTAAATCTTAATTGTAACATATGCTCGAGAGGAATTCTATCGAGTTTACCCGTCTGAGCTAAATCCTTTCTATAATGAGGTCAATAGGATTACTCATCCGAGCCAAATCCTGTCAGCAACAAATGCAGGACCTCATTCATTTCGGGAAAGCACATATATTCATCGGAATTCAATATTCAAACGGAACTTAACCCTTTTTCATCATTTCAAACATGTATTCAATTCTCCATTATAGAAATCAAATAATTCACATCAATATAAGTCACATTCCATACAAACACAACATTCAATTTAACATATTTACTTGTTCGATTAAGTTACACGAACTTACCTCGACACTTGTTCGCGTTCAAAAATATACTAATCCGAAACTTTTTCTTTTCCTCGATCTAATCTCGAATTTGTGTTGTCCAGATCTATATAAATGAATTTATTCATCAATTTATCACATTTCATATTCAAGTGGACTCAATTTACATCTTAGATAAAATTACCATTTACCAATTTCGTCCCTAGGCTCGGGAAATGAAATTTATGCAATTTACTCCCTATTCCAAGCCTAACCGAAATTTAAATATACAATTTACAGCACATATATTCTATAAATTTCAGAAATTTTCTTTAATTTTCACAACTTTACATTTTAGTCCCTAAATCATGTTTCCATCAAAAATCACTTTGTAAAAGTTGTTTGTCTATCAACAACCTTTCATTTTCTACCATAAATTTCAAATTTTCAGCATATTCATCCATGACCTAATTTCCATACTTTGATAACTTTTCAGATTGATCCCCTAAATAGATAGATTAAGCTATCCCGGTTTCAAAAATATCAAAATTACTAAAAACAAGACAAGAAAACTTACCCAATTAAGCCAAGAAATTTTCTCCTCTCTCTCCTAGGGTTTCCATGTATTTTGGGGTTGAAGATGATATAAAATAAGATGATAATTCTTTTATCATCTTTTAATTAATTAAATTATTTCAATTTCCAATTTAGTCCTTGCCTTTTTTCTAAATTTCCATGGATGAGTCACCAAAATATCTACATACTTTTCTTTAATGGTCTAATTACCATATAAGGACCTCAAGTTTTGAATTCCATAGCTATTTAATCCTTCTAGCTACTAGAATTCAACTTTTGCATTTTATGAGATTTAGTCCATCCCGTAATTAAGCACTTAATTGATAAAATTTTCTTATCATAATTTTCACATGACATTTCTAACATAATACGGACCATGTAATAAAATTAAAATAAATTTTATTTTTTACTCAGATTTGTGGTCCTGAAACCACTGTTCCGATTTCACTAAAATTGGGCTGTTACAGACTTGACTTCAAACCTACCAAAACTTTCGATAATCTACAAAGAAATCAAACATATCATATGTAAGCAAATCATTGCTTAGTAAGTTCGTATTAAACTTAAACTTCAACTTACCGTATATGATGTAACTTAAACATTTCACAATTAATTTCATAATCAAGATCATGAGTTCATTAATTTCCTATACACATCACAAGTCTCACAAGGTTAGCGATTTCATATATGAAACATGTAACTTTACCATGTTCATAAAACATATACAAGTAAACACACTTAGTACACAACTCAACCTTCACATATCTATTTAACATTTCACATTTTCATTTCAAGTATCCATTTCAAATGTTTATTTCATATATCCATTCCAAATAACCATTTAATATATCTTCTTCCACCCGATGAACCAGAATGAAATACTGTTGGATACGTGGAAAAAATGCTCACACAAGCTGTGACGGTAAATGCTCACACGAGCTGTGATTGTAAATACTCAAACGAGTTGTAAAGTGGGCCTTCTCACACGGGTTGTAGGTTGGAATGTTAGGCTACACAATGTTGTTCACACGAGCTGTGAAGAATCCACAACAAATGCAAAATCTTAGCCATCGGTAGAACATCCAAGACCAGCACTAGAAACGGTAATAACCCTAATGACATGTCATTTGTATCATAAGCATTCACAAGGTTCATTCGGGCCATGTTTCATATCTATATCATTTAATTATTTATACATTACTTCATCACATCAATTCATCTATATAGTTTTCCATTTTCAATCACAAACTTTAATAATAATACCACTACAACTTGGTCCATTTCATCACTTATCATTTATCAAGCAAATAAACTCAATCACAACATACATAGATAGTTATTAAATCCCAATAACAGAAACTAATTAGTTAATCAATATACGAACTTACCTAAACTGAATCTACAGCAAACACAGCACTGATAATTACTCCGCTAACTTTCTTTTTCCACGATTATTGTCCAGTAGATTTGTTTCTTGATTTAGATCATCATTTTTATTCAATTTACCATTTAAAATAACTTAAACAATTAAACTTATGCATATAAACCCTTTTATTAACTTTTTACAATTTTACCCGAAACTTTTACCTTTTATGCAATTTAACCCCTAAAGCCAAAACTTGAATAATTTTCACAATTAGCCCAAAACATTAATTTGAATTCATTATGGTTCCACTACAGCTCCTAAAAAACTAAATTTTACAAAAAGTCCATGCTAATTTCAATATTTAAACAATTTCATCCTTACATTCAAAACTAATTAAAACTACTTTACAAAATGTTCCTATTTGGCCATCAAGCTCATAAGTATATAAACTAACTTCAAAAACACATAGAATTCATTCATGGAAACTCCTTAAACTTTTAACAATTTTATGAATTAGTCCTTGGGCTAGCTAGATTAAGCTACAACGATCTCAAAAACATAAAAAATACTAAAAATGGACTTAAAAATCATACCATGCAAGAGGATAAGTCTTGGATGAAAGCTTGATATATTCTAGCTATGGGGTTTCAGTTTCTAAAGAAAAAATATGAAGATGTTGACTTTGTTCAGCTTTTGTTTATGTTATTTATTATTTTAATTACCTTTTTAACCTTTTAATTTAACTAAAATTTCAAAAATTACCATACATACATCGTCCACTATATTAGGGTCTATTTACCTTTTAAAGCCTTTAAATAATGATTTCATAATCAATTAGCACTATAAACTATTAGTAATTAATTTTTTCAGCTTTTACAATTTAGTCCTTTTTACTTAATTAACTATCCAACGTTAAAATTTCCTAACCAAATTTTAATATGACTCTATAATAGACTCGTAAATATTAGATAAATAATATTTGTTGACTCGCTAGTTGAACTAATTATTCTCTGCAGAAGCTAGCGAAGTTTTACATCTCCGAGATAGTTAGACTTCATGGGATTCCTATATCGATTATTTCAGACCTAGACCCTCGTTTCACATCTCAATTTTGGAAGACTAATGGACAATCCAAGAGGGTTATTCAGATTCTGGAGTATATGTTTCAGGGTTGAGTGATAGTGTTCCGTGGTAGTTGGGAAGAATTTCTACCTCTGGCCGAATTCGTTTATAAAAACAGCTTTCAAGCTTGTAGTCAGATGGCACCTTACGAGGCTCCGTATGGGCATAATTATCACACTCTACTGTGTTGGACCGAGTTGGGTGAATGGAAGATTATGGGTTCGGATTTCATTAATGAGACTGAGGATAAAGTTAGACTGATTCGGGATCAACGTCATCAGCCACAGCTCGATCGGGATCCATTACTATACGAAAACACAATTTAAAATTGTCAGGAGTCATCACACTATCACAATTCATTTATGGCATGTATAGCTAGACTCTTACACACACTATGTTAGTTTGAGAATCGACTAAACCGTAGATCTGATACCACTAAATGTAACACCCCTTAGCCTTATTCGACGCCGGGACAGGGTACGAGGCGTTACCAGACATAAACACAAATAAACATACAAAACTGAGATGTAAATCTCCATCCAAATTTAAAACTTTTCATAAACATACATATTGTCCCTATTACGAGCCTACGAGGCCCGAAACATGCATCGAAAGTGGTTCGGGACTAAACTAAGAACTTTGGAAACTTTTGAGAAACTTAGAAAATTTTTCATGTAAAAGGGGTCACACGCTCGTGTGACCCTAAGACACGTCCGTGCTTAAGGCCGTATTCAAATTAGGGAGCTTTCTGTTTATGATGTCATCATCAAATTGAGGTCACATGGCCAAGTCACACGTCCGCGTGCTTAGGCCGTTTGGTCGATTAAATTTTCATAATTTTTCATAAAATAGGTGCAAAATTCACACGGCCAGGGCACACGCCTGTGTTTGAGGCCATGCCGTCCAACGGCTGAGACACACGCCCGTGTCTCTGCCCGTGTGCTCATTACTGAGTATTCTGTTTTGCAACAATTAGGGTGAAGGGGACACACGGCCAAAACACACGCCCGTGGGGCAAGCCGTGTGTCACACACGGACTAGACACACGCCCGTGTGTCTACCCGTGTGGACAAAAACAAGGTTATTTACCAAGCCATTTTGTCACCCTTCCATGCACATACCTACACAACAAAACATAGCACCAATCTAAGCATATACATTCAACCAAATCAGTCACAACCAAGGCAGCCACACTCATTCATATACTACCATCTATCACATACAACAATCACATACTTATCAACTCAAGCATGCAAATTCCCACATCCATGATAATCATCATCATATGTATATATACTTAAACAATATTAGCCAACTTCAATGGCCATTTACAAAATGAATTTTCAACCATCATAAGACAACACATTTGGCCAAATCAATTATGACACATGACAAAATGACCAAGTCCCTATGCATGCCATAACTCAAAATGTTAAATTCATCGGTACCCAAAATGATATGTTGATAGTGTGAGTGAATCTCCGGTAGTCTCCAATCCCCAAGCTAGCTTGGTGAAACTATTGACAAGGGAAAAGAAAGGGGAGTAAGCTTTAAAGCTTAGTAAGTTCCTATGCAAATAATAGGCATTATAACACACATTTAACACATAATTAACTTTGTAACACCCAAAACCCGGTCAACACACCACGACCGAATCTGGCGTGCTACGGAGTGAAAACATTTTTGGAAACACAAGTTACCGGTTAGATTTTATAAAACCCTTTTATCGTATACAGGTAAAAACTTAGTAGTAGGTGATGTTAAAATTGTCTTATAGGTGTTAAGAAATTTGGGAAAACTCATGTTTGGAAACCCATTTGTTAATACCAAAGTTAGAAAAACGTTTGATTTTGACTAAAAACGGTTGTGTGGAGAGTTTATCCATATGCCTTTGAAGTTGAGAGAAAGATTTAGAGTTTGTAAAATCATCCAGGTTACCTCTGATTATGTTATGATCGTTGTTACCCAATGGTAACGTTTGAAAACCCGAAGAGATATAGTTTGGAAAACCTTGCTTTTTACCGGTTAATTTTATCATATCCATAAATCCAACATGTATTTTATGAGCAGAATAAAATCAAGTGAAAATAAAACCAAAATAAACTTAGCGGCCTTATTACAAAACCAAAACCAAATTTAGGGAAAAATCAAATAAACCAAAATAATAAGTTAAAGTCGAAAACCCAAAAACAAATCTGCATGGCCACCCCGAGTCCTCCCCGGCTTCATATCCGCGATCTATGCCTCATCCGCAAAATGTAAGGGAAGGGTGAGTCACCAAGACTCAGTGTATAAATCCCCAACCCGATAATTCAACCACTTACACGGATCATTAGCAAAACATGCAAATCATGCAACCCATAACCTAACCATCCAATCTCCTTTAACTACCCGTGTGGTCAAAACCATCGGTGGTCAAAACCACTGGTGACCGAAGTCACAAATACATATATATCAATGATGGGGCCAACCCATCGTATGGTCAAAACCACTGATGACAATCCCGTAATATCATGTGGGGCCAACCCACTGTGGTACCAAACCACTGGGACGAGTCATAATAATCCATGTGTGGTCAAAACCACTAGTGACCATAGTCACAAATATCAATCGTGTGGTCAAAACCACTGGTGGTCAAAACCACTGGGACTTAGTCACAAATCATATCAATAGTGTGGTCAAAACCACTGGTGACCGTAGTCACAAATCAACTAATGGGGCCAACCCATCTTGTGGTCAAAACCACTGGTGACAGTCCAAATAAGTCATTCCTCCTCCTCTCATCAACCCATCATCATTTTTATCACATACGTGTCATAATATCGAATGGTCATGCAAAACATAAATTACATAGCATTTAGCAGAACATGATGACATAGATACATATATCGTAAATCACATAATAGGGGACTTACCCAGAATCCAAGCTTATGCCGCAAGGCAAAGTCACTAATACCAGGGGTTATACAGTAACATAATAAGCATCGTTAAACTAATAAAGTGTGTAAGCGTTTACACACCTGTTACTAATGCAATCACTGAATCCCAAAGACCCGATCTACTGCACTAGATCCCGTGTCCTACATTCGGCCAAACCACAACCATTAATAAGGCCATTCGGCCATACCAATAAGTCCCGAAGGGTTAACGCATGGAACCCCAAACCTTACCTTAATGCTCTCTGAATACTAATCTCAACACCAAAATATGCGAGACTAATCCTCCCCCTACAATCGGCCAACAACAAAACTTAGTCTCAATAGCCTTCGGCTTTACAAACAACTTAAAGAGTGATTTAATCGTCATGGATCCTTACCACAGACTTGAAGAAATCGATTGACAGAGAATAGATGGCTCAGATCTACTGCTTCAGAATCCCAGAGATCCTAAAAGAAATCGGTTTTCAAAGGTGATTAGTAATCTTGTTATCAAATGCCGAAATTCGGCTTCTGCTTCCATGAGAGTCGACAGAGAGAAGAGAAACGAAACAAAAGAAATTTGGCCATGAACACTTACCCCCTTCCAAAACCGATTGGAGAAGAACCAAAAGAGGTCTAGGCTTGAGTGATATTCGGCCAAAATAGACAAGAAGAAAACAAGGACATTTCGGCAATAGAGTATGGTTAATAGAAGAGCAAAGCAAATAACATTCGGCTAAAACAAAAAGAAGAGAAAGGGAAGAGATATAAATGGTATTCGGCTTAGGCTTAAAGAAAAAGGGACTAAGGGGTTTCGGCAAAAATAAAGAAGAGAAGAAGATGTTGTTTTGAGCAGTTATGAAAAGAAGAAAAAGAAAGATGGGAGAAAGAGAGGTTCGGCCAAGCACCTTAATTGCCGAAAAAGAGAAGAGAAGAAGATGTCAAGTGAGGTTTCGGTTTCAAAGGGGAAAAGAGAGTTTCCAAATGGTTCTTATGTGGATTCGGCTAGGTGCATACAAGAGATCTCGACAGATGCTAAAAACAAAAAGGGATTTGGCTTTTACTTTGATATGGTGCACTAGGGAGAAATCGGCAAGGCTCAAAGGGTTTTTGGCTTGACACAAAACAAAGAATGAGGCCCTCCAAGCTAGCCGAAAATGATCACCTAACCACTAAGAAATTTCGGCAACCCCTACTCGACTTTCCCCAACCGACTCCTCTTCAAACAGGAGTTCAAATTTCAACAATCGCTCCAAGCTTCTCGGCCACTAATTCAAATGAGTTTGAATTAGTCAAGCTCCTAAATTTTCTCCTTTCCACCCATTTAAATTAATTTGACTTATTCCAAGCTTATCTGACAGAGTTTGTGCTGAGCACAACTCCTCCCCCTTGGCGTCAAAATACTAAGCAGAAAATGAGATTTCTGCTGCTCGAACCTGAGCTCTCCCTTCCCTGCATGTGGCGTCACCCTCAAGGCCCCAAGTGGCGCCTCCTTGCCACTTTACCAAGGCAATTCGTGTGCTTAAATTTTCCATGAATTACACTTAGCTCCTAGCTCCCTCAGCTCCCCTTACTAAAACTTAAAAACAAGCACTTTCCTACAGCTCGGGCCTACCTTTGGCTCATAACTAGCCCCCAGAACACCTCAATTAATAACACAATAGTCCAAACTCATGCAAAGCAATTCAAATACACTAACCGCTATTTGAGGATGTTACAGTTCTACCCCCCTTAAAAATAATTTCGGCCTCGAAATTACCTGATCAAAAGAGTTGAGGGTAATTTGTCTCATCACATCCTTCGGTTCCCACGTGGCCTCCTCCGTGCCATGGTTCCGCCATAATACCTTCACGAGTGGTACCGACTTTCCTCACGCAGAACTTTGACATCCCGATCCAAAATCTGACAGGTTCTTCCTCGAAAGACAAATCGGGGCTCACCTCTATCTCCTCAATGGTACCACATGGGATGGATCTCGATCGATAGCGCCTAAGCATTGAAACACGAAAAGACGTCATGAATCGACTCATTCTCGGCGGCAACTCAAGCCGATAAGCTACCGGTCCCACTCGCTTCAACATCGTATATGGCCCGATGAACCTAGGGCTTAGCTTGCCCTTCCGAGCGAAATCTCAATACTTTCTTCCAAGGCGATACCTTCGTAAAGACCTTATCACCCATCGCATACTTAATATCCTGCGCTTAAGATCGGCGTAAGACTTACGCTTCGTCTCGACGCTTCCTTAAGACGAGCTCGAATTATCTTAACCTTATCCTCTGTTTCACCACCAACTCGGACCCAACATCCGCTGTTCACCGATTCGTCCAACACGTCTGAGTACGACATTTTCGCCGTATAGTGCCTCATATGGTACCATCTCGAATACTCGCTTGATAACTATTGTTATAAGCGAACTCCATAAAGGTAGATACTCCTCCCAACTACCATTGAAATCCGAACACAGCCCCTTAACATATCTTCCAAAATCTGGATTACCCTTTCAGACTGTCCATCCGACTGCGGATGAAAAGCTGTGCTAAAATCCAACCTTGTGCCCAAAGCTTGATGCAAAGCTTTCCAAAACCTCGACGTGAACCTGGGATCCCTATCTGAAATAATTGACACGGGTACTCCATGCAACCGTACTATCTCTGCCACATACAACTTGGCTAACTTCTGGAGCGAATAATCAACCCTTACCGGTATAAAGTGAGCTGACTTAGTCAAACGATCCACTATAACCCAAACTGAGTCCTTCTTGCTAGGCGTAAGGGGAAGCCCACTGACAAAATCCATCGTAATCCTTTCCCACTTCCACTGTGGAATCTTTACTGGCCACCGCAATGTACACGATGGCAATTGATGCTCGGCCTTAACTTCTTTGGCATGTCAAACACTTGCTTACAAACTCAGTTACTTCCCGCTTAAGACTTGGCCATCAGAATTGTTCCCTCAAATCACGATACATCTTACTGGCTCCAGGATGCATAGCATATGGGCTACTATGAGCTTCCTGAAGAATCCGTTGTCTCAATTCAATATCCTTAGGCATACATACCTTCCCCGAAATTGCAAAGACTCCATCACTATCCAAGTTGTACCCTCGATTCACCATCCTCGTCCTTGTAACCTCCGAGCACTCAAACCCTCATCCGCCATTTGTTTCTCCTTAACTGATCAATCCAAGACGGCTTTACTTGCAAGTCGCCAAAAGACTTCCATCATCATAAAGACCGAGGTGAGCAAACATCGCCAGAAGTCGGCTATCACCTTACGGCTCAACGCATCCGCTACTACGTTAGCCTTACCCGGATGGTACTCAATCGAGCAATCGTAGTCTTTCAACAACTCTATCCACCTTCACGCCTCAAGTTTAAATCCTTCCGAGTCAAGAGGTACTTGGACTCTTATGATCCGTATACACTATCGACTTCTCCACATACAAGTAATGCCTCCAAATCTTCAAGGTGAAAACCATCGTAGCTAATTCTAAGTCATGCGTCGGATAGTTACCTTTCATGAGGCCTCAATCGCCTAGATGCATACGCTACCACTTTTCCACTTTGCATCAAGACACACCCTAAGCCGGTATGTGATGCATCACAATAAGCAAGTGAATTCCTTTCCACGCCTCAGTGAATCGTAAGCAGGAGCTTGATCTAATCTTCTTCAACTTGTCGAAACTCTCTTGTTGTTTCTCCGTCCACACAAACGGAACCCTTTCTCAACAACTTAGTCAACGGTCTTTGCGATCAAAGAGAAACCTTCCACAAACCTCCTGTAATATCCTGCTAAACCCGAAAACTCCGAATCTCCGCTGAACCGACTTGGGTGGTTTCCAATCCAATACCGCCTCAATCTTACGAGGATCCACCCTAATTCCTCGGTGATACCACATGACCCAAGAAAGTTACCTCCTTAAGCCAAAACTCGACTTACTAAACTTGGCGTATAATCGCTTTTCCTCGGAACTTGCGCAATTACCGAAGATGCGTGTCATGATCCTCCTCGATTTTGAGTACACCAAAATGTCGCCTATAAACACTACGACGAACCGATCCAAATCTGGTGAAACACCCGATTCATCATGTCCATGAATGCCTGCGGTGCATTGGTCAAACCCGAAGGCATTACCAAAAACTCGTAGTGCCCATACCGAGTACGAAATGCCGTCTTATGAATATCGCCTCCTTCACCTTGAGTGATGATACCCCACACCTAAGGTCGATCTTAGAGAAAACCGTTGCACCCTTGAGTTGATCAAACAAGTCGACAATAACGGGCAACGGATACTTGTTCTTAATTGTCAACTTGTTTGGTGGCGGTAGTCTATACACATCCGTATCATACCATCCTTCTTTTTAACAAAAAGCACCGAGCTCCCAAGGTGATACACACTCGGTCGGATGAAACCTCCGCCCAACAACTCCACGAATCTAAGCCTTTAACTCCACTAATTCTTTCTAGCGCCATCCTATATGGAGCAATAGATACCGCGCAGTTTTGGGTAACAAGTCTATACCGAACTCAACCTCGCGGTCAGGAGGTATACCCGGGAGTTCCTCTGGAAAAATATCAGTAAATTCCCCTAAAGTTCGGACATTCTTCACAGCTGCATCTTTAACTTCCAAAGCACAAACATGCACCAAAAATGATTCACAACCCTTTTTAACCATTTTCTCAGCCTTCAGTGCAGAGATAACATTAGATAAGTAATCTCTCCTATTACCTATCATCACCACCTCAACACCTTCCATGGTCTTCAACACCATGCGCTTAGCTGCGCAATCTAAACTAGCTTGATACTTAACTAGCCAATCCATCCTGAGAATCAGATCGAACTCCCCAAACGGCAGTTCCATCAAGTCAGCTAGAAGCATGACCCCTTGAAGTTCTAGGGGTACATCCCTATATAGTTTACTTACTTCTACAGAGTGACCTAGAGGGCTTATCACAGTCATCTTCCTAGAAGTAATCTCAGAGTCTAAGTTCATAGTTTCCACTATGATACTAGCAACATACGAGTGCGTCGAACCAACATCAATTAAAGCATTATAAGGTACTCCAAAAATTAAGAACGTACCGGTTATGATGTCCGGTGCGCGCGCCTCCTCTCGACACCTCATTGCGTGAGACCAACCCAGTGCTCACCTCACCGTACCACCCGCACTCTACCCGATACTCCACGACCCCTACCAGAGCCATTACCTCCTCGATCGAACCACGGCCTCTCTGGGTCTGCTGATTATCCTCCTAAAGCGTGCACGGTTCGATCCTCGATCGCAGCCTAGCCGATCTCTCGTGGACAATCCCTAACTCGATGCCCCATCGATCCACACTCAAAGCATCCTCGTTACCACCCAACATTCTCCGTGTAAGACTTCCCGCATCGAGCACACCGCAGCGACCACTGAGTATTAGCAGCAGCAGGCCTAGCAGCTTGATTCGGCCCAATATATCTAACCCTTTTCTGCTAGTTCCCAGAAAACCCAGATGATCCAGAACTCCTCTTATTCCAACCCCTATCCTGATTCCGCCTTACAGACTGTTTTACCCCTTCGGCAACCTTAGCTTTCTCCACTAGAATGGCAAATTCTCGTTCCTGCTGTGGGGCAATTATCATCCAAGCTCGCCCCTCGGCCCATCCTCAATCGACACAACGCTCATGCTCGTGCCCACAATACCGTGCATACCGACTCAACCAAGAAATGCGCCTCATATTCGCGCTATAGTTTTATTACCCCTGGACCAAGTTCAAGAAAGCTCTACGCTGCGCATCAACATAGCTAGCCCCTATGTACTTCCTCTGATAGGTTGCCCTAAAGAACTCCCAAGTGAGGTCATCTGCTATCGCTCCATCCCTAACTGTGTGCCACCACTGATACGACTCATCTCGCAGCAGAGATACTATGCCCTTCAGATTTTCCTCAGCTAAAAAATCCAGATCATCCATGATGCGTTCCGTCGCCTCCAATAAATATTTCGCTGTACTAGGTGCCACACCAGATACACCTCTAAATACCTCTGCACCATTAGCCTTGAGTCGCTCGGTCACAAATTTCTGAGCTTCATTTCCTACTCATGCACTCGCAACCCTCTCAAAGACTCGCAAAGCAAACCGCGACTGCGACAACTGCGTCATTACCACCCGTCGATCTCGATATTCGCGCCCACACGGTGGCGATGGTGGTACCTCATTTTTTCGACCCATGTCAGGACCCTACGGTGCCCGGAGGCATGTCATCCTACCCTACCTCGTCCACGAGTGCTACGCCCACATCCACGTGCACCCATATCTACCGATATATTCAAGCTGATTAAAAGTTTTGTGCGTTAGACTTTTGTTCCACTGTCTTTTAGAGCACAGTTTTTCTGAAAAGTTTTAATAAGGGGTTGTTTTGGGAGTACACATCATCCTATAGTTTATGTCTCTAAAGTAGTTCCTATTACTACTCAATCATGTCATCATCATAACCATACAGTCATATCATCACAAGCAATAGTTCGGGTACTTACGGGCGGATTGATGTCTGAGACTCGGTGCCATGCTTTCACCACTGTACTTTTACTATAAAAGCCTTCCATAATCCTTTATAAAATATTTTTGGGCCTCGGGCCCACAGCCGAGCTGTTGAAACCTGGCTCTGATACCAAAATTGTAACACCCAAAACCCGGTCAACACACCACGACCGAATCTGGCGTGCTACGGACGGAAAACATTTTTGGAAACACAAGTTACCGGTTAGATTTTATAAAACCCTTTTATCGTATACAGGTAAAAACTTAGTAGTAGGTGATGTTAAGATTGTCTTATAGGTGTTAAGAAATTTGGGAAAACTCATGTTTGGAAACCCATTTGTTAATACCAAAGTTAGAAAAATGTTTGATTTTGACTAAAAACGGTTGTGTGGAGAGTTTATCCATATGCCTTTGAAGTTGAGAGAAAGATTTAGAGTTTGTAAAATCATCCAGGTTAGCTCTGATTATGTTATGATCGTTGTTACCCGATGGTAACGTTTGAAAACCCGAAGAGATATAGTTTGGAAAACCTTACTTTTTACCGGTTAATTTTATCATATCCATAAATCCAACATGTATTTTATAAGCAAAATAAAATCAAGTGAAAATAAAACCAAAATAAACTTAGCGGCCTTATTACAAAACCAAAACCAAATTTAGGGAAAAATCAAATAAACCAAAATAATAAGTTAAAGTCGAAAACCCGAAAACAAATCTGCATGGCCACCCCGAGTCCTCCCCGGCTTCATATCCGCGATTTATGCCTCATCTGCAAAATGTAAGGGAAGGGGTGAGTCACCAAGACTCAGTGTATAAATCCCCAACTCGATAATTCAACCACTTACACAGATCATTAGCAAAACAAGCAAATCATGCAACCCATAACCTAACCATCCAATCTCCTTTAACTACCCCGTGTGGTCAAAACCACTGGTGGTCAAAACCATCGTGACCAAGTCACAAATACATATATATCAATGATGGGGCCAACCCATCGTGTGTGGTCAAAACCACCGATGACAATCCCGTAATATCATGTGGGGCCACCCCATCGTGGTACCAAACCACGGGACGAGTCATAATAATCCATGTGTGGTCAAAACCACTGGTGACTGTAGTCACAAATATCAATCGTGTGGTCAAAACCACTGGTGGTCAAAACCACTGGGACTTAGTCACAAATCATATTAATAGTGTGGTCAAAAGCACTGGTGACCGTAGTCACAAATCAACTGATGGGGCCAACCCATCTTGTGGTCAAAACCACTGGTGACAGTCCAAATAAGTCATTCCCCCTCCTCTCATCAACCCATCATCATGTTTATCACATACGTGTCATAATATCGAATGGTTATGCAAAACATAAATTACATAGCATTTAGCAGAACATGATGACATAGATACATATATCGTAAATCACATAATAGGGGACTTACCCGGAATCCAAGCTTATGCCGCAAGGCAAAGTCACTAATACTAGGGGTTATACAGTAACATAATAAGCATCGTTAAACTAATAAAGTGTGTAAGCGTTTACACACCTGTTACTAATGCAATCACTGAATCCCAAAGACCTGATCTACTGCACTAGATCCCGTGTCCTACATTCGGCCAAACCACTACCATTAACAAGGCCATTCGGCCATACCAATAAGTCCCGAAGGGTTAACGCATGGAACCCTAAACCTTACCTTAATGTTCTCTGAATAATAATCACAACACCAAAATATGCGAGACTGATCCTCCCCCTACAATCGGCCAACAACAAAACTTAGTCTCAATAGCCTTCGGCTTTACAAACAACTTAAAGAATGACTTAATCGTCATGGATCCTTACCACGACTTGAAGAAATCGATTGACAGAGAATAGATGGCTCAGATCTACCGCCTGTAATCCAGGAGATCCTAAAAGAAATCTGGTTTTCAAAGGTGATTAGTAATCTTGTTATCAAATACCGAAATTCGGCCACGCTTCCATGAGAGTCGCACAGAGAGAAGAGAAACGAAACAAAAGAAATTTGGCCATGAACACTTACCCCTTCCAAAACCGATTGGAGAAAAACCAAAAGAGATCTAGGCTTGAGTGATATTCGGCCAAAATAGACAAGAAGAAAACAAGGAGATTTTGGTAATAGAGTATGGTTAATAGAAGAGCAAAGCAAATAACATTCGGCTAAAACAAAAGAAGAGAAAGGGAAGAGATATAAATGGTATTCGGCTTAGGCTTAAAGAAAAAGGGACTAAGGGGTTTGGCAAAAGAAAGAAGAGAAGAAGATGTGGTTTTGAGCAGTTATGAAAAGAAGAAAAAGAAAGATGGGAGAATGAGAGGTTCAAACCAAGCACCTTAATTGCTTAAAAAGAGAAGAGAAGAAGATGTCAAGTGAGGTTTCGGTTTCAAAGGGGAAAAGAGAGTTTCCAAATGGTTCTTGTGTGGATTCGGCTAGGTGCATACAAGAGATCTCGGCAGATGCTAAAAACAAAAAGGGATTTCGCTTTTACTTTGATATGGTGCGCTAGGGAGAAATCGGCAAGGCTCAAAGGGTTTTTGGCTTGACACAAAACAAAGAATGAGGCCCTCCAAGCTAGCCGAAAATGATCACCTAACCACTAAGAAATTTTGGCAACCTCTACTCGACTTCCCAACCGACACTCCTCTTCAAACAGAGTTCAAATTTGACAGAATCGCTCCAAGCTTCTCCGGCCACTAATTCAAATGAGTTTGAATTAGTCAAGCTCCTAAATTTTCTCCTTGCCACCCATTTAAATTAATTTGACTTATTCCTAGCTTATCTCGACAGAGTTTGTCTTTGAGCACAACTCCTCCCCCTTGGTGTCAAAATGCGAGAAGTAAAATGAGATTTCTTTGCTCGAACCCGAGCTCTCCCTTCCCCGCATGTGGCGTCACCTCAAGGCCCCAAGTGGCACCTCCTTGCCACTTTACCAAGGCAATTCGTGTGCTTAAATTTTCCACGAATTACACTTAGCTCCTAGCTCCTCGGCTCCCTTACTAAAACTTAAAAACAAGCATTTTCCTACAGCTCGGGCCTACCTTTGGCTCATAACTAGCCCCCAGAACACCTCCATTAATAACACAATAGTCCAAACTCATGCAAAGCAATTCAAATACACTAACCCCTATTTGAGGATGTTACAAACTTGATGTAGATTAACATAAATGTCATTATAAATCTCATAGTCAAACTTACTCAATCACAAACTTACCGAGGGTTCATCACATATCGAGCTCATTAAGCACGAGTTTTATGCACATACCTGTACCCAAGTGCAACCTACCAAAGTCTTTCACAACTTTAACATTTCTGTCGAACCACCCGTTGAACCACTTGGAATACTTAAGGATACTCGGGACATCTCGCATTCATAGTACCATACCAATGCCATATCCCAGATATGGTCTTACATGGGATCTCATATCGATGCCAATAGCCCAGCTATGGTCTTACACGAAGTCTCATATCGATGCCATATCCCAGATATGGTCTTACACGAAATCTCAATAACCCTAATGTCATGACATTTGTATCCTAACTATTCCTAAGGTTCAACCGGGATTTTCTCACTTGTCAAACTTGGTCGATTACGTTCAAGGAGTCGATCATAATTCATACAATATTAAAGCATTTAGAACATAAATAAAACAATGCATTATTTACATACGAACTTACCTCGGTACAAAAATAGTAGGAATGGGACCTAATCGTCAAAAACTTTGTTTTTTTCCCGATCTAGGTCTGAACCTCATTTCTCTTGATCTATAATAGAAAATTTAACTCATTTATTATTCACATTATTCAATTCAGTCCAAAAATCACATTATGGCAAAATTACATTTTTCCCTAAACTTTAACATATTTACATTTTTCCCCTAGGCTTAAAAAATGAAATCTATTCAATTTCTTTGATTCTCAAGCCTAGCAGATCCTATTTTATACTTATAGCAGTCCACATTTGTAACAGCCCGATTTAGGGGCTAGTCAAAATAGTGGTTTCGAAATCACTAATCCAAGGTCGGAGAAAATTATTTTAATGTTATTTTATGAGATAGAGCATGATTATATAGGTGCATGAAAATTTTGGTGCTTTAATTTTAGCGGTTGCATGCTTAATTTTGAAAAAGGACTAAATCGCATAAAGTGCAAAAGTTCTATTTTACAAGCTAAAGGTGCCTAATAGCTATAGAATATTAATTAGAGGTCCTTAAAGTGCAATTGACCCCTCTAGTAATGGTTGGCCGGCATAGGAGACAAACAATGTCAAATTGATCAAAGTGGTTAAAATTAAGTGGACTAAATTGAATTTTTTAATAAAATAAAGAAAGAAAAGATATCATCTTTTCTTCTCTTCTCCTCCACCGAAAAATTAGCAGCAAATAGGGGTTTGAAAGCTCAAAAATTTCAGCAAGCTCTTCTCCTTACAAGTAAGTGATTTGATGATCATTTCTTGATAATATTTGTACTTTTGGAACCCCTAAAGCTTTAGCTAGCTAAAGAGGGGACTATTCTGCAAAATGGTTGAAAGATTAGAGTTTTACCATGTGAACATTTATGTTGTTTGCTGCATTTTTATGGAAGAAAATGAGTCCTAGTTGTTAGATAAACAACTTTTGTGAAAGGTGTTTCCATGAAAACACCTAAGAGGACCTTTTTGTAAAGGTTATAAAATATGTGGTGAATGTGTGAAACGATGAGTATTGAGAGTTTCCATAAGAGCAATAAATGTTCATCTAGGCTTGTAAAAGGAGGAAATTCGATTAGAATCAATTTACGAGCCTAGGGGTAAAATTGTCATTTTGCGAAAGTATAAGGGCAACATGGTAATTTTACCAAAGTGTGATAAGTGAAATGTGTTGACTAATGTGATAATTAAATGAGTTAATTTGTTATTAAAGATCAAGAAGAACGAGGAATTAACCTTGACCGAGGAAAAGGCAAGGTATCGGACTAAATCGGCAATTTGACCTATTTTGGAATCGAGGTAAGTTTGTGTGTAATAAATTCAACATCATGTTTTTAAGTTTTAAAATGTTTGATGTTAGTGATGATGAATATTATTTCTATGAAATTTGAGTAATGATGTTGAATGAGAAAATGATGAGAATTGTGATGTTGAAGTCCCGGTTGGACTTTAATAAATGTGAGAATAATGTCATCAAGACTTGATATGGGTAAGGTCCCGTATAAGACCATGTCTGGGACATGGCCTTGGCATTGAATTGAGATCCCGTATAAGACCATATCTGGGATATGGCATCGGCATCGAATATGAAAATTGTATAAGACCATATCTGGGATATGGCATCGATAATCGATATGAGGTCCCGTATAAGACCATAACTGGGATATGGCATCGGCATCTAGAGGTAATCTCATGTAAGACCACATCTGGGATGTGGCATTGGTGTCGCATTTATGTGAATGATGATAATATGTAATTTCGTGTATTCCAAGCGAATTCAGTGAGTAAATAGCTAAGCTTATAATAGAAATGAGACTAGTGCTAAAGCTATGGGAAGAAGTGATACAGGTACGTGTGAGTAATTCACGAGAAATGTTTACGATATGAGACATGTTATATGATTGGTAAGGGTAAGCATGAGTAAGTTATGGCAATGAGCTTAAGACTTGTGTTTTATTCAATGTAATGGATGGATGACATTATGAGCCTTTATGTTGTTATTTATTTCATGCAAACTTACTAAGCTTTATGCTTACACCTCTCATTTCCCTTTTCCTTGTAGTATTGCCAAGCTAACTCAGGGATCATGGGACGTCGGAGTTCAGAATCACACTATCAACTACTCTTTGGTATAGCAAAGTTAGATTCATTTTGGGTATGGCATGTATAGGACTTGGTCATTTTGTTATGTCATAATTGTTAGCCAAAGTGTTAGCTATTAAGGATGTTCAATTCATTTTGTAAATGGTCATTGGAAATTGGACAAAACTTGTCAAGTTTATATATTCAAAGATGATGAAATTCATGAAGTGCATGCTTGTGGGATGTTTTGATTTTGAGTTCTTAGAAGTACCTTATGTCATAATATATGTAGGTTTGAATTGGTATAAGTATGGTTACTGTGTAGGGTGGCATTTGGCTTGGTAGATAGCCTTTCAAATGTCCACACAGGTAGACACACGGGCATGTGTCTAGGTCGTGTGTGACACACAGTCATCCCCATGGGCGTGTTAATTGACCGTGTGTCCCCATGCATGCTAGGTTGGCAAGTCAGTACGCTTAGTAGTAAACACACGGGCAGAGACACGGCCGTGTGTCTCAACTGTATGGGAAGCACGGCCTAAGACACGGGCGTGTCGTGGCCGTGTGTGGGACACGGGTTAGGGACACGGGCGTGTGTCCGGCCGTATGAAAACCCCTGTAGGTTTGAATTTGAAAATAAGTCCACACGGGTGTGGAACACGAGCATGTGACATGCCACACGGGCGTGTTCCCTCTTTCACACGAGCGTGTGGCCCTGCTTTATGTCAAAATTGTCTAAGTGTTCAAAAGTTTCAGGTTTAGTCCCGAATTATTCCGGGTACAAGTTTAGGGTCTCGTAGACCTATAATATGGACATTAAGGTCTTGAATGAAAAGTTTTATTATGAAATGAAATTTCATGGAACGATGTTGTATAATTGAGCAAGTTAAGTACGATAATACCGCATTACTCGGTTCAAGTGTCGAATACGGGTAAGGGTTGTTACAACATTTTTCATTTAATCACACTTTTACACGCATTTTATAATCTTTTTACAAATAGGTCCTTTTGACATTTTCATCAAAGACCACCCAGCAAAAGTTGTTTATCACACATCAAACATGCATAATCTACCATTAGACATCAAAATACACAAATATCCAACATGGGTCAAACCCTAGACCTTGACCTTTTCTTAAATTAATGGTAGAAATAGGTAGATCGAGTGATAACGATTTCAAAAATGTAAAGAGCATTAAAAACGGGGCAAGAACGGACTTACAATTAAGCTTGGAAGCTTGACAAACCATAGCTATGTCTCCTTCTTGTAATTTTCGGCCAAGGGGTTGAATATGAGAAAAAATTGGCTTTTAATTTGATTATTAATTCATTTAATTAGCCAAATGACCAAAATGCCCCTAACTTAAAACATGAAAATTCTCTTACTCCATGTCCATTTTTGTCCACTAACTTAACCAATGGTCTAATTACCATCTAAAAACCTTCAATTTAAAATTTCATAGCAATTACCTCTAGCATGTAGAACTCAACTTTTGTACTTTTTACAATTTAATCCTTTTGACTAAATTGAGTGCCCAAACGTCAAAATTTTCGAACAAAATTTTCACGAAATCATTTCGTGAAATTGTAGATCATAAAAATATAATAAAAATGAACTTTTCTGCGTCGGATTTATGGTCCCGAAACCACTGTTCCGACCAGGCCCAAAATTGGGCTGTTACAGATCTGAATTTAATCACTTATGTTTTTGTGTGTATATATATGTTATCATAAATATGATTAACACAAGTAAGACCATAGCTAGAAGACGCTATGGAAACATAATTAAAATGAGTAAGACCATAGTTGAAAGACACTATGGCAACATGAATTAAAACGAGCAAGACTATAGCAAAAATATGCTATGGCATCATGACAGAAGTGAGTAAGACCATGGCTAAAAGACGCAATGGCATTATTGCAATTATAACTAAGACCATAGCTGAAAGATGCTACGGCATCCTTTGACAGTTATCTATTAGGTTTGGAATGTTGGAATTTGACAAAAAAAATAGTTGATTAATTTTTGTATTTGAATTATAATTAATTTGAAAGGTATGATATATTTCATTTCATGAGCTTACTAAGCTTTATATAAGCTTACCTATTTTGGTTTTATTCTTGTAGATTGTCAGATCTGCATCGTCGAGTGGATCAGTTTTGGGAGATCACACTATCTGCCATCATTTCGGTAGCCTTTTGATCATTTTGGTCCGGTTATAAATGGCATGTAAATAGGATTATAATATGTTTGTGTTCTATACAATTAGTTGATGACTTTAGTGATTTTGGATGATAAATTTTGTATATATATATATAACACTTGATATTTTGTGAAAATGGTCAATGTTTGTCTAGTATATTATGGAATGAAATGACGTATATGTAGTTATTATGGTAGATTGAATGGCTAATCTTTTTGGTGTGGAAGATGCGGACTTTGGTTGATGATTGAATTACCCTAATTGGTTTTATATTTGAGTTTGTGTGTTTGAGATTATAAGTTTGAACTATGGTACCAATGAAGGCATATTGGTTAGGAACTTAGGTTGTGTGTGAAATGGCATATTTTGCCATGGTTAGCCACATTTTGAATAGGGTTGATGGATGGTTATTGCTTAGATTGGTGTCCAAGCATTTAAATGTGAAATAGCTTGTTTTTTAAGGAAATTCTAGGCAAACACGGCCTATGACACAGGCTACCACACAGTCGTGTGCCCCTCACAGTTGTGTGACACGGCCATCTGGTTGTTTGATTTTAGGTGCAAGATTTTTCACGCGGTCATAGGTTGTTACACGGTCTAGAGACACAGTCGTGTGAACCTATTTTGAATTGCAAATGATCTGGCACACGACCGGGTGACCCTATTTTGAATTGTATATTGTCTGGGAACATGGGTGTGTGGAGAAGCCACATGGGCATGTGGAGTAGCCACACACCCAAGTTTGGGGCCACACGGGCTGGTCTCTTTCACACAACCGTGTGACCCCTGTTTATACTTTTTACACAAAATTTCATAGAAATTTTAATTTAATCCAGAATTGATCTCAATTTTTTTAAAATTTTCCGTAAGCTCAAATTAGGTCCAAAAATTATTTAAAAGCATCGAAATGATTGAATAAGAATTATTTGGTTGTATTTGATTGAAATAATGAAAAAATGTTTTAATATTATTGTCGTAATACCTTATAGCTCGGATCGAGGCACTAAACTAGGTATAGGGTGTCACATTTAGTGGTACCAAAGCTACAATTTAGTCGGTTCTAGGATTGAACGTAGCATGTATCGAGTTTAGATATACATGTCATTTTATAACTTGTGATAGTGTGATGACTCCTAATCAGTTTGACTTGTTTTTTTATAAATTAAAGATGTCAACTGATTTCGATCGAACAATATTCGATGAAGGTCAGAGTTATACCCAAGCCATCGATCAAAGCTGTAACACCCCTTACCCGTACTCAACCCCAGAACAGGGTACGAGGCATTACTAGACTTACAACACAAGCATTCACACAATTCTGAGTCATAAATTTTCTTCCAACTTCAAACCATTCTTATTCAATCATACAGTCCCTAATACGAGCCTACGATGCCCAAAACATACTTTAGAAGTAGTTCGGGACTAAACCGAGAACTCAGGAAATTTTTACAAAACTCAGAAAATTTTTACTAACTGCAGGGCTCACACGCCCGTGTGACCCTGGGACACGCCCGTGCTTCAGACCGTGTTCGATTTAGGGTGCTCTCTAACTTGCGCCACACGGCCGTGCCATACGCCCGTGTGCTAGGCCATGTAACACACACGGCTGAGACACACGCCCGTGTCTCAGCCCGGGTGCTCAATTCTGGACATTCTGTTTCTCAAAAATTAAGGTACATGGGACACACGGTCGGAACACATTCCCGTGGGGAACACTCGTATGTCACACACGGCCTAGACACACGCCCGTGTGTCTGCCCGTGTAGACAAAATAAAGGCTATCTACCAAGCCATTTCCCACCCTTATTCACATATACACTTACACCAATTCAAGGCACAAAACATAACATACTTAGGCAGCCAAAACATCCACAATTATGACCAACACATGCCAACACAATATTAACATCTATCATAAAAATTTATTAAGCCACAACTGACTACTTTCAAGATACTTAATTGTACACCACTTTATCATCACATCATTAGACCACATTGCCAAACATTTCACATTCATGTCATAAATCACCTTTCCAACATTCACCAATCATACCATGACCATATCACCAAAGACATTGGCACAAATATAAATATACTTAGGCTTACAACCATGTTAGCCCCATACAAGCCAATACATTGGCTAAAAAGATGCCATATAACAAAATATCAAAACATACTCAAAAAGTCAAAATAATTTGATAGTGTGATAAGCCAATACATTGTAAGCTATATAAAATCATGATGACACATATAACATTCTTAAATGACATATGAATAACATAACATATATAAACATAAATACATGCATAACTTACCCAATCACCACAATAGCTCTCATATGAATAACATAAAATATAAGCATGAGTATAACATCAATCACACCCAAAATATATCGAATCCATTTTCCTTTGATCGTACATGTGATGCGAACGTTGAACCACTTGGAATACTATCGAATACCACGGAAAACTTTGCACATAAGTGTCATATTTCGCTACTACAAATCTCATAACATACACTAGAGAGCTAATCTTAACATACGGTATACTATAAATCTGGGGAAGCACCGGGTCACATAAATCACATAAAAAGTTACATGGGGTTAATTTCTCGTTTGTCAAAACTTTGTATAGCATATATTAGTAAGTTCATAAGGCAAATAATTACAAAAATTTTCATAGAGAAAAGTTAAGTAAAATATTCATCATTCCTTGTTACTATGTAAAAATAAATAATTATTTTCAAAAACTTGAAATATAAAAGAAATATCTAAGTTCCGTTTCAAAATTACAAAGCCTAGTGGAAGTAAATGTCATTAAAAACTTAAAATCATAATTTAGATATTAAGGAAAACAAAACACAATTTACTCAATCACATACAAATAGCATATCATCATAATAATATAATATGAATAACATAATCCATCCTCGGTACATCATATAAACATATTAAGCGGGTTCATTGATATAAGGCTTACCCGGTGGATCAATTCAACCATGCGATCATATAGTTCCATAATTCGCAACCTAAGCAGAATATCATATGAATAACATAACATATATCAACGTGTCATTTCAAAAATTAAATGTCATGGGTCTTAAACTTCAGTCCTGCTAAAGTATAACTTACAGAGAGAGAGGAGGTGGGTCAACCAAGCTTTAAGTGCCAATCTTACCATATAGCTCACGGACATTATATCGAACTAAGCCGACCATCCATTTTCCTAAAATTGAGCCCAATCATGTTTTAGCCCGCTAGCCCATGAGCTCGGTAAGCCCATCTCATAAGATATTCACATACTCGTGTTCTCATGGCTTTTTGACATACCCGTTGAACCACTTGGAATACCTACCAATACCAATATAGCCTTACCATAAAAACAAGTTTGCAGCTACTTTTAAGTGCACTCCACACATATACATCATATTCCACACAAGTCACCTCTATAAGCTAACGCCACTACTAACACAAATCTACACTTAACTTGTTAATGACAGGCTACCCTTGCGGGGTTAACGACAAGAAAGAGTTAGCTATTCATCCTGCGGCCTACATTTGTGATGGAGGAAAAACAACAAGGACTCGCTATTCGAGACGAAGAAGCTATTAGGATGTCGACAAAAAGGAATGATGGTTTTTCGACAATGGAAGAATTCGCAATGAAGAACAGAATGGGGAGGAAAGAAAAGTAATGGAAAACCAAGGAACCTTTAACTTTTATAGCCAAAAGTCTGAAACTACCTTCCCCAAATTCCATTCGGCACCAACTCTCCACACTTCTAAGCTCCTAACTTTTCTCCCAATAACTCCTCAATCTCATCCTAAATTTTCTCAAGATAAGCTCCTACCATGACCACTTCAAACTTCTCAACAGGATATGCAACACAAACTCTAGCCAATCCGATGATAAAATATTATGTGGCGAACTTTGCCATTACACCACAACCAAGTCACAGTTCCCTTGGGGCTAAAACCAAAATTTTTCCTATACCCTTACTTGATCCGGGACACAATACCCCTAAATCACATAATCACATTGTGCTCACTTAAAAATTTTTGAGATCCAAAGCCCAATAGGTTACATGCGTTACAATTCACTCTTAAAGAAATTTTGTCCTCGAAATCCTAATTCTATTCCTAAGATTTTAATAACACTAACACACTTTAACTCTAATTGTTCACCCTTGGAGCAAGATAAACATTGATTTCCTATACCCAAAATATCGCATCCACACAAAACATACCGTTATCAAAACGAATTAGGAATTTTATGAAATTTTAGTTAGTTTCAGTAATTCCAAAGAGTAAATCACAATTCATACAATATTAAATATCTAAATATAGTTTAAAAACATATAACTTATCGACGTCGAGAGACACGTAGTAAATTTCTAAAACAGTTAGGCCCAAAGTTAGCTCGATACCACTAAATGTAACACCCCAAATCCAGCCTAGAAGTTAGGCCCAAATTTAGCGTGTCACATTGAAGTGTTTTTGCGAAAACCTTGTTTTCATTGAAAACCCTTCTAGAGAAAAGTTAAGTAAAATCTATTTTGCTTTCAAAACGAGGTGTAGCAAAAAACCATTTCCTTGTTACTATGCAAAAATTTCCTTTGACAGCGGAAGCTCGTTCTTAAAACACAATTATTTTCAAAAAACTTGAAATATGCTTAAAAGAAATAAATCCAAGTTCCGTTTCAAAATTACAAAGCCTAGTGGAAGTAATGGAATAATAACTAAAGGGAAAACCTTATTACAATCCGAAATAACTTAAAACAAACAACTTAAAATCCATAATTTAGATATTAAGGAAAAAAAGTATAATCGTCTTGCTAGTTGGCCACCTCGAGTCCCTCCATCCAGTCGAATCGCCTCTGAGGATCACTCGAGAAAAATAAAGAGGAGTGAGTTTTGCTTTCAAAACTCAGCTGTCGATTTGTGATGGAGGAAAAAAAAACTTGAAATACGCTTAAAAGAAATAAATCCCGTTTCAAAATTCTAGTGGAAGTAATGGAACAAATAGCATACAAATATCCATATTTATATTAGTATAACATCTTGCTATAATATCATCCGTCGGCGTCGAATCGCCATCACCCAAGTAATAAGGCTCATTTCGAGGATACGACCCTCGCCAAACAAATAGCATACATATCATATTATTAACATAATAATATCATACATGCAATGCAAAGTGCAAACCCTCCCAAAATAATCCATCCGGTACACATCATCTCCGTCCAACCGAAACACTTCTGTGGGGATTTCTAAATCGACCCACCCATCCGATACACATCAAGGGTAGCCGGGTTGCGGTACTATTTAACATTGCGAAGCAAAGTCGCTAATCATATAATAGGCTTAGAAAGCCATCGGTGGATCCAGGTTTGTCAAGCAACCATGCGATCCTCATATACTTCCTCCGTTCCATAATTCCCACCCCATATGCAACCTAAACAGAATATCATATGAATGCAGCAAATGTACATGTAACATCCATAAATCTTACAATCAACACATAGGGGTATTTTAGTCATTACAAATATCAAGGGTATTTTGGTAATTCTACCCTACAGGGGTATTTTAGTAATTCTTAACAAAGATGGGTCTTAATTACTTAACCTTGGCCGTCAACAAGTCCTCGCAGCTAAAGTGAGCAGACACACTACACACTGTAGGATTCAGAGAAGAGGAGGTGGGTCACTAGGGACCGCTTAAGTACCAAGCTCTCCCTAGATCCAATCCTAGACATGCATATGTCCATTGCCACACTCTACCCTAGCGACTTGTCCAGAGACATGTTTGATTATTAAGTTAAGTTTTATGCTGTTTAAGAATTCATCAGAACTAAGCCTAGAGACCACTAAAACCCTAGCATGCATTTCTAAAATCCCATAAGGCCCACTTAAGCCCAATCATGTCCATATAGCCCATTAAGCCCAATCATGTATATGTAGCCCATTAGGCCCGATCATAATCAAATCATACAACCATCCATATCAATCCATCATTCGATTTCACATATCAACTCTTGCCGAATTGGGCCCACGAGCTCGGCAAGCCCATTTAGCCCCTTCTGGCCCGGTTGGCCAAACAGTGACCCGAGACCATGAGATCGCTCTCTTAGTCCTAGTAATCATATCGGTGTTCCCACACGAATGTTCACACTCTCGTGTGGTTGCCGGCGCCAACCTTTCTGCTTTTCGGCTTTTTGGCACTCCGGGTTTTTAGGATTTCAGCTTTTGCCGATTTATCGGGTGTGAAGTGTATGTACACACCTAGTTAATGCGACGTGCTACACTATCCCCAACCTTGAACCTACAACCAATACCAATTTCCAATCAATCACACACTTAACCATAATATTCACCCAAAAACCGAAGCCTTACCATAACCTTACCGTGTGCCACCAGTTCTAGTAGCCCTTCCTTAGCTAATATTCACGAATATCCCCTAGATCTGCACCCACACATATACTATCAAAAATCAAGTGACTCACATTCCACACAAGTCACCTTTATAAGCCACACTTACATTTGGCCACTTACTAATCCACAATTGTGACGAGTACACTTACCACTTGCTAACGATCCTTACTACGCTTGCGATCTTTGAACCCTACCCTTGTTAATACAGGGTTAACGACAAGAAAGAGTTAGATAGCCCTTCGGCTTTTACCAAAACACACTAAAGAAGGTTGACTAAGTACTTACCGATTCAAACCTTTGATCCTGTGGCCTAGATAGTTACTGAACGAGATCCGGCTTTTAAAACTTAATTAAGAGTAGATAACAGCAACCGATTTGTGATGGAGGAAAAACAACAAGGACTCGAAAAAAAGATAGGGCTATTCGATTATAAGGGAGTATTCGGCTTTCAGTGAAAGAAGAAGAACGCAACACCAATAGGGATTTCGGCAGTAAAGGAATGATGGTTTTTCAACAATCGAAGAATTAAACCTTGAGAAGAAACAGAATGAGGGGGAGGAAAGAAAAGTAATGGAAAACCCAAGGAACCTTTCAAAGGAATTCGGCACCCCCCTTTTATAGCCAAAAGTCGCAACTACCTTCCCCCAAAGTCTCATTCGGCACCAACTCTCCACACTTCTCAGCTCCTAACTTTTCTCCCTGATAACTCCTCAATCTCATCCTAAATTTTCTCCAAGATAAGCTCCTACAATCTCTCCATGACCACTTCAAACTTCTCATCCATCAGACTTTCACTGCAACACAAACTCTAGCCATCCTGACAGTAAAATAAATACCCCAATAAAATACCATGCCACTACTCGAACCTTGGACTCCCTTGCCTGCCAATGATGCCAACTCCCTGCTCCCTATGTGGCGCCACTTTGCCACTACACCACAAGCTCCTCTTGTGTCCTTTTTCTTTTTCATTTATTCAAAAGGCCTACTACCTGAAGTCACAGTTCCCTTGGGGCTAAAACCAAAATTTTTCCTATACCCTTACTTGATCCCAAGACATATCCAATACCCCTAAACACTCCAAATTCATTAACCCTCAAAGCCCACATGCCAATTGTCATTTTCTCGCTCACTTAAAAATTTTCTAAGAACCAAAGCCAAAAGCCCAATAGGCCCAATTCTACTAGGCCCAAATTCGGGGCGTTACATAACAATGCATTATTTACATACGAACTTACCTTAATACAAAAAAATAGCAAAAATGGACCTAATCGTCAAACACTTTAGTTTTACCCCGATCTAGACCCGAACTTTGTTTTTCTTGATCTGTAATACCAAATTAATCTCATTTAATCATCATATTATTCAATTCAGCCCAAATTTCACATTATGGCAAAATTACATTTTTGCCCTTAAACTTTTAACATTTTACACTTTAGTCCCTAGGCTCGTAAAATGAATTTCATTCAATTTTCTTCAAAACCCAAGCCTAGCCGAACCATTTTCATATTCATAACAGCCCACATTTTCCATTTATTCACATTTTTATACTCATTTTATAGACTTTTACAAATAAGTCCTTTTTGACACTTTTACCGAAAATCACTTAGCAAAAGTCGTTTAACAAACAACAAACATGCATTTTCTACCATCAAACATTAAAATACATACATGTTCAACATGGGTAAAATTTTAAACTTCACCTTTCTTTCAAATTAGTCCTTGAAATAGCTAAATCAAGCTACAACGAACTCAAAAATACAAAAATCGTTAAAAACGGGACAAGAACGAACTTACAATCGAGCTTGGAAGCTTGGAAAACCCTAGCTATGTCTTCTCCTTGTGAAATTCGGCCATGGGGGATAAAAATAGAAAGATGAACATCTTTTATTTGTTAAATTTTGTCTTTATTAACCAAATGACCAAAATGCCCTTAATGAAAAACTTTAAAATTTCACCTAACCATGTCCACTTTTGTCCACTATAAAGTATAATGGTCTAATTACCATTTAAGGACCTCCAATTTAAATCTCATAGCATTTAAACACCTCTAGCTTCTAGAACACACATTTTGCATTTATTATAATTTAGTCTTTCTGGCTAAATTGAGTGCTCAAACGTCAAAATTTCTGAACGAAAATTTCACGAAATTATTCCATAAAACTGTAGATCATAAAATAATAATAAAAATAAATTTTACTTCATCAGATTTGTGGTCTCAAAACCATTGTTCCGGCTAGACACAAAATCGGGTTGTTACAACTTTCCCCCCTTTAGGGATTTTTGTCCCCGAAAATCTTACTAGAAAAGAGGTTTGTGTACTGTCTTCTCATAGTTTCCTCTATCTCATTAAGATTCCATAGAATCTTCTCTAAAGCTATGCTTTTGTTCCTTAACTCTTTAATCTCGCGTATCATAATTCAGATCGGTTCTTCGTTATCTAATATGTCGACCATATCTCAACATCTATCTGAGAAATTATACGTGGAGGATCTGACCGATACCATCGTAACATAACACATGAAACACATATAAATCTTCTCAAGTTTTGACTGTAATTCAAATCTATGAGTCACTGGTCCAAATTTCCCTATAATCTCGTACGGTCCGATAATCTCGAACTCAACTTTCCTTTACGACCCAGTCGAAAAACTTTCTTCCATGGAAAATTTTTCAAAAGCACTTTGTCACCATTTTAAAACTCTATTTATTTCCACTTAAAATTCACATAAAATCTCTGACAATCAGAGGCTGCTTTAAACCTATCTTTGATCTCTTTTACATTTCCTTCTGTTTCACGGATCATATCAATTCCATGTAGCTTTTCTTATCAAACTCAATCCAATAATATGTAGGTTCACATTTGTAGCTATACCGAATCTCATATCGTGCCACTTTAATACTTAGCTAAAAACTATTGAGACATACAGTTTTGACTAACCGCAATTACTTCTTTTCCGTTTGCCTTCAAATTCTAAATTACAACATCAAAACATATCTTCAAGAATCTGAGTAACACATTCAAACTGACCATCAGTCGGAGAGCAAAATACGGTATCAAAGATTTGTAACTGCTTACCCAAAACTTCTTATCATTTATTCCAGAATCAAGAAGTGAACCGTAAACTGTAGATTTCTAATGAATATATTAAAGACTGACATTCCAAATAGCTTGACAACTTCAAGAACTTATATCTCATTTCCGTTCCAACATCATCACTAGCTGTAACAATTCTAAAGGTACTTGATGTTCGGTTTTAACCTGTTGACAAATCAAACATCTGGGTATAAAGTCAGAAATCTCACGTTTCATACCCAACCATCAATACATTTGTCTCAAATCGTTGTACATTTTATTTTTCCCAAATGAACAAATAAGCTACCACTGTGAGCTTTACGCAAAAAATTTTCGTATAAGTTCTAGATTCTTCGGTACACAATTTCTATCTCGGAATAATAAACAGTTATCAAGACCGACCTGAAATTTAGAATCAGAATTCGACTCACACTGTACTCGTTTAGCTCGCAATTCCCTATCATATTTCTGAGCTTCTCAGATTTGCAATAAAAACATCAATTTAGCTTTTAACTCAGCTAGGATCAAACTACCATCAGACAAGATTAATCGTGTAACCCTCGTTCACAAGGTAACCAAAATTTTTCCGCTCAAGCCTCTGCAACTATATTTTCCCAAAGGTTAATCAATAACTACTCATAATCATTCAGTAGTTCGCGGCATCTCCGCTGTTTCAGAGTCAGATCTCTCTGTGACATCAGATATTTTAAACTCTTATGATCATCAATCATGTAATACATCTCACCGAACAAAAGATGTCGCTAGATTCAGTCCAAACACAATGGCGACCCACTCTAAGTTGCGGGTCGGAAAATTATTTTAATATGACTTTAACCGTCTGGAAGCATAAACTACTACTTTACATCCTTGTACTAAAACACATCCCAATCCGTTCAATAACGTATTGCTGAAAATCACGAATTCTTTACTCAATTCAGGCCGATCCAGAACTAGTGCTTCGGTTAACAATACTTTCACTGTTTAAAACTTTGCTAACATGTATCAGACCATTAAAACTTCACAAATGTGATAACTTCATTAATCAGAACAACTTTAACTCATAATAACGTCTTTCAATTAGAAATAATCTAATAGATATATGTTTCTATATCATGTCTTCTAGAATATGAATTCTGCATTCAAATTATTCACCTATTTACCCCTGAATGTACGAAATTTATTTCCATATCTGAAGATAAACTTAAATGCATATAACTCAAAATACTTTTCAACTAAATAACTTCTCTAATTGAAACAATTGAGTCAATCTCAACTATCAGACAATAATATTTTAAAGTAATCTCTTCTTCATGTTGTTAGGGCAACTCAAACATACAATCCTTCATAATTCCTTCAACATGCTAGTCAAAGATCTTTACAGATTGCATTAGCTCAACGAAACATAATATCCTGATTTAACTCATTGACCTTAATCAAGCTTACCTAAGAAAAGAAAACCATTATACAAATTCGAGCTTGAGCTTCTACTGTCTATACCTTTGCCGACGTCAATCCCTTTCACAGAAACTAGAAAAACCTGAGACCAGCATCACCATGCTCCCATGATCAAACTAGAAATTATAACCGTAATAAATATAATTATTTCTGATCACTGAATACCTTTACAGATAAGCCATGTTTGATAAATTAAACAGTAAGAACGATAAGAAAACCAAAATAATGAAATCCAAGATGCGAGACCATACTGAATTTCCGAGAACTCAACCCATATTGAATAATAAAGATCTTAATGATTCCTCGGAGAAAAACTAGGAGAAAAATACTGCTCATACGCACAGAAATTAGTTGTGACAGAGACAATATATTTTCCATATATGTATATAAAACAAAACAACAGCCAGTAGAAACAGAATAATACCTCATATAAATTTCACCGTCAACTTTTATTTCAAACGTAATAGAATAGAATCCCAAAGAAAGATATAGAAATGCCGATCATAAACCAACCAGACCAACAGTGCTTTTGTCTAACATTATAGTTAACTAGCATTCTTATACGATAAGAATTTCATCTGAAAATGAACAGTTACATATACCTCTGAAAATAAATGAACACATAGAATACCCAGAAGAGATCGTAATTATCTATTTAATTATAACTGCTGTACTCAGATATCTTTACAACTCAAATATTATTCCACTGATTATTACAGTCATCCCTACTTCCACATTATTCCATTCACTAACAAAAATCAATTCAGCAGAAGTTTCGGTTAACACATTCTATAGACATCATACCTGAATGAGTCGATTAGTCGACATTAACTTCTTCTTTAAAAGTGAAAATACGTAATCCAAATGATCTTCTGAAAAACCTGATATCCCTTCCAGATCCGTCCTTACTCGATAACCCATTCTTAGCTCTGACCACATTATTAATCATTCGGCCACTGAACTCTTTGGTTTCACACTTACGAGTTTATTAAATCTAAATCTTGTGGGTTTCATTGTACCATACTATACTAGTAAGGGGGTGAAGATTGTAAAGCCTCTAAATTTAACTCTCATATATACACATATATAACATAATATTTCTCATCAACGCAATATTATGAACTTTGGTCCGTACCTTTATGAGTTTCAACTCATCATAAACATATATTTACTCAAATACTTGATTATCAATTCCAATACCAACGGAATTAGCTCGATTGGGATCTATTTACTAAATGAAAACACAATTTAAATTGTCAAGAGTCGCCACACTATCACAAATCATATATGGCATGTATAGCTAGACTCACACACACACTATGTTAGTCTAAAAATCGACTAAACCATAACTCTGATACCACTAAATGTAACACCCCTTACCCGTATTCAATGCCAGAACAGGGTACGAGGCATTACTGGACTTACAACACAAGCATTCAAAAAATTTTGAGTCATAAATTTTCGTTCCAACTTAGAACCATTCACATTCAACCATACAGTCCCTAATACGAGCTTACGAGGCCATAAACATACTTTAGAAGTGGTTCGAAACTAAACCGAAAACTCAGGAAATTTTTACAAAACTTAAAAAAATCTTGCTAACTGCAGAGCTCACACACCTGTGTGGTCCAAGGGACACACCCATGCTTCAGACTGTGTTCGATTTAGCGTGCTCTCTGACTTGTGCCACATACCCGTGTGCTAGGCCGTGTAGCACACCTGGCTGAGACACACGCCTGTGTCTTTGCCCGTGTACTCAATTCTAGACATTCTGTTTCTCAAAAATTAAGGTGCAGGGGACACACGGCCAGAACACATGCCCGTGAGGCAGACCGTGTGTCACACACAGCCTAGACACACACCCGTGTGGACAAAATAAAGGTTATTTACCAAGCCATTTGCCACCCTTATTCACACATACACTTACCCCAATACAAGGCACAAAACATAACATACCTAGGCAACCAAAACATCCACAATTATGACCAACACATGCCAACACAATATCAACATCTATCATACTCACAACATTTATTAAGCCACAATTGATTAGTTTCAAGATACTTAATTGTACACCACTTTATCATTACATCATTAGACCACATTGCCAAACATTTCACATTCATGTCATAAATCACCTTTCCATCATTCACCAATCATACCATGACCATATCACCAAAGACATTGGCACATATATAAATATACTTAGGCTTACAACCATGTTAGCCCAAAAATAAGCCAATTTACAAGCCAATACATTGGCTAAAATCATGATGACACATATGACAAAATGACCAAGTCCCTATACATGCCACATACTCAAAATGTTAAGCTCATCAATACCCAAAATAATCGTTTGATAGTGTGATGCGAACTCCGACGATCTCTAATTCCGAGCTAGCTTGGTGACACTATAAGATAAGGGAAAGAAAGGGGGGTAAGTTATATAGCTTAGTAAGTTCATATGCAAATAATACAAAACATTATTCATACATTCAACATATAAATAACTTAACATATATTAACCTAAATGTTATTAAAACTTCATAAACACAATTTACTCAATCACATTCTTACCAATAGCTCATCATATGAATAACATAACATATATCAACATAATTGTCATTAAACTTCATGAGCAAAACTTACCCAATCACATTCTTACCAATAGCTCATCAAATGAATAACATAACATATATCAACGTAAATGTCATTAAACTTCATGAGCATAACTTACTCAATCACATTCTTACCAATAGCTCATCATATACCGAATCCATTTTCCTTTGAGTTTTTCGTACATACCTGTACCATCTCATAACATATTCACATACTTTCTCATCTTTGACATACCCATTGAACCATTTGGAATACTATCGAATACACGGAAAACTTTGCATATAAGTGTCACATATGTAGCTAACGCTACTACAAATCTCATAACATACATAGGCTCGCTCTAGAGCTATCCACGGGCCTGCTCACACAAGCTGTCAGTCGAGACGTAGCTACGCAGTGCTGCTCACACAAGCTGTCAGGTATCCGCAACATATGCCGGTATACCCAGCCACCGGTAGAACGTACAGGACCAGCACCCGAGTCACATAAATCACATAATCACATGTGTTCCTAGTGACATGTCACTCGTATCCTATTCTATTCCTAAGGTTCAATCAGGATTTCTCGTTTGTCAAAACTTTGTCGAATACGTCCAAAGAGTCAATCACAATTCATACAATATTAAAACATTTAAAACATAAATATAACAATGCATTATTTACATACGAACTTAACTCGATACAAAAAATAGCGGAAATGGACCTAATCGTCAAACACTTTGGTTTTCCCCCAATCTAGACCCGAACTTCATTTTTCTTGATCTATAATACCAAATTCATCTCATTTAATCATCACATTATTCAATTCAGCCCAAAAATTTACATTTTTGTCCCTAAACTTTTGACATTTTACACTTTAGTCCCTAGGCTCGTAAAATGAATTTCATTCAATTTTCTTCAAAACCCAAGCCTAGCTGAACCATTTTCATACTCATAACAGCCCACATTATCCATTTATTCACATTTTTATACTCATTTTATAGACTTTTACAAATAAGTCCTTTTTAACATTTTTACCGAAAATCACTTAGCAAAAGTCGTTTAGCAAACAATAAACATGCATTTTTCTACCATCAAACATCAAAATACATACATGTTCAACATGGGTAAAATTTTAAACTTCACCTTTCTTTCAAATTAGTCCTTGAAATTTCTAAATTAAGCTATAACGATCTCAAAAAATACAAAAATCGTTAAAACGGGACAGGAACGGACTTACAATTGAGCTTGGAAGCTTGGAAAACCCTAGCTATGTCTTCTCCTTGTGAAATTCGGCCATGGGGGATGAATATAGGAAGATGAACATCTTTTATTTGTTAAATTGTGTCTTTATTAACCAAATGACTAAAATGCCCTTAATGAAAAACTTCAAAATTTCACCTAACCATGTCAATTTTTGTCCACTCTAAAGTATAATGGTCTAATTACCATTTAAGGACCTCCAATTTGAATCTCATAGTATTTAAACACCTCTAGCTTCTAGAACACACATTTTGCATTTATTACAATTTAGTCCTTCTAGCTAAATTGAGTGCTCAAACGTCAAAATTTCTGAACAAAAATTTCACGAATTATTCCATAAAATTGTAGACCATAAAATAATAATAAATTTTTCTTTGTTGAATTTGTGGTCTCGAAACCACTGTTTCGACCAGACCTAAAATCGGGCTGTTACAAAAGGGTTGCTCATAATGTATTGAATTTCAAGAGTCTAGTGAAGAAAATCATGGTGTTTTTTCTATATGATGAGAGACATGTTTAATGCTTATATGAGAGCTAATCCCACGGCTCGACAACCTCTGCCCCCTCGTCCTCAAAGTTCTAAATGATCGAATATTCATAGAATTACTATTGATAAAGTTTGAAAGTTTGGAGCCGAAGAGTTCCATGGTAACGTGAGTGATGATCTAGCCAAAGCTGAATATTGGCTAGAGCACATGCAGAGAGTCTTAGATAAAATGTTGTGCCTTCTTGAAGACTATCTAGGATGTGTTGTATCATTATTAAAAGAAGAAGCTTTTTATTGGTGGACGACTTTAATCATGGTTGTACCTAAGGAATGAGTGAATTGGGAATTTTTCAAAATAGAATTTTGAAAGAAATACATAAGCAAAAGATACCTTGATAAGAAGAAAAAGGAATTCCTCGGGTTGAAACAGGGTAACAGATCAGTTGTGGAATATGAGCGTGAGTTTGTTCAACTCGGTAAGTATGCACGGGAAATTGTATCTTCTGAATAAGAAATGTATATTTGTTTCGAAGATGGTTTAAATGATGAGATCAAACAGTTAGTGGGTGCAATAGAAATTAGGAATTTATGGTTTTATCTGACAGAGCTCAGAAGATGAAAGAAGTGTACATTCGTAAGAAACAGAGAGAGATGAAAGCTCATGGTTTCAATAAGTGCAAACCAAATAGAACATTTTATGCTCCCCTCAGAAGAAATGAAAGACTCTAGTAATTGTATTTCTGAGCCAACAGGGTTTTCAAGCAAAGATCGATCTATACAGAATAATATGAGATCATCAGCGCCTTCAGTAACTAGCGTGGGAAGCATCCAAAATGTAAGCAAGCCAGAATGTAGTGAGTGTGACCGAAATCACTTTGGTGTATGTAGAAAGAAAGACAGATCCTACTTTATTTGTGGATCTCCTGATCATTATGAAAGAGATTACCCAAATCAAACTGAGTCGAACAGGGATAAGAATACAAAACCTATCAGTACATCTTCTAGAGACAAAAGACTAGGGAATAGTGGTGTTGTAGGAGTCAATAGAAGTGGGACCAAGGACACTGTAGTTCGATCTAAAGCTCAAGCTCCTGCCAAAGCTTATGCAATCCGTGCACGTGAGGAAACCTCAGCTCTTGGTGTTATTACTGGTACCTTTTCTATCTTTGATGTTACTATATATGCACTAGTTGACCCTGGATCGACACATTCATATATATACACTATGTTAGTAACTGAAAAGAATTTACTAGTTGAGTCAATTGATTATGTCATTAAAGTAACGAATCATTAAGGTTAGAGTGTCTTAGTTGATCTTGTATACAAACAGTGTCCACTAAAAATTTAGGGATACGACTTTCCTGTTGATTTAATGTTACGCCATTTAACGAATTTGACGTTATCCTAGGAATGGATTGGTTGATGATTCATGATGCTGTTGTGAATTGCCATCAGAAAAGGATTGATTTGATATGTCAAAATGATGAGTTGATTTCCGTTGAATCCACGAAGTATGTTTGTGTTTCAAATATAATTTCACCGATTTCAGCACAGAAATTGATCTAAAAAGGTTGTGATGCATTTTTAGCTTATATTCTAGATTCCAGAGTATCAGAAAAGAAAGTTGATCAAGTGTTAATAGTATATAAGTTTACAAATATTTTTCCTTAGAAGTTGCGAGATTTACGACCAGAGCGAGAAGTTTAATTTGTTATTGAGTTAATGCCAAAGACTACTTCGATTTTGATTGCTCTATACTGAATGGGTCCAACCGAACTAAAAGAGTTAAAAACTCAATTTCAAGAACTAATTTATAAAGGTTTTATTCGATCGAGTTTCTAGTTATGCCTTTCGGATTGACAAATGCCCTGGCAGTGTTTATGGATATGATGAACTGAGTTTTTCAGTCGCACCTCGACAAGTTCTCGTTGTTTTTATTGATGATATTCTAATTTATTCCAAAATGAATCTGAGCATCCCCAACATTTAAATATTGTATTATAGACCTTGCGCTAAAAATAACTGTATGCAAAGTTTAGTAAATCTGAACTCTGTCTCAAAGAAGTCAGATTTCTAGGTCATGTAATTTTGGCTAAAAGGATACGAGTTGATCCGAGCAAGATTTCTGCTATTCTAAACTGGAAGCCTCTACGAAATGTTTCTGAGGTGCACAATTTCCTTGGATTAGTTGAATATTATCAACGGTTTGTTAAGAATTTTTTAATAATAGCTTTACTTATGACAAAACTGTTATAGAAAGATGTTGGCTTTGTTTGATATGAGAAATGTGAACAAAGTTTCAATCAGTTAAAAAATATGTTGACAGAGGCACCGATATTGACACAGCCTGAATCGAGAAAAGAATTTATTGTTTACAGTGATGCTTCCTTGAACGGTTTGGGATGTGTTTTGATGCAGGTAGGCAAAGTTATTGCTTATGCTTCTCGACAACTTAAAACTCACTAAAAGAATTACTCGACGCATGATCTTGAGTTAGCCGCAGTTGTTTTTATGCTGAAAATTTGGCATTATTATTTATATGGCAAGAAATGTCACGTTTATACTGATCACAAAATCTTGAAGTACTTAATGACACAAAAAGAGTTGAATCTGGGACAACGGAGGTGGCTAGAGTTATTAAAAGATTACGATTTGGTGATAGATTATCATCCGGGCAGAGCAAACGTCATTGCCAATACTTTGAGACATCAACTCTTTTTTCTCTTCGATCGATGAATTCTCAACTTCAGTTAGAGCGAGATGGTTCTATTTTGGCCGAGTTGACGGCTAAACCTTCGTTTTTGCAGAATATCTGAGAGTTGCAATATGATGATCCGATTTTAGTATTGGCAAGAATAGCAGTTTATATTTTCGTAACAGACCATGTGTACCTAATGATTTACAGTTTAAACAGAATATTTTGAATGAAACACATAATAGTGTTTATTCGTTACACCCGGGAAGCACAAAAATGTATTGTGATTTGAAGCAAATATACTAGTGACCGGGAATGAAGTGTGAGATTTTTTAATTTGTATTAAAATGCCTTGTGTGTCAACAGGTGAAAGCTGAGCATCAGGCTCCATCCAGGTTGTTGCAACCTATTATGATTCTTGGGAAGAAATGGGAGCGTGTTACTATGGACTTTGTATCATGTTTACCATTAACACCGAGAAAGAAAGATGCAATCTGGGTTATAGTTGATCGATTGATGAAGTCTGCACATTTTATACCTATACGTATAGTTTCTCACTTGATAAATTGGCAGAGTTGAATGTTTCGGAGATAGTCAAATTGCACGGTGTTCCAATGTCAATAATCTATTATCATGATCCGAGGTTTACCTCCAGGCTTTGGGGTAAATTACACGAGGCTCTGGGTACTAAGTTGAAATTCAGTACTACTTTTCACCCACAAACAGATGGTCAATAAAACGAGTAATTCAAATACTTGAAGACATGCTCCAATGTTGTATACTCGAGTTTGAAGGTAGTTGGGAAAATTTTATTCTGTTGGTTGAATTTTCTTATAACAACATTTACCAGTCGAGCATTAAAATGGAAACGAAGCTTTGTATTGAAGGAAATGTAGAACTTTGTTGTACTAGATTGAGTTAAGTGAAAGAAAGATTTCTGGTACAGATTTGATCCATGAAACTGAAGATAAAGTCAAGATTATTCTGGATTGTTTGAAAGCTACTTCAAATCGATAGGAATCGTATGCTGATTTAAAAAGAAAAGAGGTCGAGTTTCAGGTTGGCGGGAAAGTATTCCTCAAAGTTTAACCTTGGAAAAAAGTATTTCATTTCAGCCAGAAGCGAAAACTTAATCCGAGGTTTATTGGTCCATACAAAGTTATTAAAATAATAGGTCTGGTAGCTTATCATTTGGCATTATCGGCAAAACTTGAAAAGATTCATAATGTATTTCACGTATCAATGTTGAGACGGTACAGATCAGATCCTTCGCATGTGATTTCTCCGGTTGAGATAGAATTACATCCTAAGATGGCCTAGAATGAAGAAACGATTAAGATTTTAGCTCGGGAAGTTAAAAAACTTCGTAATAAACAGATATCGTTGGTGAAAGTCCTTTGGAAATGTCACGGTGCCGTGGAAGCTTTCTGGGAACCAGAGGATACTATGAAAATGCAATACCGGAACCTCTTTTCTGGTAAGATTTTAAAGGACGAAAATTTCTTTAGGGGGAGAGTTCTAACAGTCGTTTTTAGTGGTTTCAGAAATAGTGGTTTTGGGACCATGATTTTTGCCATTTAGTCAATATTTTATTATTTATTTATTATTTACAGGGGTTATTACAAGGTCGTATTAAATTTTGGTTAGAAAATTTTGTCATTTAGATATCTAATTAAGTAAAAAGGACTAAATAGTAAATGCTGCAAAAGTTGATTGCTAATAGTTAAAGGTTTTTAATTGCAAAAGAAATTTGAATTGATGGACTTATGTGGTAATTAGACCATATGGACTTTTAGTGGACAGTTGGGAAAAGGCATTACATGAAATTAGATTAATTTTTAAAGGGTAAATTTGTAATTAAATAATTAAATAAAATTAAAACAAAAGAAAACAAGCATGTTGTTATCTTCCATAGCTCTCCATCGATTTTTGACAAAGATATAAACACCATTTTCATAGCTTGAAGTTCTGTTAGCTTGTAACCTTGCATGTAAGTTGATTTTGATTCCGTTTTTAGTAATTTTTATGTTTTTGAGATCGTTGTAGCTTAATCTAGCTAACCCGGGGGCTAATTTGTAAAATTTTTAAATGTTTAGAATTTTACCATGAATGAATTTGTAATGTTCATGAAGTTTTATGATAGTTTATTGAGCTTGATAGTTAAATAGGATTATTTTGTAAAATGATTTTAGGTAATTTTAAAGTTTAGGGACTAAGTTGTTAAAATTGTAAAATATCATGTAATTCTTGTGATAAAATTATGAAAGTATACTGTTTAGGGACCATATAGAATTCATCATAATGTTTTTTGGGCTAATTTGTAATAATTGTGAGAATTTTGGGTTTAGGGATTAAATTGAATAAAAGGTAAAATTTTAAGGTAAATGTGTAAATTTTCATTAAAAGGGTTAATTGCATAAGTTTATGTGATTTAAGATGTTTAATTTGGTTAACTGAATTAACTATTATTATTTAGATCAAAAAACGAGTCAACCGATAGTTAATCGTGGGAAGGAAAAGGTCATTGAGTAGGCGTCTTCAAATTTCGGTAGCTATCGTATTTTGATAAGTTCATATTAAGTTATTATATTCTAAACCCTTGTACATATAAGGTGTGTTGAGAAAAATAATGTTACTTGACTATGAATGAAAAAAAAAATTAAAGTCATGTAGTAACTTTGAAAACAAGCTATGACAAATAGCAAATATGTTGTCTAGTTTCACTAAGAGATTTGAGGCCTCTTTACAACAACTTACCTGGTGAAAAAGACATGATGTATAGTTTCATATATTTGGTGATTGTGAAATTAATTCTTGGATATTAATAAATAAATAAAGTAGTCAAATATGAAATCGTCATGATTAAAAGATAAATTGATCACTGCAATTTGACAATAGTAGAAAGAAAGGATATCCTTGATAGCATTCTTTTGCAAAAGAATGGGTAATTGAACATGGTTGGGATATTGGTCTTGTGAATTTTCAAGACACAAATAAATATAAAGTTTCACCATGTGGTATGAATAAGTAACATAGCTATGTTGAAAATTTTGAAATTTAGGATGAGGTACAAACCTATAATATTTGACTCACCCATGATGGAAACTCAACTCAACGCTTGGTATAATGTCAAGTCTTGAATTCAATGAGACAAAGTACATCATCAGTATATGACCGTGAGCACTATAAAATTATATATAATATATCATTCCAAGGTAAAAACTGTTAGGTACCCGTAATAATAAGGGGAAGGATGAGTATTATTGTAACGCCCCAAAAATATAGGGTCTTTAATTTTGCATGATCTGACACAAATTGCTTGTTTACTTTAATGGCTAAGTGATTTTGGTGCGTATGGGAGTGTTTGAGAAGCCTGGGTTCAAGTATTGGCTTTTTCAGAATTTTAAAATTTGCTCTTAGAAGAATCTTGACATTGGCACATAGGTCTTATTAATTATTGTGCTTGTTTTAAGTCACAAAAAGCCTATTGGTGCAGTGGTTGTGGCGTTACAAGTGGGGCAAAAGGGGTCTGAGGTTCAAGTGTTGGCATAGCATGAGTGGGTATTTATTTTGCTGAGGGTTCGACTAGTAGTTGAGTTGCAGTAAAATTCTGATAGATGAGAGATTTGAGGAGTGGATTGTGGTGCAAATCGTGGAGAGGATTGGGGAGAGATTTTAGGAGGAAATCAAGGAGTTTGGTTGTGGGGAGAGTAGTGCCGAATTTGGTGTCTAACTACTCAGAAATTTGGCAGAGACTTCTTTTGGTATAGTCCTTGTTCGGTTTTTTTCTTTTGGCATTTTTCTTTTTTTGTTTCTCCCTGGCCGAATTGGTTTTTGTGTCTTGGCATCATAAATCACTTTGGTCGATACCTGGTAAGTCTAGTGCCTCTCGGTACCTTTCGGGTTCCTTTTTCTCTTCTATTTTTCTTTTGCCGAATTCATTATTCTCCCATTATTTCTCCTTCACCTTTCCTTAACATTATCCGAATATACTATCTCTGGATTATTTCTGCTTTCGCCTCTCTTCTTCTTTCCTTGAAGAAATAGCCGAACCTTTCTTGTTTTCTTCTCAACATTTCTCTTTTCCTCTTTGACTGAGTGGCCGACTCTCTCTTTTTCTTTCTCTGCTATGTTAATCAGTTTTGGTAGTGGGCGGCGATATCTGCTCTGTTCATAACACTTTGGTAAGCCAAATACTACATTTTCTCTTTTCCCCTCTCTTTTGTTTCTCTGCCTTTTCAATACTGACTGAATATCATAAATCTTGTCTTGTTATTTCGAAACAATTTGGATGATAGTCTCTGACAATAGGTGGAGCATCGACTGCCTTGTTTCTCTGCACATCTCTGCTTTCTTCTTTGAATACTTCTTTGGCCGAATACTGTGGGGCAAGTAGAGTTGTTTTGTAGTATTGGCCGAATACCCAATCTGCTCTAACTCTAATTCTTTGGACTCTGGGTATCAATTCAAGCCTTGTATTAAACGATTATTGCTAATGAAATCTGTTATATGCGCAGTAAATCGAGAAGAAGGGTGCGATCATTTTCAACCAGCGATCTAAGAGTATTAGTCGCATAACTTTTGGTCAAGGTTGATCGCGGGTGGGGTAATCTGTTCGTTGCGCAAATAGGTGTGTAGTCACACCCCTCTCTTCTGTGAATCGGCAAAAGCTGAAAAGCCGAAACTTCTGCATTTCAGGCCTCACGAGCGTGCGATCACTCGTGTGGTAAACTGAGCCCACGAATCGTGGGCGATAGACTGTAGAGGCCACCACGAGTGTTCTCGTGCTCTTGGGCCGATATGGGCCTCGTTTGGCTGAAATGGGCCGTGTGGGCCTAATGGGCTCGTGGGCCCCACATGGATAAAATCTACGATAAGTGGCAAATACTGGACTTGGCTATGTAGTTTGCATAGTCGTGACTAAATTTGGGCTAAATATGCCACACGAGCGTGTGGCCCACTTGGGCCGAATAATGGGCCTTGGGCCAATTTATACCGTTACGACCATTTAGGTTATTTGTGTCGCTCAAGGTGATTGTAGACCTTCGGAGAGGTCGTTATATGCACCGAGACCCCAAAATAAGTAAAGTGACCAAAATACCCCTAAAGGGTAAAATTACTATTATACCCCTAATAGATGGAAATGACCATTTTACCCTAGAGGTAGGTTGACTGATGATTGTATGTTATTTGTAAGACTGTACTGAGTAGGACACTTTGCATACACGAACTATTTATGACATGACATACTGCATGGGGTTGGGATTCTAATATGGAGGAAGTATCAGACGGTGGCTCGCCACATTCATCGCATCATGGTGGCGTTGCCACATATATCGCATGCTTGGCGGCGCTCGCTGCGTTATTATATCTTGGCGCGGCTATGCTACGATATTGGTGTCTTTGGCCGGGTGGGTCGATTTTATCCCCACATGGTGTGTTGGTTGGTACGGGTGGTGTGTTGGCTGGATTGGGGTGGGTTTCATATTTGCACCATACTAATACTGAATTGGGCTTAGGCCCACACTATTACTGTAAGGGGCTAAGGCCCCCACTGCACTATTACATCGAATAGGGCCTGTGCCCGCATCATATCAGATATATTATTACTGACTGACGGATAGGGGATTACACACTGAGTTTTTGTAAACTCACCCTTTCTTTTATCTGTACAGGAAATCCCCAGTCTTAGACGATTTGGAGCCGCGAGGGACTCGGAGGTGGCCACACGATCGCTGATGTTCTGCTTTAGACTTACTTATTTTTCATATTGGGTTATTGATTATGTAATAAGGCCATTGGTGGATTTAATTTTTAATTGGGCTTTGATTTCGTATTTTAAACTGCCAAAACTAATATAAATGAGTTTTCAAAATAACAACAGTTTTTAAGAAAAACACGCATTTTAAACTTCAAGGTTTTTTTTTTTTTTGTTAATTAGAGAAGCTTCCGCGGTTTTATTCAGTTTAAGAAATCAACGGTAACAAATATGGCAATCGTTTTGATAAGCTGTTTTCAGATTGTAACAACTTAATCTGCCGAATTTTTCTCAAGCAATAAAAACTAAATGGGTTTTAACTTAAATACGGATTTTGTTATCAACAAGTCCAAATTTCAAAAATCTCATCGATGTGACACGTCAGATTTGGTCGTAACGTCTAGGTCGGGTTTGGGGTGCTACAATTATACTCTTAATAAACCCATAACATAAATATGTTAGAGTGTTATAATTATGGGAACACTCTTGTAGGGACCTACCTATGTGAGTGGAAGTATGGTCGCTTCTAGGAGCTCAAGGGCTTGGTTCTGACAACACTCATGAAAAGAGGTTACAAACTTATGGCCATAATAATGCCCCTGGATAATGTGCATTGACTAGTATTGAAATCATTGTGTGAAATGTGTTTGGTTAATCAAATGGAATAGTTGGTTCAAAGCATAGTCTACCATGCAATTTCGATTAACTTTAACATGTTTTCACTAAGTGAGGGTTCAATCGTAAGACACCTTCATTTATGTAATTGATTTCCAAGATTATCAAAATCTAGAATATTTTGAAAACGAGGGGAGATTATTGGAACATTTTCAAATATATATATAGTGTTCCAATAGTTGCAAATGAAAAGTTATAAGTAACCAAAAGTTATGTCACTTGGTTATTAATAAATAGTCATAATTATTCAAGTAGATATCTATTGAATAATTATGTTTATTGCTAAAGATATGACTATCCATTTAGGTAGTTATGTCCCTATGAAAAGACATAAGGCTCACATTTGCATGAGAACCTAAAAATATAGAAAAAAAAAAGTTTATTTCTGATCTCCACCATTTTTTATATTTCTTAATTGTTCTATAAAAAATTACTGTAAAAATTCTTTATAGAAATTGATATCCTTGCTATGCTTTGCTCAGTGCTCAGTGCTCAGTGAACTGTTTCTATCAGTGCAAAATGTAGGCAGTCATTGGGCTTCATTATATCCTCAAGGTTCATTTGCAAGTAACTCTTTTGCACATCATAATATAAGTGGAGGCGAATAGAACCTTAAAAAAAGTGGCATTGATACATGCCTTGAAGCCTTTGTTAATTTCTCATAAGTTTATTTTTATCCCCACTCACCAACAAGAGTATGGTTGGCAAGGAATGAATTGGTTTTACAGGAAATATTAGTAGTGAATGGAAGTGATTGTTGTGAATGGCATTGGAGCACCTTTAATGTATGACAGCGTGTATTTAACATTTTAATGCAATAAAATCAGGTTCTTTGCTAATACGAAAATTAATTAAAGGGTAAACTACCAAAATAGTCACTTTTGTTTGTCTCAAGTTACATTTTAGTCACTTATGTTTGAAATGCTACGTTTTAGTCACTTACGTTATTGTGTTGTAACTTTTAGTCACTAAGCTTTTAATTGTCATTAACGGTGTAACGGTAAGCTAATGTGGCACGTTAATTATCATTTCAAACAAAAATTTTAGGTTAAATTATACAATTGGTCCCCATATGTTTTTCATTTTGAGAAATTTAATTTTTTTCTTTTATGTTCTTTTAACTTTCCTTTTTTTTTCTTTATTTTCCATTCTTTTCTGCTTCTCCCTCTGTTTTCCTCCCTTCTCCATCTCTTTTGTTTTCTTTTAAATTTTCTTTTTTTTTTCTTTTATGTTCCCTCCTCCATATTCCAATTATGGTTTCAAGAGCTGTCTCAAATGATTTTCGTGCAACCTGGCCCTTAAATCCATCATATGGTTAAATGCTACAATAACAAGTAACCTTTAGTTGTTGTTTGACATAATTTGCAGATGCCTCATGTTTGAAATCCCAATTCTTTGAATTAATTATTAGATCATTCAAGCGAAACAACTTTACAGATGCCTTATGTTTGAAATCTCATTTCTTTGAATTAATTATGTGGAAAACAGATATGAAGAATGGAGGAAAACAAAGGGAGAAGCAGAAGATAATGGAAAATAAAGAAAAAAAAAGTTAAAAGAGCATAAAAGAAAAAAAAAAAAATTGCTCAAAACAAAAAATATAGGGACCAATTATATAATGTAACTTAAAATTTTTGTTTGAAATGATGATTTAACGTGCCACATCAGCTTACCATTATACCGTTAACGATAATTAATGGCTCAATGACTAAAATGTTACAACACGTTAACGTAAGTGACTAAAACGTAACATTTTAAACATAAGTGACTAAAATATAACCTGAGGTAAACAAAAGTGACTATTTTGATAATTTACCCTTAATTAATAATAAAAAATAATTACTAATAGTAACTAATGTAAAAATTAATATTTGAAGCACTAATAATTTATATTTTCAATTATTATTAATGAAAAAAATAAAATTAAAATAATTAAATTTTAAACTTTTAATGATTTATTATAATTTAATTCATTGATAGTACATTAAATTATGCATTTTAATGTATTAAATATAAATCATTACTGTAAAGTATAATTCTTACATAAATATCAACTCTTATTTAAAGTTGAATGTATGAGTCAATTCCATTTACTGTTATTTTCAAACTTTTTTCTAATTTTCGAAATATTTTTAATGAAAATAATGAAAAAAAATTCTTCTAATTTTCTTATATGTGTTTCTTATCTTTCCTAAAAGTTATTTTTTAATGGGATAATATATAATTTGGCTCCTAAATTTGTCTATTTGTAAAAAAAATTTGAACCTAGTTGATTTCTGAATTTATATTCCGTCAACAAGTTTGATCATCCGCATTAACACTATTAGTTTGTACTGATGTGACATTGCTAATCAATCTGATGGTGTCACATAGTAACTTCTCAAATGTCACGTGACAAACATAAATTAAAAAATATAAATATATATAAATTAATTAAGAAAAAGTAAAATATTTTTTCATGAAGAATGAGCTTAGACAAATGATTGTCCAGATTCATTATAGATGCGTTTATAGTAATTTTATATTTTATTTATTTTTTAGTTTTATTTTATAAAATATCAATTTTTTAGGTTGTTATGATTTTGAAAAATATATAAATTCTATTTAAATATATAAAAGCCTATAATATATAAAAATAATTAAAATCATAGAAATTTATAAAAAAATATATATTAATGGCTTACGTTAAAATTTTTATATATTAAAAATAAATATTATAAAAATATATCTTATAAAAATTTATAAATATAAATTTTTATAAATTTAGACCATTTTATATATTTATTTATATTTAAATATTTTGAAATAATAAAAAACCTAAAAGCTCATATTTATAAATATATATAATTACTGCAAACTTATCTATAATGAATTTAAACAAATAGTTGTCTAGATATAGCAGGACCAACTACGTTAAAAAAAAATTAAAAACCAACTAGATGCAAATGAAAAAAATTCATGTGCCAAATTATATATTATTTTTTTTTCTAATTTTCCAACCAAACGCAATTTTGTTAGTATTTTTCATTTTCTAGAAAGATTAAGATTTTTTACATCAACTCAGTTTTGTTACTTGTTACAGGCCCCAGGCTAAACAAAATGGAAATTTAAAATTTTTGAACCTAAAATCTGCTTGGTTCATGTAATGTGTGGATGAAATGGAATGGCAACATATGTAATCTCTTCCTTTATTTTGAAATCACAAACCCATCTAGAAAAACGTAAAATTTTAACCTAGGCAATTTTCTAAATGTTACAGACACATGCCTGATGCTTACATTCTACCTTTTCTCCTTTCTTTTTTTCTTTTTTTTTTTAAATGTAGAAGTGGGTTTTCTCCCAAAATTTCTTTGGACTAAACGTGAAGAAGCTTTTACTGCAAAACACATTTCACATGCGGATTGATGGAACCTAAAACAGATTCAATTTAGTGGTCCAAACACAGTCTTTGATATGTCTTTTCCTTTTTTGGGAGACAGTGCTTACCTTTTCAGTCATCCTCCATATGGTTTATTTTGGGCCATCGAATTCTAAACCATCCAGAAGATCAACCATGGCTTTCCACCCACCCAATGCTGGGATCTTCATTTGGCTCCACATGTCTCCCTTTAGGCATGTCACCGCTGAATTATACATTGAGTGTCATTCATTTGTTTTAGAAACCCAACATCTCTTATCCCCAATAAATTATAGAACAAAAGTTATATATGATCCAACATATCACTAAGATTAAACAACTACAAGTAACCTAAAGATTATAAACCTACCAAACTATCTACTCTAACTGCCCCTTTTTCATTGCGAAATGCACTTTTTCACCACACATGAATTGCACACTTAGCTTTTAAACTATTCAAAACAGTTTTTATACCTAAATGCAATTATTAAATTACTTTTATTTATTTAAAATTATTTAAAATTATAAATTAATTTATATTTTATGTATCATTATAATAAATTATTTAATACCATTTATCATTAAATTTAAAATTTTACAATTTTTATGTATATTAATTTTTTTTTTTTTACTTTCTAACATAATGTCTATAATAGCTCGTTTAGAAACCATGATTTGGATAAAAATATTTAGATTTGAAAATCCAAATTCTTTGTTTGGATAGTAAATAAAAAAAATTATTTGAATTTATCATAAGAGTTAAATTTTGGATTTCAAAATCTATTTTTAAAGTTAAATTTTCCTAATCCAAGATTGATTAAAAAAATATGGCAACTTTTTTTTTTCTCTCTTCTTTCATACTTCTTCAAAACACAAACAATAATTAATTAATTTTATTTATAATATATCATCAACGGAACTCAAAATTTTTAGAATTGGACCGGTAGGCAAACAAATCAGACTACAAATTCTCGGTTCGACTGATCCAATCGATTCGAGTAAATAAATTATTAAAAATAAAAAATATATTTTAAAATAGATAAAATTCGGTTTAACCGATTTACGAGTCAACCAATCTGACCCTTTTATTTCGAACTGGTATCCTAAGTGATCCTCGATCCAATCGGCCAGTCCAATTCGATTTTAAAAACAATAATGAAGTTTTATGCATTTAATTTAATACAGTATAAATATTTTTTTTTAAAAATTATTTATACCATAATTTCTACATTTTTAATTTATAGACCCCTGACTTTTAATTTATAATTTCCATAATTAGGCTACAGGCTTGCTGGTCCAACCGGTTTGATCAATTCAATCGGTTTAATCGATTTGACTAGTACGACCAATTCGACTGATCCGTCTCGTTCTATTAAATAAATAAAAATAAAAATATTGAAAAATGAAAAAATTTTGTTCAACCACCCAATCAATTGGTCCGCACTGATTCCCGAGTCAATCAGTCTAATGCATCTGCCCAGATCATTACACTAATCGATTCTCGATCCAACCTGCCGGTCCAATCTTATTCAAACAATAATGTTAAAAATCCTCCTAAATAATTTAATTTAAAAATATATTTTTTAAAGTTTGGAATTAATTGAAATCAAAATCTAAAAATGAATTGTCCAAATAATAAATTTTGAATTAATTCAAAATCTTAAATTTTAAATATTTTAATTCTAAAATAAACAACTTAAAATAATAAATTTGTAAACAATAAATTTCAAAATTAGAATTTTGAATTCTAACTTCCCATTTTTAAATGCTATCTAAAAGATATTTTAATTTTTCACTATTTTTTTTTAAAACCGTACCAAATACTTGATCTATAATTTATTTTAGCTTACTTTAACAATACTTCTAGGAAGACTTTTGAAATAAAAATTGCTATGGAAAAAAATTAAAATTTTCTTTTTAAAAAAGAGCTTTTAAGCCAATTTTTGAATTTTAAAAAATATTCTTTTTCAAAAACGACTTATTTAAAAATACTTTTTATCAAAAAAAAGTTACTTGATACAAGCATGGGTAAACTGAACCTAAACTTAAAACCACCCCCAACCTCCCAACACCAAAACAGCATTATCATTGTTAAGCAACTCCCAAATGACTAGAAAAATATTTTAATTAATCAAGCTTGTTTACAGTCAAAGGCTTGGACTCTAATAATTCTATTAGGATTTTTTAATTTAATATCACAATATTTAGGATTATTTTGTCATAATTTTAATGGTTCTTCACCAAAATTATTATCTAATATTTTAAACAATCAATGACTTGTTTCAAGTTGTTTAATTTGTTCTTTTCTTGGTGGTGTAAAGTTTTTATCACAAACAAATTTATGATTTACTACCAATGGTATTTCTATAAAAGTTTTTTTTCTACAGCTAACATAATTAAATTTTTATCAATAGAAAATGGTAAATGTTGATATATAAAATTATTACCTAATAATATATCTCCATGCATCTCTGGAAAACATAATATTTTAGGTATCACAAATCTTACATTATTTATGTAGATTGGTACGTTTCTAGCTTTATATTGAATTATGGTTTCATTACCATCTATTCCTATGACTCTTATTGGATGCTTCATAGGTTCCCATTTTTCTAAAGGAATGGCATTTTTTCTGCAACTACTAGTTGTAGCTCTAGTATCTAATAAAGCATGTAAAGAATATGTTTTATATTCTCTAAATTGAAATTAGGGGTGAGTATTCGATCGAGTCGAGTCGAATCGAGTCAAAAAATTTCGAATTAGTCGAGTTGATGAATCATATTTTAACAACCGAACTCAATTTGAAATTTTTTTCGAATCGAGTCAAAAAATTTTGAGTCGAGTCTAGTCAAATTAACAAATCTTATTATTTCTACTCAATGTTCTGTTTACATGGACCGATTATTTTACTAGTAGACGAAGTACAAGCTTTTAGATTAATTTTGAGTAAAGGAAAAAAAAGAGAGTGGGACGATTCGGGAAAGAAAGTAAGACTAATGAGTAAACATTTATCAAAACAATGTAATTTTGCCTTTTTTTATATTTGGATTTTCGAATAACTCTAATTAGGGGTGAGCGTTTAATTGAATTGAGTGAAACCGTTTGAGTTAAATTAGAAAAATTAATAATGTTAAATTAAAATCTTGTACAATATAACTCTTTCCATGTTATAATACAAAATTTTGAAACAATATATATTTGAAAACTTTTTTAAAGCAAAATAATAAAAAAATAAGATATTTTAGTATGATAAACTTGAATAATTAATCACTTATTTAGATTCTAAAATTATTATTTTATTAAATTTTTAGATTTTTTTAGATTTTTTTTAAATTTATAATTTTTTTTAAAAATATAAATTTTAGAATTTCTATAAATATTTTGAATTTTAAAAATTATTTTCAAATTTTGAAAATTACTTTATTTTTTTTGTAATTTTTGTTAAGAGAGACGAATTTGCTCATTTTTAAAATTGACAGGGACCAAAACGGTATTTATACTAATCTGTTATTCGAATTATTCAAGTTATTCAAATTATAAAAATTCAACTCGACTCGAACTCGAAATCTGAAATTTCTTACTCGAGTTGACTTTAATAATTCGAATAACTCGATTCAATTAATTCGAAATTTGAATTTTTTTCGATTTTTTTGAATCGAATCGAATTTTGCTCACCTCTAATTTCAATATATGTGTAATATTTCCTGGACTGGAAATTTGAAAATGTAATTACATAACTTGTTCCAAGTTTCATTTGTTGGATCATTATCGAAGTTTGTATTTCTTCCATTCTAGTATTTCTAGAAGATATAGAGTTTCTACTTGGTTCTGTGAGAAAAATAGGAATATGAACTGTTTTCATTCCTATCGGTGTTGAAGATATAGAACTTCTACTTGGATTTTTCTCATCTTCCTCTATTTGAGTATTTGAGGGTAAAACCAAATTATCATTTGTATTTGTTATAGCTGTATTTTTAAAATATAATTTATCACTGGCCGACACATTTTCTATTATACTTACTAGTTTAGAATTACTTGCACTACTTATCCAATCTATCATCCAATCTTTTGGTATTGATAAATCTCTTAAATGTAATAATTTTGGTTGTATTTCAGTAGTTATTTTATTAGGTTCAAAGAGTTCAATAATTTTATTATTAATTTCTTTGATTTCTACTTTCGGTGTATTAGTATATTCATTAATAGAAGTCCAACTAATTGCTAGATCTTCTGCTAAATCATTAATTTCAGAATTTTTTGTCTGAATTCTAAGATATAAACATTCTTCTATCAAAAGATCTGTAATAGATATAAAATAATTTGGTTTAACTTTAAATCTTATTACTCCTGCATGCAAATTTGATTGAATTCCTCCAATAAGTGCTTTTATTGGATTTTCAAATCTTTTATCTAATAAAACTGCTATTATTGGTATATCATGACCTTTTCTAAACAAAGCTCTTATAGTTATCATTATTATTCCTAAATGTATATATCTAACTTGGGGATATTTCTTTTTAATGCTCTTAATTTTATCTTTATTAAATAGTGGGATTTTTGTTAATCCACCTCTAGTATCTTTGGCTACTATATTACCACTTATTTTTTCTATATGTCTTTGACACCATATCTTATATTTAGATATTTTTATAAATTTCTTTTTTAGAAATATTATTTTTATTAATTTTTTCTATCATTTCATCAGAAAAGTCTTTTTCTTCTCCTATTATATTTCCTAATTTTATATATTGTTGTTCATTCTTAGGAATTTCTTCTAACTGATGATTAGAACTGCTTCCTATATTAACATAAATATATATTCTTCTTCTTCTGTATCAGAATCTGTTTATGATATTAATTCATATAATATTTCTTCAGGATTTATTTTCTCTTCTAAACATATTTCTAAATCTTGTTCTTCAAGTGTTTTAATCATTTTTCTTTCACTTTTTCCTTTATTAGGACAACTTGGTGCTATATGACCTTCTTCATCATATATAAACACTTACATTGTAACAGCCCGATTTAGGGGCTAGCCGGAACAGTGCTCTCGGGATCACTAATCTGAGATTTGAGAAATTCATTTTCATGTTATACTATGAGTCAAAGCATGATAGTATATGTGCATGAGAATTTTGGTGATTTAATTTTAGCGATTTCATGTATAATCGCGAAAAAAGACTAAATCGCATAAAGTGCGAAAGTTCCATTTTATAAGCTAAAGGTACCAAATAGCCATAGATTGATAATTGGAGGTCTTTAAAAGTAAATTAGACCCCCAATATTTTCTTGGTCGGCCATAGACTAGCATAGGAGAGAATTTTGTCAATGATGGTCAAAGTTGGTGATAGTAGGTGGACTAATTTGACTAGAATTAATAAAGTAAGGAGAGAAAAGCTATCATCTTTTTCTCTTTCACTCTTCCACCGAAAATTAGCAGCAAATAGAGGGAAGAAAGCTTCAAAAATTTTAGCACACTCATCTCTTCACAAGTAAGTGTTCTAGTGATCTTTTCTTGAAAATAGTTGTACTTTTGGAACCCCTAAAGCTTAAGCTTTCAAATGAGGGGACTATTGTGCAATATGGTGAAAAGTTTAGAGATTTACCATGAGAGCTATCATAGTTATTTGCTGCATTTTTATGGAAGAAAATGAGTCTTGGTTGTTAGATTAACAACTCTTGTGAAAGGTGTTGCCATGAAAACACCTAATTGGACCTTGATGAAAAGGTTACAAATTGTAGTAATTATGTGAAATATTGAGTTTTGATGATAGCTATAAGAGTATTAAATGTTCACCTAGGCTTTTTGAAGGTAGAAATGTGATTAGAAATTATTTCCGAGCCTAGGGGCAAAATGGTCATTTTGCCAAAGTCTAGGGGCAAAATAGTAATTTTGTCTAAGCATGATTATTGAAATGCTTTTATTAATGAGATGATTAAAATGAGCTAAATTTCTATTATAGAGCAAGAAGAACCGAGAATCTACCTCGATCGGGGAAAGAACAAAGTCTCGGACTAAACCGTCGAGCTAGCTCATTTTGAAATCGAGGTAAGTTTGTATGTGATTAATGCAACATTTATGTTAGCATAATTGAGAATGCTTGATATCATATTGATGCATGACACTCCATTAAATTGATGTTGAATGAGATGTTGAAGTCCTAGTGGACCATGTGAATATGAAAATGCTATCATCGAGATATGAAATAGATAAGGTCCCGTATAAGACCATGTTCGGGACATTGCCTCGGCACCGAGTTGAGATCCCGTATAAGACCATATCCGGGATATGGATTCGGTAATGAATATGAAAATCGTATAAGACCATATCCGGGATATGGCATCGATACTTGATCTGAAAGTCCATATAAGACCATATCCGGGATATGGCATTGGCGTTTAGAAGTAACTCCATGTAAGACCACCTCGGGGATGTGGCATTGGCTTCGTCCCTACATGAACGATGTTGAATATGCATCTTTGACTATCCCTAGTGATTAAAGGGATAAATAGATGAGTTTAGAAGTAGAAATGGGATTTGTACTAAAGTCATATGAATGAGTGAATACAGGTACTCGTAAATGAGTCACGAAGAAACGATTACGATATGTGGCACGGTATGTGCTAAATAAGGGCAATTGTGAGTAAGTATGGCAAGAAGCCTATGACTTGTGTATGGTTAGTTAATTTCATGGATGGATTATTTTATTAGCTTATTGTTGCTATTTATATCCATGCAAACTTACTAAGCTTTATGCTTACCCCTTTCATTGCTCTTTCTCTTTGTAGTATTGCCAAGATAACTCGAGGAACGAGGATGTAGGAGTTCGAAAATCACACTATCGACACCATTTTGGTATAACAATTTAGACTTATTTTGAGTATGGAATGTATAGGACTCGAGTATTTTGTTAGGTCGTAATTGTTGGCCAAAGTGTTGGCTTTGTAAGGCATTAAAGTCTCCCTTTGTAATGGTCTATTAAGTTAGGCCGATACTTGGCAAACTCTTATGCTTAATGAAAGTGATTTTCTTGAAGTGTATGCCCTTGTGTATGGTTGTTGAATTGAGTACCTAGATATGCCTTTGGGTTATGAATTGTGTTGAAATGGATTGGTGTTTGTATGTGTGCAATGTAGGGTGGCAAAGGGCTTGGTAGATAGCCATCTAATTGTCCACATGAATAGACACACCGACGTGTGTCTATGCCGTGTGTGACACACGGTCAACCCTATGGGCGTGTGAATCAACCCTGTGTCCCCTTGCATGCTAGGTTTGCAAGTCAGTATGCTCTACGGGCAAGGGACACGGGCGTGTGCCCAGGCCGTGTGAAGTCTGCACATTAATTGTGGAATTTAAATCGACCACGGGTAGAAGACACGGGCGTGTCTATGCCGTGTGAAGTTAGTCAGAATTGACCACGGGTGGAAGACACGGGCGTGTCCATGCCGTGTGAAGTTAGTCAGAATTGACCACGGGTGGAAGACATGGGCGTGTCTAGGCCGTGTGAAGTTGGTCAGGATCGACCACGGGTGAATGACACGGGCATGTCTTAGGGGCACACGGGCGTGTCCCTAGACCAACACGGGTGTGTGGCCTCTGTTTTGTTGAAAAGTTCTCGAGCTCGTAAAAGCTCCCGGAATAGTTCCGATACCTCTCGGAGGTATGTTTGGGGCCTCTTAGGCCGAGTATGTGCAAGTGATGGGTTTAAACGAAATTTTATAGCCCGTTTTGAGATGTCAAGTGAGATTAGTTAGGTAATGCCTCAATCCCGGTCCCGGCTTCGGACACGGGTAAGGGGTGTTACATACATATTTGTTTTTTAGGTTTTTTAGAAGTTTTTCTTCTAATAAATCTTTTCTTTTTATTATAACCAGAATTTTTTTTATTTCCTGGTTTTCATCTAACTAGCTTATATTTTCTATTTTTCTTTTTATATTTTTTATAAGTATTTGGACGTACTGATTTACATCCAAATTCCCATTCATTTTCTAGAATTTTTGTACAATGCTTATTACTTAGTTTATGCTTAACTTGTTTAGAGGCCTTACTTTGTTAACAATGCATAGTTATTCTTTCTTTTGCAAAATTAATTATATTTCCTATAGAATCTATACTTTCTGATTCTACATCAGCTATTTTACTATGCTTTTCTAAATAAGAATCGAATTTTTTTATACAAATCTCATCCCATGGTGGTGGTAATTTATGGAAATATTGGTTTTTCCAGAAATTTATATTTTCATTTTTTAGTTTTTGATATTCATGAAGAAACTTTTTAGAAAATTCTTCTAAGTATCTTATGTCACATAATTTAATTTTTGACAATACATAACTAGACAAACAATCTTGATATTTTTTATCAGTATATCCACAAAATTCTGTTTTTAGAATAAAAGTTAACCCTTTTAGTAAATCTTTGAGAGTTCCAATTTAGTTGATTAACTGCCCTTTCTGTTCTTTTCCTTTTTCTGATTCTTCTCATCTTCTTAGGAATTGTAAAACATCTCCTTGAAATGTTCCAACAAAGTAGTTTAAAAATTTTTCTTTTGACCACATGTTGTTGTTAATAGTCATAGATTGTGCCCAATCATCTATGGTTTTTTCATAGTCTGCTATAGGAATATTAGTTAGATCTAAATATATTCCTCCTTGGGCAACATTTCTTTTGTTTAGATCAACTATTCTATGTGGGACTAGTTGAGTAGATGATTCTCCTAAATTTTCAGATTTTATTTCATTAGTAGCAATATTTTCGGTTTGATTACCAAAAATTCTAGTTGTATTTTCAACTTGTTCATAGTTTTTACAAAAAGATCTTAAATAATCATCTTTTTGAATATCAGGCTCTAGTTTTCTTTTTCCATGAGGATTATAATCAGTTTGATCAGTATCCATTGGTTCTGGTATTTCTATACTTTCTGTAACGACCCGAAATTTACGGATATCGGAAAGTGTATTTTCGGGTCTCTATTTTCGTAAAGTTAATTGTGTGGTTAATTAGGTTTTGGCTAGGTGAATTAGCTTGAATTAAGAGTAATTAGGTATAAGGACTAGATTGAATATAGGGTAAAAGTTGAATTATAGAATAGAGAAAAATGAAGGGACTAAATTAGCAATTAAACCATAAGTGCCAAGTGTGTGGTAATAGTGAAATACATGTGGAATAATAATAAACTTATTAGTAATAATAAACTTATTAGTAATTATTATATATTTACTTATAATATAAGTAAATGTTATTAAATTATATTATATTATATATTATTATATTATATAATTAAAAATAAATAAAAGAAATAAATATAGAAAAAGAGAGAATATTGAAACGAAATAGAGAAGAACAGGGGAGAAAGAAAAAGAAAGAAAAAGAAAGGGAAAAATTAAGGTTTCAAGGTTTGAAGCTTAAGTGGTAAGTCAATTTAGCCCATTTTCTTGTAATTTTTGAGTTTTTGGAATCCTAGAACAAAATATTACTTGATTTATGTTGAAATTTTGAAAGTTAGTAAATGTTTAGAAGTTGTTCATGTTGAATAAATTGAAGAATTAGGGATTAAATTGATAGAATTTCAAGTTAGAATAGAAATATGGATTGAATTGTAAATTAAATTATAAGTTTTGAGTAATAGGGACTAAATTGAGAGAATTTCAAAATTAGCGTTTTGTGATGAAATTAGGGAGTTGAAATTAGATTAAAGTGGAAATTGGATTGAGATATGGAATTAGTTTTGTAAGAAAAAAAAATTAGTTTAATTTAAGGATTAAATTGGAATTTAGACAAAAGTTGTGTATAAATTGAAATATTCAATAATTATGTTGTATTGATGATTTTTAATTATTTTAATTCCGTAGCAAACGTTGAGCCGGAGACCTCGGCTAGGAAAGGAAAAGACAAAGTCAATAATGATTAGCTCAAAAATTTCAGTTTGTATTTCTATAATCCGAATCTAATAATTATTTTTTGAATTTATTATTTAATATGCATGGTAAGTGAAACTAAGGTGAGTATTAGTATTGTTGATATTGAATTGCATATAAGTGGATTTGTGATTAATGTAAATGTGGATATTGGATATTGATTATATTGAAATATGAAAATTTAATTGAGTTGAATTATAAGTATATATGATTATTTGAATTGAAATGTGTATTGATTGGAAAATTGAAAAGTGATTTAGAAACCCTATTAACTGTATCAGGCTGAGTCGGATATAGTTGGTATGCCATAGGATTGGAAGTGTTCAGGGATATTTCGACTTCGAGTCGATGAGACACTGGGTGTCATATTATTACTTTGGATAAATTCAATGAGGTACTAGGTAGCAATTTACTTCGGCAAGGCCGATGAGACACTGGGTGTCAACTTATTACTTCGAATTATCCGATGAGGCACTGGGTGCCATATTGGTGTGTTTTGATTGGATCCGTATATCCGCCAAAGTCCGAGTCTTGTTAATAGGGAATAAGATTGTTATTGAATTGTGAATTTGAAATTTGATATTGAATTGAATTGTGCAAATGATATGTATGAACCAAGAGTTCATAAAAAAGAGTTTTGCTATTGCCAAATGTTATGTGAATCAAAGTGAGAAAATTTATTTGAATTAGTTATTGATGAAAAATGAAGATTGAATGGATGAATTGAATTATTGATTGATTAATGTTTACATATGGTTAAATGTGTATGCTTTATAATATTATTATTTTTTAAAAGTATTTGGATTATAGAAATACCACTGAGTTTTATACTCAGCATACAGTTTGTTTCTGTGCGCAGGTTAGGTTAAAGTCAAATTTTCGAATCAGCATCCAAGGCCGATCCCGAACTCATTATGGTGAAGTACATTTCTTTTTGGTAAATGGTGTAACGCCCCAAATTTTGAGCCTAAAAGTTTTGGGAATTGAGCATAGGGACAGTGAGGAGGCTGCACATATGTGTTTAGTCGTGCAATTTAGTGGAAGAATGGGCTTGCTGGTCTGGTGGGTAAGTGGAGTGTTAGTATACCTTGAGGATCTGGGTTCGAGTCTTGGGGTGCGCGTTTTGGGAGAGCCTTCTTAATTTGTTTTGTTTTTATTTAGTTAATTATTAAAATCATTTATAATTATTAAATTATGTGTTTTAAGATATAAGTTATTTTTATTTTATTTTACTTTATTTTTATTTTTATTTTTATTTTTTGGTTTTCCCCATTTTCACGTTCTACTAATTCTCTGCTCTTTTTGCTTTTCTTTTTGCTTTTGAAAAAATTACTCAAAGATCGGTTTTGTTTTTGGCATCAAGGATTTCTGCTTAACTGCTGTCTTCTTCGTCGTCGAATCAGGTGTGGGATTCAAACTGTTACTACACTGTTTTATTTTTTTTGCAAAGTTTAAGTTCGGCTTTTCTTGACTGTAGGCTAAACCGTTGGTTTTGGGTTTTTAGGCGATGGAAGTGATGGGAAATTGTCACTTTTTGATATATGTTGATAGGCCAAAGGTTGGAGATGGATCTGGTGGCTGAAACGGTGGTTTTGGGGATATCTTAGGGTGGTTTCGTGACCACCTCAACGGCCACACGGGCGTGTGTTGACCCACACGACAGTGTGAAATTGGGCGTTAGGATTTTTAGCCCAAGTTGGGTGCCACACGACCGTGTAGCCGATTTGGGGATTTTTTCGATTTTTACATGGGCGTGTGAGATTGGGGATTAGGGTTTGAGTGGTTTGGTGTCCCACGGCCTGGCCACACGGCCGTGTAACAGCCTGATTTAGGGGCTAATCGGATTAGTGGTTTCGGAACCACTAACCCGAGGCCGGAGAAATTATTTTTTTATATTATTATTTTATGTGTTATATCATGATTATATGAGTGCATGAAAATTTTGGTGAATTAATTTTAGTGATTTCATGCTTAATTGCGAAAAAGGACTAAATCGCATAAGGTGCGAAAGTTTTATTTTACAAGCTGAAGGTGTTAAATAGCTAGAGACCTTTAAATTAGAGGTCCTTAATGTGCAAATAGGCCCTTCTAAGGGTGATAGCCGGCTATAGGGACAAAGAAATTAAATTTGGTCAAGGTTTGGTGACATTAGGTGACTAAATGAATAAAATAAAAATAAAACAACGAAAGCTGTCATCTTTTCCTATTATCTTCTTCTTCCACCGAAAATATCAACAAGAATAGGGGTTTGGAAGCTTGAAATTTTCAGCGACTTACACTCCTTGTAAGTAAGTGATTTTGGTGGCCATTCTTGATAATTTTTGTACTTTTGGGACCCTTGTAGCTTAATCTAGCTAATGAGGGGACTATTTTGTAAAATGGTTGAGAGTCTAGAGTTTTTCCATGTGAGTATTCATGTGTTTGCTGAAATTTTATGGAAGAAAATGAATCTTGGTTGTTTAATAAACAACTTTTGTGAAAGGATTTTTCATGAAAACACCTAATAGAACTATTTTGTAAAAGTTATAAAAATGGATAGTAAATGTGTGAAATAATTGGAATTTTGAGTTGCTATAAGAGAGAATATGAATCGGCTAGGGTTGGGTGTGTGAAAAATGAACACATTTCATTTTACGAGCCTAGGGGCAAAATCGTAATTTTGTGAAAGTCTAGGGGCAAAACGATAATTTTGCCAAAATAGGAATTTTTGGAGTGATTGATTAAGGTGATTATTTAATAAGCTAAATATGTCATTATAGATCAAGAAGAACGTGGAATCAACCTTGACCGAGGAAAAGGCAAGGTTTTGGACTAAATTTGCAAATTGACATATTTTGTATCGAGGTAAGTTTATATGTAAATGATACATCCTTTTTACTTATGTTTTTACATATTAATGTATTATGTGAAATGTGAATGAATATTATTGATATCTATTAAAATGATAGAAAGTGAAGAAATTTCCAGATGAACCTTCGGAATAGGAAAATGATACGGATAAACACCGTGAATAAGTGATTATTTTTTGTGGGATGTGTCCGAAACCACCGTACTTATTGTTATTGGTGGGCTGCGTGTGATACCACCGTGAATATGTGATTATTGGTGGGCTGTGTGCGATATCACCATGTTATTTATTAATGGTGGGCTGTGTGCGAAACCTCCGTGTATCCGGTATTATTCCAAAGTGTTCATCGAGAAACTTTGACTAAATGAAATTACGTGTGATTATGTAATGACAAGTGCAGAGTATACGTGCATGTAAATGTGAGCAATGTTTATGATATATATTTCGGATGTGGTAAGATTTGAAATGAGTAAGTATAATTAAAAGGTTCTGAATTGTTCTTGAATTGTATGTAATGTTCTTGATGAATAAGTATGTGTATGATGTTCATTGTTTACATGTAGACTTACTAAGCTTAAAGCTTACTCCCTTTTCTTTTTCCTTGTTTTATAGTGTCAAAAAGCCAGCTCGGGATACGGAGACCGTAGGAGGATCACTCACACTATCCACACATTTTGGTATATTGAGATTTACATTGAATTATGGCATGTATAGGGACTTGATCTTTTTGGTTATATGTCATATTGGTTTAGCCAAATGTGTTGGCTTAGGATGATATTTGATTCATTTTGTATAAGGCCATGAGATGTGGCTCATAATGATTATTTGGATGTAAATCTATTCATATATGCATGTATGTGTCATTGCCATTATGATATGGCCTATAATTATTGATGGTTGAATGATGATATGTTACATGTGATTAAGGATGTTTGATGATGTTGAAGCACTTAGTTATGTTATATTAAGTGCCTTGATATTATATGTATATATTTGGATTAGTGTGGTTTTGATGTGGTGTAGGTTGGTGCAAGTATGGGTGGCAAAAAAGCTTGGTAAATAGCCTTATTTTGTCCACACGGGTAGACACACGGGCGTATGTCTAGGCCGTGTGTGACACACGGTCAGCCCCATGGGCGTGTGGTTTGGCCATGTGTCCCCCTGCATCCTAATTTGGCAAAACAGAATGCCCAGTAGTTAACCACACGGGCTGACGCACAGCCGTGTGTCTCAACCGTGTGGAAGACGCGGCCAAAAGACATGGGCATGTGCCCAAGCCGTGTGAAGTCTGTACTTGATTTTAGGAATTTAATTCGCCATACGGCCTAAGGACACGGGCATGTGTCTTGGCTGTGTGACCTTATTTGGGTGATGAAGTCATAAATAGAATGTCCCTTATATTTGACATGGCCTGAAGCATGGGCATGTGGTATGCCACACGGGCGTGTCCCTTCTCCCACACGGGCGTGTGGACCATTTTGATGAAAATTTTCTAAGTTTTCCCAGAAGTTTCTAAAATTTTTGGTTTAGTCTCGAACCACTCCTTATGTATGTTTTGGGCCTCGTAGGCTTGTTTAAGGGGTGATATGAAGGTTTATGAAAGTTTTAAATTTGAATGGGAAGTCATGACTCGGTTTTGTTTGACTGCTTGCTTATAAGTCTGGTAACGCCTCGTACCCTATTCCAGCGTTGAATACGGGTAAAAAGTGTTACATTTAGTGGTATCAGAGCTATGGTTTAGTCAGTTCTCGGACTACCGGAGCGTGTGTGAGAGTCTAGCTATACATGCCATAAATATATTATGATAGTGTGGTGATTCCTGACGATTTCAAACTGTATTTTCATATAGTAAATGGATCCCGACCGAGCTGCTACTGATGATGCTGTGAGTAATGCGCCGGCTCCCGCGCAAAGGACCGCGCCAGTAGAAAGTAGACCTGAGACCTTGGGTCAAGGAGAGGAAGCTCGGGAAGCCTTTCTCCATATGATGAGTAATTGGTATACTGAGTTTGTTTGAGCAAATCCTAATGCTCAACCTCCTCCACCCCTTCCTATACCTCAACCGATCCCCGTAGCTCCACAAGGTATTGACTTGGCAAGATTAACTAAACCCCCAGTTGATAAAATATGAAAACAAGGGGCCGAAGAATTTAGAGCCAATATAGATGATGATCCCGAGAAGGTAGAGTTTTGGCTTGAGAATTCTATGCGGGTATTTGATGAACTTTCTTGCACGCCTGAAGAATACTTAAAATGTGTTGTATCATTACTGAGGGACTCAGCGTATCGCTGGTGGAAGACGCTGATATCTGTTGTTCCGAAAGAGAGAGTGACATGGGATTTCTTCCTAGAAGAGTTCCGAAAGAAATATATAAGTCAACGGATCATCGATCAGAAACGAAAAGAGTTCCTCGAATTGAAGCAAGGCAAAATGTCTGTGGCAGAGTATGAACGTGAATTTGTCAGACTCAGTAAGTATGCTCAAGAGTGTGTGTCTACCGAAGCTATTATGTGCAAGAGATTCGAAGATGGGCTGAACGAGAATATTAGATTGTTAGATTGTTAGTTGGGATCTTAGAGTTGAAAGAATTCATGGTATTGGTCTATAGAGCTTGCAAGGCTGAAGAGCTGAATAAAGAAAAGAGAAAAGCTATGATTGAGGCCCGAGATGCAAGAAAGAGGCCTGTAACATCCCGATTTAGGGCCTAGTCGGAATAGTGGTGCGAGACCACAAATTAGAGTTTTATGAATGAGTTTTTGAAGTTTATGCTATGTTTGCATGCTAGTGTGAAAGTTTCATGAAGCAATTTTATGAAATTTCAGTTGAATTGTCCAAAAGGACTAAATTGCAAAAGTTGCAAAATGTGAGATTCTAGAAGCTATTTGTGTGAAATAGCTTTAGAATATTAATTAGAGGTCCTTAAATAGCAATTTTTCCAATTTCTAATTTTTGGACAAAATTGGGCATGGATGAGTTAAAATAGAAAGTTTGTCAAAAAGGGCATTTTGGCCATTTGACAATTAAATGTTTTAAATGGGAAAAGATGATAGAAATTTATTCATCTTCTTCTCCAAGGCTGCCAAAAATTTAAGGAGCCATTGTTAGGGTTCTTCAAATTTTTCAATCTTGCTTGTAAGTGCAACCAAGCCCCGTTTTTGATATTCTTCGTATTTTTGAAGTCCTAGTAGCATGAGAAAGCTATTTTTAGCTATATGTTGAGCTAAGATGGATGTTCAAAAATGTACCCATGTATGACATGCATGTATTTTGATGTTTTATGGAAGAATATGAAAGCTTGATGTAGTAGAAACATTTTTTGCTAAGTGATTTTCCATGAAAATGCATGTAGGGACTTGTGTGTGAAAGTCTTGAGATTGGTCATACATATATGATTTAGTGAGAATTGATGATAGCTTTAGTTGAGTAAATGGTTCGGCTAAGCATGAAAGGCTAGAAAGTTGAATAAAAATCACTTTACGAGCCTTGGGGCAAAAGTGTGAATATGAGAAAGTTAGGGGAAAAATAGTAATTTTGCTAAAGTATGAGATAAGGGTCAATTTAGTCAAAGTGTGTATTGAATAAGTTGATTTATTCATTATAGATCAAGAAAGACGAAGCCCGGATCGAAACCGAGGCAAGAGCAAGGTGGTGGACTAAATTGCACATCTCTATACTTTTGAGTGCCGAGGTAAGTTTATGCATAAACAATGCATTCATACTTACAAATTTGTTAATGCTAGCTAGTGTGTAGCATGATTGAGAATGATTAAGAACCTATGTGGAAAGAATGTGGTAGAAATTGTGAATGGATGTATGATTGAGTAAGTAGATATGTGGATGTGTAGTGATAATGCTAAATGGTGGGCTAAGTGCGATACCATCCTAAGGCATAATCACAATGAGCTGGCTAGGTGCGATGCTATCGTTAAGTATATTGTCTAGTGGGCTATGTGCGAAACCACTACGATTACCTTTGTGGTAGGCTAAGTGCGATACTACCTTATTATTTGATTGTGGTGGGCTATGTGCGAAACCATCGAGACATTAGCTGTGTGGATTAGCTGTTTGGATTAGCTGTGTGGATGTATTATCGAGAAATAATGATATGTTGTTTATTGTGTAAATGTGATATTGAATGCAGGGATGCATGTCAATGGTTATGAGTATGTGACTCATGATGTGTTGAAAAGGTGGTAAGGGATAGAAAGAGTAAGCATAGTTGTACATTATATGTTAGTATAATGCTAATTGTTGTTTAGCTTATACTATGATGCTTAATTGTTTATGTGTAAACTTACTAAGCTCAAAGCTTACTCCCCTTGTTTTCCCTTGTCTTATAGAGAAAAAGAGTTGAATCGAGATACGTGGATCAATTAGAAGATCGCCCACATTATCAGCACACTCTGGTACATGAGACTCAATGTTTTGTAAATGGCATGTATAGAGGCTAGACGAGTTAGTGAATTTTGTTGTAAATGGCTAAGACGTGTTGGCTTTTAGATGGATAATCTATTCTGTATAATGCCATAGTTGTTGGCTACTTTATTATATGAAAAGATGTAGTTATCCATGTGAGATTGTAAGATTATGAGTTGGTTATGGATGTGTTGAATGAGTACTCGTTGTGTATGATTGAGGAGTGAAAAGAACTTGACAAATAACTTTGTTCTTGTCCATGTGGGTAGACACACGGGCGTGTGTCTAGGCCATGTGTGACACACGCTCAGCCCATGGGCTTGTGACTTGGCCGTGTGTCCCCTGCATGTTAGTATTTTAAGTCAGAATAGACCACGGACTAGCCACACGGGCGTGTGCCTAGAACGTGTGTGTTAATCAGTATTGGCCACGGGCTAGCCACACGGGCGTGTGTCTAGACTCTAGGCCGTGTTAAGGTAGTCAGTGTGCACCACGGGTGGAGAGCACGGGCGTGTGCCCTAACCGTGGGGCATTGGCAGAATGCTTGAGTTTTCATGCACGGGTAGTGACCATGGGCATGTGTGACCTCTACGGGCATGCCAATCTTACACGGGCGTGTGAGCCCTGTATAGATGGAAAAGTTTTAAAAATAGTAGAAGTTTCGATATGGTCTCGAGAGCCCTCGTGAGTATGAGTGAGGCCTCGTAAGTCGAGAATGAGGTTGTTGAGGTGACTTAAGAGAGTAGTCACAATGAGCCTAAGTGGCGATCTTGAGGTTTTTATTATGGTAATGCCTCGGGCCTGGTTCCGGCGTAGAACCCGGGTAAGGGGTGTTACATTTAGTGGTATCAGAGCTATGGTTTAGTCAGTTCTAGGACTACCGTAGCGGGTATAAGAGTCTAGCTATACATGCCATAAGTGTACAATGATAGTGTGGTGGCTTCTGATGATTTTAAATCTTGTTTTATATAGAATATGGAATCCGATCCAATGACTGCTGATGAAGCAGCTAGTAATGCGCCGGCTCCTGCGCAAGAAACTGTGCCTGTTCAAAATGGACCCGAGGCTAGGGGTCAAGGGGAAGAGGCACGGGAAGCCTTTCTCCAGATGATGAGTAATTGGTACTAGGATTACATCCGAGTGAACCCTAATGCTCAACCTCCTCCACCTCCTCCCATACCTCAGCCAATTCCAGTAGCTCCTCAAGGTATTGATGTAGTGGGGATATCGAAACTCCCGGTGGATAAGATTAGGAAACACGGGGCTGAGGAGTTTAGAGCTAAGGTAGATGATGACCTCGAGAAGGCAGAGTTCTGGTTAGAGAACTCAGTGAGAGTATTCGATGAACTCTCTTGTACACCTGAAGAGAGTTTGAAGTGTGCCGTGTCTTTGATGAGGGACTCGGCATACCATTGGTGGAAGACGCTGACGTCAGTGGTCCCGAGAGAGCGGGTGACGTGGGACTTTTTTCTGGAAGAGTTCCGGAAGAAGTATATAAGCTAGAGGTTTACTGATCGAAAAAGGAAGGAATTCCTTGAGTTGAAGCAAGGAAGAATGTCAGTATCAGAATATGAGCGCGAGTTTGTTAGGCTTAGCAAATACGCTCAAGAATGTGTGTCGACAGAGACTATCTTGTGTAAGAGGTTCGAAGATGGACTGAATGAGGATATCAAACTTCTAGTTGGTATTTTAGAGTTGAAAGAGTTTGTTGTGTTGGTCGAGAGGGCAAGTAAGGCCGAAGAGTTGGGTAAAGAAAAGAGAAGGGCTATGAGTGAAGCCCGAGATGCGAGGAAGAGGCTGATGGGCAAGTCATACCAAGCCCAGTTGAAAAGATCCAAGAAAGTGAATCCTCGGACGACAGCATCAGTGGGTTATTTGCATCGAAACTTGGACAACACTCGTTCGAGTTCGAGAGTCCAAGCCACTTCGATGGAAAGTGTGGGCAATCTGAAGAACAAACCGGAGTGTCCAAGTTGTGGTAGATATCACACCGGAGAGTGTTGGGGTAATAGTCGAAACTGTTATAAGTGTGGTTCCCCCGACCATTATATCCGAAATTGCCCCGAGAGGGTTGATAAGGAAGAGAAACAAGAGATGAGATCCGACGATGTGTCTGCAAGGGGTAGACCACCAAGGAACCCGAGAGGTGGGGCTAGTGGTAGAGGTGCGCCCGGAGAGACTGTTTGTGAGACCAGAAGGTCGGACACTGTGAGGACATATGCCATTCGCGCTCGCGAAGAGGCGTCCTCCCCTGATGTGATAACGGGTACTTTTTCTCTCTTTGACACCTTTGTTATTGCTTTAATAGATCCAGGTCTACTTATTCTTATATCTGCATGAGACTGGCATCTAGTTTGAGTATGACCGTTGAGCCTATGGACTTTGTGGTTAGGGTGTCAAACCTGTTAGGAAAGCATGTGTTAGTGGACAAGATGTGTAAGAATTGTCCTTTGATGTTTGAGAGTCAATATTTTTCAAGCAAATCTTATGTTGTTGCCGTTTGATGAGTTTGACTTAATCCTTGGCATGGATTGGTTGACTACCCATAGTGTCTTAGTGAACTGTGGTAGTAAGTATGTCGAATTGAAATGTGAGAGTGGAGATGTTTTTGGGTTGAATCGGTGGATCGGATAGTCTACGGTGATGATTTCTTCCCTAGTGGTGAGAAATGTTTGAGAAAAGGGTGTGAGTCCTATCTTGCTTTTGTGTTGAATACTCGAGAGGTTGGAGTAGAGTTTGAAAGCTGTGCGATGGTATGTGAGTATCCGGATGTATTCCGGAAGAGTTACCCGTATTGCCTCCAAAGTGAGAGAGGTTGAGTTTGGGATTGAGTTAGTTAGAGAGCGGTACCTATTTCGATTATCTCGCATGCAGAATGGCACCTTTAGAGTTGAAAGAATGAAGGTTCTGTTGCAAGAGTTGATAGATAAGGGTTTTGCAAGACCAGAGCTACTCACCGTGGGGTGCTCCGGTATTATTTGTAAAGAAGAAAGATGGGTCTATGAGGTTGTGTATAGACTATAGACGGCTTAACAAAGTGACAGTTAAGAATAAGTATCCTTTACCAAGGATCGATGATCTTTTTGATCAACTGAAGGGAGCTACAGTGTTCTCCAAGATAGACTTAAGGTCTGGCTATTATCAGTTCACAGTGAAGGAGCAGGATGTGTTAAAAACTGCATTTCGGACAAGGTATGGCCATTATGAGTTTTTGGTTATGTCGTTTGGTTTGACGAATGCACCGGTGATTTTTATGGATTTGATGAACTGTGTCTTTCGACAGTATGTGGATAAGTTTGTGATTGTCTTCATTGATGATATATTGATCTATTCTCGGGATGAGAACGATCATGAAGAACATTTGAGAATTATCTTGCAAACTTTAAGAGATAAGCAGTTGTATGCTAAGTTTAGCAAGAGTGAGTTTTGGCTCCGAGAGGTCGGATTCCTAGGACACATTGTGTCAGATGATGGTGTCAGAGTTGACCCGAGTAAGGTATCGGCTGTTATCGATTGGAAACAGCCGAGGAACATGTCGGAAGTTAGAAGCTTCTTAGGATTAGCGGGATATTACAGACGTTTCATAAAGGGGTTCTCTGTGATTGCTACCTCGATGACGAAATTGTTGCATAAGGATGTCAAGTTTGATTGGACTGGGGCATGTCAACAGAGTTTTGAGAGATTGAAAACATTGTTGACTGAGGCGCCGGTTTTGGTTCAACTAGAATCGGGGAAAGAGTTTGTGGTTTACAGTGATGCGTCGTTTAATGGTCTCGGTTGTGTATTGATGCAAGAGGGTAAGGTAGTCGCATACGCCTCGAGGCAACTAAAACTGCACGAGAAGAATTATCCGACTCATGATTTGGAGTTGGCTGCGATTGTTTTCGCGTTAAAGATTTGGTGAAATTACTTATATGGTGAGAAGTGCCGAATCTTTACGGATCACAAGAGTTTGAAGTATTTGATGGATCAGAAGGATCTGAATTTGAGACAGAGCGGTGGCTTGAGTTATTGGAAGACTATGAGTTAGTCATTGATTACCACCCGGGAAAAGCGAATGTGGTTGCGGATGCCCTGAGTAGGAAATCCTTGTATGCTCTAAGAGTTATGAGGACGAGTTTAGCATTGTTTGATGATGGTGCTATTCTGGCAGAGTTGAGAGCTAAGTGCGGATCAGAAAGTGATTCTAATTTTCGAGTGGGCTCGAATGGATGTTTGTTGTACCGTAACAGAATTTGTGTACCCAGAGATGAAGAGTTAATCCGAAAGGTTTTGCACAAGGCACAAAGTGGTTATTTGTCAGTACATCCGGGCAGTACGAAAATGTACAATGACTTGAAGAAGTCTTATTGGTGGCCGGGTATGAAGAGAGATATCTCCGAATTTGTGGCAAGGTGTCTGATTTGTCAACAAATGAAAGCTGAGCATCAAGTGCCTTCGGGATTGCTTCAGCCAGTGATGGTTCCCAAATGGAAGTGGGATCGGGTTACCATGGACTTTGTGACGGGGTTGCCTATGACTCCGAAAAAGAGAGATGTTGTGTGGGTTGTTGTGGATAGATTGATGAAGTCGGCTCACTTTATTACAGTACGTGTTAATTATTCATTGGATAAGTTAGCTAAATTGTATGTGGCAGAGATTGTGAGGTTACATGGTATACCTGTGTCTATTATATCGGATAGAGATCCGAGGTTTACTTCGAGATTTTGGAAGAAGTTACAAGAGGCTTTGAGAACAAAGTTGAATTTCAGTACTGCATTCCATCCATAAACAGATGGTCAGTCTGAAAGAATGATTCAAGTTCTCGAAGATATGCTTCGATGCTGTGTGTTAGAATTCAAAGGTAGTTGGGAGAGGTATCTACCTTTGATCGAGTTTGCCTACAACAACAGTTATCAGTCGAGTATACAGATGGCACCATATGAAGCTTTGTATGGTCGTAAGTGTCGGACTCCATTGTATTGGACCGAGCTTAGTGAAAAATGGATCCATGGAGCCGATCTAGTGAAAGAGACTGAGGAGAAAGTAAAAGTAATCCGTAATAGTCTGAAAGCTGCTTCGAACCGACAGAAGTCGTACGCGGATTTGAAAAAAAAAGAAATTGAGTTTAAGGTGGGTGACAAAGTGTTTTTGAAAGTGTCCCCATGGAAGAAGATTATGAGATTTAGACGAAAAGGGAAATTGAGTCCAAGATTCATAGGACCGTATGAGATTACAGACAGAGTTGGGCCAGTAGCTTACCGGTTGGCTTTGCCGGTAGAGTTGGAAAAGATACATAATGTGTTCCATGTGTTGATGTTGCGACGGTATCACTCCGATCCTTCACATGTGATTCCTTCAATGGAAATTGAGATAAGACCGGATATATCTTATGAAGAGGAGCCGATTAAGATCTTAGCTCGAGAAGTGAAACTTGATTGAGAAATAAGAGCATAACACTAGTGAAAGTGTTATGGCGGAAACTGGTGTTGAAGAGGCTACGTGGGAAACGGAAGAAGCTATGAGAGAGCAACATCCAAACCTCTTTACTGGTAAGATTTTTGGGGGCAAAAATCTCTAAAGGGGGGAGAGTTGTAACATCCCGATTTAGGGCCTAGTCGGAATAGTGGTGCGAGACCACAAATCCGAAGTTTATGAATGAGTTTTTGAAGTTTATGCTATGTTTGCATGCTAGTGTGAAAGTTTCATGAAGCAATTTTGTGAAATTTCGGTTGAATTGTCCAAAAGGACTAAATTGCAAAAGTTGCAAAATGTGAGATTCTAGAAGCTATTTGTGTGAAATAGCTTTAGAATATTAATTAGAGGTCCTTAAATAGCAATTTTCCCAATTTCTAATTTTTGGACAAAATTAGGCATGGATGAGATAAAATAGAAAGTTTGTCAAAAAGGGCATTTTGGTCATTTGACAATTAAATTTTATAAATGGGAAAAAATGATAGAAATTCATTCATCTTCTTCTCCAAGGCTGCCGAAAATTCAAGGAGCCATTGTTAGGGTTCTTCAAATTTTTCAATCTTGCTTGTAAGTGCAACCAAGCCCCGTTTTTTATATTCTTCGTATTTTTGAACTCCTAGTAGCATGAGAAAGCTATTTTTAGCTATATGTTGAGCTAAGATGGATGTTTAAAAATGTACCCATGTATGACATGCATGTATTTTGATGTTTTACGGAAGAATATGAAAGCTTGATGTAGTAGAAACATCTTTTGCTAAGTGATTTTCCATGAAAATGCATGTAGGGACTTGTGTGTGAAAGTCTTGAGATTGGTCATACATGTATGATTTAGTGAGAATTGATGATAGCTTTAGTTGAGTAAATAGTTCGGCTAAGCATGAAAGGCTAGAAAGTTGAATAAAAATACTTTACGAGCCTTGGGGCAAAAGTGTGAATATAAGAAAGTTAGGGGCAAAATAGTAATTTTGCTAAAGTATGAGATAAGGGTCAATTTAGTCAAAGTGTGTATTGAATAATTTGATTTATTCATTATAGATCAAGAAAGACAAAGCCCGGATCGAAACCAAGGCAAGAGCAAGGTGGTGGACTAAATTGCACATCTCTATACTTTTGAGTGCCGAGGTAAGTTTATGCGTAAACAATGCATTCATACTTACAATTTTGTTAATGCTAGCTAGTGTGTAGCATGATTGAGAATGATTAAGAACCTATGTGGAATGAATGTGGTAGAAATTGTGAATGGATGTATGATTGAGTAAGTAGATATGTGGATGTGTACTGATAATGCTAAATGGTGGGCTAAGTGCGATACCATCCTAAGGCATAACAACGATGAGCTGGCTAGGTGCGATGCCATCGTTAAGTATATTGTCTAGTGGGCTATGTGCGAAACCACTACGATTACCTTTGTGGTAGGCTAAGTGTGATACTACCTTATTATTTGATTGTGGTGGGCTAAGTGCGAAACCATCGAGACATTAGCTGTGTGGATGTATTATCGAGAAATAATGATATGTTGTATTTGTGTAAATGTGATATTGAATGCGAGGATGCATGTCAATGGTTATGAGTATGTGACTCATGATGTGTTGAAAAGGTGGTAAGGGATAGAAATAGTAAGCATAGTTGTACATTATATGTTAGTATAATGCTAATTGTTGTTTAGCTTATACTATGATGCTTAATTGTTTATGTGTAAACTTACTAAGCTCAAAGCTTACTCCCCTTCTTTTCCTTTGTCTTATAGAGCAAAAGTGTTGAATCGAGATACGTGGATCAATTAGAAGATCGCCCACATTATCAGCACACTCTGGTACATGAGACCCAATGTTTTGTAAATGGCATGTATAGGGGCTAGACGAGTTAGTGAATTTTGTTGTAAATGGCTAAGACGTGTTGGCTTTTAGATGGATAATCTATTTTGTATAATGCCATAGTTGTTGGCTACTTTATTATATGAAAAGATGTAGTTATCCATGTGAGATTGTAAGATTATGAGTTGGTTATGGATTTGTTGAATGAGTACTCGTTGTGTATGATTGAGGAGTGAAAAGAACTTGACAAATAGCTTTGTTCTTGTCCATGTGGGTAGACACACACGGCGTGTGTCTAGGCCATATGTGTGACACAGTCAGCCCATGGGCGTGTGACTTGGCCGTGTGTCCCCTGCATGTTAGTATTTTAAGTCGAGAATAGACCACGGACTAGCCACACGGGCGTGTGCCTAGAACGTGTGTGTAAGATCGATGTTGGCCACGGGCCAGCCACACGGGCGTGTGTCTAGACTCTAGGCCATGTTAAGGTAGTCAGTGTGCACCACGGGTGGAGAGCACGGGCGTGTGCCCTAACCGTGGGGCATTGGCAAAATGCTTGAGTTTTCATGCACGGGTAGTGACCATGGGCGTGTGTGACCTCCACGGGCGTGCCAAATCTTACACGGGCGTGTGAGACCTGTATAGATGGAAAAGGTTTAAAAATAGTAGAAGTTTTGATATGGTCTCGAGAGCCCTCGTGAGTATGAGTGAGGCCTCGTAAGTCGAGAATGAGGTTGTTGAGGTGACTTAAGAGAGTAGTCACAATGAGCCTAAGTGGCGATCTTGAGGTTTTTATTATGGTAACGTCTCGGGCCTGGTTTCGGCGTAGAACCCGGGTAAGGGGTGTTACAAGGCCAGTGAGTAAGTCGTTTCAATCTCAATCAAAGAGGTCCAAAGAAATGAATCCTCGGATGACAGTTTCAGCTGGGTATTCACACCTAGATCGTGGTAAAACATATTTGGGCTCTAGAGTTCAAGCTACTTCGATGGCAAGTGTGAGTAATGTGAAGTCTAATAAACCCAAGTGTCAGAATTGTGGTAGACAACATATCGGAGGGTGTTGGGGAAACAACCGAGCTTGCTACACGTGTGGTTCTCGAGAACATTTTATCAGAGACTGTTCTGAGAATGTTGAAGAAGAGAAACTTCAGAGTGTTAGACTGAGTAACACTACTAGCAGAGGTAGACCACCGCGAAATGCCGGAAGTAGAGCTAGTAGTAAAAGTATAATGAATGATTCAGCTGTAAGGACAGAAACGAGAGCACCTGCTAGAGCTTATGCCATACGTGCTCGTGAGGATGCGTCTCGTGAGGATGCGTCATCTCCCGACGTGATTACTGGTACATTCTCTCTTTATGATACTAATGTTATTGCATTAATTGACCCCAGATCCACTCATTCTTATATTTGTGTGGATTTGGTAAATAGTAAGAAAGTGCTTGTAATAGCCCGATTTAGGGGCTAGTCGGAATAGTGATATCGGGATCACTAATCCGAGGTTAGAGAAAAATATTTTCATGTTATTTTATGTGTTATAACATGTTTATAAGGGTACATGAAAATTTTGGTGCTTTAATTTTAACGATTTCTTGCTTAATCGCGAAAAAGGACTAAATCGCATTAAGTGCAAAAGTTCTATTTTATTTGTTAGAGATGACATATAGCTATAGAGTGTAAATTAGAGGTCTTTAAAGTACAATTATACCTTCCTAAGAGTGATGGACGGTCAAGGGGACAAGGAATTAAAAAGTTGACAAGAGTTGGTGACTTTTGTTGACTAAATGAATAAAATAAGAGAAAAATAAGGAAAAGAAAGGTATCATCTTTTCCTTTCTTCATCACCACCGAAAATTGGCAGAAAACAAGGTTTGGAGAGCTCAAAAATTTCAGCAAACATTTCTCCTCACAAGTAAGTGATTTTGGTGATCTTTCTTGATAAAAATTGTACTTTTGGAGTCCCCAAAGCTTAAGCTAGCTAATGAGTGGACTAATTTGCAATATGGTTGAAAGTCTAGGGACTTGCCATGAGAGAGTTTATGTTGGTTGCTGAGTTTTTATGGAAGAAAATGAATGTTAGGAAGTTGAGAAATAACTTTTGTGAAAGGTGATGTCATGAAAACACCTAATTAGGACTAAGATGCAAATGATGTAATTTGTTCATTAATGCATGAAATAGTTGGAACTGTGGATAGTTGTAAGAGGATTAAATGTTCAGCTAGGCTTGTTTAATAGGAAAATGTGATGAAAAGTGATTTACGAGCCTATGGGCAAAATCGTAATTTTGCCCATGTATAAGGGCAAAATAGTCATTTTTGCCTAAGTGTAGATTTTGTTGTATTATGAATTATAAGTGATTAAATGAGTAAATTCTATTGTTCTAGATCAAAGAAAACGAGATTTGGACCTAGAACGGGAGAAAAGAGAAATGTGGGCAAAAAGGTCACTTTCTACCCTTTTCGGTATTGAGGTAAGTTCATGTGTTAAATTGTACAACTCTAAGTGAAGTATTTTTAATGTTTCGATGTTGTATAGATTGTTTATTGCCTCCATGTATATGTTAATTATGTTTTGATGTAATGTCAAGAAATGAAAGTCTTGATTTAAACCATGAATAGTGGAAATGCAAATAGCATGATACGATGGTAATTAAGGTCCCGTGTAAGACCATATTTAGAATATGGCCTCGGTATGGCGTATAAGACCATGTCGGGGACATGGCATCGATATGTTAATTCATGTAAGACCCTATCGGGGGTATGATGTCAGTGTGACTTTATGTGTATGAGACTCAAAGGTGTTATTTAACAATTTGAGTGATTCAATAAGTATGATGAAAATGAGAATGAATGTGGTTGTACCACGAGAGGTACAGGTATGTGTTAGAACTGAATTGAGATGAATTCGGTATATGATGAACCCATAGTGGGTTATGTGTAAATGATGCACCTTGGTTGCATAAGTTATAATTATTAATGCATTGTGCGAATGCGAACGATTATCGTAGAAACCTAAGTAAGGATGGTAGTGTGTGAGGATGTTCCCGGGATGAACATTTGAATAGAGAAATGCATGTGGATAACTATCCATGAATGTATAATAACGGTGGGCTGTGTGTGTTACCACCTTATTAATTATTAAATGATGGGTTGTGTGCGATACCATCGCTTATATTATTCTTGTTGGTGGGCTAAGTGCGATACCACCGTAATTATAAATGATTGGTGGGCTAAGTGCGATACCACCCTATTAGAGATTGAGGGTGGGCTAAGTGCGAAACCACCAAGTAATTGGTAGTATGAGTGGCTTATTGAAAATGTTTGATGTGTTGTTTTATGTGATCATGTGGTGACAAGTGCAGGGATGTATGCTAACTAATATGAGCATTTGGCTTGTGGCATGGTTAAAATGTGGTAAGAGACATAATGAGTAAGCTTCAAGGATGATTGTGTAGGTAGCCATGAGTTTAAGATGTATAACTCATTATAATACCTTGCGGTTGAGTATAATCAATGAATATCAATAGTTTATTATTATATGCATATGAACTTACTAAGAATTATTGCTTACTCCTCTTCCTTTCTCATCTCTTATAGGTTAATTTAGCTAGCTCGGGTTGGAGACTGCCGGAGATGTTTCACACTATCGAGCAGACACTTGGTATGAGGTCTCAAGTCCTTATGAGCTATGGCATGTATAGGGATAGATTTTAAAGTTGATTAAGTCATAGTTGATATAGCCAAACGTATTGGCCTAAGAGAGTTTATGGTTCGATCGTGTATAGCCATGGATGATGGCTTAAGTCGATTGTAATTATACTAGAATTAGTTCTCCCTCGTGTATGGGATGAATACTTTATTTTATAATTTAAATGTGATAATTTAAGATTTATAATAGGTGATATGTGAAGATTTGGTAATGGTGTTTGCATGTGTGCAATGTAGAGTGGCAAAAGCTTGGTAGATAGCCTGCTAATTGCCTATTTGGGTAGACACACGAGAGTGCGTCTAGACCGTGTGGGAGGCACGGCTAGCACGCGGGCGTATACCCAGGCCGTGTGAAGTCTGCACCTTGCACTTGGAGTTTTAAATCGCCACATGGCTGAAGCACACGGACGTGTGTATAGGCCGTGTGGATAAGTCAGAACGCCAAGGTTTGGCATACGGGCCAGGGCCACAGGAGTGTCAAGGCCGTGCGAAATTAGTCAGTGTCAACCACGGGTGAAGGACACGGGCATGTCTTGGGGACACACGGGCGTGTCCCTAGTTCAGCACGGACGTGTGGCCCCGTTTTATATAAAAAATTTCTAAGTGTTTCAAAAGTTTCAGTTTGGTCCCAAAGTACCTCGGGTATACAAAAAGGGTCTCGTAGACCCATAATGGGGACTTTACAATCGTAAATGAAAAATTTTTAAATTGGAGCAAATTTTATAGCCCAAAGTTGAACGCTCAGGCAAGTTAAGTCCAGTAATGCCTCATACCCTATTCCGACGCTGAATACGGGTAAGGGGTGTTACAGTGCCTGTTGAATTGACTGAATTTGTGATTAAAGTGTCAAACCCTTTAGGCAAGTATGTGTTAGTAGATAAAGTTTGCAAGAATTGTTCTTTGACGATTCAAGGTCACTGTTTTCCGGCTAATTTGATGTTATTGCCATTTGATGAGTTTGATGTTATTTTGGGCATGGACTGGTTGACATTACATGATGCTAAGGTAAATTGTAGATAGAAAACTCTTGAGTTGAAATGTGAAAATGGTGAGATTATTTGGGTTGAAACAAATGACTCAAATAAGATGCCTGTGGTGATTTCGTACATGTCTGCTCAGAAGTGTATGAGAAAAGGGTGTGAAGCATACATTGCATATGTGTTGAATACTGAGATGTCTAAATTGAAGCTTGAATCTGTGCCAGTAGTTTGTGAGTTTCCAGATGTATTCCCGGCAGAATTACCTGGGTTGCCTCCAATTAGAGAAATTGAGTTTGCTATCGATCTGGTACCTGGGACTGCACTGATCTCTATAGCTCCGTATAAAATGGCTCCGACTGAACTGAAAGAGCTAAAGGCTCAGCTGCAAGAGTGATGTGTCTCTAACTAACTATGATCACAATAAAGGCAAGCGCACCTATCGTTTAATAGTATAGTTATGGTAAGACCGAAAATATCGTATCCACAAGGACCAAGAGTACTAGTAATTACTATCTTCCTATTATCTAGCCTAAGAATTGGAGTGATTTCTTTTAAACTAAAACTAATTAAAAGCACGACAGAGAATGAATTGGGAAAAATACTTTTAGACAATTTTATGAAAGAGGCAATACCCAAGAAAGAATCCACCTGGACTTCACTTATTACTTCTGATTCATACGATTTATTCACTTGACTTAATCCGTAGAAATCCCTGATTTATGTTAATATCTCTTTCGAGACTAAAAACAACTGACTCTAGGTTGATTAATTGAAATTTCTTTCTAATTAAAACCCCTATTGTCGCATTAACTCGATCTATGGATTCTCTTATTAGATTTGACTCTAATCCGACAGATTTATGTCTCCCTATTTCTAGGGTTGCAATCAACTCCGCTTAATTGTGTTGATCTACTCTTAAATAGGGACTTTTGCTCCTCTGAATAAGCACATTCGACTTGAATCAATAACCTGAATTATTAAAACAAGAATAAGAAATCACAATTAAGAATAAGAACAAGTATTTATCTTATAAATCAAATAGTAATAAGATCCATCTTATGTTTCATTCCCTCAGGTATTTAAGGGATTTAGTTCATACTGATAGAGGGAAACATCTTAAAATAAGGAAAACTACAAAACATAAGAAAACCCAAAAACTTCAAGAGAAATTGATAGGAGATCTTTAGTCTTGATGGAGATCCTTCTTCCAAGCTGCTCTCAATGGCTATCTTCGAGTATTTTCTGCTTTCTACTCTCTGTGTCCGTTTAGGTTCTCCCCTGAGGTGTTTATATAGGCTTTGGAGCGTCTTTCTTGACCTACAAGTAACCTTTTCCGAATAAAATTAGACTTGGGTTCGGCAGGGACACGCCCGTGTTCGATAGCTTAGGTCGTGCTCGATTCTGATCGTCACACACGGCCGTGTGGTCTACCCGTGTACGATAGTCCAGGCCGTGTTAATTTCTGAGGTAGGCCCATTTTGTCCCTTTTTGGCCCATTTCTCGTTCTTTTCGACTCCCTAAGCTCTCCTGAGTGTAAAACATGAAATTAAAGGATTAGGAGCATCGAATTCATCAAATCTAATGAAAATTCATCCAAAAATAAGCCAAGCATGGGGTCAAAAAATGTATAAATTATGGTTTATCAAATATCCCCACATTTAAGCCTTTGCTTGTCCTCAAGCAAAATCCTCAACTCACAATTAAAATTAACTTCCTTAATTCATAATTCTCATCAATAATGTCTCATCAGAGTTCACAGATAATTCATACATAGATAATTTAACTAAAAGAGTCCTAAAGATTCAAACAATTTAAGTCACAAATTTTTATAGCACAAAAACATAGGTGCTTCCCCTTATCTAAATAATTACCTTTGATACAAAACATACAAGAATTGACATCCTCACTAAAGATTCACTCAAATCACTCAAAGTGTTTAAGGTTCAAATTAAGCACTCAAAAGTCAAACATGAAAAGTTATTACCATAGGCTTGCATGAAAATCAAATATCCACCACTATAAAATGAGATGATACACAGATCAAAAGGTCTTTAAAAAGGGTTGTAATGAGGCTTGGGTTAAGGTGTGGATAAAGGCTGAATTAGAGGGTTAGAATCGAAATTGAATTGACAATTGACCTAACTAGAAAAATAACTAATATTGAATAATTACAATAATTGAAAACCTATCAATAGTATCAGAAGCTTCTTTAACCGTTTAAGCTCAAATAACATGAATATATTTTCAACTTTTTTTTTAAGAATAAGAACAAGTAGAAAGACTTTAACAACTGAAATAAAGAACATAGTTAGGCAACTGCTCAAGTCAAATCTCGACAAAAAGGAGCTAAAACAATAGGAAAAATTCTCAATGAATCAAAAAGAATGGGTCTTGGGTTAATATTAAGGATAAATCAAGAAACGGTTTATTAAGATCAAAGGGGTTCACTAGGGGTTGATTATGAAAGTAGGCTTTTTGGGGTAAGTGGTTTAAAACCTAGGTGCCTTTATCATCTCAGTATATCAAATCAAAAGGTGTGGTCTCGACATGCATAATCGAAGCAAGTTCTAGAATAACAAATCAATATTGACACACTCATAATCAATAAAGTAAGCAAGAAAAATATATGCTCTAAAGGCTCAAAATCTCACAGAAATTACGGTTTTTGATGTTAACCTTGCAAATTTCAAACTTCAAAGTAATATTTAAATTTAGGGAAACAACTTAATAAAGTTTTAATTCTGAAAATAGACTTATCATGCTTGATTCGCTAATGTCTTAAAGTTTAAACCATCAATGCACAATTACCTATGACTTAATCCAAAACATATCAATAAAAATCATAAATCAATAGAAATTTCATTCTAATAGTAATATGGGGATTTTCTAATAATACTATAATTAACCTCCCCACACTTAAGATGTACATTGTCCTCAATGTACAAAGATAGAAAATTTCAATGTAAGCAGAAAATCATAAGAGAGGGAAGGAGGTGAAACTTCCTGAATTATGGATGAAATCCTTGGAAAGTGAAAACTATAGAAATAGGTCCAATGATGAGCATGATAAACTAGGCAGAGGTGAAGGTGGGGGAGAATACTCCGGTAGTTTGTTCGTTCCTTAGTAGCACCTTAAACCTTTAGAAACTGCGGAGTCATCAGTAAAGTTTTAGGGAGTTTTATTAATGGACTTCGTTATGGTTACTCGATAATAAACAGCCAGAGATATAAAGGAATCAAAATATACTAATATAAATTAAAGAAAAGAAAGAGAAAGAGAAAGAGAAAGATTTTAAAAATTAAAATAACAGAAAACGAAAAAATAAATGGACTCAAAGGTCCTCATCATCAGATGGTTCACGAGATGGGGGTGGTGGTGATATGTGAAAATGATGACAAATCTGTTGTAGAGTCGCCTTGATTCCGTTGAATCATTGAGTGTTTTCATTAAAGTGTTGAGTGCAGTACTGTTCGAAATGAGTGAGGCGTTCAGAGATGTCAGTCAGTGAAGCAGCCGCATGAACTAGTCAGTGAGGCGGTGGTGGTGCAGAAGGTGGCTCCTCATGATGTAAAGGGACATCATCAGTAATGTCCTCTGGGTCGTCCTGATCGGTGACTCGCGATAGACGGTACTGAGGAGGATCAAACCCACGACGACGCTCAATCATCCTCATATGAAGAATCATCGAGATGCCCTGTGGTGACATCTGCCCAATAAGCGTGAGCAAGGAGGACTGAGCTGCGGTGTTGAGAAGGCCAAAGTATCGAGCCAGGCGCGTCACATATGGGCCAATGGAGAGGATTCCTTTCCTATGTCGCTCCGTCTGATGCCGAATAGCGAGGGCGATGAAGTAGGCTAAATCAAACACGTGCCCATGCGCCATGCACCATAAAAAGTAGGCGTCGTGAGTGTTGACGACGCCAGTGCTCTCTCGCCTACCTTTCAAAGTGTGAGCCAAGATGGCGTATAAGTACCTCAGGGATGGGGCGAGAGCTGATGCCTTGGAGCGACTGGGATCGTAGGTAGCCGAGGTCGGGACTAAGTCTCTCCAGCAGGACGAAGGGGAGTAGTGGATGTGGCGATGAAGGTTCTCGAAGTCGTCGTCCTCTATGAATTCCACGGTATAAAGTCCCAAAGTGACCCCAAACTCTGGAATATTCAACTCTCGTACTGGGCCTCCAAGGCAGAATTGGACTGTGCCTGGGTTGTCAAAATTTTTCATGACCGTCTAAAGGTGGAAGGTGGAACAGAGCTCCAAAGTAAGCTCTAAATAGGCTGGCTCGACAATCTCGAAAAAGTGCCCCCATGGGTCAGTAGTCAATAGAGCCCAAACTGCGTCAGCTAGTTAGACCTGCTCTAAGGCGGCCCAATCGATACATCTCCCCACGTCGAGGGGTCGTGCACGAAGTATCTGAAAAAGTTCCTCCTGGGGTCCCAGGGGAAACTGTAGAAAAGGATGGCGCACTTCGGCAGATGCACTCGCAGAGGTAGCTCCGAATCCCTTCCGCTTTTTCGAAGCGGGGACAGCAGTCTTTTTCCCACGTGGGGGAGTCATTACGTACCTGAAAAAAATCAAGTATCATTGCCAGCCAAAAATGTACTATCCTGGTGGTCCTAAATAGTATAATCCTATAATAGTGAATTAGATTATCAAGTAATGCTAAAATCATATACTGAAATTAGACGGTACGAATTTATGGTAGGCTTAATACAATAGCATTAGCAATGGAATTTTAAACGAATAGACTAAAATAAAATTAAGTAAATTAACAAGATCACTAAGAATTAGTATCAAAATAATAATTAAACTTAATAATGGAATAAAATCAAACTAAATAAAATAAACAATCAAAAGAGCTAAGAAATTAGAGATAGAAATCTAAATCGAAATAATAATGAAAATAATAATAAGAACAAAGAATAAGATAAAATGAAAGAACGAAGCAAAAGTAGGGGAAAAGGGTGAACCGACGGAGGTGTTAAGGCGGTGCACGGACGTGGCGATGGCGCGCCACAAAGCGTGGCGGTCGCAAGACAAAGCGTATGATCGCGCGCGGGCGTGCATCATGAGGGCTAGGGCTAGTGCGTGTGGGAAAGAAAGGGAGAAGAAGGAAGGAAAAGAAAAGAGGATATGGGGGATATTTAAGTCACCTGGGGGGTCGTCGAGGTGGTGGCCGGAGTAGGGGAGAAGGATGTAGAGAGGGTGTTTGGGGAGAAAGCGGCTAGGGTTTTGGGGGGAAATTTGGGGAAGAAAGTGAACAGGAGAAGGGGGTTTAAATAGGGACTAGGGCACACGGTTGAGGCCAACGCCTGTGTGCCCTGTGTTTTGCCCGTGTGTTTCGTGAATATTAGTTTAGGGCGTGTCGGAGTCTTGCCCCACGCCCGTGTTAATTAATTAGTATCGACCACGGCCTATAGGCACGGGCGTGTCTCACGCCCGTGTGACTTACTCAGTTTCGACCACTGCTTCTAGGTACGGGCGTGTCGCACGCCCGTGTCATTTACTTAGTATCACCCACGGTCTGAAGGCACGCCCGTGCGGGTTCATCGTATCTCGTGTTCTTTAGTCAGTTTCAACCACGGCTGCATAGCACGGCCGTGGTATTTTATCGCAGCCCGTGTTTTGGGGAAAATTTTCGTCCTGTTCTCTGCCACACCGATGTACCTACTCATGGTGTCCACACGACCACGGCCACGCCCGTGTGCAAGGCCGTGTGGGTAGGGAAACCTGAGCCTATTAATTTGGTTAGTTTTGAGTTAGGTGCTAAAAATTGAAAATATAGACATTAATGAGGTTAGCGCTAGTGTTGCCTCCCGAGAAGCGCTTATTTAGAGTCTAAGCTCAACTCACCTTTCATTCACATAATCATGGTGGTTCGCGAATCCGAAACTCCTCTCTATTATCCCTAAAATCCTCACCATTATATAGTTTAAGTCGTTGACCGTTTACCTTGAATGTGCCATAAGTCAGATGAGTTACCTCTATTGTGCCATAGGGAAAAACGGTGTTGATTACGAATGGACCTAACCATCTTGATTTCAGCTTTCCAGGGAACAATTTGAGCTTTGAATTGTATAGTAGAACCAGGTCTCCAACTACAAATTGCTTAGGTTGCTTCAAACGAGCATCATGGCGTCGCTTTGTTGCTTCTTTGTATAATTGTGAGTTCTCGTAAGCATTTGCTCGCCACTCGTCTAGCTCGCTCAACTGCATCAATTTTTTCTCACCTGCAAGTTTAAGATCATAGTTTAGAAATTTTATAGCCCAAAATGCTTTGTGCTCTAATTTAAATGGTAGGTGACAACTTTTCCCGTAAACAAGTCTGTATGGAGATGTTCCTATGGGAGTTTTAAAAGTGGTTCTATAGGCCCATAAAGCGTCGTCTACTTTTAATGCCCAATCTTTCCTATTTGATTCTATGGTTTTCTCCAGAATACGTTTAAGCTCTCAGTTGGCTACTTCAACTTGTCCACTGGTTTGAGGGTGATAAGGGGTAGTTGTTCTGTGGTGCACTCCATATTTCTTTAAGACTTTATCAAATTGAGCATTACAAAAATGAGTACCTCTATCACTAATAATTGCTCTAGGTTTTCCAAATCGAGAGAAGAGTTTCTTAAGAAATCTCACTACCACTCTAGCATCGTTAGTAGGTAAAGCTTGAGCTTTCACCCATTTTGACATATAATCAACCGCTACTAAGATGTACTTATTTCCAAATGAGCTAGGGAATGGACCCATGAAATCAATACCCCACACATCAAATATTTCACATGATAGCATATATGTTTGAGGCATTTCATCATGTTTAGAGATATTACCTGTCCTCTGACATCTATCACACGAAGTAACATACCTGTTAGCGTCCTTGAACAGAGTGGGCCAATAGAAACCTGATTCGAGCGTTTTATGTGTTGTCCTAGTCCCACTGTAATGTCCTCCTGTTAGACCTGAATGGTAATGTTCTAGTATTTACTTTGCTTCTAACTTTGTAACACATCTCTGAATTACTTGATCTGCACATATACGAAAAAGAAAAGGATCCTCCCAATCGTTTCTTTTGATGATGTTTCAACCCTTTTGGTAGGATGTTAGCAGCTAAGTAATTTACAATATCTGCAAACCAAGGTACCTCGGAGTCAGAAATAGCCAAGAGTTGTTCTTCAGGAAACGAATCATTTATCTCACTCTCATCGAGCTCTTTGAGATGTGGATTTTCAAGCCTAGAAAGGTGGTCTGCCGCCAGATTTTCAGCTCCTTTCTTATCCTGAATTTCCAGATCAAATTCCTGCAAAAGTAGAATCCATCGTATGAGTCGAGGTTTTGCATCAGATTTAGTTAAGAGATATCGAAGAGTTGAATGGTCAGTGTAAACGACAACTTTAGATAATATCAAATACTGTCTAAATTTATCAAATGCAAAAACCACAGCTAGCAATTCTTTTTCTATGGTGGTGTAATTTTCTTGTGTGATCGTCAACGTCTTGCTAGCATAATAAATCGGCTGAAAATGCTTGTCTCTTCGCTGTCCCAAAACTGCACCTACTGCAAAATCACTTGCATCACACATTAGTTCAAAGGGAAAATTCCAATCAGGTGCAATTATAATTGGAGCATTTATTAACTTATTTTTGAGGGTATTAAATGCATCTAAACATTCCTAATTAAAATTGAAAGGCACATCTTTTTCTAGTAATTTCGTTAAAGGCTTAGCTATTTTAGAAAAATCCTTAATAAATCTTCTATAAAATCCAGCATGTCCTAAAAAACTTCTAATAGCCTTAACTGAATTAGGAGGAGGTAATTTTTCTATGGTTTCAATTTTTGCTTTATCAACATCAATCCCCTTACTAGAAATTTTGTGACCTAACACAATCCCTTCTCGAACCATGAAGTGACACTTTTCCCATTTAAGCACAAGGTTCGTCTCCTCACATCTCAGTAAAACTTGTTTTAAATTTTTAAGGCAAAGGTGGAAAGAATTACCGAATACCGAAAAGTCATCCATAAATACCTCCATAATATCTTCCACAAGTTCATCGAAGATGGCTAACATGCAGCGCTGAAAAGTAGCAGGAGCATTACATAATCCAAAAGGCATTCTACGATAAGCAAACATACCATATGGACATGTAAATGTTGTCTTTTCTTGATCCTCAGGAGCTATTGGGATTTGGAAGTAGCCAGAGAGTCCGTCTAGGAAGCAATAGTACATATGCCCAGATAATCTTTCTAACATCTGGTCAATGAAGGGTAAAGGAAAGTGATCTTTTCTCGTGGTATCGTTCAGCTTCCTATAGTCAATGCAAACTCTCCAACCTGTGACTGTTCTTGTTGGAATTAATTCATTCTTCTCGTTGGCTACAACAATCATGCCTCCTTTCTTTGGAACAACCTGCACAAGACTCACCCAAGTACTGTCAGAAATAGGATAAATAACTCCAGCATCTAGAAGTTTAATTACCTCAGTTTTTACAACTTCCTTCATATTGGGATTTAATCGTCTTTGAGCTTGTACACATGGTTTATATTCATCTACCATTAAAATTTTGTGGGTGCAAAACGATAGGCTTATCCCTTTAATGTCAGAAATCTTCCAAGCTATGGCTCTTTTATGCTCCTTTAGTACCTGTAGTAACTCATATTTCTCATTGCGTTCCAAGTCTAAAGAAATAATTAACGGTAGTGTAGAATTATCTCCGAGGAATGCATACTCTAAGTGATTTGGTAACTGTTTCAATTCCAATTTGGGAGGTTCTTCAATAGAGGGTTTCTATTTTAGTTCGTCGTTTGTTTCAATACCCTCATACTTATTTTGTCTTGGGAAAGACTCATTAGAGTTTAACTCAATTTGTATCTCCCCTATCTAAGTGGTATCGTTATATGCCTCCTCACCTTGGACAAGACACAGTTCCAACGTGTCTTTATGTATGATTTCCTGAAAAGAATCTTGAATAGAATGATTAATAGAGTCAATAAAATAACAGGAATCATCTTACTCTCTAGAGTATCACATAGCATCATAAATCTTAAAAATAACTTCCTCGTCACCTACCTTAAGCACAAGTTTACCATCACCTACATCAATAACAGCCCTAGCAGTAGCTAAAAATGGACGATCTAAAATTAAAGGCACCTCAACGTCCTCATCCATGTCGAGCACAACAAAATCAACAGGGAATATGAATTTATCAACTTTTACCAAAACATCTTCAATAATTCCTCTAGGATATTTAACAGATCTATCAGCTAATTGGGTACTCATCCTAGTGGGTTTTGGTTCCCCAAGACCAAGCTGCTTAAACATTCTATAAGGTATCAAATTAATACTGGCACCTAAATCAACTTATGCTTTCTCAAAATTTAAACTACCAATTAAACAGGGAATAGTGAAACTTCCTAAATCTTTTAATTTGGTTGGTAGCTTGTTTTGGAGAATAGCTGAACATTCCTCGTTAAGCTCCACGGTTGATAGCTCTTCAAACTTCCTTTTATTTGTTAAAAGCTCTTTTAAGAATTTTTCATACGTAGGCATCTGCAAAATAGCTTCAACAAAAGGTAAGTTAATATGTAATTGTTTAAAAAGTTCAAGAAACTTATCGAATTGTGCGTCCATGCGGTCTTTCTTCAACTTTGTTGGATATGGGATTGGTGGTTTATACTCTTTAAGTACCGGTGTCACATTCTCATTTACTTCCTCACCCTTCGCCTTATTAGTTTCTTGTGGCATCTTCTTTTCAGCTTCAACCAACACCTTCCCATTCCTTAGTGTAAGTAGGGGTGAGCAAAACTCGATTCGACTCGAAAAAATCAAAAAAAAAATCGAATTTCGAGTTAAACGAATCGAGTTATTCGAGTCAACTCGATTTTTTTTTAAATTTTGAGTTCGAATCGAGTTGAGTTTCTGAATTCGAATAACTCAAATAATTCAAATAATTCGAATATCAAACTATAATATTTTACATTTTTACTCCAAACTCCCAAACCTTTTTACTTTTCCCTCAAAACTGTAACAGCCCGATTTAGGGGCTAGTCGGAACAGTGATCTCGAAATCACTAATTCGAGGTTAGAGAAAATTATTTTCATGTTATGTTATGAGTTATAACATGTTTATGAGGATGCATGAAAATTTTGGTGCCTTAATTTTAGCGATTTCTAGCTAAATTGTGAAAAAGGACTAAATCGCATAGAGAAAAGAAAGTTCCATTCTATAGGCTAAAGGTACCAAATATCTATGGCTTAGTAATTGGAGGTCCCAAATGATCAATTTGGCCTTGTCTAAGTGAGTTGGCCGGCCATAGTAAGCTAAGGGGACAAGAACATTAAATGTGGTCATGTTAGGTGTTTAAAAAAGAAATAAAATAAGATGAAATAAGCCAAAAAGCTATCATCTTTTTATTTCTTCTCTTTCAACCGAAAATATCAGCCATGGGAGGGCTTTGAAAGCTTGAAAATTTCAGCAAGCTTCTCTTCACTCAAGTAAGTGATTTTGATGGCTTTAGATGTTAATTTTTGTACTTTTGAGACCCCTAAAGCTTAAGCTTTCTAAAGAGGGGACTAGTTTGCAATATGGTTGAAAGTCTAGGGACTTGCCATGAGAGAGTTTATGTTGTTTGATGAGTTTTTATGAAATAAAATGAATGATAGGATGATGAGAAACAACTTTTGTGAAAGGTGTTGTCATGAAAACACCTAATTGGGACTAAAATGTAAAAGTTGTAATTTGTTCATTAAGGCATGAAATTGATGGAATTGAGAATAGTTGTAAGAGGATTAAATGTTCAGCTAGGCTTGTTTAACAAGAAAATGTGATGAAAATTTATTTACGAGCCTAGGGGCAAAATCATAATTTTGCTAAAGTATAGGGGCAAAATGGTCATTTTTGCATAAGTAGAGATTATGTTGTAATACGATCATTAAGTGATTAAATGAGTAAATTTCATTGTTCTAGATCAAAGAAAATGAGTTTCAGACCTAGAACAGATGAAAAGAGAAATGTGGGCAAAAAGTCCTTTTCGGCTCTTTCGACATCGAGGTAAGTTCATGTGCAAATGTTGAAATTACGTATGAGCTTATTTAGTATTCCAATGTTGTATGGAATGTATATTATTATATGAATGTATGAAATGTCTCTTGATGAGATGTCAATGGAATTGAATTTAGAGTAATGGGAAAGGTGTATAGCACGATAGGACGATGGTTAAAGGCTCGAGTAAGACCATATTAGGATATGGCCTCGGTGTAAGAATTCATATAAGACCATGTCAGGGACATGGCATCGATATGTTAGAGTATGTAAAACCCAATTGGGGTAGAGTGACAACGAGAACTATGTGCATGAGACTCAAGAGAGTTATTTAACAATTCGAATGATTCAATGTATATGTGAATGTATGTGGTTGTACCATGACTAGCACAAGTATGTGTAGAATTGAATTGAGATGAATTCAATAAATGATGAACCCCTAGTGGCGTATGTGTATTTGATGCACTGTGTGAATGAGAACGAGTATCGTAGAAAGTTAAGTAAAAATGGGAACATGTGAGGATGTTCTTGAATGAACATTTGAAATAGAGATATACTTGTGAATTATTATCCATGAATGTAAATAACGGTAAGCTATGTGCGATATCACCTTATTGATTATTGATCGATGGGCTATGTGTGATACCATCACTTATAAATGATTGGTGGGCTATATGCGATACCTCCCTATTAGAGATTCAATGGTGGGCTAAGTGCGAAACCACCGAGATATTAGTAGCATGAGCGGCTTATTGAAAATGCTTGATGTGTTGTTATATATGATCTTGTGATGATCAGTGCAGGAACGTATGCTAATTAAACGAGTGAATTGGCTTGTGATATGGTAAGAATGTGGTAAGAGATTGAATGAGTAAGTTTCAAGAATGGTTGAGTAAGTAACCATGAGTTGATGAGAAAAACTCAACATATTGCCTTGGGGTTATGTATATTCAGTGAATATCAATATTTGTCAAATTATACAGATGAACTTACTAAGCATTATTGCTTACTCCTTTACTTTTCTAATCTCTTATAGATTTTATTACTTAGCTCGGGTTGGACACCGCCGGAGATGTTTTCACACTATCGAGCAGACACACGGTATGAGGTATCAAGTCCTTAAGAGTCATGGCATGTATAGGGATTCGTTTAAAGTTGATGAAGTCTAATTGTGGTAGCCAAATTTTGTTGGCCAAAGAGTATTCATAGTATAGTTGTGTATAGCCATTTATGATGGTTTAAGTTGTTGTAAATGTTGTGGGAACAATCCTCCCAAGTGTATGAGAGGAAAACTTTATTTTCATGAACCAAACGTGTTAATTTATGTGTTTCAATTGATGTTTTGAGAATGTTTTGAAGAAGTATATGAATGTATGCAATTGAGAGTAAGAAAAGGCTTGGTAGATAGCTTCTAAGTGCCCACACGGTTAGACACACGGGTGTGTGTCTAGGCCGTGCGTAACCTGCACCTTAGTCTCATAAGTCAGAATAGGCCATGAGTTAATCCCACGGCCGTGTGTTGAAGCCGTGCATGACACACGGTTAGAACATAGGCGTGTGCCCCGACCGTGTGTAATAAGTCAGTATATCAAGGTATAGTACACGGTCTAAGTCCACGGGCGTGTTCAGGCCGTGTGTAATTAGTCAGTGTCGACCACGGTTGGAAGACATGGGCGTGTAAAGGGGTGCACGGGCGTGTCCCAAACCACATGGGCGTGTGACCTCTGCTTTAAAGAAAAGTTTCCGATTAAGTTCCGAAAGTTTTTATATACGCGTATAAGGCCTTGTAGGCCCATGAAATGTATGATTAGACTGAGAAAGAAAAGTTTTTAATTCGAAAAAAAAATTTACAGCCCGTAAGTGCATGATTAAGCAAGTTAAAGCATAGTAATATCTCGTATCCAGTCTAAGCCTCGGACTCGGGTATGGGGAGTTACAAAAACTTTTACTCCTTCCCACTTTCCCCCCAAAACTTTTACTCCCTCCCATCCCAACCCCCAATCTACCCAAAATCCATTTCCCACCAAAATTTTACTCTCCCATTTACTTTTTCTCAAAATTTTACTCCCAAAACCCTCAAAACTTTTATTTTCCCCAAAATTTTTACTCCCTCCCACTTTTCCCCTAAAACTTTTACTCCCTTCCCATCTCACCTCCCATCTACACCAAACCCATCTCCCCTCCATTTTTTTTTTTATATTTTCCTTCAAAATTTTACTCCCCTATTTACTTTCCTCAAACTTTTATTCTCCAAAACTTTTATTTTTCCCCTAAACTTTTACTTCTCACCCTTTACTCTCAAATAAAAAATCAAAATTATCCACAAAAAATCACTAAACATAAATAGTAATAATTTTATTTATATCTACTTTTTGTATTATTAAATTAAATTTCACATTTTATATTATTTATATTATTGAATTGTTTAGTCATATTGAATATTTATATTAAAATTGAATTATTAATTATGCCATAAAATATTCGTGTTAAAATTTTATATTGGTATCAATTTCACATTTTATCTTTAAAATAACTTTTATTAAAAAATCACATTTTTACATTTAATATATTTTTTAATTCCAAAATACATAGTGATAAGAATCTGAAGATAATTGAAACAACTAAGCAAGCAAAGAAGCTAACCCGTATATAAAAGATTAATAAATAAATTATTTGGTGATGAAAGTTAATAAAAAATTTGGTTAATGTGGACAAATTTTATTACGATGGGTGACAATGGTTACAAGCACCCAAAATTATTTTTTAAAATTTAACTCGAACAAATATATTTGATTCAATTCGATTCAAATTCCATCTCACTCGACTCGATTCGAGAAAATTTCAAATCAAATTAGGATGATAAAATATGATTCGTCAACTCGATTAACTCGAAATTTGTTTACTCGATTCGATCGAACGCTCACCCCTAAGTGTAACTGCCTTCACATGCTCTTTTGGGTTAGGTTCGGTGTTATTAGGTAAACTACCTGGTTGCCTTTCAAAAACTAACTTAGCCAGCTGTCCAATTTGATTTTCAAGCCCTTGAATCGATGCTTGCTAATTTTTCAACGCCGTTTCGGTATTCTGAAAATGAGTCTCTGACACCAAAATGAATTTTGCTAGCATATCTTCAAGATTCGGCTTTTTCTCCTGCGGGTAGGGTTGCTGTTGAAAGCCTGGAGGGGGTTGTTGTCTTTGATTTCCTTGACCACCCCATGAGAAGTTTGGGTGGTTCCTCCAACCTGGATTGTAAGTGTTACTATAGGGATTATTCTAAGGTCTAGAATTATTACCCATATAGTTCATATGTTCGCTTTCTATGCCAGGGTTGTAGGATGGATATTCTGTATTGCCCATTCCTCCTCCATTCGTATCGCACTGCATCACTGGATGTACCTGCGAAGAACCACACAAACCATCAATCTTTTTATTTAAAATCTCTACCTGGTTTGATAGCATGGTAACTGCGTCGAGGTTGAAAACACTGGCGGCTTTTGTCGGTTTTGTTCTCATGACTTGCCTCTGATAGTTATTCAGTGACATCTCCTCTATAAACTCATAAGCCGCTTCAGGGGTTTTGTTATTTAGTGTACCACCGGCGGCTGCATCAATCAATTGCCTAGTTAAGGGGTTCACACCATTGTAAAAGGTTTGAACCTATAGCCATAATGGTAACCCATGGTGAGGGCATCTTCTCAGTAGATCCTTGTATCTCTCCCATGCATCGTAAAGTTTTTCTAAATCCATCTCTACAAAAGAAGAGATATCATTCCTCAACTTAGTCGTTTTAGCCGACAGAAAATATTTAAGTAAAAATTTTTCAGTCATTTGTTCCCATGTAGTGATTGATCCTCGTGGTAACGAGTTCAACCATTGTTTAGCTTTGTTCCTCAACGAGAAGGGAAACAACCGAAGGCGAATGGCATCGTCAGAAACGCCATTTATTTTGAAAGTATTACAGAATTCTAGAAAATTTGCTAAATAAGTATTTGGGTCTTCGTCCTGCAAACCATCAAACTGAACAAACTGTTGAATCATTTGAATAGTATTAGGTTTCAGTTCAAAATTATTTGCAGCAATAGCACGTCTAACAATACTCAATTCAGCCCCAGTTAAATTAGGCTTAGCATAATCGTACATAGTACGAGGAGCAGGATTTTGATTCACCAGATTTGCGGCAACCACAGGAGGTAGCGGATTATTATCAGCCATCTCTTCGGTAGTATTAGTATCGTCTTCTTACTCTTCCTCTATGTATTGTAGACTTCGCCTTATCTCCCTACGATTTCTGCGAGCAGTACCTTTTATTTCACTGTCAAAAAGCAAGGGTCCTGACGGGTTCCTTCGAGTCATAAACTAGAGATACCTGCCAGAAGCAAAGAAAGAGAAAAATTAGAAAATAAAAGAAAAATAAATTGTAATAACAAAATAATAATGGCTAAATTAATAAAAATTAAGCGTTCCTAATATCTTAGTCCCTGGAAACGGCGCCAAAAACTTGATGTGTCTCTAACTAACTATGATCACAATAAAGGCAAGCGCACCTATCGTTTAATAGTATAGTTATGGTAAGACCGAAAATATCGTATCCACAAGGATCAAGAGTACTAGTAATTACTATCTTACTATTATCTAGCCTAAGAATTGGAGTGATTTCTTTTAAACTAAAACTAATTAAAAGCACGACAGAGAATGAATTGGGAAAAATACTTTTAGACAATTTTATGAAAGAGGTAATACCCAAGAAAGAATCCACCTAGACTTCACTTATTACTTCTGATTCATACGATTTATTCACTTGACTTAATCCGTAGAAATCCCTGATTTATGTTAATATCTCTTTCGAGACTAAAAACAACTGACTCTAGGTTGATTAATTGAAATTTCTTTCTAATTAAAACCCCTATTGTCGCATTAACTCGATCTATGGATTCCCTTATTATATTTGAATCTAATCCGGCAAATTTATGTCGCCCTATTTCTAGGGTTGCAATCAACTCCGCTTAATTGTGTTGATCTACTCTTAAATATGGACTTTTGCTCCTCTGAATAAGTACATTCGACTTGAATCAATAACCTGAATTATTAAAACAAGAATAAGAACTCACAATTAAGAATAAGAACAAGTATTTATCTTATAAATCAAATAGTAATAAGATCCATCTTAGGTTTCATCCCCTCAGGTATTTAAGGGATTTAGTTCATACTGATAGAGGGAAACATCTTAAAATAAGGAAAACTACAAAACATAAGAAAACCCAAAAAATTTAAGAGAAATTGATAGGAGATCTTCAGTCTTGATGGAGATCCTTCTTCCAAGCTGCTCCCAATGGCTGTCTTCGAGTATTTTCTACTTTCTACTCTGTGTGTCCGTTTAGGTTCTCCCCTGGGGTGTTTATATAGGCTTTGGAGCGCCTTTCTTAGCCTACAAGTAACCTTTTTCGAATAAAATTAGACTTGGGTTCGGCAGGGACACGCCCGTGTGACACGCCCGTGTGAGATAGCTTTAGCCGTGCTCGATCCTGCTCGTCACACACGGCCGTGTGGTCTGCCCGTGTACGATAGTCCAGGCCGTGTTGATTTCTGAGGTAGGCCCATTTTGTCCCTTTTTGGCCCGTTTCTCGTTCTTTTCGACTCCCTAAGCTCCCCTGAGTGTAAAACATGAAATTAAAGGATTAGGAGCATCGAATTCATCAAATCTAATGAAAATTCATCCAAAAATAAGCCAAGCATGGGGTCAAAATATGTATAAATTATGGTTTATCAAAGAGTTGACCGATAAGGGATTTGTTAGACTGAGTTTTTCTCACTGGGGTGCTCCCGTATTATTTATAAAGAAGAAAGACGGAACAATGAGGCTTTGCATTGATTACCGTCAACTTAACAAGGTAACTATAAAGAACAAGTATCCATTGCCGAGAATAGATGATTTGTTCGATCAACTGAAAGGAGCAACCGTGTTCTCAAAAATAGATTTAAGATTCGGCTACTATCAGTTGAGAGTCAAAGAATTCGATGTGTCGAAAACTGCTTTTAGAACGAGATATGGACACTATGAATTTCTTGTGATGCCTTTCGGTTTAACTAATGCACCCGCTATGTTTATGGATTTGATGAACCAAATTTTTCGGCTATATTTGGATAAGTTTGTAGTAGTGTTCATTGATGATATATTGATTTATGCTCGAGATGAGTCCGAGCATGTCGAAAACTTAAGAACGGTGTTATAGATTTTACGAAAGGAGAAGTTGTTTGCTAAGTTCAGTAAAAGTGAGTTTTGGCTTCGTGAAGTCAGATTTTTGGGACATATAGTTTCAGGTGATGGTATTTGGGTTGATCCGAGTAAAATTTCGGCAATTGTTGATTGGAAACCGCCAAAAAATATATCCGAGGTTAGAAACTTTTTAGGCTTAGCCGGGTATTATCGACGTTTTGTCGAGGGATTTTTGATGATTACTTCTCCTATGACTAAGTTGTTGCAAAAGAATGTAAATTTTGAATGGACCGATAAATGTCAACAAAGTTTCGAGAAGTTAAAGGCACGATTAATTGAAGCACCAGTTTTGGTACAACCTGAGTCGGGAAATGAGTTTGTGATCTATAGTGATACGTCATTGAATGGTCTTGGTTGTGTGTTGATGCAATAGGGCAAAGTAGTAGCTTATACCTCGAGATAGCTAAAACCACATAAAAAGAATTATCCGACGCACGATTTGGAATTGGCCGCCATCGTCTTTGCTTTGAAGATTTGACGTCATTATTTGTATGGTGAGAAATGCCGAATCTTTACTGATCACGAAAGTTTAAAGTACCTGATGAACCAAAAGGACTTGAATTTGCAACAACGGAGGTGGCTCGAGTTATTGAAAGATTATGAGCTAGTGATTGATTATCATCCGGGAAAAGCGAATGCAGTCGCAGATGCCTTGAGCAGAAAATCCTTGTATGCTTTGAGAGCTATGAGTACGAGTTTGGCTTTGTCTGACGACGGTTCGATTTTGGCCGAGTTGAGGGCTAGACCGTTATTTCATCAGCAAATTTGTGAAGTTCAAAAGAAAGACAAGGAATTGCAAGTTAAAAGAGTTCAGTGTGAATCGGGTAGTGATTCAGATTTTTGAATTGAACCAAATGATTGCTTGATGTTTCGTGATAGAGTATATGTACCGAAAGATGATGAGTTGATTCAAAAAATTTTACACGAGGCACACAGTGGTTGTTTATCAGTACATCCGGGCAGTGCAAAAATGTATAATGATTTGAAGAAGTTGTATTGGTGGTCGGGTATGAAAAGAGACATCTCTGAGTTTGTGACAAAGTGTTTGATCTGCCAACAAGTGAAAGCCGAGCATCAGGTACCTTCGGGTTTACTTCAGCCAGTGATGGTTCTCGAGTGGAAATGGGACAGAATCACGATGGATTTCGTGACAGGTTTGCCTCTGACTCCGAAAAAGAAAGATGCCGTTTGGGTTGTGGTTGATAGATTGACGAAATCGGCTCACTTTATACCGGTAAGTACTGACTACTCACTTGATAAGTTGGCTGAGCTGTATATTGCCAAAATTGTGAGATTGCACGGAGTACCTATGTCTATTATTTCGAGTAGAGATCCGAGATTTACTTCGAGGTTTTGGAAAAAGTTGCAAGAAGCCTTGGGTACAAAATTGAATTTTAGTACCGCGTTTCATCCGCAAACTGATGGTCAATCCAAAAGAGTAATTCAAGTTCTTGAAGACATGCTCCGATGTTGTGTTTTAGAATTCAAAGGTAGTTGGGAGAAATATCTACCTTTGGTTGAATTTGCCTACAACAACAGTTATCAGTCAAGTATATAGATGGCACCGTATGAAGCATTATATGGTCGCAAGTGTTGAACTCCTTTGTATTAGACTGAGCTCAGTGAGAAACAGATTCACGGGGTTGATTTATTTAGAGAAATCGAAGAGAAAGTGAAAGTGATCCGTGATAGTCTGAAAGCTGCTTCAGACCGACAAAAGTCATACGCGGATTTGAAAAGGAAGGAAATTGAGTTTCAGGTGGGTGATAAAGTGTTTCTGAAAGTATCCCCGTGGAAGAAAATATTGAGATTTGGTAGAAAGGGCAAATTGAGTCCGCGATTCATTGGGCCGTATGAGATTATTGAAAGGATTGGACCAGTAGCTTACCGGTTAGCTTTGCTGGCGGAGTTGGAGAGAATACACAATGTGTTCCATGTGACGATGTTGCGATGATATCGTTCTGATCCTTCACATGTAATTCCTCCGACAGAAATTGAGATACGACCAGATATGACCTATGATGAGGAACCAATTAAGATTCTGGCCCGAGAGGTTAAACAGTTGAGGAATAAAAATATAACACTAGTGAAAGTATTGTGGCAAAAACATAGTGTAGAAGATGCTACGTGGGAACCGGAAGAAGCTATGAGAAAACAGTACCCAAACCTTTTTATCGGTAAGATTTTCGAGGACGAAAATTCCTAAAGGGTGGGAGAGTTGTAACAGCCCGATTTAGGGGCTAGTCGGAATAGTAGTTTCGGAACCACTAACCCGAGGCTGAAGAAATTATTTTTTATATTATTATTTTATGTGTTATATCATGATTATATGAGTGCATGAAAATTTTGGTGAATTAATTTTAGTGATTTCATGCTTAATTGCGAAAAAGGACTAAATCGCATAAGGTACGAAAGTTTTATTTTACAAGCTAAAGGTGTTAAATAGCTAGAGACCTTTAAATTAGAGGTCCTTAATGTGCAAATAGGCCCTTCTAAGGGTGATAGCCGGCCATAGGGACAAAGAAATTAAATTTGGTCAAGGTTTGGTGACATTAGGTGACTAAATGAATAAAATAAAAATAAAACAAAGAAAGCTATCATCTTTTCCTATTATCTTCTTCTTCCACTAAAAATATCAACAAGAATAGGGGTTTGGAAGCTTGAAATTTTCAGCAACTTACACTCCTTGTAAGTAAGTGATTTTGGTGGTCATTCTTGATAATTTTTGTACTTTTGGGACCCTTGTAGCTTAATCTAGCTAATGAAAGGACTATTTTGTAAAATGGTTGAGATTCTAGGGTTTTTCCATGTGAGTATTCATGTGTTTACTGAAATTTTATGGAAGAAAATGAATCTTGGTTGTTTAATAAACAACTTTTGTGAAAGGATTTTTCATGAAAACACCTAATAGGACTATTTTGTAAAAGTTATAAAAATGGATAGTAAATGTGTGAAATAATTGGAATTTTGAGTTGCTATAAGAGAGAATATGAATCAGCTAGGGTTGGGTGTGTGAAAAATGAACACATTTCATTTTACGAGCTTAGGGGTAAAATTGTAATTTTGTGAAAGTCTAGGGGCAAAACAGTAATTTTGCCAAAATAGGAATTTTTGGAGTGATTTGATTAAGGTGGTTATTTAATAAGCTAAATATGTTATTATAGATCAAGAAGAACGTGGAATCAACCTTGACCGAGGAAAAGGCAAGGTTTCAGACTAAATTTACAAATTGACATATTTTGTATCGAGGTAAGTTTATATGTAAATGATACATCCTTTTTACTTATGTTTTTTACATATTAATTTATTATGTGAAATGTGAATGAATATTATTGATGTCTATTAAAATGATAGAAAGTGAAGAAATTCCCGGATGAACCTTCGGAATAGGAAAATGATATAGATAAACACCGTGAATAAGTAATTATTTTTGGTGGGATGTGTGCAAAACCACCGTACTTATTGTTATTGGTGGGTTGCGTGCGATACCACCGTGAATATGTGATTATTGGTGGGCTGTGTGCGATATCACTGTGTTATTTATTAATGGTGGGCTGTGTACGAAACCACCGTGTATCCGATATTATTCTGAAGTGTTCATCGAGAAACTTTGACTAAATGAAATTACGTGTGATTATGTAATGAAAAGTGCACGGTATATGTGCATGTAAATGTGAGCAATGTTTACGATATGTATTTAGGATGTGGTAAGATTTGAAATGAGTAAGTATAATTACAAGGTTTTGAATTGTTCTTGAATTGTATGTAATGTTCTTGATGAATAAGTATGTGGTATGATGTTCATTGTTTACATGTAGACTTACAAAGCTTAAGGCTTACTCCCTTTTCTTTTTCCTTGTTTTATAGTGTCAAAAAGTCAGCTCGAGATACGGATACCATAGGAGGATCACCCATACTAACCACACATTTTGGTATATTGAGATTTACATTGAATTATGGCATGTATAGGGACTTGATCTTTTTGGTTATATGTCATATTAGTTTAGCCAAATGTGTTGGCTTAGGATGATATTTGATTCATTTTGTATAAGGTCATGAGATGTGGCTCGTAATGATTATTTGGATGTAAATCTATTTATATATGCATGTATGTGTCATTGCCATTATGATATGGCCTATAATTATTGATGGTTGAATGATGATATGTTGCATGTGATTAAGGATGTTTGATGATGGTGAAGCACTTAGTTATGTTATATTAAGTGCCTTGATATTATATGTATATATTTGGATTAGTGTGGCTTTGATGTGGTGTAGGTTGGTGCAAGTATGGGTGGAAAAAAGGCTTGGTAAATAGCCTTATTTTGTCCACACATGTAGACACACGGGCGTGTGTCTAGGCCGTGTGTGACACACGGTCAGCCCCATGGGCGTGTGGTTTGGCCATGTGTCCCCATGCATCCTAATTTGGCAAAACAGAATGCCCAATAGTTAACCACACGAGCTGAGGCACGACCGTGTGTCTTAACCGTGTGGAAGACACGGCAAAAGACATGGGCATGTGCCCAGGCCGTGTGAAGTCTGCACTTGATTTTAGATATTTTATTCGCCACACGGCCTAAGGACACGGGCGTGTGTCTTGGCCGTATGACTTATTTGGTTGATGGCGTCATAAACAGAATGTCCCTTATATTTGACACGGCCTGAAGCATGGGCATGTGATATGCCACACGGGCGTGTTGACCGTTTTGATGAAAGTTTTCTAAGTTTTCCTAGAAGTTTCTAAAATTTTTGGTTTAGTCCCGAACCACTCCTTATGTATGTTTTGGGCCTCGTATGCTTGTTTAAGGGGTGATATGAAGGTTTATGAAAGTTTTAAATTTGAATGGGAATTCATGACTCAGTTTTGTTTGATTCCTTGCTTATAAGTCCGGTAACGCCTCGTACCCTATTCCGGTGTTGAATACGGATAAGGGGTGTTACAGGCCGTGTGACTAATTTGGGAATTAGGGATCCCACACGGGCGTGTGTTTTGGAACACATGAGCGTGTCTGGTGGCACACGGGCGTGTGAGACCCTCACACGGCCTTGTCTACTCTTCACTTGACTTTAGCGAAATTGGGCAGTGAGTTACACGGCCTATTCACACGGCAGTGTCCCTACACTACACGGGCGTGTGCCTCTGTCACACGGCTGTGTGCTACCCTTTACACGGGCGTTTAGACCCCCCACACGGCTTAGACTACTCCACACGGGCGGAGTACATGGGCGTGTGGCCCTATCTCGCCAGATTTTGGTTCTAGGTCAATTTAAGCGTATTTGTGACTCTGTTGTTTCAACCCTTGGCTAAGCTTTAGTAAGGGTAATTATGACTCTGTTCTGACTTCGGCTTAGGTGAGATTCGTGATTGGTTGCATAACATGTTTGTTTCTGAACCCGACTGATAGGGTGTGTGTGTGCAATATGCTTCTGTTCGATTGTCTGGCTAGGTGTCACTATTCTGTGAGGTTACATAGCCATTGAATCTGAATATGGGTAATTGAGTGTACTCCTATCTGAATCTGACTGACTGGATGTAAATGACTGTCTGTAATCTTGTACTCTGATTCTGTTCATCTGTTTGCACACATACATATGTGTATAATGTTTTTAGGTGGGATTGTGAAGAGAAGGAAGACTGAAACTGAACTGAACTAGCAGCTGATCCGCTGGTTGATAGCCCTAATACCCAGAGGGTCGTGGGTAGTCCGAATACCCTGAGGGTCGTGGACTTTACCGGTATAGGGGTTTATTGCATTGCACTGTATCGCTTATACGTCAGCTTCGCTGCGTATCGTCATTATCTGATCGGGCAGCTCATACTACATGTCTGTACCGCAGTTTACCGCATGGCACTGTACAGCTTACTGATAGCCCCTAATACCTAGAGGGTCGTGGGCAGTCCCAATACCCTGAGGGTCGTGGACGTTATTGGAGTACAGGAATGGATGGGCTCTACGAGGTCCTATGTGGTGTGATTGGTTGGATGAGCTCAAACAGCTCTTATGTGGAGTAATGGGGGACAGAGTGGTGTGTTGGCTGGAGGGGTGGGTTTTATAACTCAATTGCATTCATAAGCATCTGTTTGACTGTTCTATGCGCTAGAATATCTGATTGTTCTGTTTGACTAAAAAGAACTTTTGTGGTTCTACGTACATTGTAACTCCGATTGTATCTGACTAACTAAATAGAATTGGTGACTCTTTTGTGAACTATGATTATCTGATTGAGACTTTTGTATCGAAGTTACCGTCTGATTCTGTAAGTATGTTCCACTTCTGAATTGCTACGGGTTTTCTGTTTCTGATTCTGTTGTAGCTGGTTTTTGACTCACACTGAGCTCGAGTAGCTCACCCCCTCTTAGCGTTTCTTTTCAAGTACCCTTTCTGGACTCTGATGCTGGACTTAGTAGACGGAGGTCTCGGACAGTCTCGGTGGAAAATAAAAGAGTATCGGTTCATATTACCAGTTATATGTGGTTAAACCATTTTTGGAATGTAAGATTTTATAAAGCTGTGGTACATATTCTGTTTTAAGTTTTATACATTTTTATTCCGTTTATATAAACATATATTTTAACTGAAATTTTTCTAATCGGATTTTAAACGATTAAATGGTACGATTCAACATGTTAACTTGTTTTGTGAAAATTCTCCTACGATCACTTCGGTGATCAATGTGACATCCAGAATTTGGTCTAAACTTCTAGGTCGGGTTTGGGGTGTTACAAATGGCATGTACCTAGGATGTTATGTTTGTTATTTTGGAAAATGATTATAAATGATGTTATATTGTGATAATGGTTGGTTTTATATACATAAATATAAGTTATGTGTTTGTTAAGGTGACAAAATGGCATATTTTGGTTATATGAATGAATTTGTTATATGCAAATTTAGATTGATTTGGATAAAACATATGAAGTATTTATGAATATACATTGGTTAGTTTATTAAATTGATTATTTGTCATGTTTTGGATGTATTTGATTATGTTTTGGATTGGTTGAATAATTGGTTGTTGAATTTCTTATGGTTTAAGATTGCAGGGTTGGTAAAATTTAATAAATAAGACTCATTTTGAGTCCACACGGCTTGGCACACGGGCGTGTGACCAGACCGTGTGAGACACACGGCTTACACATGGGCGTGTGGATAGGTCGTGTGTCCCCTGCAATTTAATTTTTTAAAAACATAATGCCTAGGTTTTGCTACACGGGCAGAGACACGAGCGTGTGTCTCAGCCGTGTGAGGGACACGGCCTAGCACACAAGCGTGTGGCTTAGCAGTGTGAGGTAAGTTAGGGAGTTACACGGGGTAGAACACGGCCTGAAGCACGGGCATGTCATAGGGTCACATGGGCGTGTGAGCCTTGCATCTAGAAAAATTTTTGAAATTTCCTGAAAAATTCTCTGAGTTTCAGGTTGAGTCCCGATTTGATTTTAACACGTATTTTGGGCCTCGAGGACCCTTTAAAAGGGACTATATGATTAATTTATGTAATGTATGCTTATTGAATTATGAAATGTTTGTATTTGTTCTGAAATATTCGGTAATGCTTCGTAACCATGTTCTGGCAACGGATAAGGGTTAGGAGGTGTTACACTTTCTTCTTCATCTATTGAAGTATTTTTTTCATCAGATTTGTAACTTGTAAAATTTATATCTTCCAAGTTTATAGAATTATCAGAATTATTAGAATTATTAAAACTACTACTATTGTCTATAGTTTCATAGTTTAACATATAATGATAATTAAATAATGCAAATAGGTCTTTATGTTTTTCATAAAGTTGTTCTATTAGTTTTAGATATTCTATTCTTTCATTTTTATCAGATGTCTTAGTAAATTTATCCTTCCAATGTTTTATAACTTGTTTATAGGATTGGAAATCATATTTTTGTTGATAAGTAAATTTTCTTTTCTGTTTTTCAGGTTTTTTATGTCTTTTGTTTTTAGAAGACAATTCTTCAGAGGAAGTGTCTTCTTCTTCTGACAAAGTTAATATTATGTTACTATTTCCATAATATAAAGGTCCTAAATCTATTTCTTGTTCTATATTTTTATTAATAAGAACTTGTTCTAATTTATTATTAACTTCAGATAAGATTTTTTTAGATTTGTTGTTCAAATCTCGTTCTGTAACTTCTCCTAAATTATTTTGTTGTTCCATTTTACTTATTTTATTATATAACTTATGAAAATATATAGAAGTAATATCTATTAAACTATTAAAACCCTTACTAAGAGTTGAAATATTGTTTTCATTTTTAGAATCAATATGCATAGCATGATTGCAAATTTTATCCTTATATAGACAATCATTTTCTTCCATGAAATTTATCTCAGGTACCTAAAACCGTCTGTTATCTTTATATGTTCTTACTTTAAAAAGCCAATAGTCTCACCCAGACATAAATAGGCTATTGTCAGACAGAATAACAGATATATGGGTTTTAAGATAAACAAGCATGAAATAAACAGAACTGCAAATAAGGGATAAGAACTTACAATGAATACTACAAAAAATATTTAAATCTAATCCAATTCATTTGTCAAAGGCTTGGACTTTTCTGTTAGCTTGTTTAGCTCTGATACCAATTACAAAGGATACGAAAGACAGTAGATAATATTACAAATTTACAAAATAAAACTAGTAGTAAGGAAAAAGTTTTTTACAAAAAAAGAGAGGATGGTGGATAAAAGTAGATATCAAGAGAGGATGGTGGATGAGAAGTGGATAGAGAAAGGTTTTTCCAACTATCTTCGATGCCTTCCTTAGGCTTCTTTCATCTCTATTTATAGGAGAATTCTTAAACTCTGTTTAATTTTCTTTGAATCCCGCACAGTTTTTCTAATAAGGATGATGTCTAATAATTGATTTGATGATTTTTGTCATGACATAGTTGCTTCCACGTTGCTTCCTTAACTTGGATGTTGCTTTTCCAAGTTGCTTCCTTTTTTGTCTGAACTTGGATGTTATGTTTCCAAGTTGCTTTCTTTTTTTGTCTAGACATGGATGTTGCTTTCACATGTTACTTCCTTAATATTTTTATTGGTTTCTTCTAATTGGCTTTTATCTTTCCTGAATATTATCTAGATTTATTTCCTCAATTTCATCTAGATGTAATGAATCGATTGACAGTCTTGATGAGTTTCAATTTTCTCACGTATTCTTGATTTCTTCTATTATGTGTGATGGAAAACCATCAATCTCCATGTCAGCTATCTTTTTTAATAGTTGAACGGATTCTTTATTTCTATCATCCTGAGTGTATCCGACTCCAGTATCATATGCCAATATTCTTCTTCCATCAGTCCAGAGGCTATAAGTTTTTTGCTGAGGTAAATATTGGGCTTTGGTCATTAAATCTACTCTTGCTTGGATCTGATAATAACTGGGATTATTGTAACACTTGTCAATATTTTTTGTCAAGTGTTCTCTCTCCTTTTTAGCTGCTGAAAGGTTGAAACCTCCAACCATTTTTTTAATGATCCAAATTTGATATGGCTGATAAAATTTTTCTTTTTCAGCTATACCAATAAGACTGCTGATTTCAAGATGAAAATAATAACATAAATCATCTTCTTATACCGTACGTAATAACATAGTTTTAATAAATGTAGAAAAATCTTTTAATAAATGGAAAGAAAAATTTTGAACTATTATTTCTTTAACAAAACCCCATTCAATACTGCTTATATCAAATGGTTCATGATCAAGTCTAAACTTTATACTAGGGAATTTTTTATTTAAATCGTTTGTGAAAACATAAGCTTGTAGAAAGTATTTTGAAAAAGCTTTTTGAAATTGAGCTTGCTGGTTGCAAATAGCTTCATTTATTTTTGTAAATATTTCTACAGGCAGAATATTCCTAGCCTTATTATATAAACATAACCTAAACATTTTATTTATAACCGAGTTATTTGTTCCTTTATTAATAAAATACTGAAATATATCAAGAAGATTGTTTATCTCCTTAATATCTAAATAACTAATTTTTAGTTCTTCCCAATCTCGATATAAAATGGATTTTAATAATAAATCATGAGCTTCTTGTTCTTTAATTGTTTTTTCAACTAAAAATTGTGAAAGCTTAGTAAGAGCTCTCCTGAAATTAGCTATTTGCTCAGTAATATGGGTTTTCTATATTTCATTAATAAAATTATATAATTCTGATGGTAAGCCTGGATTATAAAAATCTTTTATTTCCTGAATTTGTTGTGGTTTCAACAAATTTTCTAATGCATAAATCTTTTCTGCTCCTTTTATGATTTCAGCATAACTGACTTGATATGCTGAATTTGGATCTTGAGACCAAGGTAATTAACTTACCGGTTGTGGTGTAAATGATAATTGAGTTCCAACTGGTTGTCTTACCATTAGATATGGAATGTAATATCCTTGGTTAGGATAAAAAGATACTTGAGAAGGTATTGTCATAAATCCTTGATTAGGATTTATTGATTTGAAAGTGTTCCCTTTGTTGGGTCTTTTATGAACAGTAGTCCATCCACCGACTTTTTCTAGAGGTTGTTTACCTCTGTCCATTTGGCCTGCTAAGATAATCAGCAATAATATTGCCAGTTCCTTTTACATATAAAACTTCAAAATTAAAAGTACATAATTCATTATACCATCTAATTCTTCTGAGTACCGTTTCCAAACTTTTATTAGTAAGGAAATGTTTAATCACTGATTTATCGTTTTTATAATAATTTTTCAGTGCTAAATATATAAGAAAGTTTTTTATTCCTTTTTTTATTGCTAATAATTCTTTTTCATATATGACATAATTGATTTCATTTGGTTTAATTTTTTCTGAACTATATCCACATATTAATTCTTCGTTATTTATTGTTTTAGCTTTTAAAATACCCCAATGATTTTGTGAAGCGTCTATTTCTAAAATTAATTTATCACATTGTTTAGGTAAATAAACTTTTGGAATTTAATTAATTTCATATTTTATATTTTTTATGATTTCAGAGTCTATTTTAAACCAGATAAAGGGTTTATCATTTTTTTAATTTTTCATATAACCTACCTATTTTTTCAGATAAGTTAGGAAATAAATTTCTTCCATAATTAATAATTCCTAAAAATTATCTTCAATTTTTTCAGGAGATTCTTTTATTTTTACTATAATATCATCTTATAGTTTAAGACCATCAGCAAATAATTTTAATCGTAAGAATTTATTTTTGTTTTTTCTAGCTCTATTTTCTTAGGATTTAGTATGATTCCATGTTTTATGAATTATTGAGAAATGATATTTAAATGTTTTCTATGTAATTCTAATGTGTCTGAAAATATCAAAATATCATCTATATAAACTACACAATTTTTTTTGTATTTATTAAATATAGAATCCATCCATCTTTGAAAGATTTATGGTGCATTACATAATCCAAATAGCATTACTTTCTATTGATAATATTCATTAGGTGCACTAAAAGTTGTCAAAAGCTTGAACTTTCTGTTAGCATGATTTGTCAGAATCCTAATTTACAATCAAATTTAACTTGATTAATTAAAATATTTTACTTGTTTAACTTAATTAATCTCTTTGAATATTTATTTTGCTTTTAACCTTGTTTATGGGAAAAGAAGATGGGAAATCATCATGAACGTACAGTTCTTATAAACTGACAAATGAACTGGATTAGATCAGAAGTTACGTAGCATCCGAGCCCACTTTCCTGAACGACCAAACCTATCAAGCACCAACACCTTATGCTTCATCAGTCTGCTCCCCCATCAATCACACAGCCAAGCAGAAAAAGTTTTATTATAATACAATAAGGAAAAAGAGAACGACTCAATGATTTACAGTAACTTGTTTTGTAGCTGCCAACTACCTTTGTCACTAGCCAGTACCAAACACATTTGATAGGCTGTGTATGTACGATCAGACTTTAAATTAAGGTTTTTAATTCGCATCCTGGTTCTTTTCACAAAGGGACGGCAATACGAGATTAGGGTTTAATGCAAGGGAATAAAAAGGAAGGCAAAATAATCAGCAGATGACAAATACAAAGTATCTAATAAAACTGTACCAAACTGCTTCCCAGATGTTAGGTAATCTGAGTAAGTGGTTGAATGATGACAATGCTTTCCTTGATGGGACTCCTCCCATTAACCTATAGTCTGTACAATCAACCGCAAATGGTTTCCTAAGAACCCTTTTTTGTTAAATTTATATATTGACACTAAACACTGAGCTGGGTTCACATAAGAACACCAAGAACAAGCTACGTTGGAGTAAGAACTGTTCTATATATCTAGTCCTACTAAAACACCAATGTCCTTTTCGACCTGTGGAAATGAGTAATATTCAAGGTTATATATATAAATGGCGAACCAGTAGAGCTAACAATTGCAGCGACTGGTTCAAAAATTAGTAATTTTTTTAATAGAGAAAAGCCAGTTTTGAGGATTCAACAACCATCACGAGGGATGAAACTCGGGAGATATCTCATTCATTCAAAAGAAAGTAGAAACATCTGTTACAAGAAACAAAGTCCTATCAGTTACAAAGCAAAATAATCTCATTTCTAATTTATTTCATATATATGTATGCAAATATGTAAGTATGTATATTCCCTATTACTTCAACAACCGCAGCTGCGGATGTTCCCCTCAGCCATCGGTATTTGTCATGTCAAAGGCTTAAAATCTGACTAGATTGTTTGGTTAAATCTAAAATCGAAAAAATTAATAGTTCCAATGGTATCATATAATAACTGAAAATAGGGTAAAATTATTGAGGTAAATTATGCTGAGAGTTGTTAATGGCACTCAAGAGTCTCAACGGCAGAGTATCACTGAGGTGGTTAAAAGACTTATCTTATTTAGTTTGGCAATTTAATGAGCTAATTCTGTGTTGTTATTTTCAAGGACCTTGGTCAATCTATGAAAATCAATCATTGACATTTAAAGATAGGAGTAGATTCGAGTGGATCAATTAAGTCCTAGGAATGTGGATATTTGATTGAGATGGTGTTACTGATATTAAAGAGCATATCTTTGAGTAATTTTTTTTTTATTGATGTAATATTTATTTTTAAGGAATTACTTTTTATTCACCTAGATCTATATTAGCAAGCCGAAATTGATATATGCTTTTAGGCTTATCTAGGCTTTGTAATGAGAGCTTATAAGTGCAATCTATTTTGTTCATTATGAAAATATCTCGTGAGAGAGTGCAAACTAATATTGTAAACATTGTTGAGTGTTTGCTACCCAAGTTCTCAATGGGAGGATTTGGAGGTGAGTGATCTAATTTGTAGGTACAAAGATGAGATCTCTATACTTGATGAGTAATAGAATGTGAATCACTTGTTGTATTCGTAATAAAAGATATTGAAATTACTCACTGAGTTAGGCTCCATAGATGTAGGGAAACCGAACTGCGTAAACAAACCTTAGTGTTATTTCTGTTTCATTTACACAATTTTTTTTGTAATGTCAAGCCGTAGTAGCCACTGCAGTCTAACGCTTCTATTGCATTTGTTATTCTAAGCAAACAAGCAATATAAGATAGCAACAAAAATAATAAAATAATAGTCGAACTAATTAAAAGTTTGATTAAAAATCGTCAGAAGCGTGTTATAACTAGCTTAAATATTTACTAAATATTTATTTTTTATAATAAATAAAATAAATACTTATATATTAATACAAAATTATGTGACATTGTTAAAAAAAATTAAAAAAATTTACCTTTAAATTTTTTTAAAAAAATCACCCAGTTAGATCATTGGTTAAAACTTCTTTATTAATCAGCTATAAGATTCGTACTTTTTTTGGAATAATCTCATTATAGGTTTTGATCCTATCTGTTCTTTTTGACATAATATGTAGAACTACTCATAGTACTTCCTCAACCCATAAATAGGAGGATAATACGCTTCGGCGCACTCAAACCCACATCCTCCTGCATTGACAACAATGTCTATGCCAATCGTACTAAGACTCAACAGGCACTTCGATATTGTATTTTTAAGTAGTTTCCTCTAAAGATTTATATGGAACATTTAAAGACATAAATACTCTTATACTATGTTTTATTAAAAGAGTATTTTAAAAAATTTCTACCCGAGTTTATGTATAATTTATTCATGACATTAACTCAACCAAAAGCATTACAAAAAGTATACTTCTAATTCGACAGCATGCATAAACGCATGGAAACTATATATTTTAGTTGAATTCTTTAGTTTGTTATATATTAATAACTAGTTTGTTTTTGGTGAGATGCACAAATGTAATAATTAAAATATATTATATTCTATTCGTAAAACATATATTAATTAAAAATATAAAATTTACATTAAAATCTCCATTTAAAAATAAATAATTTAGAATTTAAATACTTTTAATGTAATAAAGTGATGATGATCATTAAATTTGTGCAAAAAGAATAATCTATTTTTAAACAAAACATTAATATCCAATTAATTGAAATCTGTCTTAATAATTATCAAAATAGGTGATAAATAAATTAGAGGATTCACTTGCATTGGTGTAAAACTAAAGTTATTTTATATTCTTTTGTATTTTTTGTACGATTAGTAATTTAATGATTCAACTGTTGAATTTAATATTTCATTCATATAGATTATGAATGTCAAATTTGATGTAAATTAAAATTTTCAACTATTTTTTATATACAAAATATTCAACCATTATATATATATTGAGTATTATAGATCAATATGATAGAGATTTTAGATATGTTCGAAAATTTACATGCATGATGAATATAATTATATCGATAAATTAAACTGTTGAATCATTAAAATATTAATCATACAAAACGGTGTTAAATAACTTTAGTTTTACACCGATGTAAGTGAATCCCTCCTCAATAAATTAAATTGAAACTAATAATTTATTTAAAATAAAATATGTTCAAATATTCAAATTCTATAAAAGCATATTAAACCATTTCATTATTTAGCAATCATATTTATATAATCTAAATATAAATTATAATTTTTATTTTATTTATTTCTTACCATATTTGATGCAACCATATTGACCCATAAGCAATGCCCAACGGGGCTTTGTTTAAAATCAGATTGAGATGGGCTCACATTTGCCCAAAAACTAGAATTTGGAGGACTCAGCAGGCCTGCTATATAAACTAAAAAGCTCCTGCTTCAAATAAAGCCATAGCTGCCCATTTTAGGTTGAGACTTTGAGGAAGGTTTCTTTGGGTGCTAGATAGACTTTGATGAGGGTTTTCAATGCTTATTAACGTAATAAATTTTTATTTTTTTAGTAAACTAGCTCAGGTCACATTTTAATCATTTATATTTTGAAATGTTATATTTTAATTACTTACATTAATGTGTTGTAACAGCGGTGTAACAATAAGCTGACGTGACACGTTAAATTATCATTTCAAATAAAAATTTTAGGTTAAATTATACAATTGGTCCCTATATTTTTTTTATTTTAAGCAATTTAATTTTTTTATGTTCTTTTCACTTTCCTTTTTTTTTTCTTTTTTCTTTTTTCTTTTCATTCTTTTCTACTTCTTCCTCTGTTTTTCTCCCTTCTCCATTTCTTTTAATGTAGTTTTTCTATATTTTCTATTTGTTAAAACTAAAGGGAAAGACAAAAGAAAAATTAAATTGTTCAAAAAAAATATATAGGAACTAGTTTTAACAAATAGAAAATATAGAAAAACTACATTGAAATAGATGGAAAAGGGAGGAAAACAAAGGGAGAAGCAGAAGAGAATGGAAAACAAAGAAAAAAAAGAAAGTTAAAAGAACATAATAGAAAAAATTAAATTGCTCAAAACGAAAAAAATATGAGGATCAATTATATAAGTTAACCTAAAAATTTTCTTTGAAAAGATTATTTAACGTGCCACGCGAGCTTATCGTTAACGGTAATTAACGGTTCAGTGACTAAAATGTTACAACACGTTAACGTAAGTGGCTAAAATGTAACATTTCAAACATAAGTGATTAAAATGTAATCTGATATAAAAAAAAGTGACTGTTTTAATAGTTTAGACTTTAGAACTAATTTTATATTAGGGATACCTCCACATTTATCTAATTAATACAATTTAAAAAATCATAATAAGTTTATATAATTCCTCAATTTTTAAATTGAAAAAATAAAATACGTTAAAGATGATGTTGCCACATGAGACATAATTTTTAAATTTTTAATTAAAATATTTTATAGTTTGGCATGAGACATAATTTTTAGTAAATTGATTTGATAAGACTGGAGAAATTCTTTTGCATTGTCAAGGACAAGGTGAAGCCACGAGTTTGGTTGGATCTGAGTTACCACCGTTTAATGGCCAAAAGGTGTGTTCACATGCATCGTTAAAATAAAACTATAATTTCTATTGGGCATAATGCCAAAAATACACCCCTAACATTTACACCTTTTTGCATTTTGCCCCTACTTCTTTAATTTTTGTACACTTTAGGCCATACTGTTTGGACATTAAAATTTAATGGTGCTGAAATGACCAAAATGACTTATACGGTTATACCCTAAATTTGACATAATTTTTTTTAAAAAAAAATACAAAAATTAAAGTTAAGAAAAAGAAAATGAAACATCGACATTCTTCAAAACTCCAATCAATAAAAAATAGAGAGCATGTTAACTATGAAACTTTGAAGTACCAGTCGAAGACAAAACAAAAATGGATCGCATTGAGGAATATGAAAAACGAATGAATTGACAATAGTCTTCATAAATATTTGATGTTGATCCGAGGCACATGCCAAGCTTCTGTCCGAGTAAAATATTATGGAGGCTCCTATATTAAATGTTATATTATGTTTTGTCTCATTTATTTAAAAAATAAATAAATTAGTTTTTAAATATTAGATAAAAAAATTAGTCTTTTTCGTTAAAAATATCATCTATTTGTATTGTTAAAAATTGGTATGGCTAACAAAATAATTAAATAATAACATATGTGCCTCATGCTGATGTATAGAGACCAATTTTTTAATATAAAAAATAGATAAAATTTTAACAAAAAGATCAATTTACTTTTTAATCTAATATACTCATTTTTTGAGCAATAAAAATAATATGTAATCTGACTCTTAATGTAAGGATCTCTATTATACTTTTAGTGTTTGACATGGTCCCATATACCATCCCCTCCGAGAATGAAATTATCACCATACTTTGGTCAATTTTGGCATTATATTTTTATATTATTATTAATTCAACATCAATTCAATTATTAAAAAAAAAATAAATTTGAATTTTAAGATAAAACCATAAGTTTGTTAAATATTTTTTTTATAAATATAATTTTTGTCATAATCAAATTAATTTGTACCGAATATCGTATAATTAAACATATTGTAGAAAGTAGTATCAGAAGGAACAAAGGTGACAGCTTAACGGCAAAAACCAACAGATAATTTGCTGTGCAGCTTGGAAGCTTAAATATCTAAAACAAAATCAATTTAATTGTTAGCATAAATATTTAGTTATATTTATCCCCACCTATCGACTCACTTGTTTTACCATTAAAATTATATAGATTAGAATTCGTATTGCTTAATGGCCAGAGTGTTTATTACCCCAAGTGTGACATGATTTTAAGTCGCGCTAATCATATTGTTAGGGTTTTACTTTTCTATTGTAATTCACTAAAAAAATTATATAAATTAAACTATATTTTTATAATTAAATATTAAATGAAAATAATGTTTTATTGCTTGATAAATGATTTGGACCTTTGGACAAGTCTTATCCAGAATTTGACTACTGGAGAATGATGCTACTACTGCTACACACTGTAGCTCTTTGGTGGTTTAAGGAACTTAGTTAAATGGTATGATAATAATTATAGACATTTCAGATTTTGTATTTTATTTTATGAAGAGATTATACTAGAAGAATGTTTTAAAATTTTGAAATTAATTTAATTGTTTAAAATATATGGTTCCAAAATATTAAAATATATCTTTTTAAAATTTGTATTAATTCTATTATCTTAAATTTAACAATTTAAAATTTATGTTGTTATCCAAATATTTTTATAATTTTCTTAATTTTTACTGTTAACATAACTTGTTTTAAATATTAGAATGAATTGCTCAAAAAATCCAGATTAAAATTTTATCTAATCAATAAATACTTAAATTTAAATTTAAAAATTAACCGCGGGCTTAAATAAATGTCTCAACTATACCGGTTGTTTAAACTTGATCGTTAACTTTCTTGATAGATTCAACTACTCACTCAATTGGTCATGTCAATTTGTTATTCAGTGGACTAAATATGATAAATATGAATCTTATCTATTTACCAATTGTACATCGTCTAACACTTAATCAATGGTATCTTTTTTATTTAATGCTCCCTTCTCTCGATTTGACGCTAAAACGAAGTTCTATCTTCTAAACCAAAGATTTAGCCAGATTAAATCAAACTACTCATAAATTAAAGAATAAAAAATAAGTGAAAGAGAAATTTTATTCAAAGGAAAACTTAAAATAAAATAAACAATGGTTTGTTGGTGGCTACAGTGACGTCCCCTCTTTCTTTCATTCTCTTCTCACTATTCTCCTTTTTGATAAAATAAAATAAAATCCTAAAAATGAAAAAAAAATAAAGAAAGTTAAGTAAGATTTTAAAGATAGAATTAATTTAATCTTAATTCATCTTTTAGATAAAATAATAATAAAAATAAATATTTTTAAATTCTAAATGTTTTATACGTTTAACTTTTCTATCTCACGATAAATTCATGTTTTTAACGTATTTCAATTCTTTAAACTTGTGTTGTACATATATAAAAAATAGTCAATAAAATACTAAATTAATAACATCTGTATCCAAAATTGATTAGAATAAATCACTAAAAATATGTTAATTAATCTTATTATCATAAATTTTCATATTGCATCAAAATAAATTTACTTACTAAAAGATATTTGTTTCTATTGTGTAATTTATTTTTTTCATCTTCTAAATATTATAAAGTTTTACACATAAGATGTTTATATTGTCTACATTTTTTTTAAATGTTTTAATTATTTTTTATTTTATCATATTTTGAAATATTTCATAGTTTACCTGATTAAATATTATATTTTAATTTTAAATTCTCATTGTACATATTCTCGTTGTACTGATTGGGACGAATTTAAGGAGGCGAGCAAAGTCTTTAATTTTTTAATTTTTTATTATTTAACTAGTCACTATCCGAGAAACACCTCATTAGTTACCTTGTACGGTCATAAACATTTTTTTATTGCATAATTGGATATGCGGTGGCTGTGGTATTTACGTTACTAAAATCATATTATAATAATTTTATTTAAAAATAATAAAATATTATTTAGTTATTTTAGATAAATATTAAATAAATAACATAAAATTTAAAAAAAAAAAATAGAACAAAAGATGCCCATACTCGGAACAAATTGTTGTTTAAGGCGATCGAATTGTGATCCCTACTTAACATTTTATGTCCACTAATTAGCTATTTTTTTTGTTAAAATAAACAAAGAAAATTACATAGAGTAGATCATAAGCAAATTATCTAAAGAATTATCATCCTTCAAAATCTCTTTAATCTTTAAAAGAGGAACCTCGAATATATTTAAAAATTCAGTACTTGGTAGAGTCATTTTCGCCAAAGCATCAACTACCCGATTAGTATCTCTGGGAGAATAATTCAAGGACTAATTCTCTTTAAAGGCTATAATTTGTTGAATCCTCCTTATCAGAGATTTTTTTGGATCACCAGACTTACTGTCATTGATAGAAATCACATTCTCAAGATTGTGTGATTGAATAATGATCTCATCATATCTTTGTTTTTGAAAAATAAATAGTCCATCCAATAAGCCCCACAATTCAGCAGTTCCAACTGAACATTTCCCCCCAAAAAATTATTACTTAAGAAGTTTTCAGTTTCCTTTAAGGCTTCATTTATAATTCGGGGTTTTAAATTATACCTTCTTCTAATATCTATTTTATTTATTATTTTGTTTTTTGTTTTTAATTTATTTAAGAAATAAAATATATTAATAAAGACATAAAATGCAATATATTTTTATTATACATCAATAATTTCAAATAAAATGGTAGTTCAGCTATTAAAGTAAAACAATAAATAAATATCGAAGGGATAGACTAAAATTCCCAACAGTCATTAAACTGATAAACTTAAATTTAAGAAAATAATTTTAATGGTATTTACATTTTTAAATAAAAGTAGGGACTAAATTTGTAATAAACAAAGAGTACAAAACTTAATTTCATTACTTTAAATTTTTTATTCGCTTTTCTATACGTTTCATTACTTTTTAGTAATTTAATTATAGGTAAATTATCTAGTTGATCACTCAATTTTTAGGATACTTTCATTTTTGTCACGCAAAATGAAATTCTTGCAAATTGGTCAGTCAATTTTTAGGGCGCTTTCATTTTAGTTACCCAAGTGTTAAATTTCTAACAACGGTTAACTATATACGCCACATCATGTTTGCATTTTCTTTTTAGTCACCTAGCTTTTAGGTTATTTTCATTTTGATAACCCAAAAATATATATATTTTTAATTATTGATTGGAATAAAAAAATTAAGGATTAAAGTGAAAAGCAGTAGGAACTAAAATAATACACAAAAATTGTCAAATTGTACTTGTTTATCCTATTATTGAAAATGCTAAATTTGGGTTTTGAAATATAAATTTTTAAATATTAAGATTCAAAATTATAGCAGTAAATCGGTTGACATTATCAATTGATAAAAAAATTTAACAAATTTATTTAATTTATTTTGATGTTTTAAAATCATGTTAAAAAACATCAATGAAAATTATTGACTTTAATAGTTGTATGTGAAACCCAAATTTATTTTGATTATATGATCTTGAATCTTTCATGCTAAGCTAAAAGTAAAGAAAAATCCTTATAATTAATTAAATTAATAAATTTTATCTTCCATTCCAAACAAAACTCATAATTTCTTCATCACTTCTTTACTCAAATGAAAAAGAAACAATTAATTTAATTAATTGCTTTCCTTTACTTTTAGCTTAGTATGGAAGATTCGAGACTATATAATCAAAAAAAAAATTAAGTTTTGTAGGCAATTATTAAATATGAATTATTTGAGTTGATTTCATTAAGAATAATTTAGAACATAAAATAAAATTTTAAAATTTAAAAGAAGATTAAATTAATTAATTTTAATATTATAATACCAAATTGGTTGACATTCTTGGATGGATAAAAAAATTCAATAATTTATTCAATTTCTTTTGATATTTTGAAATTTAAAATTTGAATATTAAAATAAAATTTAGAATTTCAGCAGTGGGTAAACAAATACAATTTGACACCTTTTGTGTGTTATTTTAGTTTCTATTACTTTTCCATTTTGGCAATTTTTATTTTTATTTTATTTTTAGGAGACCAAAATGGAAGTGTAAACAGGATGTAATGTGTACATTGAATCACCTTTAGAGCTTTAATGCTTGGGTGACCAAAATGAAAGTACCCTAAAAATTAGGTTTCTAATTAGGTAGTTTACCCTTTAATTATATATCTTCGTGATTAAGTCTTAAATAAGCGCGGAAAATCAGGGAGGGGGGAATAAATAATAGCTGGGCAGGGGGAATTTACAGCACACCCGCAGTCTGGACTGAAAGCACCATTTGGGATGGGCGTGGGTCCCCTCTGCCCTAAAGTAACCCATCTTGTCCTCTGTGTGCAACCAAACCAGGCTCCAAAAAGAAACTATTAAAATATATCCAGCCGTTATAAAGAGGCGCGCGTTCACTTGCCACGTCAGCTTCACGTTAACTTTACGACTCTCCGTTAGTTCTATGTTTCCGTCTTAATGTTCGTTTAATCTCTCCTAAATTTCGCTTCCATCTTCAACCATTTATTCTTCTTATTAATTGAAGACATAAAAGGAAACATATAATAAATGAATTTTTATAAAGCTAAGAAGAATTTTTGCTTGAACTGTTGAACTAGACCCATTTTGTGTTTTGCTCTCACTCTCACTCCAATTCTCACTCTCTTTTCTCAATCACTTTGTGTGAGTAGTTTCTCCATCTCTACTTTCTCTTTATTACTAAACTTGATCAAAAGTCAAGGTTTTTTTTCTTCCCCTTTGGGCAGCGGAGGGATTTTATTGAGTTTTAGTGATACCCTTTTGCTGGTTTGATCATTGAAGCTAATGAGATTTCAGTAATTGGTTTCTTTGTTACTACTCTGATCCGTGCTTGGCATGTGAAGTTGAATTGAATTCTCATCATCTTTATTTTCTCTGTTTGGTTTCTCGGAATCCTTTTAAGGAAAATAATAAAATAAAAGAATGTCGGTGCTGGAAACTTGTACTTTTCCATCTTTTCATATAGATTTTCTTTTCCATTCATCTAGAAAACAATCGATCATATTAATGATTTGGTTTTGCTATATTTTGACATTTTTTTGGTAAAGTTTTGGACTTTATTTTTTTTTCACACTGCTTGAGTAGAAAGACAGACAAGGAAAGAAACATGATCAGAATTCCCCAGTTTCTTTAATTAATGATTTAGTTTGCTAGTGTTGCTCTTTTGCTTGTGTGTTAATTTGGGTGTTAAAACTCTCTCTTAGGGGTTGGATTTTAGGTCAAGTGGAAGAACTATACAATGTTCACCCAAGGCCTTGACAAGGATGCGTTCAGATGGGTTCGTGTGGTGAGTCATTTCAGTTGTTTATCCCTATAATTTCATACATTTATGCATTTGTATAGGTATTTGCTGCAAACATTTGTTTATTTAAATATATAGATATTTCATTGATTCGTGATGTTAATGTTTGAAGTAGTTTTTACTTATATAGTGTAGTCTGAGGTGTTGGCCGAGTCTGATCTTATTGTTTTAAACTTGTATTAGGGAGGTGCTGCCAAGAACAGAGATTCTTTCGGTGTGACCATGGCAGCAAAACAAGCACTTGACCCTATTACCAGTTTAAGAAATGCTGGATTACCTCCTCCTGCAAAATTTCGTAATGGACATTTATCCCAGAATATAATACATGTTAGTGGCAATGATGATGGTTCAGAATCAGACATGGACATCTCATCTGATTCTGAAGAGCATGTCCATGACGGGCAGTACTCGTTCATTTCATCTCCACAAGATGATAAGGTGCATAATGTTGCAGCTGCTTCGATGCAGAAATCAGAGGCTCATGGTCATTATGGACCTCAGCTGAAACTAGGAAATGGTGCTCAGAGACCAGCTCAGGTCTGTGGTGGGAAGGCGGACACTGTAGATAAGCAAATTTCAGATTCTGCCTGTAGCACTGAAGTTTCGTATATGCAGTATAGAAGCAAAAATGGTGGTGCACCTCCTGGGGAAGCATATAATTCAGATAGTTATTCTTCTACAGTTACTTCTAGGGTAGGCATTGAAATAGTATCTAAATAGTTTTGCATCTTTAAGTGAACTTCTGGATACAAAACCTTTACTTACCTCACTAAGAATTTTGCTTTTACTCAAGCACTTTCTCCTTTAATGTTATTTCCTTTAGTAATTTGTTATTATTTTATTAAGTTGCTTTGATTGTGCCCCCTTAAGCTTTAAAGTAGAAAACTGGGCACTTGGCAACTCTTTTTGGTCATGCTTATACAAATTTAAGATGGTACCTTTTTTTATGTGCAAAGTACATTGGGTGATATCTCCATTGTCAATTGGTGGGCTACCAGGGTTTCACATCCTAAAATGTTTCCTTTTTAACTTTCTAATGGTTTGACCGGTTATGGGAATGGGACTGGAGATGTTGAAATGGCTTCATTTGGGGGTATTCTTTAACTCGATTGTAATATGAAATTATAAGATTGAAATGTGAAGACCGCTTTGATGGTCAACTTAAATTTATTGTTAATCTAAAACATTATACTCTGTGTAGTACTCAGCTATCTACATCCATGTAGGTTTTTCATACTGGAGGAATGCAAAAGGTGAAGCCTTTTCACTATGATACCATTATTCAAGCTAACAGTGGGGATGAGATTCTCGACCAATCAGTGAGGTTTGTGTTTCTGCATCTCTATGCATAGTTCCCTTGATGTTTTCTGAGAAAAATGTCTGCAGTGCACTTCAATTGAACAATTATGTATTACAGGACTGTGGAACATGGAGGAACCAACGAATCCACTAATAATATGCCCACACGTCGCCCTATATTTCATGCAAGGTTAGTTAATAGCTAAGCTAGGCATGGGTTTCTTTGGTTTAGCATTTTGCCTTCATAAGTTTAGACAACTGACTGCATTGATTAAAATGTTTCAGTGGGCTTGGTCCATGGTGTGCAGTGCTGTCTTATGATGCATGTGTACGTTTATGCTTAAATTCATGGGCCAAAGGTTGCACAGAAGAGGCTCCCTACTTCTTGAATCAAGAATGTGCAGAGTTGCGGAAAGCATTTGGGTGAGTCAATATATTCCCTTTTTGTTTGATTTGTATCATGTTTTTGCGGTTAATGCCCTGCCAGTTTAAGGTCAATATGTGATCAAAATACTAGTTTAACTCTGAAATCCAACTTAAGATTAGTTGAATAGTTTAACTCTGAAATCCAACTTAAGATTAGTTGAATGAAGCCGCTCTAATATTGAAATCCCTATAACTTGATATGCTGATAGAAGTATGAAATATTACCCATATTTGGCAATATGGGGTCAGAAATAAGCATGGATGGATGTGGAACTTTAGACATATTGACCACGTGATACTGTTGCTTTGGTTAGTTCCTTGCCTTCCATGATAGTTACCATCACCGGAAAACTTTGCATTAGGGTTAGTTATTACTCATTTCTATCAAAGAATCATTGAGGCAATTTGGTTCTTTGAAAATATTTCTGGTCCACCCTAACGAACAGATTATAAGTCACGGTTGGTTATGAAATATATAGTAGTTGATGCTATGGCCTGCGTTGAATTCTTAATTTCACTTAATAAAGAACCATTTTAGAACTTACTAAATACTTGCAATGAGATTTATTGCATTTTAACCAGCTTACTAGAATAAACACCCAGTGTTCCTGGCTTTTGCTTGCAATGATTGCATTGTTCATGCCTGCCTGCCTTTGTGCATCCGTGCATGTAAGATTCAAGCTTTCTTGTTTATATTTGGATATGCAGTCCATTTACATGATACTTTCTTATTGTTAATATATTCCGGGCTTGTTAGTTCTTCCTTTTATGTTTTGAGTTACCTATCTCTGACTACCGCATTTAATTTTCTAGTCTACAGCAGGTACTATTGCAGCCAGAAGAAGAGCTATTGGCAAAACAATCTTCTGAGTTAGTTAGTGAAGCAGCTGCTCCTAAATCAAAAAGGTTCATTGGCAAAATGAAAGTTCAAGGTACTGTCCTGTTTCCGGAAAAAAAGTTCACCAAATTGTAATAATATTTTGTGTTTAAGCCTAGAAATATATCTTCTTTCTGTTTTGGACAGTGCGTAAAGTCAAAATGGGTTTAGATCCTCCTCCTGGCTGCAATCTGTCTATAGTGAAGATGGAATCCGTTCATCAACGTTTCTGCAAAGTAAACTCGATGTTGCATTCTGGATGGGAAGCTCTTCGGAAAGTTCGAGTAGCTCCCAATACGCCTGTAAATGGTTCTCTTTCAAAGCAAAGCCTAGCTTATCTGCAGGCTAGCAGCCAGTATATAAAGGAGGTATCCAAGCTCTTGAAAACTGGAGTGACTACTTTGCGCAGCAATTCAACATCATATGAAGAAATTCCTGGTATTTATACCCCTTTTAGTTTTATGATAATCTAGTTGTCTGATGTTATGATTCAAATAATAAAATATGGTCAGAAAATTGGTCGTTAGACTATTATTATTCTTGAACCTATCCTTTGTGGCTTTGTCCTGGTTCATTGGTTTCAACACCCTTTGCTAGGTCATGTTTTCTCCTCATATGTGCTGCTTCTTTCCTTACCACCTAATAACTCCTTAAAGCTTCATAGAGAATGTATAACTAAATTTAGTGTGGTATGTTGTTAGAGCCATTCCATAAATTCAGTAAGTACTGTTGTGATCAATGAATACATGACTGTAGAAATTCTAAGAGAATTTTGAAGATTCCTAAGAGGAAATGAGATGAAGAAATTTTCTTAGTATTCTGAATTTTGCAGCCTTATTATCCAGCCTTATATAACAAGAATCAATTAGCTACATGTAGTCTATTAAATCCCGAGAATCTTCGAATAAGAATCCCGGATTTCCACAATGTCAATCCATCTCTTTTAAAGATCTCATCAATTGTTTGGAGGTACTTGGAATCAATTATATGAATTTTTGGCACTATCAAGTAGTAATAGTTAATTTCTAAGAAATGACTTGACCAGGGGAAATGCTGCTTAGGTATCAACAGCAGCTATCAATTACACCTGCAGCATCCTACGGAACTTTTATGAGACATGTGAGTTACAAGGAGCAAAATAGTACACTTTTAACAGTTGTAACCTCTGAACATTTAGATGACTTCCTTTTTCCTTCATTTATTATTTGATAGGATGCTAAATAGGAGATGTTCTTAATTATTGTAAATATCTAGCTATGGTAATTAAAGTTATAGTCACTCTTCTTTCTTCCTAATAGGTGGGTGCTAGGGATAGGTGTTAGCTTCATACTATTCAGTCACAATTTTTTCAATAAAGCCTTTATTCTACCAAGTAAGCAAGACCACTCAATATTTGAAGGAATTTGAACCAGGAGAGAGTGCTTTCTTGAACTAGTACATATCTATGTTTGTATTTTGTAGTCTAGCAGGTTAAGAATAATAAGGCCATAGAGCAATTATTATTTTTTTGGTTAAATAAGAACATCTTAGTTCAAGTAATGTTCATCCATGTTTGTTGCAAGGATGTGATCCTAAATAGGGAGCACTCCTTGTGTAATAGGATCTATTTCCCCACCTACCAGAAATAATGGAAAAGGCTTAGGCAGTTGTTGTTGTTGTTGTTGATGATGATGCTGATTTGTCTCAGAGAATAGGATGCTATTACCTTGTGTATAATCTCTTGATGAATTGAATTTGTACTTGCATTGTGCACTATCTAACATCAGGTGGTGGTTGTAATTCTTAGAAACATATTGTTGCTTGCTGAAATTGAAAAGTTCTTCTGAGGATGATGTGACCAAAATGCAACCAGGATCCAGTGAAACTCATGTGTTGTATGTAGCTCCTCTGACCCCTTATATATGTTTTCCTTCCTCCATACTTTTGCTTGCTTGTTATCTTTTTTTTTTCCTCCTGCTCCATAACCTCTGGAAACTTTCTTTCCTGATATTTTACTTCACAGCTTACCTGATGGCCTTGGTGACGATTTGATTGTCAAAGTTCATGACTCCAAGGGGCAGTATTGTGGTCATGTCCTAGCACAAGTGGTTTCTATTGCCGATGACCCTGTAAGGATTTTTGAGTAATACCTAGTCTTTATGGCCTAGGAGAAAGACAGATGGTTATGCTGAAAGCTTAAAACATTGGTTATGCAGGGTGACAAGCTTCGATGGTGGCCAATATATCATGAGCCGGATCATGAACTTGTTGGCCGGATTCAACTGTATATACACTATTCAACCAGTCAAGAGGAGAATAATCTCAAGGTACATGCAAAATGTAATCATCCAGTAAATTTTCAAATGACTCCACTCGAGGGTTTTGTTTTAAAAAATAATAATTTTCCTTTACCACTGGCTACTGTTTTACTATTTGAATTAGAGCTTGACCAAAAAAAAAAAAAAAAAAAAAGACAACTATACTAGAAGTGACAGTAAGACTTAACATTTGTTTTGCCAGTGTGGTTCTGTTGCAGAAACTGTAGCATATGATCTTTTGATGGAAGTCGCAATGAAAGTTCAGCACTTTCAGGAAAGAAATTTGTTGCTACATGGCCCTTGGAAGTGGTTGGTGAATGAATTTGCATCATACTATGGTGTATCAGATGCATATACAAAGTTAAGGTATGGGTATATGCTAGAATGGTAGTTCATGTTATCATTACAAGTTTAAATTGTTTTATTTATTTGATTTTCTTTTCATTTACAGATACCTTTCTTATATCATGGATGTGGCTACACCAACTGCGGACTGCCTTACATTAATACATGATTTACTATCTCCTGTGAAGTCCAATACCAAGCACAAATTAAGTCACCAAGAGGTATTAGCACTATTTGAGCAAAATTAATTTATAATTTGAATTGATCTTTGTTTTCTTTTCAATGTCACGGATGTCTGTTTTACTAAGAAAGGGCTTTCCATTAGCTTCATAGTCATTATGCTAATCAGATTGTATCTACTCAGAAACGGAATTGTTAAACATGTATCTAGGTTTAATTCATCCTTTGGAAGCACCTTTATAGTTCTTGTTAGTTTGGATCGTCTGATTCACTATTTAATGTACAATACTGACTAAAATGTTTCTTGAATTTCCATCTTATTTTTTATTCGGGTCATAGATGTGCCACTTTGCTATTGCCATTTTGATGCATCTTTCTTTCATTTTAATTTTTATCCTTCAATCTCATAGTATTTAGTAGTTAAAATTACACAAAGGCATACATATAAACATTTGCATGCATACATGTTTCAGAAAATGTATTACTATATACAAACTCTTTTTTTCTTCTTATGAATGTAATTCTGTAACATCAATCAGAACCGCATCCTTGGGGAAGTTGAGGATCAGGTCCAGCAGATTTTAAATATGATCTTTGAAAATTACAAGTCATTAGATGAATCATTGCCATCAGGGATGATGAGTGTTTTTAAGGCCGCCACTGGATCACCAGCTCCTGCCTTGGTCCCTGCCATCAAGCTCTATAGCCTATTACATGATATATTAACTCCCGAGATACAACTGAAGTTCTGTGGATATTTTCAGGTATAAGTGACTTATTTCTTCATAGTCATGGTTTTATATATTCCTTTCTTGTTTGTTTTCTCTATAAATTTGCTATAACCTTGCAGGCTGCTGCAAAAAAGAGATCAAGAAGGCACCAGGCTGAAACAGACGAGTTCATTTTGAGCAATAATGGCAGTGCATTGATGGATCCAATGACTCTTTCAATGTCTTATCAGAAGATGAAAATTTTAATTTCAAGTATCAAGAATGAGATTTTCACCGATATAGAGATCCACAAGCAGAATATTCTTCCTAGGTGATTTTCTCTTATTTCAGGAGATTACAGAATGCAAAATGAGTTATTGTAGTTCTGAAACAATTGTTCTTTCTTTCTTTTCCCTTCCACTTGTTGATCTATTAAGACTGCATATGCTCCAATATGTTGAAATTTCTTTGCACCTGAGGCTATGCACTTAAACTTGTGAGCTAATGCTGGACGTGGATATGTGTCTAGTGAGGGTGTTTTAAGTTTTATTCTCATTTGTCCTTTGGAAGGTGATGACTCCGTACCCATGTCATGTCCACTTTGAGAGGTCGTAGCAACATAGAATCTAGAGTTTCCTGTTTAGCTAATTTTCATTAAAAGTTTAGTAACATTAGTTTGAAAAATAAAAGAAAGAAGAGAATGCAAATCTATTGAAGGAGGAAGGTTCAAATAGAAAAGGGTTAAAGGTAGATGACTGGTAGCTCTTAAATATTCTTAGAATTACTTGGTATTTAGGTTTGTCCCCTGTACTTGTATTTTTCTGGTTTTGCTTTTTGACTGCTTCAATTCTTCTGTACTAATATTTGTTGCTGCTCTATCTTCTACTTTTTGCAGTTTTATAGACCTTCCAAATCTTTCTGCACCCATATACAGTGCAGATCTTTGCAGTAGATTGCGAGCATTTCTTGTTTCATGCCCCCCTCCTGGCCCCTCTCGTCCTGTAATAGAACTTGTTATTGCAACAGCAGACTTTCAAGGAGATCTGTCTTCCTCAAATATTAAGTAAAGATCTTACTTATATATTATGAACTTGTTCTATTCGGTGACCCAAAAAAAAAATTGTTCTAGTCTATAATTTCTATTGTTTCAAAATACTTTCTGTTGTTTTCCGTTCTTCTCTGATCTTATAACATTTTTCAGACCTGTTAAAGGGGGAGTCGAGGCAAAAGAACTATTTCACTCTTATATAACATGTTGGATTGAAGAGAAGCGCCATTCTTTACTTGATTCATGCAAGCTAGATAAGGTACAAATTTCATGTTGCAGACTTGCATTACTGCATTATCAAGTTCATGGAAAAAGGCCCTATCTAGGAAAGGTCAAATACAGTTGTGCATTCTTTACTTGAGTTTTTAATGGTTCAGACCAAGTAATTCTTGGACACTTGTGCATTGTTTGCTTTTATTTGCTTAAGAAAACCACTGTCGGTATTGCTTGGAATACAATTTGGGATCCTCACATTTTACCCTGATGGGTTGAACTTTCTTTCTTTGTGGTTTGATCTAAGCAGTTCATCATTCATTGGCATTCTGAATATATATAAATATATATGTATATGTGTGTGTATGCGGACTGCCTAGGCCAGAGAATTGCCAAGCGTGCATGACTAATTAAAATTGATTGTAAGCCAAGGTTTTCTATTTTCCCCACTCAAAGACAATTTTCTTGAAATTGGTTGCAGGTTAAATGTTCTGATATTAAAACATCACAATCAACAACTCCTTTCATAGATGATATGTATGATCAGCTAACAGAGACATTGAATGAATATGAAATTATCGTTTCTCGCTGGCCAGAATTCACCATCATCTTGGAAAATGTATGTTGTTCTGACCTTTTGTTTTGTTATGATATATTTGACTGTTGTTACAGATTTTTAGAATTATGTAGTACAGGAATGACATATAGAATTAAAAAAAATGAACCCAACAATATTTCATAAAATGGACCTGAAACTACAAAATAACATGTTACCTAGTTTCATGACAGTATCAGTTTTCAGGGGAATTTTGCACTTATGATTTTGAGCCTTATGTTAGGTTCTTGCTTAATATGACATCTTACTATGATTATGGTATTAGATTTACAACTTATTTATGGCAATCTATCATTTTTGCTAGTTAATTAAAAGTTACCTAAAGAATTGTGATTAATATATAATATACAAAAGCACAAATTTGGAGAAACTTTTGATGTGTTGGGAATATCTTTTATTCTTCATTATATTATTAAATTAGTTTTAGCATATAAAAAACGTAATATCAATTAATTAATAATAAATAAAATTATAGTAACATTTAATTAGATTTTTTTGAATTACATAAGTGTTTAGCGAGAAGATGAGTTTAGTTGTTTTAATCCAAATTAAACATAAATAAAATCAAATTGTAGGTATTCAAAGTTGGTTTTATTGAACTATACAACGTATTAAACCATAAATTCGGTAACAATAAATTTGGTCCCAAAAAAAGTTATTACTTATAGTTATATATCAATTAAAATTAATATTTAGCATTATAAATAGCATCCATCACATAGCAACTAAAAATATGTGTTTAATCTGCTTTATGCTAACCAAACCTGTTTATGTCTCGTTGCTACTTGTTGCTATGAAAAGGCTGTAGCAGATGTCGAGAAAGCCATTATTAAAGCTTTAGAGAGACAGTATGCTGATGTTCTAGCTCCACTGAAGGATGGCCTTGCTCCTAAGATAATTGGCAAATATGTTCAGAAATTCACCAAAGGAACTGCTGTCATCTACGTTGTTCCAGATGAGGTAAAGTTTTCTTCACGCATTTTTTTCTGATTTGTCCAGTTTTTAACCCCTAACAACTAAAGAAAAATAATTATTTTTTCAGTTGGGAGTTCTTTTGAATTCCATGAAAAGGATACTTTTTGTACTGCATCCCAAGGTAGAAACCAAGCTGAAGTCATGGTGTCCTTGCACTCCACCTGGTGGAAATGCAATTCCAGGAGAGCGTCTCAGTGAAATTACGGTAATGCTGAGGGCTGACTTCAGAAACCATATTCAAGCAATAGTGGAGAAACTTGCAGAGAATGTGAGTATCCTCTAGTACGCAGTGGAATCTATTATTGGTTTCATATCATGCTTTTGAGATTTCCAACGTCTGTGATTCTGGACTCGTTTTGTTTATTATGCAGTCGAATCTAGTACACAGTATTATCTCCTTGCTTTTGTTCCGAGTCTCTAATTTCCAGCTTTTCTTTTCTTCTTTCTTTTTTTAAATAATTTTTTCGGATAATAGTATGAAGATTACACATTCCTGGTTTAATATTTAGATGCATTGTTAGCATCCTGGAATATGTGAATGCACAAGTATTTACATATTATATCCACTGTTTTGTTAAAGATATTCTTATGCTTTCTATTTCTTTATTTTTACAGACAAAAGTTCAGACTGCTACAAAATTGAAGAAGATAATCCAAGACTCAAAGGAAACCGTTATTGAGTCGGATGTAAGAAGTAGAATGCAGCCTTTGAAAGATCTTTTGATAAATACGATAGAGAACCTCCATTCTGTTTTTGAGCCACATGTGTTCATAACCGTCTGTCGAAATTTTTGGGACCGGATGGGACAGGTAGAACTGGCAAATATCTTCATATCCTTAATTTAAAATCATGAAAACGTATATAACATTTGTTTTCTATTTCTTACAGGATGTTCTACACTTTATGGAAAACCGAAGAGAGAACATGTCCTGGTATAAGGGCTTAAGGATTGCAATTTCGGTAAGTCTCTCCTCGACCAGTGAACATTCTGATATAAATTTGGATCCCTCGGACAAACACTTGAACTTTGTCATTTCTATATATTGTATTAACCCATTGTTCGTTAGCCTTGGTAGTTTACATGTTATTGAAAGCATTGCTAAACTGCAGGTTTTGGACGAAATCTTTGCGGCACAGATGCAGAAGTTGCTAGGGAATGCACTCCAGGAAAAAGATTTGGAGCCACCTCCATCTGTGATAGAAGTGCGGTCGATGTTTGCGAGGATTTTTTAAATTACGGGAAGTATGATTAACTTGGTCTATCTATCTGCCTGTACAGATTTAGTCGAATTACACACTGCTTGGAAAGGAATGACTACCAGAAGCGATGGTTTTCAGAAATTCTGTAGAGGTCTCCATTGGAGGCCATCATTTCTTTGCCTTTATTTTTTTTGGAAGAAATGTATGAAATTTTGGGAAGTCACAGATTTGATATCCATTTTCCTAGAGTCTTGTAACCGGGCTGAAAGTTATGAAAGAGGAATGAGGTTCGATCGCTGCCAGCTAACTGGCAAAGGAAAACTAAGGTGTTCTTAGTTTTTTACGTCTCCTTAGGTTTTGGAATTAATCATGATAAAGCAGCCAGAAGCTAAAAGTTGAAAATGAAAGCAGTGTGGACTATATCATTCGATTCAAGCCTTACAAATTAAGGGACTGAATTTTTGACGACACAAAGCCTTGGGATAAAGTTTGGTACAAGGTCCTATACCATATAAAAATTTCATTATAGTTTCTTTAACTATTTTATCGTCTGACATGGCTTAACGGTGATTGTGGTATTAAATCAGAAATGGTGGCAGATTATAAATAAGTTAAACATAAGAATTATGGAAAAAAACAAATAAAATTGAAAACAATTTCTTATAAATTTTTCCTCTAAATTATTGTTTAGCTTGATTTAGTTCCAAATGTGGTGAAATTGAAATTTCAGGTTTTCAAATCTCTAGGAATTAAAATATTCTCTAAAATAAACTTTATGATGTGATACAATATTTAAATATCAGAATTTCCAATGTAAATTATTTTTTAAAGATGTTATAAATATTATAAAAAAATAATATGATGTATGAAATCTAAAGAATGCCAACCTATAATTGGATTTAAATTAAATTAAAATTGGCAAGTTCTGATCGACAATAACCTAATTTTTTACCGGAATGAAATTATGAAAAAGTCAAAACTAAAATAAAGTTGCCAAGTTGTCATCCACAATAATTAAAACCTATTTTTATACTGCAATGAAATTATGAAAAAAAGAAATTTACTTTCCTGCAGTTTGTAAGTTAATAATGAAGTTTTTTTCAAGAGAAGTTAAAAAAACTTTACATATATTTGTAAACCCCTTTACTAATTTGAATCTCCTTCCGTAATTAAAATATACATATCATATGATTTGATTCCATACCAATTAGATCAATAAAATCTTAAATTAATCATTCAACCAAAGTTTTACCATATTTTTATTACCTCCATCAGTTGTCTATGTATACTATCATTAAGTCCCTGAGTTGGTGTCATGAGTCAACTCGACACCATTTTAACTCTGAAATTACAAAAATACCCTTACCTTAAAGGGTAATTAATATTATTATAAGGGTATTTTTATCTTTTCATACATTTATATAATCCACAAATAAAATAATTGAGAAACAATATTTGAGGATCAAACACAAAACTAACAAATTCATATGAAAAAACCCTTACTACTCTACTAAGGCCCCGTTCTTCATTGCGCTTGGGAAGCTAAAAGTGCTTTTTCATCGTAGAAACAATGAAACACCTAGCTTTTGTGGTCAAAATTGTGGTGGAAAAGTGTTTTTCCACCCAATTGCAAAAGTTAAGATTTAAGTGTTTTTAATTTTTACATTTGGAAGTGAAAATTATCAAAATACCTTTATTTATATTAAATATTAAAATTATATAAAAATTAGATTAATTTATATATTATGTATCATTATTTTAAATTATTAAATATGATTTCTTATTATATTAAATTGTTTTTAAATATTTTATGTACCATTAATTTTACGAATGATTTATATCAATTACTTAGAAAGTTTTTAAAATTTATACTTCATGTACCACTATATTAAATTATTAAAATATTATTAAATAATTAGAAATGGATACAGAATAATATGATGTATCGTAGAGTTTCAAGCGAAGGAATTTATTACAAGATTAGCAAAGAACAAATAGTAATTGCAAGATTTGGACATTTGGGTGAAAGAGATAGTAGAAGAAGGAGATTCTGAATTTTGGAGGGAATTGCCACAGTTGATTAAAAGGAGTTATCCAATTGTTTGAGATTGGGGAATATAATGCCTTAGTGATCCGATTCTGTTGGTGTATATATATATATTATTACTTGGTACAATTATTACAGTTGGCAGGAAAGTACATTCACTTAGACGTATTTCTTTTTTAATATAATTAATTATTTTGGTTGAGTAGTTAAATGTTGATGGTTTTGTTCTTGAGTTTCAGGTTCGATTTCTCTCACACTCACTGTTATATTTTTTATTTCATATTGTTTTAAGTTTCTTCTTCTTCTTTTTAATATATTAGCTTCCTTAGTTAAATGGTTAAATAATAATGATTTCATCATTAAGATCCAAGTTTAATTTCCCTTTTCTAAACATATTTGTAATTTTTATTTCATATTGTTTCAAGTTTTTTATTTTTAATTAATAAATATATTGTTTTCAATTTTTTTTTTATTTTAATTCATCTTTTTAATTAATAACTCTTTTATTTATAAAATCAAATAATAAATATGTAATTATATAATAAATATATATTTGACATATATCATTATGTTAAAAATATTTGAAATTAATAACAACTCTATATATAATATAAACATCAACTATTTTTTTGATATATATATTTTTTATATATAATATTTATATGTCAAATATTTATTTTCTCCACGTATATTGTGGGTACGGTGATTTCTAATATTTATTATTTTTTAATGAAATTAAAAATGTGTCTAGAAAAGGGGAATTGAACCTAGGTCACAAGGATGAAATCATTATCATTTAACCATTTAACTAAGGAAACTAATATATTAACAACATTCATTAAAAAAAGAATAAGAAGAAGAAGAAGCTTAAAACAACATGAAATAAAAAATATAAATGTGAGTCGAAGAGAAATCAAACCTAGGACTCAAGGACAAAATCACTAATATTTAACTATTCAACTAAAAAAATTGATGTAAAAAATTACAACTTAAAGGGAAAACGCGCCCAACTAGATGCGCTTTGATATCCTCTCTCTAAAAACGACTTATTTTCCTAAATAAAAATTAAAACCACCTAAAATCCTAATTGATTCTTCAAATTTAGCCTTATTTGTTTTTAGATGTTAATTAGCATATACAAGAATGTGGTAGTTTAAATGCCCCAAATTATGATGATTCGCTTTTATTTGGAACTGTTATTTAAATATGTACTCCTTCATGATTTTTTTATGTATTAAATATGTTTTATAAAAGTTTGAGCCAATATTTTAGCATTACTCAAAATAAACGACTTCCTTGTCAAAATTACTGGATATAATCTCATTTAGTATCTTTAATGTTAAAATGCATTTTTCAAATTTGAGTGAATTTTAAAAAAAAAAATTAAAAAATGCATGAGTATTGTTGTCAATTTAAGAAGACGTGAGTTCGAGTGCGTTGAATTCTTCCTATTTATGGGTCGGGAGGGACTATAGATTGTTCTAGGCATTGTGTTAAAAAGAACAGATATGATCAGAACCTATAATGAGATTTTTAAAATAAAAAATTAAAAAATAAATAAATTAAAATTTTTGAGTGTCAACAATTGGCATCGATATTATTGCCAATGCAAGAGGACGGTTCAAGTGTGCTAAAGCACATTTTCCTCTTATTTAATGGTTGGGGAGGGGCTATAGGTAGTTCTAGGTATTGTATTAAATAACAAAGACTAGGAATTGCGATGCTACACTTATATGAAAGAAACTAAATAAAAAAAAATTTGAGTTTCAAAACTTCGAGTGAATTTAAAAAAAAATTAAAAAAATAGTAAATTAAATTCTTGAGTGTCAAAATCGAATTCACTCAATTAACAAAATTCATGCATATTTAAATTTTTATAGAATCATATTTCACTATCAGATTTGAACTTATAATATTTAAAATTTAAAAACAACATGTATTGAAAAACCACGTTAGTTTGCTGCGAATATCACTTGACTGTTTGATAGCTAGTTCAGTTATAGAATTGAACAAATAGTAAAACAAAAACAAAAATCCTACTATGCCGAGCCTTGCTTAGTAAAGGTCTCTTATTCTTTAATTGATCCAATCACCTATTGGTGTAAGCCCAAACTACTCTTATACAAGATGTATTTGCATCCCCAATAGCTAGTTCTATCTAATTCAAACCACTCACCCAAATATCACTTACAAAGGTTTAACTCACTTACAATTAATTTCTAAGATTGAATGTGAAAACAAAGAGAACAATTAGCCAGAATAGTAATTCGCAACTCTCTACACAATAAACAAACAAGTACCTCAAATGTACAAAGTATTGCTTATTTATAGGCATCCTAGGCAGTAATGATAAATGTCGAGCAATCCGGATAAACTTGATTTCCTGTGCTTCATAATCAATCAACAGAGTCCTAATTCAATCAGAAAATCCTTCCTCGAAAATACTCATTGACGACGTCTTAAAGATGTTCTCTCTTTAATCCAAGTTAAATTCTACTTCAAACTCTTCATGCACTGCTCCTCTTGATAATTTTGTTTCCGGGAGCAGGAATGATGTATTTCACGAGGCCCATTTGTTTTAGAAGCAAGGTCTATGTAAAAGAGGCCAGCACATAAAAATACCTAGGCTGTCTTATATTGTGATTGACCAAGTCAATGACCGACTGGGTCATTGGACAAACATTGTTGGACAGTCATGGTCCTAACTAGAGGTGATCATGGGCCGGGTTCAGGCCGGGTCCAGACAAAATTTTAGGCCCGTTTTCTAGGCCCAAGCCCGACCCGAAAGAAAATTGATAAACCCGAGCTCGGCCCATATTAATTTTTTTTTTAGCTTTTTTCATTAAATAAAAAATTTTAAAACCAATATTAAAACAAAAAAAAATAAAAAATATGTAAATTTTAAAAGTATATTTGATTAAAAATAAAATATATATTTAATATATAATTCGGGCCGGGCCGGGCCCGGGCCAAAAAAGTTTTACCCGAGGCCCAGCCCATTTTCTAAACGGGCCTCATTTTTTTGCCCAAACTCATATTTCGGGCCTATATTTTTACCCGAACCCTCCCATTTTTCGGGCGGACCGTCGGGCCGGGCCGAGTAGCCCAACCCATGATCACCTCTAGTCCTAACACGTATTAAACAAAGTACCAATTTCTAGGCGTTGTGAGGGTGCTAATACCTTCTTCACATGTAACCGACTCTCGAATTCATGTATCTATTTGGTTTTTAAAATGCAGACCAAATAATGATCTTTTTAAAAGAATTTTCAAAATTTTCCTTCTAAAAATGTGATTTTATAGGTGTCCGATCACATCTGACCAATGAAGATCTGTGATGACTCCTATTTTCTTAATTAAAATTCAGTGTTTTAAAAATTAAAATGTTCATTTTAGCTCAAATTAGTCAAGCTAAGTTTTGGTAAAAAAATGATTTTGACATATCTTATGCCATTTCTTTTTATTGAAAAACCATGTTATATCTACCAACAAATATTATTAGAAGTCCTATGAAAGATAAAATGAACATGATAACAATAACATTAACATTGCACCGAGGCTTTTTTTTAAGCTTGAATTTTTTATTGGGTTGAGAATGCTGTGAGCCAAGGATTTAGATGTGGAAATGGTGCGCCGATCTTTGTCCCATAAAAAACATAGTAGATAGGCGATGCGACAAGGCAGGTCGTTGGTGCCCATCGCCATCCATCATCCATTGTCCCCCCATCTGTATGTAGGCTTATTTGGTTAGGCTTATTCACTCGCCGACAAACCCTCTCTCTGCTAGTGACGAAACAACCCAACTCAACCTCACTCTCCCCATCCCATAAAACACACTCACACGAATCTGATTAGCTTTCGCGTCGTATTCAATCTATGTGTTTCAGAATCTACGTAATATTTCAGCCATCAAATGCCCAATAAATTTCCTCTTTTAAATAAAAATCATAGAATGTGAAACCTTTAGTATATACATTTTTATGTAAAGTTAAGTGTTACCTGATAGATACAAATACTGATTTATCTATTCAATTTTTGAAGGGATGAGATGATTTTATATTTTTGGATTTTTTATTTTATTTTTTGATATTTTAACAATTCAATTGTTGAATTTATAAATATAATTGTACTTATCATATATGTAAAATTTTGAATTGATTCGGCAGGCCTATTATACCAATAAAAAATATTGTGTATAAATATTTAATGATGGAAATTTTTTCGGCTTAATGCACACTTTAGTCCATGAAGTATACTACTTTTCTCACTTTAGTCTTTAAAGTTTTTTTTTTTGGCCCGCAATAGTCCCTAATGTTATCAGACGTTCCCGGTTTAGTCCTCTGAATATCCCAACTAGTTGGGATATAGTTGGGATATTATATAACAGCCTGTTTTTCAGTAGTGTCAAAAACGATGGTTTCGAGGCCACAAATTCGACGAGTGAGTCCGTAAATATTATTATTTAATATTTATGAGTCAAGTATGGAATTACGTTGAAATTTGATTTAATGATTTTTTTAATTAAAAGAATAATTAGGTTCAAGTTGTATGTCCTTAAAGTCAAGTGGTTTTAGAAAATGAGGTATCGGGACATCGTTTCTATAAAATGAGCCCGTAAATATTTTAAAATATTTTATTAAATATTTACGGAGTATTATTAGGGTCATATTAAAATTTCTTAATTAAAATTTGGTTAAGAAATTTTAATGTTTAGATAGTTAATTAATTGAAAAGGACTAAATCGTAAAGGTTACAAAAGTTAAATTCTATTAATTAAGGGTGTTAAATAATTAAATTAATAATGTCACAATGGTTTATGTGAAAATAATACCATAGGAAAATGGTATTCACGATTGGTGCTTAAAATATGTTAAATTATATGTTATATTTTAATAAAAATTAAAAGAAAGGCTATGTTAAAATAAAATAAAAAGCAAAGCATATTTTTTTTCTTTCCCTTTATGTTCATCTTCTATAGCCGAATAAACACCATTGTTGAAACCTTGGAGTTCGGCCAAGCTCTTTACCATGCATGTGTGGGATTTTGAGGTCCATTTTTCATGATTTTTATGTTTTTATTATCGTTTTAGCTTAATCTAGTTAACCCGAGGGTTAATTTAAGAAACTGTTAAAAGTTTAGGGACTTTCCATGAACGGTTTAAGTGTGTTTATGGATTTAACTGATAGATTATTAAGTTTAGTTGTTAAATAAAAGTATTTTGTTAAGTGATTTTTAGTAATTTTAATGTTAAAGGATTAATTTGTTAAATGAGTAAAATTCATGGGATTTAATGTGAAATTTTATTGAATTTAGGTTGTTTAGAAATCCTATAAAAATCTACTAACATGAATTTTAGCTAAAAATGGTAAATTTACAAGTTTCGGGTTTAGGGATTAAATTGCATAAAAGGTAAAAATTAGGGGTAATTTTGTAAATTTCTCATTGATAAGGGTTATAAGTTGAATTAATTATGTTAAGTTATTTGAATGGTTTAATTGAATGAAAATTATTATATAGATAAAAAACGAACCAAATGGATCTATACCGAGGAAAAGCTAAAGTGTTAGACTAGTCGTCAGCTTCGTTTTTACAATTGTTATTGTCGATGTAAGTTCGTAACTTGATTAAATAAATTAGTTGTTGTTTCGGTTGTTTAATATCTATTTTTTTTATATATGAATCGAGTTCGTTGGCTTGAAGGAAATTATTAAGACCATAGTTGAAAGACATTATGGCAACACGACAGAAAATGAATAAGACCATAGTTGAGAGACACTATGGCAACAAGACGGAAAATGACTAAGACCATAGTTGAAAGACACTATGGCAACACGGCGGAAAATGACTAAGACCATAGTTGAAAGACACTATGGCAACACGACAGAAAATGAATAAGACCATATTTGAAAGACACTATGACATCAAGTCGAGAATAAATAAGTCCATGGTTGAAAGACACCAAGGCACCCTCTGATCATTTGCTATTCAGGTAACACGTTTCAAGTGAGGTATGTATCGTATGAAAGTTTGACTAGTATAGTTTGATAATGAATGTTAATGCCTTGGTGTGATTATATACCTTATATGTCTATAAATATGTTAAATCGTGATGTTGTGGTGTGTTTAGGAATTAAATGGTTATATGAGTATTTTTCAAGTATTCGATTTTATTTCATTTGATTCAACGAACGATTTAAGTTTTAATGAATTGATGCGTATATGAAAAGAACTGTGTTATGGAAACATGAAATGGAAATTGTTAGTATATGAATATGAAATGAAAAGGGAACAAATTGAGTAATAGATTGAGGAATTATGTATTGAACTTTATATTGATATGTTTCATGTTCAATTGATTGGATAAGCTCTTTAATACACTTACTAACCTTGTGGTGTGTTGTTAATTGGAAGGAAAAGTATGCATAATTATAAATGTACAATGTTTTAATGGTTTAATCACTTATGTTCGGTAAGTTAAGTTTTCTTTATACGAGCTTACTAAGCACTGGTTGCTTATGTAGTTGTTTTTCCTCGTCTTGTAGATTGTCAGAAAGCTTGACCGGTTGGAATCAAGTTGGAGTACATTCACACTATCTATGATATGAACTAGGAGCCCTTTAAGTTATTTTGTTTATGATGATATTGTTTATAAGTTAGTTTGAGTAAGCTTTGTGGTTATAAATGTTTAATATCTTTGGTGTATTTTTGAAACTTGATGTGCTTTTGGTCATTAGCTAAATACCTTTAGTGATTAGCTTGATATATGGTAAACATATGTTATGAAATGGAGACTTTGATAATGTCTTGTAAATATTGAGTATGAATTTGTTTAGACGTTTAAATTGTGGTACCAATGAGGGTACATTGGATAGGCAATTAGATCAAATGAGATGTGTGTTTTGTTCACTTTATTCATGCCTCTTGAAAGCAAATGGCTTATGGGCTAATGTTATGAAAAAGAAATGGTTATTTGGTATGCTAGAAATGTGCTAAATGGTTGATTTTGAACTGATGAAATGAAACAAGGTTGATTGTGATTGTGGTACCTATTGTTGGTACATTGGTTATAACTTATTGGATGATTGATTTGGTATGTTTTGAGTGTCATTGGAATGTGCTTTGATCATATGAATGTTTGTAGAAATGGTGTGTATTGGTGTGTAAGAATAGGGCTTGAAATGGCTTGGTTTAGGGGCAATTTGTGCTATACATGACCTGGGACACGGGCTGTATGGCCGTGCACCATACACGGCCACCCCACACGGACACCCCACACGGCCATGTGTCATATTAATTTTAAGTGCAGGTTTCACACGGTCTGGCACACGGCCTACGACACGACCATGTGACCTAAGTCAGTGAGTTACACGGGCAGACACGCGCGGCTGGGACACGACCGTGTGACCCATAGTTCAGATGCCCACACAGTCTGGGTTATGTCACACGGCCTGGTCACACAATCTTGTGACCCCTGTTTCATAATTTTTTTTAATTTTATCTAAAATTTCTGATTTGTTTCGAATTAGTCCTTGAATATTTCCAAACTATTTTTAGGGTCTCGTAGGCTTAATTTAAGGCCCATAAGAGTATTTATGATATAATTAAATTATGTTATCAAATGTTAAATGTAGATTATTTATTAATTTCTGTTTCGATGTTAAATATTCTGAATTGTACAGTAATGTTCTGTAACCCTAATCCGGTAACAGAGACGGGTTAAGGGTGTTACATATCCAATCAATCATATGTTGACACGTGTTATATCAGGATGTCATCATTTGAAAAACCATTTTGACACGTGTTATATCAGGATGTCATCATTTGAAAAACCATTAAAAATATTTAAAAAAATAAAAAAATTTACAAAAAATAAAAAATTCTAAAAAAATATTTTAAAAAGTTTAAGAGTATAAAAAGCCTTCAAACTTTAAAAAAAAAAAAAACAATTAAGCCCCTATTTTTTTTTTGCACTCAATGAGGTACTTGAACTTTCAAAATGCATAAAAAAGGCCTTCAAACTTTTTAAAAAAAAAGCAATTGAGCCCCATGCTTTTTTTCTCAGTCAATTGGGTACTTTAACTATCAAAATGCATCAAAAAGACCCTCAAAAATTTTCAAAAAAAGCAATTAAGCCCCTGCTCTTTTTTGCACTCAATTGCCAAAATGCATCAAAAAGGTCTGATAAACCGTAATAGTAACATATTTTAATCCCACATTTAGCATGCTTTTGGATGGTTTATACCTTGAATTATGGAATTTGGTACTCTTAATCCTTTAATTTCATGTTTTATACTCAGGAGAGCATAGGAGGATGAAAAGAACGAGAAACGGGCCGAAAACGGGCCAAATGGGCCAAAGTGAGAAATCGACATGGCCTGGGGTTTCACCATACGGCCGTACCTCTTTAGCAGGCTTGACCACAGCCTACAACTCAACTTACACGGGCGTGTGCCATGGGCGTGTCCCTGCCGTGGAAAAGAAGAATTTTATTCGGATTAGGGTACTTAGAGGCAAATAAACACATTCCAAAAGCCTATATAAACACCCTAAAGGCCAACCTTTAGGGGGAGTCCAGCTAGGCCAAGGAGCCAAGCCGGAAAGGTCAGAATCGTGGATTTACTCGAAGAAAGCCAGTTGATTCATCTCAAGAAGCCGGAGTCATACTCAAGACGGAAGATCTTCTCTTTAATTCCTTCAGGGGGTTTTAGGGTTTTTCTTATGTTTTGTTTTATCTTTTCTTCTGAGATGTATATTTTTATTATTATGAACTAAACCCTCAGATACCTGAGGGGGATGAAACCTAAGACGGATCTTGTTATTGTTTTCTGAGCTATATGATAAATACTTGATTTGTTCTTAATTATGTGTCCTTAATTCTTGTTTTGATATTTCAGGATATTGATTCAAGTATTGATGTGCTTAGGCAGAGGAGGAATAGACCCTGCCTAAGAGTAGATCTAGTATAGTTAAGCGGAGTTGCTTGCGCGCCTAGAGATAGGGTGACGAAAATCTACTGGATTAGGGTCAAACCTAATATGGGAGTCCATAGATCGAGTTAAGGCAATTCTAAGGGTTTTAATTAGAAAGAGATTTCAATTAATCAACCTAGGGTTAGACGTTAGTAGCCTCGAGAGAGGTATTAATATACATTAGGGAATCTTACGGATCAAGTCAAGTGAATAAATCGTCTAGTTCAGAGTTAGATAACAAGTGAAGTCTAGGTGGATTCTTCCTTGGGTATTGTCTTAATCAATTGGTTTTTCCCACAAGTATTTCCCCTTTTCATTCTTTATGTCTTAGCATCTTTAGCTCAGTAGATAGTTAATTTTAAATTAAACAATAATTCACTTCAATTATTAGGCTAAATAATAGAAAGAAAGTTAGTATTAGTACTTTTGGTTCCTTTGGGTTCGATATTTCGGTCTTGCCGCTAAACTATACTACTGTTCGATAGGTGCGCTTGCCTCAATCATTGTCACAGTTAGTTTCTAGGCTAGATCATTCATTATATAAATTTTAAGACTCTGACATAACGATCAAGTTTTTGGCGCCGTTTCCGGGGAACTAAAATATTAAGAACGCTCATTTTTTATTACTTTAGCCATTTTTTTTATTTTTGCAATTTACTTTTATTTTATTTTTATTTTAACTTTGCTAATTTTTCTCTTTCTTTGTTCCTAGTAGGTACCTCTAGTTTAAGACTAGAAGAAACTCGTCAAGACCCTTGATTTTTGACAGTGAAATAAAACATGCCACTCGCAGAAACTGAAGAGATGTCACTGAATAATTATCAATGGCAAGACATGAGGACAATGCCTAATAAAGCAGTCGGTGTTTTCATCCTTGACACGGTCACCATGTTATCTAACCAGGTAGAGCTTTTAAATAAAAAATTTGATATTTGGTATGGTTCTACGCAGGCACATCCGGTAATACGGTACGATACAAATGGAGGAGGGGTGAACAACATAGAATATCTATCCTACAACCCTAGCACAGAGAACGAACAAGTCAACTATATGGGTAACTATTCTAGATCTCAAAATAATCCATATAGTAACATTTATAATGCAGGTTGGTGGAACCATTCTAATTTCTCGTGGGATGGCCAAGGAAATCGGAGACAACAACCCCTCCCAGGCTTTCAACAACCACCTTACCAGCAGGAAAAGAAGCCGAATCTTGAAAAGATGCTAACAAAATTTATCGCAGTGTCAGAAACCCATTTTCAAAGCAACGAGACAATGCTCAAAAATTAGCAAGCATTAATTCAAAGGATCGAGAACCAAATAGGTCAGCTTGCTAAGCTAATCTCAAAAAGACCACAAGGTATCTTGCCTAGCAACACCGAAACTAACCCAAGAGAGCAACCGCAAGCAATAACTGCTCACGATAGTGAAGCGTTAGATGAACCAAAATTGAAGCAAGAGAATGTGGTAGAGGAAGGTAAGGTTGAGGTAAGCCATGATACACCAAAACCGGTAATTACAGAGTACCAACCTCGTGTGCCATACCCCAATGCGATAAAGAAAGACCACACAGAGGAACAATTCGGTAAATTTCTTAAACTTCCAAAGAAATTACATATTAACTTGCCATTTCTTGAAGCTCTTTCGCAGATACCAGATTTAAGGAAATTTTCAAAAGAGTTTTTGACAAACAAACGGAAGTTAGACGATACGTCGCATTTGGAGCTAAGCGCAGTGTGCCCAGCAATTCTACGAAATAAACTACCACGTGAGCTCACATTTCGTGTAAGTGACGAAACGATCACTCTTCAGGTTCTTGACATGGCTAGGACATCGAGTATTAAATGTGGAACCAATCACTTCAAAGTTGGGGACCAGGTACTGTCAGATACAACCGACCCTCGAATAGTCGCTTCAGAACTTAATACAAACGGTGCGACTCCTTTTACGGTACTTAAAGTCTTTCCATACGGAACGGTCGAGGTAGCACATTCTAATTTTGGCACTTTTGAGGTAAATATTACTCGACTCAAACCATATGTTGATAGAATTGATAGTAAGAAAAAAGAGTTTCGAATCCGTAAACCACCATGGCCATATGAATAACAGGTAAGTCTAGCTCAAGACTTTAAACGAGGACTTCTCGGGAGGCAACCCGAGCACTAACCCCACTAACATCCATATTTTCAAATTTTAGCATCTAACTAAAAACTAACCAAATTTTTAGGCGTAGGTTTCCATACCACAGGGCCCTGCACACGGGCGTGGCCGTGGCCGTGTGGTCACCACGAGTATGCATATCGACGTGGCGGATATCGTGCAGAAACAGGACAAAAATTTTCCCCAAGACAGGGGCTCCGACTAAATGCCACGGTCGTGCAACGCGGCCGTGGTTGAAACTGCCTAAAGAACACGGGCTGAGATAAATTCACACGGCTGTGCGACGCGACCGTGGTCGATATTATCAATTTTTTCACATATCGCCGCCACCACCACCTCGAGATCACTCCGATGATGAGGACCTTTGAGTCCTTCTTATTTTCTTTATTCTTATTTTTATTTTTATTTATTTATTTTTATTTTAGATCATTTTCCTTTATTATTAAACTCTTTAAATTCTTAAGTATAATTTAATTTCTTTTATCTCTGGCTGTTTAACTCTCGAGTAATTATAACAAACGTCCATTAAATAAGAACTCCCTAAAAACTTTACTGATCTTCACAGTTTAAAAAGGTTCAAGGTGCCACTCAAGGAACGAACACACCACCGGAGTATTCTCCACCACCTTCACCTATGCCTAGTCATCATATTCATCATTGATCATCCTCCAAGGATTTCATCCATAATTCAGGAAGTTTCACTTCTCCCTCTCTTTTGATTTTATACTATATTGTTTTTATATATCTTTGTACATTGAGGGCAATGTACATCTTAAGTGTGTGGGGGGGGGGTGAATCTTAAAAGTGCCTAACTTTTTGCATTATTCTCAAATTCCTGAATTATGTCTTGTTCTTAAGTAAAATTTCTCATATTACTGTTAAAATGAAATTTCCTTTGATTTATGATTTTTATTGATATGTTTTGGATTAAGTCATAATTAATTATGCAGTGATGATTTAAACTTTAGGAAACTAGAGAATCAAGCATGATAAGTCCATTTTTCAAAAATTAAAAATTTGTTAGGTTTTCTACCTGAATCTAATTATTACCTTGAAGTTTGAAATTTACAATGTTGACATCAAAAGCCCATAATTTTTGTGAGATTTTGAGCCTTTTAGAGCATACATTCCTTTTCGTGCTCACTTTATTGATTATGAGTGTGTCAACATTGATCTGTTATTCTAGAACTTACTTTGATTATACATGTCGAGACCACACCTTTGATTTGATATACTAAGATGATAAAGGCACCTAGGATTTAACCCACTTACTCCATAAAAAGCCTACCCTCACAATTAACCCTTAGTGAACCCCTTTGATCCTAACAACCCATTTTATTGACTCACCCACTAATATTAACCCAAAACCCTTTGTATTTGTTATCACCATTTTTCTTGACTACCCCTATATCGAGATTTGATTTGATCGGTTACTTAACTATTTTCTTTATTCCAGTTATTAAATTCTATCTTATTATTATTGTACTTGATTTGTTCTTAATTAAAAAAAACCACGAAGTATATTCATTATTAGTTCTATGTTAATTGAGCTCAAACTGTTAATTTCATTATCTTTAGAAGAAGCTCATGTTATTAGTATTAAGTTTCCGTGATGTAATTATTTAGTATTAGTACGACTTTTTAGTTAGGTAATTTATCAATTCAGTCTCGATACTAACCCTCTAATTCAATCCTTTATCCACACCTTTAACCCAAGCCCCGTTACAACCCATAAAAGACCTTTTGATTTGTGTATCATATCATTTTACAGTGGTGGAGATTTGATTTTCATGCAAGCCTATGGGATTAACTTTTCATGTTCGACTTTTGAGTGCTTATTTTTGAACCTTAAACACTTCGAGTGATTTGAGTGAATCTTTAGTGAGGATGTCAATTTTTATCGATTTTGAATCAGAGGTAATTATTTAGGTAAATGGAAACACCTATTTTTCGTACTATAAAAACTATGACTTTGATTGTTTGAATCTTTAAGAACCTTCCGGTTAAATTATCAATGTATGAAATACCTATGAATTATGATGAAACACTGTTGATGAAGGTTATGAATTGAGGAAGTTCGTTTTAATTGTGAGTTGAGAATTTTGCTTGAGGACAAGCAAAAGCTTAAGTGTGGGGGGTATTTTATAAACCGTAATAGTAACATATTTTAATCCCACATTTAGCATGCTTTTGGATGGTTTATCCCTTGAATTATGGAATTTGGTGCTCTTAATCCTTTAATTTCATGTTTTATACTCAGGAGAGCATAGGAGGATGAAAAGAACGAGAAATGGGCCGAAAACGGGCCAAATGGGCCAAAGTGAGAAATCGACACGGCCTGGGTTTCACCACACGGCCGTGCCTCCTTAGCAGGCTCGACCACGGCCTACAACTCGACTTACACGGGCGTGTGCCATGGGCGTGTCCCTACCGTGGAAAAGAAGAATTTTATTCGGATTAGGGTACTTAGAGGCAAAGAAACACATTCCAAAAGCCTATATAAACACCCTAAAGGCCAACTTTTAGGGGGCGTCCAGCTAGGCCAAGGAGCCAAGCCGGAAAAGTCAGAATCGTGGATTTACTCAAAGAAAGCCAATTGATTCATCTCAAGAAGCCAGAGTTATACTCAAGACGAAAGATCTTCTCTTCAATTCCTTCAGGGGGTTTTAGGGTTTTTCTTATGTTTTGTTTTATCTTTTCTTCTGAGATGTATATTTTTATTATTATGAACTAAACCCTCAGATACCTGAAGGGGATGAAACCTAAGACGGATCTTGTTATTGTTTTCTGAGCTATATGATAAATACTTAATTTGTTCTTAATTATGTGTCCTTAATTCTTGTTTTTATATTTCAGGATATTGATTCAAGTATTGATGTGCTTAGGCAGAAGAGGAATAGACCCTGCCTAAGAGTAGATCTAGCATAGTTAAGCGGAGTTGCTTGTGCGCCTAGAGATAGGGTGACGAAAATCTGCTGGATTAGGGTTAAACCTAATATGGGAGTCCATAGATTGAGTTAATGCAATTCTATGGGTTTTAATTAGAAAAAGATTTCAATTAATCAACCTAGGGTTAGACGTTAGTAGCCTCGAGAGAGGTATTAATATACATTAGGGAATCCTACGGATCAAGTTAAGCGAATAAATCGTCTAGTTCAGAGTTAGATAACAAGTGAAGTCTAGGTGGATTCTTCCTTGGGTATTGTCTTAATCAATTGGTTTTTCCCACAAGTATTTCCCCTTTTCATTCTTTATGTCTTAGCATCTTTAGCTCAGTAGATAGTTAATTTTAAATTAAACAATAATTCACTTCAATTCTTAGGCTAAATAATAGAAAGAAAGTTAGTATTAGTACTTTTAGTTCCTTTGGGTTCGATATTCGATAGGTGCGCTTGCCTCAATCGTTGTCACAGTTAGTTTCTGGGCTAGATCATTCATTATATAAATTTTAAGACTCTGACATAACGATCAAGGTCCTTTGACCGTAAACTTTAATAGTTGACCGTTAAAGTCAACTGCCTCTAATTTTTTTAGTTAAAGCCACCCCGTGTCCAGGGATTTAAGTAGCGGTCGGGTAGCGGAATAGCGGCCGCTATATGGTAGTAGCGACGCCGTTCGAAACCACTACTGCTGAAAATAGCGGTGTGAAGTGGAGTCACACCAATAGCGGTGGATTGCAGCCACAATTTAACAGGTAATGGCCAGTTGCGGCAATAACGGGACACTATTCTCGTTATTTTTCTATTATAGTAAAAATACTGAACGAAGCAAGAATTGTTTTCCTCCCGTCTTGAGTTGAATTAACGATGAACATGGAAACGTCAGGGTTCATTTCATCGGGAAGTTGATGAGTGATCTTTTGCCATCGAAGGATGAGTTGGGTAGTGTTTTGTTCGAGTGTTCGGATGACGAAAAATGCGTCACGCAGACTCATCGACTCACGATTGCGAGGAGGCTGGAACGAGTTTTAGTTTCCAAGCAAGTACGATCCCAAAGCTACCACCACCACCACCTCGAATCGCCCAAAACAAATCTTCCCCCATAGATTTCCTATCAAGAAGTATTCCATTTACGTCGATGAATTGAGCGTCAATCACGTTATCACCGCCAGTAGTACTGCATTTTCTGAACAATAACCCAAAACCTCCGTCGTTAAATATAACCGCCAACTCCAATTAAATGAAAAATGCCACCAGCAAAGGTGAGTGTTTTAATTTTCTCTGCAATTCTATAATAAACTTAATCGAGAATCGCACCAGATTGAACCCATGCAACTCTATTTTCAACATCGACATCCACCGATCAAAAATTAACAAAGTCGACGACAACAAAGGTGTAACACCCCTAACCCGTATTCATTACTGAAATAGTATTACGAGGTATTACTGATAAATACAGAACACATAGCTTACATTTACCAACCTTAAGCAATCATTCTCATACATCATTCAATACAATCACGTTGTCCCTTATGAGGGCCTACGAGGCCTTAAACATGCTTTTGAAGTGGTTCGGGACTAAATCAATAACATACAAAAATTTCAGAAAACCTAGAAATTTTTCAATAATACAAGGGTCACACGTTCGTGTGAACAGGCCGTATGCCTCACACGGCTAGTAGACACACCCGTGTCTTAACAGGGCATTCATACTGACTTACATCACACGGCCGAGGATACGCCCGCGTGCCAGGCCGTGTGAAAATTGGAGAGTATACTGACTTGGGTCACACGGCTAACCACACGCCCGTGTGTCCAGCCTATGTGCCCTACGAAAAGGCCACACACGTCCATATTCTAGGCCGTATGCCATTTAGGGGGTATACTGACTTATACCACACGGCCAGTCACACGCCCGTGTGTGAGACCGTGTGGAGCATACTGACTTCAATTCAATTTCGACACTAGGGGAAACATGGCCGTGTAGCATGACTTTGTGTCACACACGACTGAGACACATGCCCGTGTCTCTGCCCGTGTGGACAAAAATAGGCCATTTGCAAAGCCAATTTGTCACCCTTTTTGCACATACCTACACAAGCTCATATGGTATCATTTTAAGTCACAAATATAAAGCCAAAGTTCATCAACCAATACATAATCGTACCATATTCATTTCAACCATTTCAATACTCAATTCCATATCATTTACCTATTCAAATACCAAACAATTTAACTTACTTTTCTAAGCATAATTCACATGTATAATTCATTTAGCATAACTAATCCAAACATTCATAACTACTTCAATCCCATTCATTCATTATGGTCTATTATCAAACATTAAAAGTAGAACCATATACACATTCATAAACATCATCAAGTTAATCATCATATGCCAACTCAAATGGCCAAATACATATCCATCAAACATACCAAAATGACACAAGCCTATACATGCCATATACCATATATAAATGATTTCAAAAGTACCAAAATAGATGATCAATAGTGCGATGAAGTCTCTCGACGATTTACATCCGAGCTAAGCCAGTAGAACTATAAAACATAGAAACAATTAAACAAAGTAAGCTTTAATCTTAGTAAGTTTGTATGTGAACATGAAATAATCACAAAATTCATATAACAATTCAAAATAGATAATATCTATAACGCCTCAAAATTTTAATTTTTGTTTTTGGGTATATGTGACACAACTGTATATCTGCTTCAGTGGTTAAGTGTTCTGGGTGTGTGTGAGAGGTCTTAAGTTCAAGCCCTATCATTGACTTAATTTTGGTATTTTTATGAATAAATCCCTACCTTTGGTCAATAGGATTTTATTTAATTGTTGGTAAGTTTATGTCAGAATGGGCCTACTGGTCTAGTGGTTAAGTGGAGTGTTGGTGTGTTTGGGGTCCTGTGTTCAAATCCCTGCGTGGGCGTAGATGATTAATTTTTGGCTTCTGGCGTCAGTAAGAGATTGCATGGGACTGAACTATTGTAGTGGTTGAGATTAGGGGGATAGTGGAGAGATTATTGAGGGATTTCTAATAAACAAAAATCTGAACATCTTTTATTTTTTTGTTTCTTTTTCTCTTCCTTCCTTTTGGTTCCAAATTCTCTTGTTTTCTCAAAATCCCCAAACTTTGAACTTGACGCTATTTTCTTGTCTCATTGCCAATTTTTCCTCTTCTTTTTCCTTGTCGATTTTGCTTTTTTTTTATCTGCTATCATACCTTCGTTTCCTTTTCATTGACGTTTGTTACGAAACTTCAGTAAGTGAACTCTTGGTATTTTGTAAGTTGTGAATACAAAAAACATTAATTGGGGTTATATTTGTATTGTGGGCAGCAGTGAATTCGGAAGGAAGGGACTGTTCTTTCGTGGAGCCATAGCAGAATTGTTCGAGGTGTTGGGGCGTGTGGGCCCACACGGGCAGGCCACATGGGCGTGTGAGCCCATTTTCACTGAATTGATTGCTAAGGTTGCACGGGTTGTCCAATTCGACTGTGAACCTACTATAGGGTCGGTAAGCATTACTCAGACCCCTAATTGTGTGAACTGACTGATTGATGGATATATATTGAGCATGATGATAGTATGCATGTATACATTTACTAATTATATGTACTGATATCATGAGATGGCATGTCATGTATTGCATGGGGTTGGGTTGATTTTATTTGGAGGAAGTGTACTAAAAGGCTCTTAAGCCTAATATCTTGGCAATTTCATTTATAAACTACCGTTTTGTCTTTGCATTGATACTACTACAGAGTGTAGGGATGGGTGGGTTGATTTAATCCCCATATGGAGTGTAGGGTTAGACGGAGATGGTGTGTAGAGGATGGTTGGGTAGGACTTTGTTCTTGAATCATCGTATATACATATCGATCTTTGTGATGGGCTAAGGCCCTTGTGCATCACCGATCATCGTCATTTGAGTTGGGCTAAGGCCAAACCGTTAGTGATCTTGAAAGGGGCTTAGGCCCAAGATTGTTTGTGACTGTGCACTGTGTTTACTGTTGTTTATTTTCTGTGGGATTACACACTGAGTTTACGTAAACTCACCCCTATCTGTTTAATGTGCACAGGTAATCCCTAGGCCTAGACGAATCGGTGTGGCGGAGGACTCGATGGTGACCACAGTTTTTGGACTTTTACGATTTATAATTTATGATTTGTGGTTTATTTGGATGTAATTTGGGGAATTTTGCTTAAATTTGGTTTTTATTTATTTTTATGAATTTATAACTGCTAGACGTTGGAAATTTGGTTTTCAAAAAGGCAAAGTTTTCTCTAAACACACGATTTACTCAAAACGGTTTTAAAAGCTTCCACAACAAATTATGTTTAAAACAACCGACTAAACGAGTAAGAATTTTTGAATTAAGAAGAGATAAGAAAAGTGAGTAAATGGAAATGGTTTTATCGTAGAAACTTAGTTTTCAACACGCTATCATGTGACTTCGCCAGATTCAGCCATAACGTCTAGGCCGAGTTTGGGGTGTTACATTTTATGGTATCAGAGCCAGGTTAAAAACTCAGCTATGGATTTTTGGGTTTTAAATAATGGTTATAATTTGGGTTTTGAAAATGATTTGACTTAGTATATGGTACACCGAGTCTCCGGTGCCGATCTTGTAAGTTTTCTGAAACTGTGATAAGTTTAAACTGAAAATACTATAGATAGTATATTCTGAAACTAATGTTGGTAGTATACTGTGAAAACACTCTAGATAGTGTATATTGAGACTGTAACAAAACTGATAGAGATTGCGATTTACGAAAATCACTCTGAATTACTGAAACTGTTTACATGAAACATCTGCTAATAAATACTGAAACCGTATCTAATTCATAAAATTTGTAATATAGATAAATACGATTAGACATGAGCGTACGAGGTATTCGCGGATGAGGTACTAGAGGCCGAGGTAGAGGCCGTAGAGGGGCTCGAGCTGAGTCCTCTTCACTGGGCAGTATGCCAAATCTGGACATGAGTGAGACGCCAGTGTCGCCTGCTACTGAGACTGGGTCTCAAGATCGCATGGCGGGGGACGACGCATTGTCCCAGGCTATGCTAAGGATATTGGAGAGGGTCGCTGGACCCATCATCTGGATCACGGGGCCGAGGGTCGATTCTGAAGCGACTCGGTCCAATGGAGCTGAGCTCTTCAGGGGTGTTACTGGGGTCGCCCCTAATGTGGCCGAATACTTGATTGAGGCCAAGGAGAGGATCATGGATGATCTATATTGCACTCCCGAGTAGAAATTAAAGGGTGCAGTCTCACTACTGTGGGATGAGGCTTACCAGTGGTGGCTGACTGTTAAGGAGGGCACTCAGCTCGAATGTTTGTCCTGAGATTTCTTTAAGACTGCCTTCCAGGGGAAATATGTGGGGGCGAGCTACGTGGATACCCGTAGGAGAGAGTTCCTGAACCTTACTCAGGGAGATCGATCGATGGCCGAGTATGAGGCTGAATTCCTATGATTGAGCCGCTATGCGCGAGGTACGGTGGCGACTGAGTATGAGCGATGTGTCCGCTTTGAGGATGGCCTCAGGTATAATTTGAGAGTCCTGATAGCTCCGCAGAGGGAGCATGATATTTCTTCACTGGTTGAGAATGCGAAGATCGCCGAGGAGGTTAAGCGCGTTGAGCGCCAAAAGCGTGACAGAGAGAGGTAGGAAGAAGAGGGATTCGAAGCCCTCGAGTTCTATATAGAGGCCTAAGAAAAAGGCTAGAGCTGATGGGCCAGTTAGAGCTGGGCCCCCTGTTATTGCCACTGGACTATAGCCGTGTGTAGATTGTGGTAGACGCCACCAAAGTGAGTGCTGGAAGAGGACTGGGGCGTGTTTGAGGTGTGGGTCACTAGAGCACCGCATTAGGGAGTGTCCGTTGAGGGCCGATTAGATGCAAGCTTAGGGTACTGGTACTGTGCAGCCACAGAGAGTAGCACATCAACCACCGAGAGGCCATGGTCAGGTTAGAGGTGGTAACGGTATGGGTCATGGTCAGAGAGCACTGGGCAGAGGTGCTGGACAGACTGAGGCAAGGTAGCCCGCTCTTGTTTACGCTGCACGTCACCGAGAGGGCAGAGATACTCCGGATGTCATCACGGGTATGTTTCTTATTTATGATGCGCCTTACACTGTATCGATAGAAATAGGATCTACACATTCCTAGTTGCCTGTTCTGTTTCCAGAAATCTAGGAATTCTGGTTGAGAGTACTTCTAGTGAGGTGACTGTGCTGAGCTCGCTGGGGCAATCTGTTAGAGTCAGCAAACTATATAGGAATTTTCCTTTAGAGGTTTAAGGGACGGTATTTCTGGCTGACTTGATGAAGCTTCTGTTTGGGGAGTTCGATATGATATTGGGGATGGACTGGTTGGTCAAGCATCATGCAAGCTTGGACTATGCAACTAAGAGGGTTGTATTGAGAACTGAGGAGGACGATGAGGTAGTTGTGATTGGAGAACGTCAGAACTACTTGGCTAACATGATCTTTGCACTGGTAACTGAGAAACTGGTTCGCAAGGGATGTGAGGCGTATTTGGCCTATGTAAGTGTTTCTGCTTCTAGGGACTCTACTGTAAAGGATATCTGCACTGTAAGAGATTTTCTGGACGTCTTTCCTGAGGAGCTACTGGGTTTACCTCTGAATTGAGAAGTGTTGTTTGGGATTGAGCTTTTCCCTAGTACAGCTCTGATGTCTATCACTCCCTATCGAATGGCACCGAAAGAGCTTACGAAGCTTAAGGCTCAGATTCATGAGTTGTTGGATCGTGGGTTCATCCGCCCTAGTGTGGCTCTGTGGGGAGCACCGATACTGTTTGTTAAGAAAAATGATGGATCCATGAGGATGTGTATTGACTACTGGCAACTGAATAAGCTGACCGTCAAGAACAAGTATCCGTTACTGAGGATCGATAACCTGTTTGACCAGTTTCGAGGAGCTTCGATATTCTCTAAGATTGATCTCCAGTCTAGGTACCATCAGTTGAGGGTTAAGGAAGTTGATGTGCATAAGACGGCATTTAGGACTACGAGTTCCTAGTGATGCCATTTGGACTGACTAATGCACCGACAGCTTTCATGGACCTGATGAACCGGGTGTTTTAGCCCTATCTGGACCGGTTTGTGGTGGTGTTAATCAACAACATATTGGTTTATTCGAGGACTAAGGATGAGCATGACGAGCACCTTAGGATTGTTCTTCAGATTTTGAGGGAAAAACAACTCTATGCTAAGTTCAGCAAGTGCGAGTTCTAGTTACGTGAAGTAACATTTCTAGGTCATGTGGTGTCTGCTGAGGGGATTCGAGTCGATCCTCGAAAGATTGAGGCTGTAGTGGATTGGAAACAGCCTAAGAATGTGTCTGAGATCCGCAGCTTTCTGGATTTGGCAGGTTATTACCGACGGTTTGTGGAAGGTTTCTCACTGATTACAGCACCCTTAACTAAGCTGCTACGTAAAAGTGTACCATTTGTCTGGTCTGATGCGTAGCAAGAGAGCTTCGAGAAGCTCAAGATCAGATCTTGGTGAGGCTCTGTTACGTCTGACTGAGCCTAGAAAGGAGTTCACGGTTTATAGTGATGCATCACATGTCAGTTTGGGATGTGTGTTGATGCAGGATGGTAAGGTGGTAGCATATGCGTCTCGTTCGCTAAAGACACATGAGGCAAACTATCCAACGCATGATTTGGAGTTGGCCGCCGTAATTTTTGCATTGAAAATTTGGAGGCACTACCAGTATGGTGAGAAGTGTATCATCTACACTAATCGCAAAAGCCTCAAGTACCTCCTTACTCAGAAAGAGCTGAATCTTAGGCAGCGCAGATGGGTTGAGCTGCTTAAGGATTACGACTGTACCATTGAGTACCATCCTGGCAAGGCCAATGTGGTGGCCGATGCATTGAGCCATAGAGATATGACTGATCTGAGAGCGATGTTCGCTCGACTTAGCTTGTTCGACGATGGGAGTTTGTTGGCTGAACTACAAGTCAAACCAACTTGGATCGAGCAGATTAAAGGTAAACAGCTGGAGGATGAGTCTCTGAGCTTGAGGTTTCGACAGATTGAGGGTGGTACTATTACAGACTTTGGGTTGAACTCTGAGGGTGTGTTGTGTTTCCAAGGTCGGGTATGTGTGCCGAATGATTCTGATTTGAGACAGTTGATTCTGAGGAAGGCGCATAGTAGCCCTTATGCTATGGATCTCGGTGGTAATAAGATGTACCGAGATATTCGAGAACTGTACTGGTGGCCAGGGTTGAAACAGGAAGTTACTAATTTTGTGGCACGATGTCTGACATGCCAGCAGCTTAAGGCTGAGCATCAGTTACATTCGGGTTTGTTGCAGCCGGTTAAGATCCCGCTATGGAAGTGGGAACGGGTAACGATGGACTTCGTTAGTGGGTTGCCCTTGACACCCACTAAGAAGGATTCTGTCTGGGTCATCATAGATCGATTGACCAGGTCTGCGCATTTCATTCCGGTTAGGACTGACTTTTCACTGCAGAAGTTAGCGAAGCTCTAGATTTCTGAGATAGTGAGACTGCATGGGGTACCGGTTTCAATTATCTCTGATAGGGATCCTCGCTTCACGTCTCGATTTTGGAAAAAGCTACATGAGGCTCTGGGTTCAAGGTTGGACTTCAGTACTGCGTTCCATCCTCAGACCGATAGTCAATCGGAGAGGGTGATTCAGATACTGGAGGATATGTTGAGGAGCCGTGCTATCGATTTCTGAGGTAGTTGGGAGGAGTATCTACCGTTAGCGGAGTTTGCTTATAATAACAGTTTCCAGTCTAGCATTCAAATGGCACCTTACGAGGCTCTGTATGGTAGTAAGTGTGCACTCCTTTATGCTGGACTGAGTTGGGTGAACGACGTGTTCTGGGTCCTGAATTGGTTTTCGAGACAAAGGATAAGGTTAAATTGATTCGGGATCGTCTAAAAGTGGCTTCTGATAGACAGAAGTCTTATACTGACCTGTGGAGATGCAATATTGAGTATTCTGTGAGGGACTTCGTATTTCTCAAGGTCTCGCCATGGAAAAAGATTCTGAGGTTCAGTCGTAAGGGCAAGTTGAGCCCTAGGTTTATTGGACCATACCGGATTCTGAAGCGAGTGGGACCGGTTGCGTATCAGTTGGAGTTACCTCCAGAGTTAGACCATATTCATGAAGTCTTCCACGTCTCGATGTTGAGGCGCTACCGATCTGATCCTACACATATTGTCCCTGTTGAGAAAATTGAGGTTAGGCCAGATCTGACCTTCGAAGAGGAGCCGGTTCAGATTTTGGATCACAACGTAAAGGTTCTGAGGAGGAAATCTATTCCTTTGGTAAAGGTTCTGTGGTGGAATCATAGCACTAAGGAGGCCACGTGGGAGCCTGAGGATGCGATGCATCAGCAATATCCTCATCTATTCTGATAAGGTAAATTTCGAGGCCGAAATTTTCTTTTAGGGGGTAGAATTGTAATGCCCTAAAATTTTAATTTTTGTTTTTAGGTATACGTGATACAACTGCGTATCTGCTTCAGTGGTTAAGTATTCCGAGTGTGTGTGAGAGGTCTTAAGTTCAAGCCCTATCCTTGGCTTAGTTTTGGTATTTTTATGAATAAAGCCCTACCTTTGGTCAATAGGCTTTTATTTAATTGTTGGTAAGTTTATGTCAGAATGGGCCTGCTGGTCTAATGGTTAAGTGGAGTGTTGGTGTGTTTGGGGTCCTGTGTTCAAATCCCTACGTGGGCGTAGATGATTAATTTTTGGCTTCTGGCGTCAATAAGAGATTGCATGGGACTGAACTACTGTAATGGTTGAGATTAAGGGGATAGTAGGGAGATTATTGAGGGATTTATGATAAATAAAAATCTGAACATCTTTTATTATTATTTTTTGTTTCTTTTTCTCTTCCTTCCTTTTGGTTCCAAATTCTTTTGTTTTCTCAAAATCCCCAAACTTTGAACTTGACGCTATTTTCTTGTCTCATTGCCGATTTTTCCTCTTCTTTTTCCTTGTCGATTTTGCTTTCATTTTATCTACTATCGTACCTTCGTTTCCTTTTTGTTTACATTCGTTACGAAACTTCAGTAAGTGAACTCTTGGTATTCTGTAAGTTGTGAATACAGAAACATTAATTGGGGTTATATTGGTATTATGGGCAGTAGTGAATTTGGAAGGAAGGGGCTGTTCTTTCGTTGAGCCGTAGTAGAATCGTTCGAGGTGTTGGGGTGAGTGTTAAACGCTTGTATAGCATAGCCGTCAGATTGTAAATGCATTTTATTCGTGTTTTAAGTTGGTTGTAAAACTTCGATATGCCAATTTTAGGTTCCAGAGATACGGAATTGCGTTAGCAGCGAAAATAAACCAGGTGTGTACTCGATTGCACAAAAAACGAGGTTTGGGTGAAAGCTAAAAACCTCACAGTCAACGCTGCACAGGCGTGCGGTCGCTGGTGTGGTAGGTCGTGTTCCCTAATACGGGCATATGTTCGATGAGGCCAGGCCGTGCGCGCATGACACAGCCGTGTGATGGCCAGGCAGGCCGTGTGCGACACACGGGCTGGACTGATTTGGGCCGTGTAGGCCACACGGGCGTGTAGGATTTTGGGCCAGGCCGTGTGATCCACACGGCCAAGGTAAATTTGGGCCGTGTGGGTCACACGGGCAGGCCACATGGGCGTGTGAGCCCATTTTCACTGAATTGATTGCTAAGGTTGCACGGGTCGCCCAAGTCGTCTGTGAACCTACTGTAGGGTCGGTAAGCATTACTTAGACCCCTAATTGTGTGAACTGTCTGATTGATGGATATATACTGAGCATGATGATAATATGCATGTATACATTTACTGGTTATATGTACTGATATCATGAGATAGCATGTCATGCATTGCATGGGGTTGGGTTGATTTTATTTGGAGGAAGTGTACTAAAAGGCTCTTAAGCCTAATATACTGGCAGCTCAGCTGAAAACTACCGTTTTGTGCCGCATTCGATACTACCTGGAGTGTAGGGATGGGTGGGTTGATTTAATCCCCATAAGGAGTGTAGGGTTGGGCGGAGATGGTGTGTAGAAATTTGGTTGGGTAGGACTTTGTTACTTGAATCTTGTATATCACATTCACGATCTTTGTGATGGGCTAAGGCCCTTATGCATCGACATCACGTCATTGAGTTGGGCTAAGGCCAAACCCATCGATCATTGAAAGGGGCTTAGCCCAAGACTGTTTGTGACTTTGCATTGTGTTTACTGTTGTTTGTTTTCTGTGGGATTACACACTAAGTTTACGTAAACTCACCCTCTCTGTTTAATGTGCACAAGGAATCCCCAGACTTAGACGGATCGGTGTGGTGGAGAACTCGATGGTGACCACTGTTTTTGGACTTTTACGATTTATAATTTATGATTTATGGTTTATTTGTATGTAATTTGGGGGCTTTTGCTTAAATTTGGTTTTTATTTATTTTTATGGATTTATAACTGCTAGACGTAGGAAACTCGATTTTCAAAAAGGAAAAGTTTTCTCTAAACACACGATTTACTCAAAACTGTTTTAAAAGCTTCCGCAACGAATTATGTTTAAAACAACTGACTAAACGAGTAAGGATTTTGGAATTAAGAAGAGATAAGAAAAGTGAGTAAATGGAAATGGTTTTATCGTAGATACTTGGTTTTCAGCACGCTATCATGTGACTTTGCCAGATTCGGCCATAACGTCTAGGTCGGGTTTTGGGTGTTACAATATCATTAACATTTAAAGCATCAATTCATGAATTAACATAAAACTTATCCTTGTCTTCATTCATGAGTTCTCAACTTAATCTATCTCAATACTTGAATAGTTTTCCGTACATACCAGTATCGATACATTTCTATTTCTCATCAATACTCTTATCAAACCACCCCGGTTTACAAATGCTTTCGATACCATTTCATCGATTTTTCCGATGCCATAGTCCAACTATGGTCTTTCACATATATTGCCAAGGCCCTGCCGTGGTCTTTCAATCACATGCCATAACCCGGTTATGGTTTTATTATTCAATTGCCATAGTCCAGCTATGGTCTTATTCGGCAACTTGCCTTACTCAATTTGTACATTTCATTTAATATCTCAACATCTATCCAATAGAATAATTACTATCTCAATTTCATCCATCAAATAGATAAGTACACATTTAAGTTCAATTATACGAACTTACCTCGTATTCAAAATTAACGGATCAGATCGACTATTCGACAACCTTGCTTTTCCCCCGATCAAAATCCGAATTCTTTCTTTCTTAATCTATATGAATTCAAAATTGACTTATTTAATCATATACTCTTTCAATTTAGTCCAAAACATACATTTAGGCATATTTCCACTTTAGCCCCTAAACTTCCACACTTTTAACAATTTAGTCCCTATTTCACAACATACACAAAATTCACATAATTTCATTATACTCTAGCTTAACGGAATTACCTATAGATCCCTAGCAGCCCATAACTTTCATTTATTTCACATTTCAACCCCTCAATTTACATATTTCATAATTTAATCCCTATTTGACATTTTTGTCAAAAATCACTTTACAAAACATTAAAATCTATCATCAAGCTTTCATACTTCAAAATTAAACATCAAATAACTCATAGATTCAATAATGGGAACTCTCAAAATCTTTAACAGTTTCAAAATCTAAGGTACGGGCTAGCTAGAATACGAAGCAACGATCTCAAAAACGTAGAAATCATAAAAAACCGAGTTCAATCCATACCTTAATCAAAGATTCAAGTGACCGAATGAAAAACAAAATCCCTAGCTATATTCTTCTTCAATATTCGGCCAACATGAGAATAATGGACAAAATTTTTTGTTGTTTTTATTATATTAACCTTATTAGACAATTTACTAATTTACCCTTAATGATAAAACATTAATATCATCATACTAATGTCCATTAATGTCCACTTACCTTTCAAATGGTTTAATTACCATTCAAGGCCATCATATTTAAAATCCAATGCCAATTGACACCTTTAACTAATAGCATGCAACTTTTGCATTTTATGCGATTTAATCCTTTACCTCAAATTGAGCTATTAAACGATAAAATTAACTCATGAAATTTTCACACATATCAAATAACATGTTGTAAACACCAAAAGTAATATTAAAATAATTTTTTGACATCGAATTTGTGGTTCTAAAACCATTGTTCCTTTTAGCTAAAACCGGGCTGTTACAACTCTCCCCCTTTAGAGATTTTCGTCCTCGAAAATCTTAGCAGTGAATAGGTTTGGGTATTGTTTTCTCATAGCATCCTCGGGTTCCCAAGTAGCTTCTTCAACCCTGTGTCGATGCCATAATACTTTCACTAATGAGATTTTCTTATTTCTCAGCTCTTTGATCTCACGAGCTAAAATTCGAATCGGTTCTTCAGCTTATGACATATCTGACTGAATTTCAACCTCAGTCGGGGAAATGACATGTGAAGGTTGGATCATCGAAGCATCGACACATGAAACACATTATGTATTTTCTCTAACTCAGACGGTAAAGATAGTCGATACACCACTGACGCAACTCGCTCGATAATCTCATATGGTCTGATGAATGGCGGATTCAATTTCCCTTTTCTGCCGAATCTAAGTATTTTCTTCCACGGTGAGACTTTTAGAAATACTTTATCCCCGATCTGAAACTCAATGTTTTTCCGTTTCAAGTCTGCGTATGATTTCTTTCGATTCGAAGCTGCTTTTGAACTATCATGAATCACTTTCACTTTTTCTTCTGTTTCTCTGATCAGATCAACTCCGTGAATCTTATTCTCGCTAAGCTCAGTCCAATACAACGGTGTTCGGAATTTACGACCGTAAAGAGCTATGTATGGTGCCATCTTTATACTCGATTGAAAGCTATTATTGTAAGCAAATTCAACCAGCGGTAGATATTTCTCCCAACTACCTTCAAACTCAAGAATGCATCAACGCAACATATCCTCAAGTATCTGAATAACTCGCTCGGATTGTCCATCCGTTTGCAGGTGAAATGCAGTGCTAAAATGCAGCTTTGTACCTAAAGCTTCTTATAATTTCTTCCAAAATCGCGAAGTAAATCTCGGATCCCTATCCGAAACAATAGATAGTGGTACTTCGTGCAATTGAACAATCTCTGAGATATACAACTCCGCCAATTTTTCAAGTGAGTAATCCGTACGTACGGGAATGAGGTGAGTCGATTTCGTCAATCTGTCAACAACAACCTAGATCGCACTTTCTTTCTCGGAGATAAAGGCAATCCCAATACAAAATCCATTGTTACTCTATCCCATTTCCACTCAGGAATCATAATAGGCTGTAAAAAACCGGACCACACTTGATGCTCAGCTTTGACTTGCTAAAAAATCAAACATTTCGAAACAAATTCTGAGATATCTCTTTTCATGCCATGCCACCAATAAAGCTGTTTCAAATCGTTATACATTTTCGTGCTTCTCGGATGCACTGATAAACAACTACTGTGTGATTCGTTTAGAATCCTCTAAATCAACTCAGAATTTCTTGGTACACATATTCCATCACGAAACATCAAACAGTCATCAAGCCCTAATCGAAATTCTGAATCAGAAGTCGACTCACACTAAATTCGTTTTGTTTGCAATTCATTATCAAACTTTTGAGCTTCATAGATCTGCTATAGAAATAACGGTCTCGCTTTCAACTCTGCTATTAATGAACCGTCATCAGACAAAGCTAATTGCGTGTTCAAAGCTCGTAAAGCAAATAAAGACTTTCGGCTCAAAGCATCAGCAACTACGTTTGCTTTTCCCGGATGATAGTCAATTACTAATTCATAGTCTTTTAGCAATTCTAACCATCTCCGCTGTCACAAATTCAAGTCTTTTTGAGTCATCAGATATTTCAATCTTTTATGGTCGGTATAAATAAGGCATTTCTCACCAAACAAGTAATGGCGCCAAATTTTCAATGAAAACAATATCGCGGCTAAATCAAGGTCCTTCGTCGGATAATTCTTTTCGTGCGGCTTCAATTGTCTCTAAGCGTAAGCTACAACTTTGCCTTCCTGCATCAAAACACAACCTAGACCATTTAACGATGCATCACTAAAAACTACAAATTCTTTACCCGACTCAGGCTGCACTAACACTGGTGCTTCAGTTAATAATGCTTTCAACTGCTCGAAGCTCTACTAACACTTTTCTGACCATTCAAATTTAACATCTTTTTGAAGCAATCGTGTCATCGGAGTCGCAATCATCAAAAAGCCTTTCAAAAATCGTCTATAATAGCCGGCTAGTCCTGGAAAACTACGGACTTCGATTACATTTCTTGGAGGCTTCCAATCTATAATCGCGGAAATTTTGCTCGGGTCAACTCGGAAACCCGCAGTTGAAACAATATGTCCCAGAAAACTGACTTCTGGTAACCAAAATTCACATTTGCTAAACTTTGCAAACAACTGTTTATCTCTCAAAGTTTGTAGCACGATTCTTAAATGCTCGGTATGTTCAGAATCATCACGAGAGTAAATCAAAATATCATTAATAAACACAATAACAAATCGGTCTAAATATGGCCTAAAAATCCGGTTCATCAAGTCCATAAAAACAGCAGGTGCATTTGTTAGTCCAAAAGGCATAACAAGAAATTCGTAGTGTCCGTACCTTGTTCTAAATGCAGTCTTTGGTACATCGGAGTCTTTAACTCGCAGTTGGTAATGACCCGATCTCAAATTGATTTTCAAAAATACTGTTGCCCCTTTCAACTGATCAAACATATCATCAATCCGCGGTAGAGGGTATTTGTTCTTAATCGTCACTTTGTTGAGTTGTCGATAATCTGTATACATTCTCATCGTGCCATCTTTCTTTTTCACAAACAACACTGGTGCACCCCAAGGAGAGAAACTTGGTCTAGCAAAACCTTTATCTGTCAACTCTTACAACTGAGCTTTCAATTCTTTTAACTCTGTCGGGGCAATTCTGTACGGAGTTATCGATATCGGCGTTGTTCCCGGTACTAATTCAATACCAAATTCAACTTCTCTGATAGGTGGTAAACCCGGTAACTCTTCAGGAAATACATCTGAATATTCACACACAATTGGTACTGATTAAATCTTTGTTTCTGTTACTTTCGTATCAAGTACATAAGCAAGATAAGCTTTACACCCTTTTCTCACAAATTTCTGAGCTAACATAGATGAGATCACAATTGGCATACTGTTCAAATCATCAGATTCAATTCTAATAATCTTATTATTCTGACATTTCAATTCAATTGTCTTTTATCTACAATTCACTATAGCATTATGCATCATTAGCCAATCCATACCCAAAATCACATCAAATTCACCGAATGGAAACAACATCAGATTAGCCGAAAAATAGAAATCCCGATGCATTAACGGATAATTCTTGCAGACTTTGTCAACCAAAACATATCTGTCTAAGGGGTTCGATACTCTAATCACAAATTCAGTAGACTCTACAGGCAAAGTCTTACTAAGTACTAAATTCATGCATATATAAGAATGAGTTGATCCTAGATCTATCAATGCAATCACATTAGTATCACAGAGAGTGAAAGTACCGGTGATAACATCTGGAGGTGACACTTCTTCGCGAGCGCGAATAGCGTAGGCTCTAGCAGGTGCTCTGGCCTTAGATCTCACGGTAGAGTCTCTCGTCGCCCCTCAACTACCACTCACATTCCCAGCATTTCTCGGTGGTCTTCCTCTAGCTGACATATTACTCAGTCTTGCATTTTGAGATTTAACTTTCTCATCTATCTTAGGACAATCTTGGATGAAATGTTCATGCGAGCCACATCTAAAACAGGCTTTATCATTCAATCTACACTCTCCAAAATGTCGTTTTCCACAATGTCCACATTCCGGTTTATTTGGTCTAACATTACCCACACTAGCCACTGACACGGCTGGAGTTTTTGAATTCGTAATTTGTTTCCCACAATCTCTATTAGAGTATTCCACTAGTGTATTTGATCGACTAAACAAATCTTGAGATTTCTTTGATGAAGAGTGATACAGCTTACTCAATGATCTTTTTCTCGAATCTCTAGCTTTTGATTCTGCTTTTCTCTTTTCTTTGCTAAGATCCTCGGCTTTACAAGCCCTTTCAACCAGAACAACAAATTCTTTCAATTCAAGAATTCTGACTAATAATTTTATATCTTCATTCAACCCATCAACGAATCATTTACACATAATCTCCTCAGTTGACACATACTCTCGAGCATACTTGCTTAATCGTATGAACTCTCTTTCATACTCGGTGATAGTCACGCGGCCTTATTTTAACTCTAAGAACTCTTTATGCTTTTGATCAAGGAATCGCTGACTTATGTATTTCTTTCCAAACTCCGTCTGAAAGAATTCCCAAGTCACTCGTTCTCTCGGTACCACAGATACCAACGTGTTCAACCATTGATACGCAGTGTCTCTTAGCAAAGATACATCACATTTAATACATTCATCAGGAGTACAAGACAATTCATCAAATACTTGGATCGTATTTTTGAGCCAAAACTCAACTCTCTCAGCATCATCATCAACAGTAGCCCGAAACTCTTCAACCCCATGTTTACGAATTTTATCCACTGGCGGCTTGTTCAACCTTATCGGATCTACAGGTTGAGGAACAACAGGGATTTGTTGAGGTATAGGTGGGGGTGGAGGTTGTTGAGCAGTCGGATTAGTACGAATGTATTGAGTAAACCATTCGTTCATCATCTGGAAAAAGGCTTCTTTAGCCTCACCTCCGTGACTACTCGACACGGGTCTAGATTCAATAGGCATTGTCCCTTGAGCGAGAGCAGGCACATTACTCTCTACATCATCTGCTATAGCTCGTTCGGGATCCATTGCTATACGAAAACACAATTTAAGCTATCAGGCAGCATCACACTATCGTAGAGTATATATGGCATGTATAGCTAGACTCTTACACACGCTACATTAGTCCTAGAATCGACTAAACCTGGCTCTGATACCAAAAAAATGTAACACCCCTAACCCGTATTCATTACTGGAATAGGGTTACGAGGTAATACTGATCAATACATAACACATAGCTTACATTTATCAACCTCAAGCAATCATTCTCATACATCATTCAATACAATTACATTGTCCCTTATGAGGGCCTACGAGGCCTTAAACATGCTTTAGAAGTGGTTCGGGACTAAACCGATAACATACGAAAATTTTAGAAAACTTAGAAATTTTTCAATCATACAAGGGTCACACACCCGTGTGAACAGGCCGTGTGCCTCACACGGCTAGTAGACACGCCCGTGTCTTAGGCCGTGTGGAAACAGGGCATACATACTGACTTGCATCACATGGCCGAGGACACGCCCGTGTGCCAGGCCATGTGAAAACTGGAGAGTGTCCAGCCCCAGTGCCCTATGAAATGGCCACACACACGCCCGTGTGTCCAGCCCCAGTGCCCTATGAAATGGCCACACACACCTATATGCTAGGCCGTATGCCATTTAGGGGGTATACTGACTTATACCACACGGTCGTGTGTGAGACCGTGTGGAGCATACTGACTTCAATTCAATTTTGACACTAGGGGACACACGACCGTGTAGCATGACTGTGTGTCACACACGGCTGAGATACACACCCGTGTCTTTGCCCGTGTGGACAAAAATAGGCCATTTGCAAAGCCAATTTGTCACCCTTTTTGCACATACCTACACATGCTCATATGGTATCATTTTAAGTCACAAATATGCAGCCAAAGTTCATCAACCAATACATAATCATACCATATTCATTTCAACCATTTCAATAGTCAATTCCATATCATTTACCTATTCAAATTCCAAACAATTTAACTTGCTTTTCTAAGCATAATTCACATGTATAATTCATTTAGCATAACTAATCCAAACATTCATAACTAAATCAATCCCATTCATTCATTATGGTCTATTATCAAACATTAAAAGTAGAACCATATACACATTCATAAACATCATCAAGATCATCATCATATGCCAACTCAAATGGCCAAATACATATCCATCAAACATACCAAAATGACGCAAGCTTATACATGCCATATACCATATATACATGATTTCAAAAGTACCAAAATAGATGATCGATAGTGCAATGAAGTCTCTGACGATTTTCGGATCTGAGCTAGCTTCGTAGAACTATAAAACATAGAAACAATTAAACAAAGTAAGCTTTAAGCTTAGTAAGTTCGTATGTGAACATGAAATAATCACATCATTCATATAACAATTTGAAATAGATAATATCATTAACATTTAAAGCATCAATTCATGAATTAACATAAAACTTATCCATGTCTTCATTCATGAGTTCTCAACTTCATCTATCTCAATACTTGAATAGTTTTCCGTACATACCTAAACTGATACATTTCTATTTCTCATCAATACTCTTATCAAACCACTCCGGTTTACAAATGCTTTCGATACCGTTTCATCGATTTTTCCGATGCCATAGTCCAACTATGGTCTTTCACATATATTGCCAAGGCCCTACTGTGGTCTTTCATTCACATGCCATAACCTGGTTATGGTCTTATTATTCAATTTCCATAGCCTGGCTACGGTCTTATTCGGCAACTTGCCTTACTTGTAACATCCCGATTTAGGGCCTAGTCGGAATAGTGGTGCGAGACTACAAATCCGAGGCATAAGTATGAGTTTTTGAGGTCTATGCCATGTTTGCATGCTAGTGTAAAAGTTTCATGAAGCAATTTTGTTAAATTGTGGTTGAACTGTCCAAAAGGACTAAATTGCAAAAGTTGCAAAATGTGAGATTCTAGAAGCTATTTGTGTGAAATTGCTTTAGAATATCAATTAGAAGTCCTTAATGAGTAATTTTCGCAATTTCTAATTTTTGGACAAATTTGGGCATGGATGAGTTAAATTAGGAAGTTTGTCAAAAAGGGTATTTTGGTCATTTGACAATTAAATGATTAAAATAGGAGAAAAGATGACGAAATTCATTCATCTTCTTCTCCAAGGCTGCCAAAAATTTGAGAGAAGCCATTGTTAGGGCTCTTCAACTTTTCAAGCTAGCTAGTAAGTGTATTCTAGCCCGTTTTTGATATTCTTCGTATTTTTGAAGTCCTAGTAGCATGAGTAAGCTATTTTTAGCTATATGATGAGCTAAAATGGATGTTCAAAAATGTACTCATGTATGACATGCATGTATTTTGATTTTTTATGGAAGAATATGAAAGCTTGATGTTGTAGAAACATCTTTTACTAAGTGAATTCCATGAAAAATGCATGTAGGACTAGTTTGTGAAAGTCTTGAGTTTGGTCATACATGTGAGAATTAGTGAGAATTGATGATAGCTTTAATTGATTAAGTGATTTGGCTAAGCATGAAAGGCTAGAAAGTTGAATAAAAATCTCTTTACGGGCCTTGGGGCAAAAGTGTAAATATGAGAAAGATTAGGGGCAAAATGGGGATTTTGCTAAAGTATGAGATAAAGGTCAATTTAGTTAATGTGTGTATTGAATGTGTTGATTTGTCATTATAGATCAAGAAAGATGAAGCCTGGATTGAAACCGAGGCAAGGGCAAGGTCGTGGACTAAATTGCATATCTCTATACTTTTTGAGTACCGAGGTAAGTTTACGTATAAACGATGCATTATGCGTATACTTTGTAAATGCTAGCTAGAGTATACCATGGTTGAGAACCTATATGGTTCATGTGGAATGATTGAGTTAGTTATAGTGAACGAATGAATGAATGAACTACAAAGTAGATATTTGAATGTGTAGTGATAATGCTTGATGGTAAGCTAAGTGCGATGCTACCCCAATACTTAGCAATGATGAGCTGGGCTATGTACGATGCTATCGCTAAGTATATTGTTTAGTGGGCTAAGTGCGAGACCTCTATGATTACCTTATTGGTAGGCTAAGTGCGATACCACCTTATTGTATCGATTGTGGTAGGCTAAGTGCGAAACCACCGAGAGAGTAGCTGTGTGGATGTATTAGTGAGTAGTGTAGATGTGTGGATGTGTTATTGTGAAATAATGATGTGTTGTATATTGTGTAAATGCGATATTGAATGGTTATGAGTATGTGACTCATGATGTGTTGGAAATGTGGTAAGGGATAGAAAGAGTAAGCATAGTTGTGAATTACTTATGTTAGTATAATGCTAATTGTTGTTTAGCTTATATTATGATGCTTAATTGTTTATGTGTAAACTCACTAAGCTCAAAGCTTACTCCCTTTCTTTTCCCTTGTCTTATAGAGTGATAGAGTTGAATCGAGATACGTGGACCAGTTGGAAGATCTCCCACACTATCAGCACACTCTGGTATATTGGATTAAACGTTTTGTATATGGCATGTATAGGGGCTAGACAAGTTAGTGATTTTTGTTTGTAAATGGCTAAGTCATGTTGGCCTTTAGATGGATAATCTATTTTGTATAATGCCATAGTTGTTGGCTATTTTATTATATGAAAAGATGTAGTTATCCATGTAAGATTGTGTTTCAAATTGAGTTGAATATGGATGTGTTGAATGAGTACATGTTGTGTATGCTAGGGGGGTGAGAAGGGGCATGACAAATAGCTTTGTTCTTGTCCATGTGGGTAGACACACGGGCGTGTGTCTAGACCATGTGTGACACACGGTCAGCCCATAGGCGTGTGACTCGGCCGTGTGTCCCCTGCATGTTAGTATTTTAAGTCAGATTAGACCACAGACTAGTCACAAGGGCGTGTGCCTAGGACGTGTTGGCCACGGGCTAGCCACACGGGCGTATGTCTAGACTTTAAGGCCGTGTGAAGTAGTCAGTGTGCACAACGGGTGGTGAACACGGGCGTGTGACCTAGCCGTGGGACTTTGGCAGAATGGTTGAGTTTTGTGCACGGGTTGTGGACATGGGCGTGTGTGACTACACATGGGCGTGTATCATCTACGAAGCAACGATCTCAAAAACGTAAAAATCATTAAAAACCGAGTTTAATCCATACCTTAATCAAAGATTCAAGTGACCGAATGAAAAACAAAATCCCTAGCTATCTTCTTCTTCAATATTCGGCCAACATGAGAAAGATGGACAAAATTTTCTTTTGTTTTTATTATATTAACCTTATTAGACAATTTACTAATTTACCCTTAATGATAAAACATTAATATCATCATATTAATGTCCATTAATGTCCACTTACCATTCAAATGGTTTAATTACCATTCAAGGCCATCATATTTAAAAGCCAAGGCCAATTGACACCTTTAACTAATAGCATGCAACTTTTGCATTTTATGCGATTTAGTCCTTTTTCTCAAATTGAGCAATTAAACGATAAAATTAACTCACGAAATTTTCACACATATCAAATAACATGCTGTAAACACCAAAAATAATATTAAAATAATTTTTCGACATCATATTTGTGGTTCCGAAACCACTATTCTGATTTAGCTAAAATCGGGTTGTTACAAAAGGGGACTTTGGCAACATACGAAAGACCTTCGTAATCATGGCCGCCACTTCGGGTCCTAATTTGGAGCCCATGTTTCCTTGAACAATAAATCGTTGCTTGAAAATGGGATATTCGCGACGGTGTTACGATGACCAAAGGCTTTGGGGTATTGTAAAAAAAAAAAAAAATTCAACTCCTCTCAAAAAAATCAACAGAAATACAAGGAGACAAAAAGGAATATATTCCTCACCTGCAAAATCAGATAGTTTTCAATCAAAAAAAGTAAAAGAAGTCCAAATACAACAGAAAAAAGCAATCAAAAGAAATAGAAAAATATGAAATTCTCTCATATTTCACTGTCTAAACACCAAAGACCAAACCAAACAAAATCACAACACAAACAAAAAAATCTCTAAAACAAAATCTTACTTGCACATTCAGAGATTCATAATTTTCAACTTTCTAGTAAGTACCTGAATTTTTTTGTCTTGATTCTTGCTTCTTTTTGTTGTAAAATGCTAGAAATTGCGAACATATATCATTTAATGGATAGATAAAAAACAAGTTTTGAATCTGTAAATATATTCTTTAGGTTAGGGATGATTGATGAGAAATAGTTAGGGAGAAGGGGAAAGGTTTGGAAGGATGCTTTGAATGGGTTTTGAAAAAAATTTAAGGGTTTCCAATGTTTTTGTTTTTTTTTCAATTTATTGTTGACGGTACTTGAGACTTGAGAGCTGATGGCCTAATGCTTTATTTTTTTCCTACCATCCATTTGTTATTTTATATTATAAGATTTTATTTTTTTATTTTTTTGGGCTTGTGGATTTATATTTGATTTTTGTTGGATTTGGTGTCTATTTTAATTTTTGTTTGGTCTCTAGAAATTTCACTGTTTTGTGCTGCCCATTCTCTATATCCAATCCAACAATCAACTTCTAAGAGCCCCTCAAACCATCCTACAACTAAAAATATCAATTTAAAATTAAGTTATATATTTTTATTAGAGTTAAAATGTGATTTTGTATTGGTTTGTATCTTGATAGTTCTCAAACAGATTAAATTGAAATTTTGACATTTCCTAGGAAGAAGTTATAATTTTACCATATATTAACTTAAGATTTTATAAATCTTGGGAGACTAAATCAGTAATTTTTCATTTTTTTTGGAGGTTAGGGCACTGGTTGGCTCTCTCTTTTCACCTTCTATCGTTCTAATTGCTCAAATTTGATTCCCACCATGTGAGTTGTCTTCATAATTATTTTGGCTTAAATCTTACTATTTGTGAGTTCTCTTTTTTAAGTTTTGAAAATTTAAGGGGGCAATGCCCTTTTGCACCTTTAAACTCTCACTTGAATTCGAACTTCAAATATATATTTTTTGAGAATATAAATTTGAATTTCATTTATTATATAAATTGTAAAAACGAAATGAATACATAAATATAAATATAAATATAAATTAGTTGAGTTTGAAATTAACAAATTTCTTAAAAAATTCAAATAAACATAAATATAATATTAGCATAGTATTTTAAAAATCCAAATTCAATCTCATTCTCAAAGCTTGAGATTTATGTTGTCAATCAGCTGTGAATTGTGGCTCCTATATGCTATTTGAGGATACTTTTTTTGGCACCTAAAATAGAAAATAATTATTGAACCAGAGATGATTCGTAGTTGGAATTTTTTTCTATATTATCTGAAATAATCATTATTTTAATCACATTTTTATTGGGTGATCGGGTAATAATGGGTTATGGTGTGTTGTTGTTTTTGAAAAAATAAATAAATTATGGATTATGCAATAAATTTAATTTTTTCATGTTAATGATGTTTACTTTTTTTTTGTATTATATTGTTGATAATATAAGTAATGAGTTGCTTATATTTCTAAATATAATTTTATGTTTCTTATATATAAATAAAAATAAAGCATGCCACCACGTGAAGAGTTCTCGACTAAAGGATTGGAGGGTGCACCAAGTAATGATATAGGTTGGCACTTTGGAACTCCAGTGCCAAATACGAAAGGAAATGTCGTATGTAAACTTTGTGGTAAAGTTGTGAAAGGAGGAATAACACGATTTAAAGAGCATATTGCTCATAAAACCGGTAATGTTGCACCATGCCCTAATATTACTGGTATGTGATACTTTATTATTATTTTTAAATGTTATTGTAAATTTATCAATAAAGATTATATATAATTGATAATAATATAAAGTGTGAATTATTTTTATTTTATTAATAGGTGTCATTAGAGAAAGTATGATGAATATATTGAAAGAAAGCAACACAAAGAAAATAGACAAAAAGAGGACAACAGATGAATTCTTATCTCAATTAAAAGGAGAGGAGGATGAACACGAGGAATTCATTGATGAGGTTTCTGCTATAAGGCAAGCAACTCGAGAAAGTATCCAATCACAACACGAATGGCATAGAAGGGAAGAATTCAGACGAAGTACTGGTGGTTGGAATAACATTTATGAAGAAGGGCGATCTTCTCATGGATCAACTAGAGAATATCATGGAGAAAGAACAAGTAAATCCATCCCAAGTGAGTCTGAGTTTACCTTAAGAGGAGCTATACCTGAATTGGCTAGAAGCAAAAGTTCAAAGCAACCAAAGATCAGTGACTCTTTTTTAAAGATTTTACGAAGGGAGATAGGTGAAGCGGTATCTAAAATTTTAATATATGAACGACTTCCTTTTCAATTAGCAAACTCTCCATGGTTGTATAACTTAATTCAAGTGTCAATAGAAGTTGGACAAGGTGTAAAGCTCCTAACACCTTATAAGGTTTCAGATGTGTATTTGGAGTCAGAGTACCAACGAGTTCGTGATTGGGTAAATGGACTAAAGACTCATTGGAAAGAATTGGGTGCAACTCTAATGTGTGATGGTTGGACCAACAGTTTGAATCAAATGCCCATCATTAATTTCCTTGTTTATTGTAGTAAAGGAACCACTTTTTGGAAATTGGTAGATGTCTCAAGTGTTCGTAGTAGAAATGCTGAATTCTACTACAGTTTGTTAGATTCAATTGTAGAAGAAATTGAAGAAAATTACATTGTCCAAATAGTGACTGATAATGAGGCAGCAATGAAAGCTGCTGGAAAAAGAATTAATGTTGAAAAGAAAACATCTAGATTGGACCTCATGTGCAGCTCACTGTTTAGATTTATGCCTTGAAGATATTGGGAAAAAGGCCAATGTAGCAAAAGTGTTAGATGAGGCAAAGAAAGTGACTTGCTTTATATACAATCACATTTGGACTGTTGATTTGATGAAGAAGTATACACAAGGGAAGCAAATACTTCGACCCGCTCTTACTCGATTTTCAACTCATTTCATTCGACTTGAAGAGATAACAAGACAAAAGCAAGGTCTGAGAGAAATGTTTAATTCAAAGGTCAATATTTTATAATTAGTTAATATAATTACTTAAATATAGCAACCTTTAATGATTTTATTAGTTCCAAATAATTTAAATTATATTATTTTAAAATTTTTCTTATGAATATATAGGAGTTTAAAGAATCAAAATGGGGACAGCAAAAGTTAAGGCCTGCTTATGAAGCCAAAAAAAATTATTTTGGGAAAAGATTTTTGAAAAAAAGCCAATGACCTCATAAAAGTTTACGAGCCCCTAGTAAAAGTATTGATACTTGTGGATGGCGATGAAAAACCAACAATGGACTTTATTTATGAGGCTGTTGATAGAGCTAAACGAGCAATTCAACAAGATTGTCGATATTTCACCGAGTACGAAAAGATTATTGACAATAGATGGAATTTTATGCATTCCGACTTGCATTCAGTTGGTAAGATCAAATGTTTCATATAATTAAGAACTATTTTTATATTTTATTATTTTAAGCTTTAGATTATTATTATTTGATGATATTCTTATAAATTATGCTTAGGTTATTTTCTCAATCCTCAATTTCAATGTACTAATAGAAACATTAGAAGGTACACGATCAATAATTGAAAGATTAGAATCTTCTCTTGATACTCAAGTCAGAATGGTTAATCAGGTTTGATTCAAGTACTATTATTTGTAACTTAGTTACATAATTTGAAATAGAATTTTTTTTATTTTCACTCTATCTTTTATTTATGCAGTTGTTACTATTTAGAGATAAACATGAGACATTCCGTACTCCACAAGCACAAAGAGCTTGGAAGCAAATGAATTCGGGTAAACAGTTCATTAAATTATTTAATTTAATTTATATTATTTAATTATATTGTACATTTTGAAGTTATTTTGAAATTTAAATAATATTATGTAGTTGAGTGGTGGATAATATACGGCACATGTGTTCCCGAATTACAAAAATTAGCAATTAAAGTGCTTACTCAAACAATTTCTTCATCAAATTGAGAACGAAATTGGAGCAAATTTAGTTATATTCACACCAAGGCAAGAAATAGGTTAAAGTATAAAAAACTTGAGAAACTAGTGTTTACCTATTATAATATGAGGCTTCAGATAAGGCATAAAAAAAGAATGAGCATTGATGATATAAACGCTAGTTTTAATCCTATTAGCTTTGATAATATCTTTGAAGATGTTGATCCACTATCAGAATGGCTTTATGAGAAAGAGAATCCATTGTTAGATGGTGAAAATGCCGGTGTGTTGCCTGTGGATACCTCTAGTGATGAAATGGATGTTGATCAATCTCAACAACAAAATTTGTCTCATTCAAGTTCTAGTTCAACGCCAAGTCAGAGTGGCGATGGACCCGATGGTGGTGGTTTAAGTCCAATTGATGAGGATGATGAACATAGTGGTGATAGAGGTGAAATTAGGTCTTCTAGTCAGTATGGAGGAGAATATGGGGTTGGTACCACTAGTGGACATTTCCGTGATAGATCAGAGTTTGATAGAAATATGTTTCCTGAACCTAGGAGAGATGGAAGTGAACCTAGAGCTCCATCAAAAGGAAAAAGGCAAGAAGCATACTTCTATAGGCTCTTCATCTGGTAGGAGATTGAGTTCTAGTAACCTTGGGTATAGTGATTCATCTACTAGCACTCAAGGTTTTTATCCACCAGAAAAACCTTCATATTTTCAACCTTCACATGGTTATCCACAAACATATGGTTATTATCCACCATTTCCTAATTATGGTGTGCCATACCAGCCTCAAATGCATCCTCTACCACCAATGTATCACCCACCTCCACCTCTCATATATCCTCCTCCTCAAATACATCCTCCATATCAATTATATGAAAACCAATGTGAAAATGTTACTTTTTTTGGATATATTTTTGGACAAAGGCCAAGAGAATCAAGTCAAGAACGCTGTCAAAGTGAAGGTGAAAGATCTGATCCTCCTGTCATTCCGCTAATTGGTGAAAACTAAATTGTACCACTACCATTATTTGTAAGGTATGTTTTTTTAAAAATAACTTTTGTTAATGTTCTTAATTTTGATGATATTAAAACATTTAAAATATATCTTTAGATAAATGAATGGAGTATAATTTATGAAAAGATAATTAAGAATCGAAGCATGTTAAGCTATATATGAAAGTAGAATGAGAGTGAGAATAAGTGGTAGGAAATAGGAATAATTAATGAGAATCTATACATTTATCTATTCCTTTTTTCCTTTTGCAGCATAGAATGTTTATATCTTCACCATCTTCAAAGCTGTCAAGAAATATTGGAGACATCTCTCAGGTATGAATTTTCAATTATTTTATCTATAAAAACTTTCAAACTTATTAAATATGATAAATGTTTAATATTTCTTATTTTTTTACTTTGTTATTAGTTAATATAACATTCTTAGAAAATTCATAAATAAATATAAGAATAATTAATGATTATAAAAGTTGTGTTCTCATATCATATTAATAAAAGTTCATAAGTGTTCAATAACACTCTAAAAATTATTAAAAGTGACTTTTTATAATTATAATTATAATTATTATGTTTTACAATAAGTTGTGCGAATTTTAAAAAAATTCACGACCGCGATACTCGCAGTAACCGCAATAGCATCCGTTATGTCTGCAACCGCGATAAACGTAACACGACCGAAAACGCAGCCGCAACCGCAATTTAAATCCCTACTCGTGTCACAACCATTGTGTCACATGTGACAAAAAAATTATAAAAAATAAAAATTATAAAAAATATAAAAAAATATTTAAAATTTACTAAAAATTAGAAAAATATATAAATTGTAAAAAAATAGAAAAAAATTTAAAATTTTATAAAAATCATAAAATATTATAAAATACATCAAAAATGTCCTTTAACCGTTAACTTTAACTGTTGACCATTAAAGTTAATGACCCAATTTTTTTTTTTCAGTTAAAGCCATCACGTATCACAACACAGCGTGACATGTGGCAAAAAATAATAAAAAAATAAAAATCAATAAAAGTTATAGAAAAATTATAAAATGCTTCTTAAGATATGATAATTTTTATAATTCTTTACATTTTTTTATTATTTTCTTACGACTTTATAAAATTTTATATATATATTTCTATATATTTTATATATTTTTAATTTTTTTATAAGATTTTACATTTTTTTTGTTTTTATAATCTTTTCTAATTTTTAATAAAAATTAAATATTTCTTATATTTTTTATTAAAATTTAGTAAGTTTTATAAGTTTTATTGATCTTTATTTTTTTAATCATTTTTTTACCACATATCACACTGTGGTTGACATGTGGTGACTTTAACTGAAAAAAATTAGGGACAGTTAGCGTTAACGGTCAACCGTTAAAGTTATCTGTCAAATGACCTTTTTGATGCATTTTGGCAATTGAGTGCAAAAAAAAAAAAATCAAAAAATCAAGGGCTTAATTTTTTTTTTTGAAAAAGTTTGAGGGTCTTTTTTTTATGCATTTTGGCAGTTCAAGTACCCAATTTAGTGTAAAAAAAAGCAGATGCTTAATTGCTATTTTTGAAAAAGGTTGAGGGCATTTTTGATGTATTTTGAAAGTTCAAGTATCCAATTGAATGCAAAAAAAAAAAAAGCATGGGCTTAATTACTTTTTTTGAAAAAGTTTGAGGGCTTTTTACACCCTTAAGCCTTTAAAAAATTACAAAGTTTATTAAAAAATAGAGAAAATTATAAAATTACAAAAAAATTATAGAGAAAATTATATTTTTATATAAAAAATTTAAATATATATTAGAAATTTTAATATTTTAAAAATTTTATAAATCACATTTAGTAGAGCTTAAACATAAGATTGTTGTCGATTAGAAGGATACCATCTATGGTAATTATCTTATACTTCAATTGATAAATCTTTTTAGGTGATAAATTTGAATAAATTTTTTTTAAAATTATTTAAATAATAAAAAATAATTTTATTTCAATTAAATTATTATTTAAATAATAAAAAAAATGTTTTCATTATTTAAATAATTAAAAATAACATATCAAAAATTTTCACTTAAAAAGATTTACCAATTATAAATTCTAATCGAGTGAATTATAAAACAATTATCGTAGATGATATACTTCCGAGAGACAACGATCTCAAGTCCAAGCTCTAGTAAATGTGATTTATAATTAAAATATTAAAATTTCTAATATATTTTTAAAATTTTTAGTAATTTGTTATATTTGTTATATTTTTTTCTATAATTTTATAATTTTTCTAGTTTTAATAATTTTTCTAGTTTTTGTAATTTAAGTAATTCTTTTATTTTTTTCAATTTTAGAGATTTTTTAAGGTTTTTCAAATGATGACGTCATAGTGACGTCATTGTATGACACGTGACAACATATGTAACATCCCACCTAACGAAGTCCAAGTGTACAAATACTATTTATGAATGTAAGCCATATAGAGTAGATTTTGGGAATGTATAATGTTAGAATTTGGACGAAGTATAAGAACCTTATAAGTACGCCTGAAACGCTTCGATCCTGACGGACACGAGACCTGGCACATAGTCTTGCAGAAGTATAATTGGTAGAGTGGTATTCGCCCAAATACATTTTGGCGTATGGTGTGGGCGAAATCCAAAGTGAGTACTAGAGAATAAAGGCTTCCATGTCAAGTTACTAAGGTTAAAGGAATGAAAATTGTGGCTAAGTAAGATGAATTCTTTTGAATATGGGTCACACCAGTGGTATAGTGTCCTTGTAACTGTAGTCCCGTACTAGTTAAATTACAAGGTAAACTGGTTAGGAACTAACAGAACATGAACCAGGATGGTTGAAAGATAAGGGGAAATACTCAATTAGGTTTCTCGAAAGTTGTAGACCTTGATAAGATAATTCAATAGTGATGTGACATTTGTCAAGTTCCAATGAAGACTTAGATTTTATGAATAAGTCTTCAAGTTTGAATAAAGAGAGTTCTCTTCTTCTCTCTTCAAGAATATTGAAATCTAAGGCTGGAGGAAATGATAGTATTTCTTTAAGTTGGATCTGAGACCTTGGATTTTATCAGTGATTTCTTCATGCCAAGGTAATTATTATTGCTTTACAAAATCAGATCTCTCTTCAAGTTATTTGGATGGGTGATAATGGAAAATCTTCTGCTTTTACAAGGCAGTGGTCGCTGCAATTCTAAAAAGACCTTAAGCCTGGAGCCCAACCTGCTAAACATCTTTATTAGGAGAGTCCCTAGATTAACTCTTGCATGTGTATTATGCTTATCTAGAAACTTCTATGCTAAGTGGCAAAAGCATGAGATCGAAACTAGTAAAGTGTGATGTGACGAATCTGATAAGAAATGTAAGACTTATGAATATAAATGACTACGGTGTGCTTATGTCTGAAAGTAAGAACGAGTTTGATAAGAAGCGCATGTGCGTCTAGTAAGTATAAAAATGTCTGTCATGAGTGAGTCGATGTATGATGAGTCTATGTCTGTAACAGTCCGGTTTATATCCTAGTCGGAACAGTGGTTTCGGGACCACAAATCCGAGTCTGAATCTTATTTTAATATTATTTTTGTGTTTACTGTGTGTGATTAAGCATGTGCTAAAGTTTCGTGAGTTAATTTGTCTGTCTGTGTGATTAATTTGAAAAAAAAAGGATTAAATTGCATTAAATGCAAAAACTAGCATGATATTTGTAAAAGTGCCTATTGATGTGGCTTTTAAATATGGAGGGTCTTATGTGGCAATTAAGCCAAAACTATGGATAGTGGACGGCAACATGCATATATATTATGCTTTTATATGTTTGTTTTATAAGTTAAGTTAATATTATACATATTATAAGATATTATAATAAAAACAAAACAAGAGTAAGTGGCCTTATTCTTATCATCTTCTTGCCGAAATTCATAAAAGAAAGAAAAAGAAAAACACAAGCTAGGGTTTGGCCATATAATTGCATAATTAAGGTATGTTTTGACTTTGGATTTTGAAGATTTTTATGTTTTTGAGATTGTTGCTTAGTCTACTATCAAGCCCATGTTATAATTTGAAGAATTGTTAATGTTTATGAGATGTGCCATTGATGAAATGGTGAGCTTTGTGATGATTATTGATGTTAAATGAAAGATATGTGTTTAATGAACATGTATTGTTCTTGAATTTTTGATGAATTTAGCTAATTAGGGCTAAATTGTGAAAATAACATTTTGAGGGACTAAATTGTGAAATAAATGAATTGTTTGGACTTGTATGAGATACATGAGCATTCGGCTAAGCATGGGTATGTGGTGATCTTATATATTTGATGTTTTGAGAAAAATGGACTAAATTGATAAAATGTGCAAATGTGAGGGCTAAAATGCAATTTACCCTAAATGTGTATTCATATATTGAAGTGAATAAATGGATTACATTTGAATATTTATATATCAAGAGCTGAAGAAAATGAACTTAGATCGTGGAAAGGCGAAAGTAGTGGAATAACCGAGTCCAAACGAATATCTGAATCCGAGGTAAGTCAATATACAAATAAATGTATCTGTATTGAATTATCAATGTCCATATGATTATTGACAATGGTGAATGCATATGAGATGATGTATACATGAATTCCGAGATAGAATCGACATAATGTCAATGTCCGAGAAGTCCCGTTTGAACCTAGGAATAGATAGGATAGTATATGTCATGACATAGGTGTCTGTTATGTGATATCATGTAAGACCACGTCTGGGACGTTGGCGCTGATTTGAGATTTCGTGTAAGACCACGTCTGGGACGATGGCATCGATATGAGATTTACGTGTAAGGCCACGTCTGGGACATTGGCATCGTATTGATTTGTGTAAGACCTTGTCTAGGACAGTGGCATCGATGTCTGATTACATGTAAGACCACGTCTGGGACGTTGGCATTGTACGACTATTTCGAGCACTCTGAGTATCCTATCAGATTCTGAACGGTTCAACGGGCAAGTACGAGATACGAATGATTATATGGTTTGCATATTTGTTTCAGGTACGTATGATAAATACACTTTATGTGTACAAGAAGGTAAGTATACTCATAAACTTACCTAGATGAATTGTGTATTTGTATATGAGAATGTAAATGTCATACATGAATGGAAAAGCTATGAGCTAACAAGTATATAATGATATACAAGATTGAAAGATGAATGGCTAAGTAAATGTGCCAAGAAGAATTATGATTATGCAATTGAGCTTTTAGTAAATTCATATTGGATATATGTTTTGAATGCTTAAATGTTAACTTTATTTGTATATGGCTTACTAAGCTTTTGAAAGCTTACTGTGTGTGTGTTTGTTCTGTTTTATAGATCGTCAAAGCTACTGAAGGCTCGAGACCGTCGAGGATCGTCATCACACTACACAACTCATTTTGGGTATCTTTTGAAAATGTATATAGCTAGATATGGCATGTATAGGCTAGTCACTTTGAATTATCTATGAAATGTGTATAAGGTAGCCATGAGATATGGCTTAACAAGTGTTGGTAATATGCATGAGTGATTTGGTATATAATGATGGTTTTGGTATGTTTATATGTCCATGATTTGGTGAATTTTTGTGGAAGGTAAATTGATGCTATATGATCATATAATTGTGGTTTATGAAATGAATATATGTTTGGTAAGATGTGAATGTACTATGCATGGTTATACATGTAAATTTATTATGCAAACTAGTATATGAGTTGGCATGAATGGAAATGAGATTGAATGAGATATTATGTTGTTTGTTTGACATGTCTTTGGTTGTCAAATGTGCATGAAATGAATTGGTTCTATGATTGTAGGTTTGACCCTTTTGTGGGTGGCATTTTGGCCATGCGAGTGGCCTGTTTTTCCTACACAGTCATGGCACACGGGCGTGCTTAATGGCCATGGGATTAAGTCAGTATCTAGCTAAGTGTGCACGGCCTAGGCACACGGACGAGCCTGGCAGCCATGTGATTAAGTCAGTATATAAAATAAGAGTACACGGCCAGGGTACACGCGCGTGCCTGGTGGCCGTGGGAATAAGTCAGTATACATGCCCTATTTTGGCACAGCCAGGACACATGGGGGTGTCTAGTAGCCGTGGAAGGCACACGGCCTGACTGCACGGGCGTGTGACCTCTGCAGTGTTCAAAAAGTTTTAAATTTTTGAGAATTTTCGTATTAGTTTGTTTAGTCCCGACCCTCCTCTAAAGCATGCTTAAGGTCTCGATGACCTATTTGAGGGACATAGTGGTTGCAATCGATGACTTGCATTATGAAATGTCTGAAAATGTTTTCGATCTATCCGGTAACGCCTTTAACCCTAATCCGGTGACAGATACAGGTTAGGGGTGTTACATTTGGTTGGTATCAGAGCTGCGGTTTAGTCGATTCTCGGACTAACGTAGCATGTCAGAGTCTAGCTATGCATGTCATATATCTGAAATGTGATAGTGTGATGAATCCTGACGTGTAAAATGTGACTTTCGTATAGTAATGGATCCCGAAAGAGCCGTAGCTGACGATGTAGAAAGCAATACGCCTGCTCCCATTGAAGGGACAGCGCCCTCTGATCCGAGACCGGCTACGAGCGGTCATGAAGGAGAAGCTAAACAAGCTTTCTTCCAGATGATGAGTGACTGGTTCACTCAATTTGTTAGAAATAACCCGACTGTTTCACAACCTCCGCCCCCGACTAATCACCCTCAGACATCTGCTAAGCCTCCGACTATGAATCTGAATCTGTTGAACAAGCCTCCAGTTGAAAAAATCCGTAAGTATGGGGCTGAATAATTCAAAGCCACTGGTGATGATGATGCCGAGAAGGCCGAGTTCTGGTTAGAAAACACAATCCGGGTATTCGATGAGATGTCCTTGACTCCGGAAGAAAGTATTAAATGTGTGGTTTCACTGCTTCGAGATGCAGCTTATCAGTAGTGGAAGACTCTGATTTCTATTGTTCCGAAAGAACGGGTGACATGGTATTTCTTTCAGATTGAGTTCCGGAAGAAATATATCAGTTATAGGTTCATCGATCAGAAATAGAAAGAATTTCTGACTTGAAACAAGGCCGTATGTCTGTTATTGACTACGAACGAGAGTTCGTGAGACTGAGCCAGTATGCTCGGGAATGTGTATCCACTGAAGCAATAATGTGTAAAAGATTTGAAGATGGTCTTAACGAAGACATTCGTTTACTTGTTGGGATTCTGGAAATAAAAGAGTTCGTTGTACTTGTTGATCGGACGTGTAAAGCTGAGGCACTCGTGAAAGATAAAATGAAAGCTGAGTCTGAAGCTAAAGATGTGAGAAAGAGATTTTAGAGTAGATCATTTCAGTCTGCATCAAAGAAATTCAGAAATGAACAAAGCCGTTTAAGAGTTAATGTGGGAAATTTGAATAGAGGTCGAGCTAGATCACAAATGAGCTCCAAAACTCCGGCAACTTCAGTAGCAAGTGCTGGAAATGTTCAATCCGAAAGACCTGAGTCTAAGCATTGTGGTAAAAGACATCTGGGAAGTTGTAGATTGAATGACCGGGCTTGTTTCAGATGTGGATCATTAGATCACTTCATTCGTGCCTGAGTCTGTTGAGCCAGAGACTATTCATAATCCGAGATCAGATAATGTTTTAGTGAGAGGGAGATCTTCGCCAAATATAAGAAATGCCAGTGGTAGTCAGAAAACTACGAGAGATACTGTTGCGAGATCCAAAGCCAGAGCGCCTGCCAGAGCGTATGCCATCCGAGCTTGCGAGGAAGCTTCATCTCCTGATGTTATAACTGGTACTTTTACACTTTATGATACTTCTGTGATTGCATTGATAGACCCTGGTTCTACTCATTCATATATATGCATGAATTTGGTATCCAGTAAGACTTTGCCTATAGAGTCTACTGAGTTTGTTATAAAAGTATCGAACCCCTTAGGTAAAAGTGTCCTGGTTGACAAAATATGCAAGAACTATCCGTTAATGTTTCGAGATATCTGTTTCCCTGCTGATCTGATGCTATTACCGTTTGATGAGTTTGATATAATTCTGGGTATGGACTGGTTGACATTGCATGATGCTGTTGTGAACTGTAAAAGAAAGATTATTGATCTGAGATGTCCGAATGATGAAATAGTTCGGGTTGAGTCTAATGATTTGAATGGATTGCCGGCTATGATATCTGTGTTGAAAGCTCAGAATTACGTAAGAAAGGGTTACGAAGCTTATTTTGCTTATGTAATTGACTCGAAAGTATCTGAAAAGAAAGTTGAATCAGTGCCAGTTGTCTGTGAGTTTTCTGATGTATTCCCTAAAGAATTGCCGGGATTGTGTAACACCCCAAACTCGGACAAGACACCACGCCCGAATCTGGTATGTTACGGGGAAAAAACGTCTTTGAGTGATCAGATTTTTTTTTCGTTTAGAAGTGGGGTGAAAACATAGTGTATTTGAGGAAAATTTGAGTAGGCTTGTTTGATTAGATTTTGAAAACTTATCCAAGTATATAGTTAAAGCGAGTTGATTTCATTTAGCGCTTCCAATAGTTTCTTAGTGCCATTTTGAAACATTTTAGACTTAGTAGAAAATCGAGTTTGATTTGGAAATCATTTGAGTTTATTGTATAGCAAAACATAGCGAGATACCCGATGGTATAGTTTAAAACACATTGCGATATAATTTTGAAAACGTTGTCTTTCCAAGTTTTAGTAAAATTTCATGCCAAGTTATTTGTTAGGCAAAAGTTGCGAATCTAATTAAAACATACCCATCATAAAACATAATTTAAAGGCCTTTTACAAATCCAAATTTAATCTCAAATGAAAATAAATAAGCTAAAGTACCCAAAGTGAATAGTGCGGGTGAAACTTTTATTAAAGCATGGCATGTGCACCCGAGTCCACCCGGCTCCATGTCGCGTCTCACGAGTCACTGAAATGTCAAAGGAGAGGGTGAGTCGAATGACTCGATGCATAAATCCCGCTCCCGATGAAACAACATGCTAACACACATCATACATAGCAACATAATTAATGCAACCCGATCCTAACCATCCGTATCTCCTTTTTCTACCCCGTGTGGTACCAAACCCCACTGGTGGTGCCAAACCACTTTGGTGACATATAGTCACAACGTGTTACCAAAACACTTGGTGTCCCAAAGACACAATGTGCTACCCAAGCACCGGTGACCGTAGTCACGATAATCGAATGATGGGGCCAACCCATCGTGTGATACCCAATCACTAGCAGGCGATCCCATATCTCATGTGGGGCCAACCCACGGTGGTGTTAACCACGAGGACAAGTCGCAATGAGGTGCCCAACCTCTCGGTGTCCCAAAGACACAAATGTGCTACCAAAGCACCGGTGACCGTAGTCACAATAATCGAATGATGGGGCCAACCCATCGTGTGATACCCAATCACTAGCGAGACGATCCCATATCTCAAAGTGGGGCCAACCCACGGTGAGTGTTAACCACAGGGACAAGTCGCAATGAGGTGCCCAACCTCACGGTGTCCCAAAGACACAAATGTGCTACCAAAGCACTTTGGTGACCCAAAGTCACAAGGTGTGTTACCAAAACACTGGTGCTCACAAAGCACAAAATATCATGCTCCCTCTACTCATATCACCCATCAACAAACCAACTCATGTAATCATGCATATCATACAAATTATGCATATCATGTTAATATGTTTGACTCATGCCCCATATCACATACATACATAGTCATGATACCATATAGATCATCAGTAATCTCGTAACAATCTTGACTTACCCGGATACGCATACATACCCGTTTGGGTATCCAATAATCCATCATAATGTCATGATTTTAATAGGCAAACAGGTCTAATAACAATATCACTAAGTATAGTGTGTTAGTTTACACACACTGCTAAAGCGCAACTTTTAATACTAAAAGAAACGATCTAAAGCTCCTTGTATCCTTGATCCTACAATCGGCCAAATAGGAGTTAGACATCTAACATTCGACCAACAATAATTAACCCAAGGGGTTTGTCGAATCACCCTTACCTCTATACTCGATTTGGTTTCCTACCAAATCCCGAACCACAATGGTCCTTCTAAGATGATCGCCACCACCTTGAAAAGAATAGCGAGTTAATCTTTTATCAATCACGACTTAATCGAAACCAAACGATTAAACTAACAACAACCAATCACTTACCCCTTACCAATTAATTGGCAGAAGAAAACGGCTCCTCTTGCTTGCTTCCACAATCCAAAAACCCTATAATGCGATGATTAACAAAAGGTTAATTCCTTCCAAACGAACCCAAAGTCGGCTCTTAACCAACCCAACACGATAAAGCACAAGAGAGAGGAGAAATGGCCATTCGGCCAAGCACTTACCTAGCCCCAATCGATTGAAAAACAAACCCCAACCAGATCAACACTTCTCTAGGATTCAGCCAAGATGAACACCACTAGGAGAGAAGGAAAAGATTCGGCTAACACCTTAACAAAGGGGAAAAGAAGTTTCGGCTTCACACCAAGGAAGAGAACTCAAGAGAAAAGTGGGGAAACAAGGGGTTGATATTCGGCTAACTAACAAAAAGGAACAAAGAAAAGAAGAGTGCTTTCGGTTTGAAAGAAGAAGCAATGGAGAAAGGTATTTTGGAGAATGGGGTTTCGGCTATCAAGGTTTCAAAACAAAGAAAAGAGTATGGAGAGAAGGGAGTTATAATTTCGGCTTACTCAAATGAAGAAGGAAGAAGATGTGGAAGGGACATTCGGCCACAAGCTCAAAATCAAGAAAACAAAGCAACTTTTCGGCAACTAAAGGGGGTTTGATGCTTTCGGTTTTAACACAATCAAACAAAAGAAGAAGAAATGGGGTTGAACATTCGGCCACACACAAAAATTAAGGGAAAAGAAATGCAAATTCGGCAAGGCTATAGGGGTTTGGTCATTCGGTTTGAAGAAAGGAGAAAAACTCTCTGAAGTTTCGGGTTGCTTTTGACAAGAGAAGAAAATGCTAGCTTCACAAATGCCTTTGGCCGAAAATGCACAAAATGAGAAGTGCATTTCGGCACACCTCACTTCCCCTTACCAAACCGTCCACACCCCCACTCCAACACCCCACAAAATCGGCCAAAATCCCTCCATTCACTCCACTCCCCACATTCAAACAACAAGACCAAGTCTTCCTCCTAAACTCACTCTCCTCCCACCATTTGAACGGTTTGACCAAGTCCATGGCAGAGTTTGAACTGCCTACAAACTCTCCCTTCCTAGGCGTCAAAAAGAAAGCCAAAAGGTGGCCACTCGCAGACTTGAACACAAGATCTCTCCCTCCTGCAAATGACGCCACACACACAAGCCTTAGTGGCGCCTATCCCGCCACTCCACCAGCTCCTTTCTTGTTCAACAAAACACCAAATAAAACTCTTATACCCTAGCTCCAACGGCTCCCGACTTAACACCCAAAAATCAAAATTTTCCCATTCACTCAGGCATACACTTAGACTTCAATTAAGCCCCCAAAACATAGAAATAGCCACGCATGACACACTAGACACATGCAATGTCATGCAACAACAAAACAGCCCTAACCCGGGATGTTACGGTTCTACCCTTAAAAATAATTTCGACCTCGAAATTACCGATCGTAAGAGTTGCGGGTATTCTTTGTCTCATCATATCCTCGGGTTCCCACGTAGCTTCTTCTACGCCATGATTCCGCCAAAGAACCTTAACCAAAGGCACAGACTTCTTACGCAGAACCTTCACATCTCGATCAAGAATCTGCACAGGTTCCTCCTCCATGGTCAAATCTGGATTTACCTCGATCTCTTCCACTGCTACTACATGCGACGGATCTGAGCGATAACGTCGAAGCATCGAAACGTGGAATACGTCGTGAATCTGACTAAGCTCTGCGGCAACTCAAGCCGATACATGCTTGGTCCAACTCGTCTCAGAACCTTATACGGCCCAATAAACCTCGGACTTAGCTTGCCTTTCTTCCCGAACCTCAACACCTTCTTCCAAGGTGAGACCTTCAGAAACACTCGATCCCCCACAGCAAACTCTATATCTCTTCGCTTAAGATCGGCATAAGACTTCTGCCGGTCCGAAGCTTCCTTCAATCGGGACTGAATCAGCTTAACCTTGTCTTCGGTCTCAGCAACCAACTCGGGTCCTAACAACTGACGTTCACCTAACTCCGTCCAACACGTAGGTGAGCGACATTTCCTACCATACAACGCCTCATACGGTGCCATCTTAATGCTCGCTTAGTAATCGTTGTTGTAGGCAAACTCGCTAATGGTAGAAACTCCTCCCAACTACCTCTCAAATCCAAGATACAACCTCTCAAAGATATCCTCTAAGACACGAATAACCCTTTTCGATTGACCGTCGGATTGCGGGTGAAAAGCCGTCTTTGAAATCCAAACGAGTACCCGGAGCTTGATGCGGTGCTTTCCAGAACCAGCGTGAATCTAGGATCCCTATCCGAGATTATCGAAACCGCACACCGTGCAACCTTACTATCTCTCGACACATACGACCGCTAGCTTCAAGTGAGTAGTCAACCCTCACCGGAATAAAGTGAGTGATTTAGTCGATCGATCCACCACTACCCAAATGAATCTTTCTTGCTTGGCGAAGCGGTAACCCACCGACGAAATCCATGGTTATCCTTTCCCACTTCCATCGAGGAATCTTCACAGTGAAGCAACCCCGACGGCAATCGATGTTCAGCCTTGACTACGACAAGTCGGACACTTCCCAACAAACTCTGTCACCTCCTTCTTCAAGCCAGGCCACCAAAAGCGCTCTCTAAGATCCCTATACATCTTGCTACCTCCGGGATGCATAGCATAAGGATCGCTATGTGCGTCTGAAGAATCTTCTCGCCTCACTCAACATCTTTAGGCATACAAGCCTTACCACGAAAACACGAGAACCTCATCACGGACAAGGCTGTAACCCTCCAAACCACCATCCTGCATTTGCAACCTTCGCGCACTTAGAATCACATCCTCTAAGCTGTTTCTCTCGATCTGCTCAACCCAAGTAGGCTTAACACGCAACTCTGCGAGAATACTCCGTCGTCATACAAACTCAAGTGGGCAAACAATGCTCTTAACTCGAAACAACCTTACGGCTCAACGCGCTCGCCACCACGTTAGCCTTGCCCGGATGATACTCAATCAAGCGGTCGTAATCTTTCAAAGCAACTCAACCCATCTGCGTTGCCTCAAATTCAAATCCTTCGAGTCAGTAGATACTTAGACTCTTGTGATCTGTGTAGACTATCGATCTCTCTCCGTACAAGTAGTGCCTCCAAATCTTTAAAGCGAAGACTACAGCTGCTAGCTCCAAATCGTGCGTCGGATAATTGACCTCATGTGACCTCTCGCTTGAGAAAGCGTAAGCCACAACCTTACCTTCTTGCATCAAAGACACAACCCAAGCCCGTATGTGATGCATCGCAATAGACTGTGAATTCCTTACCAGCCTCAGGTTGAATTAAAACCGGAGCCTCATTCAAAATCTTCTTTAACTTATCGAAGCTTTCCTGCTGCTTCTTAGTCCACACAAACGGAACTTCTTTCCTCAGCAACTTGGTCATCGTATTTGCTATCAACGAGAAACCCTCAACAAACCTTCGGTAGTATCCGCCAAACCAGAAAACTCGAATCTCGACCAGCGACTTAGGCGGCTTCCAATCCAAAACTGCCTCAATCTTACGAGGATCTACTCGAATTCCCTCAGCCGACACTACATGACCCAAGAAAGTCACTTCTCTAAGCCAGAACTCACACTTACTGAACTTAGCATAGAGCTGCTTTTCCCTCAAAATCTGCAACACCACTCGCAAATGCTTATCATGCTCTTCCTCTGTCCTTGAGTACACCAAGATGTCGTCTATGAAAACCACGACGAACTGATCCAGATACTGTTGAAACACCCTATTCATCATGTCCATAAACGCTGTCGGTGCGTTGGTCAACCCGAACGTTATTACCAGAAATTCGTAGTGCCCATACCTAGTCCGAAACGCTGTTTTATGGATATCAGCCTCCTTAACTCTTAACTGGTGATACCCAGACCTCAAGTCGATCTTCGAAAATACCGCAGCCCCCTTCAGCTGATCAAACAAATCGTCTATCCGTGGTAACGGATACTTGTTTTTAATCGTCAGCTTATTCAACTGGCGGTAGTCTATACACATCCGCATCGAGCCATCTTTCTTTTTAACAAAGAGTACCGCGCACTTACGGTGAAACACTTGGCCTAATAAAACCTCGATCCAATAACTCCCGGATGCGAGCCTTAAGCTCCACCAATTCCTTTGGCGCCATCCTATACGGAGCAATAGACACTGGCGCGATTCGGGTAATAGATCTATTCGAACTCTACCTCGCGATCGGCGGCAAACACGGAAGCTCCTCGGGAAAAACATCGATAAACTCCTTAAGCAGTGCGAACCTTCTCTCACAGCAGACTCTTTAGCCTCCAACGCATACACATGAACCACATACGCTTCTGACCTTCTCGACCATCTTCTCTCGCCTTCGGAGCGGATACCACATTTGATAAGTAATCTCTCCTATTACCTATCATGGCCACCTCTTCACCCTCAACCGCCTTAAGAACCATGCGCTTGGCGTGCAATCCAACCTCTTTGGTACTTGACCAACCAATCCATCCCAAGAATCGGATCGAACTCCCCAAACGGCGGCTCCATCGGATCGCGAAATGAACACTACCCCTTGGAGTTCTAAGGGTACCTCTCTAAACAGTTTATCTACTACTACAGAGTGACCTAGAGGGCTAATCACAGTCATCTGCCTAGAAGATATCTCAGAGCCTAAATCCATGGTCTCTACTATACTACTGGCAACATAAGAGTGCGTTGAACCCACATCAATCAAAGCAGTATAAGGAGAACCAAAAATCAAAAACGTACCGGTTATGACGTCCGGTGCGTCGCCCTCCTCTCGGCGCCGCAAAGATACACTAGTCCAGTCGTCTAGCATCGAGCTACTCGCACCTCGCCGGTGCTCCACGGCCCCGACCAGAACCATTACCACCTCTGCCATTACCACGGCCCCTCTGCGGTGGCGGTCCATTACCTCTGAACTGATTACGGCCCTGACTCTCAGACTGAATCCTGGCCAACCTACGCGGACAGTCCCTCACACGGTGCTCTAGAGAACCACACTCAAAGCAACCTTTTCCTCCGGTCAAAGAACCACCCCAATGAGATTTTCTCCGATCGATCACATCTGCGGCGGTCCCTACCTAGCAAAGCAACAAACCTAGCGGTGATTCGGCCCACTCGGTCTAGCCCTCTTCTGCGGATTACCGACGATCCGAAGACCCAAAGCTCCTCTTATGCCTATTTCTATCCATGCCTTGTCTCGCGACTCCTTAACACCCTCGGCTACCTTAGCCTTCTCAACTAAGACAAAGCAAACTCGCGCTCCTGGCGAGGAGCAATCAGCGACCTCAAGTCGTCTCGCAGACCATCCTCGAAACGAACACACCTCTCATGCTCGGTGGCCACAATGCCCCCGGCATACCTACTCGACCAGAACTCGGCCTCGTACTCGTAAATGCATTTACTCCCCGAACAAGCCTCGGAAAAGCCTTCCACCGGGAGTCAATATAACTAGCTCGATGTACTTCTTTTGATATGCGACCACGAAATAATCCCATGTTAGATCCTCTCACGCCACACACTGTCTCGAACCGTGAGCCACCACCGATATGACTCATCCCGGAGAAGCGATACGATGCCCTTCAGCTTCTCTTCAGCAGTCAAGTCCAGATCGTCCATGATCCGCTCAGTTGCCTCCAACCAATATTCGGCGATCTTTGGGAGCAACATGAGAAACACCTCGGAAGAATTCGACCCCATTTGCCCGAAGTCGCTCAGAACAGATTTCCTAACTCTGCATTACCACCTACACGGCTACTCTTTCCAACACTCGCGGCAAAGATCGCTCGTGACGCTGCGTCGTCCCGATGCGATCTTGGAACTCACCACCTCCGGTGGCGGCGGCCGGTATCTCATTTTACGAACCACGACCAGATCCTACGGGCTCGTAAAGCGGTCATCCTACCACGACCTCGTCCACGACCACGTCCACCTCTAGCGCTCATGACTAATCTTCCTACGTATCTGATTAAGAATTTTATGCATCAGTATTTATTCCACTTGTTTAAAAGCAAGTCTTATGAATATTTTAAGAGGATTTGTTCTCGCGAGTTCACAGAATCCTATCAGTTTCAATCTCTAAGTAGTATACTATTGCTATTCATCAAATCATATCACATCCAATCAATTCACAAGCAATAGTAAGGGTACTTACCTGGGCGAACTGGTGCCGGAGACTCGGTGCCATGCCTTTCAAACCATACTTTGAGAATAAAAACTAACAAAACAACCTTTTGGAAACATTTTTGGGCCTCAGGCCCACAGCCGAGCCTTTGAACTTAGCTCTGATACCACAATTGTAACACCCCAAACTCGGACAAGACACCACGCCCGAATCTGGTATGTTACGGGGAAAAAACGTCTTTGAGTGATCAGATTTTTTTTTCATTTAGAAGTGGGGTGAAAACATAGTGTATTTGAGGAAAATTTGAGTAGGCTTGTTTGATTAGATTTTGAAAACTTATCCAAGTATATAGTTAAAGCGAGTTGATTTCATTTAGCGCTTCCAATAGTTTCTTAGTGCCATTTTGAAACATTTTAGACTTAGTAGAAAATCGAGTTTGATTTGGAAATCATTTGAGTTTATTGTATAGCAAAACATAGCGAGATACCCGATGGTATAGTTTAAAACACATTGCGATATAATTTTGAAAACGTTGTCTTTCCAAGTTTTAGTAAAATTTCATGCCAAGTTATTTGTTAGGCAGGTTGCGAATCTAATTAAAACACACCCATCATAAAACATAATTTAAAGGCCTTTTACAAATCCAAATTTAATCTCAAATGAAAATAAATAAGCTAAAGTACCCAAAGTGAATAGTGCAAGTGAAACTTTTATTAAAGCATGGCATGTGCACCCCGAGTCCACCGGCTCCATGTCGCGTCTCACGAGTCACTGAAATGTCAAAGGAGAGGGTGAGTCGAATGACTCGATGCATAAATCCCGCTCCCGATGAAACAACATGCTAACACACATCATACATAGCAACATAATTAATGCAACCCGATCCTAACCATCCGTATCTCCTTTTTCTACCCCGTGTGGTACCAAACCACTTTGGTGGTGCCAAACCACCGGTGACATATAGTCACAACGTGTTACCAAAACTTTGGTGTCCCAAAGACACAATGTGCTACCCAAGCAGCGGTGACCGTAGTCACGATAATCGAATGATGGGGCCAACCCATCGTGTGATACCCAATCACTAGCAGATTGATCCCATATCTCATGTGGGGCCAACCCCGCGGTGGTGTTAACTACGAGGACAAGTCGCAATGAGGTGCCCAACCTCGGTGTCCCAAAGACACAAATGTGCTACCAAAGCCTTGGTGACCGTAGTCACAATAATCGAATGATGGGGCCAACCCATCGTGTGATACCCAATCACTAGTGACGATCCCATATCTCAAAGTGGGGCCAACCCACGGTGGTGTTAACCACGAGGGACAAGTCGCAATGAGGTGCCCAACCTCTGGTGTCCCAAAGACACAAATGTGCTACCAAAGCCTTTGGTGACCCAAAGTCACAAGGTGTGTTACCAAAACACTGGTGCTCGTCAGCACAAAATATCATGCTCCCTCTACTCATATCACCCATCAACAAACCAACTCATGTAATCATGCATATCATACAAATTATGCATATCATGTTAATATGTTTGACTCATGCCCCATATCACATACATACATAGTCATGATACCATATAGATCATCAGTAATCTCGTAACAATCTTCGACTTACCGGATACGTACACATACCCCGTTTGGGTATCCAATAATCCATCATCTTGTCATGATTTTAATAGGCAAACAGGTCTAATAACAATATCACTAAGTATAGTGTGTTAGTTTACACACCTGCTAAAGCGCAACTTTTAATACTAAAAGAAACGATCTAAAGCTCCTTGTATCCTTGATCCTACAATCGGCCAAATAGGAGTTAGACATCTAACATTCGGCCAACAATAATTAACCCAAGGGGTTTGTCGAATCACCCTTACCTCTATACTCGATTTGGTTTCCTACCAAATCCCGAACCACAATGGTCCTTCTAAGATGATCGGCCACCACCTTGAAAAGAATAGCAGTTAATCTTTTATCAATCACGACTTAATCGAAACCAAGCGATTAAACTAGCAACAACCAATCACTTACCCTTACCAATTAATTGGCGTAAGAAAGCGGCTCCTCTTGCTTGCTTCCACAATCCAAAAACCCTATAATGCGATGATTAACAAAAGGTTAATTCCTTCCAAACGAACCCAAAGTCGGCTCTTAACCAACCCAACACGATAAAGCACAAGAGAGAGGAGAAATGGCCATTCGGCCAAGCACTTACCTAGCCCCAATCGATTGAAAAACAAACCCCAACCAGATCAACACTTCTCTAGGATTGGCCAAGATGAACACCACTAGGAGAGAAGGAAAAGATTCGGCTAACACCTTAACAAAGGGAAAAGAAGTTTCGGCTTCACACCAAGGAAGAGAACTCAAGAGAAAAGTGGGGAAACAAGGGGTTGATATTCGGCTAACTAACAAAAAGGAACAAAGAAAAGAAGAGTGCTTTCGGTTTGAAAGAAGAAGCAATGGAGAAAGGTATTTTAGAGAATGGGTTTTGGCTATCAAGGTTTCAAAACAAAGAAAGAGTATGGAGAGAAAGGAGTTATAATTTTGGCTTACTCAAATGAAGAAGGAAGAAGATGTGGAAGGGACATTCGGCCACAAGCTCAAAATCAAGAAAACAAAGCAACTTTTCGGCAACTAAAGGGGGTTTGATGCTTTCGGTTTTAACACAATCAAACAAAAGAAGAAGAAATGGGGTTGAACATTCGGCCACACACAAAAATTAAGGGAAAAGAAATGCAAATTCGGCAAGGCTATAGGGTTTTGGTCATTCGGTTTGAAGAAAGGAGAAAAACTCTCTGAAGTTTGGGTTGCTTTTGACAAGAGAAGAAAATGCTAGCTTCACAAATGCCTTTGGCGAAAATGCACAAAATGAGAAGTGCATTTGGCACACCTCACTTCCCTTACCAAACCGTCCACACCCCCACTCCAACACCCCACAAAATCGGCCAAAATCCCTCCATTCACTCCACTCCCCACATTCAAACAACAAGACCAAGTCTTCCTCCTAAACTCACTCTCCTCCCACCATTTGAACGGTTTGACCAAGTCCATGGCGAGTTTGAAGCGCCTACAAACTCTCCCTTCCTAGGCGTCAAAAAGAAAAAGCAAAAGGTGGCCACTCCGCACTTGAACACAAGATCTCTCCCTCCTGCAAATGACGCCACACACACAAGCCTTAGTGGCGCCTATCCCGCCACTCCACCGGCTCCTTTCTTGTTCAACAAAACACCAAATAAAACTCTTATACCCTAGCTCCAACGGCTCCACGACTTAACACCCAAAAATCAAAATTTTCCCATTCACTCGAGGCATACACTTAGACTTCAATTAAGCCCCCAAAACATAGAAATAGCCACGCAGCACACTAGACACATGCAATGTCATGCAACAACAAAACAGCCCCTAACCCGGGATGTTACAGATTGCCTCTGATACGTGAAGTTGAATTTGGCATTGATCTGTTGCCTGGTACGACACCTATTTCGATAGCTCCTTATAGAATGGCACCAACAGAGTTGAAAGAATTGAAGTCACAGTTGCAAGAGTTGACTGACAGAGGGTTTGCAAGACCGAGTTTCTCACCTTGGGGTGCTCTCGTTCTGTTTGTGAAAAAGAAAGATGGAACGATGAGAATGTGCATAGATTATCGTCAGTTGAACAAAGTGACTATAAAGAAAAAATATCCGTTGCCCAGGATTGACGATTTGTTTGATCAGCTAAAAGGAGCCACCATATTTTCAAAGATAGATTTGAGATCGGGTTACTATCAGTTGCGAGTAAAAGACTTAGACATTCCGAAAACTGCTTTCAGAATAAGGTACGGGCATTATGAGTTTTTAGTTATGCCTTTCGGACTAACAAATGCTTCTGCTATTTTTATGGATCTGATGAACAGAATTTTTAGACCCCGCACTTAGATCGATTTGTTGTTGTATTCATAGGCGACATTCGATTTATTCGGGATGAAATTGAACATCTTTGAACATCCGAGAATCGTGTTGCAAACTACGAGAGAAAAGCAATTGTATGCGAAATTCGGTAAATGTGAATTACAGTTGCGTGAAGTCGTTTTTTTAGGACATATTGTATCGACCTACGGAATACTAGTTGATCCGAGCAAGATTTACGCTATTCGGATTGGAAACCTTCAAGAATGTATGCGAAGTTCGCGATTTTTAAGGACTTGCTTTGGTTATTACCGTAGATTTGTAAAAGGCTTTTCGATGATAGCTACTCCGTTAACTAAACTGCTTCAGAAAGATGTGAGATTTGAATGGTCCGATAAATGTCAGAAAAGCTTTGATCAGTTGAAAACTTTGTTAACTGAAGCTCCAGTGTTAGTACAACCAAAATCGGGTAAAGAGTTTGTGATTTACAGTGATGCTTCGTTGAATGGTCTGGGATGTGTATTGATGCAGGAAGGCAAAGTAATAGCTTATACCTCAAGACAACTTAAGCCTCATGAGAAGAACTATCTGACACATGACCTCGAGTTAGCTACGATTGTATTCGCATTAAAGATTTGGCGACATTATCTGTTCGGCGAGAAGTGCCACGTATTTTTAGATCACAAAAGTCTGAAATATTTGATGACCCAGAAAGATTTAAATCTGCGTCAGAGGAGATGGCCTGTTAAAAGATTACGAACTTGTGATAGATTATCACCCGGGTAAAGCAAATGTAGTTGCCGATGCATTGAGTCAAAAATCACTATGTGCATTACGTGCTATGAATTCTCAATTAGATCTGTCTGATGATAGTTCAGTGTTAGCTGAATTGAAAGCAAAACCGTTGTTTTTACAGCAGATATGTGATGCTTAGAAAGTTGATAATGAAATGTTAGCGAAACGAGCTCAGTGCGATTCGAATTCTGATTTTGAGTTTCGAGTTGTTGATAATTGTTTGAGATTTCGAGATCGTATCTGTATTCCGAGAAATCTTGAGTTGATTTAGTTGATTTTGAACGAAGCACATAATAGTCGTCTATCTGTTCATCTGGGAAGTACAAAGATGTATCATGATCTGAAGCAACACTATTGGTGGTCTGGTATGAAACGGGATATCTCTGATTTCATATCAAAATGGTTAGTCTGTCAACAAGTAAAAGCAGAACATCAAGTTCCGTCTGGGTTGTTACACCCAATTCTAATTTTCGAGTGGAAATGGGATAGAGTGACAATGGATTTTGACCCTAGTCGGAATAGTGGTTTTGGGACCACAAATCCGATTCAATAAATTATTTTAATATTATTTTCTGTGCCTACGATATGTGATTAAGCATGTGATAAATTTCTGTGAGTTAATTTGTCTGTCTGTGTGCTTAATTTGATAAAAGGACTAAATCGCATAATTAGTAAAAGTAGCCTTCTATTTGATTAATGGCCTAATTGATGTGGCTTTTAAATGTGGAGGATTTAAGTGGCAATTAAGCCACTACTATGGTTAGTAGACGGCATTGAATGTTTATATATGCTATTATATGTTAATTTTTATAAGTTAATATTAACATTATCATATTATAAGACAAAACATAAAAATAAAACCATAGTGCTCATCCTTCCACCGAAAATCAAACAAAAAGAAAGAAAAGAAGAAAAGAAAAAGAAAGCTAGGTTTCGGTTGGTTTTAAGCTTGATTAAGGTATGTTTTGCTTCAGTTCTTGATAATTTCTACGTTTTTGCAATCGTTGCTTTGTATACTTCAAAACCCATGTCTCAATTTTATGAATTGATGATGTTTGTGAGATGTGCCATGGATGAAATGGTAAGTTTTGTGATGATTTTTGATTTTAAATGAAAGATATGTGTTTAATGAACATGTTTTATTCTTGAATTTTTGATGAATTTAGCTAATTAGGGCTAAATTGAGAAAATAGCGATTTGAAGGACTAAATTGTGAATTTGATGAAATATATGGGCTTGTATGATATTCATAAGTATTCGGCTAAGCATGAGAATGTGGTGATTTTGTGTATTTGATGTTTTGAGAAAAATGGACTAAATCGATAAATTGTGCAAATGTGAGGGTTGAATTGCAAATTGCCCTAAATGTGTGTTCTTGGATTACATTGAATGAATTGATGAATGAATGGGTTAAATATGAATATGTATAGATCAAGAACTGAAGAAAACGGACTTAGATCGCGGGAAATCGAAAGTAATCGAGTAGCCGTATCCGTTTCCGTTAATCAAATCTGAGGTAAGTCAATATACAAATAAATGCATTTGTATTGAATTATGAATGTTCATATAATTATTGTTAATGATGAATGTTCATTAGATAATGTGTACGTGAATTTTGAGATATGAACGACATAGAGGTAATGTCCGAAAAGTCCCGTACGAACCTAGGAATATATAGGATTAGCTATGTCATGACATAGGTGTCTGTTCTGTGATATCATGTAAGACCACGTTTGGGACGTTGGCATTGATTGGTGATTTCGTGAAGACCACATCTGGGACGTTGGCATCGATATGAGACTTACGTGTAAGACCATGTCTGGGACATTGGCATCATATTGATTCATGTAAGACCCTGTCTGGGACAGTGGCATCGATATCTGATTACATGTAAGACCACGTCTAGGATGTTGGCATTGTACGATTATTCCGAGCTTTCTGAGTATCCTATTATATTCCGAACGGTTTAACGGGCAAGTCTGAGAAATGAACAACTCTGTGATTTTTACATCTATTTAAGGTAGTTTGAAAAGTACACTAGATGTGTATGAAAGGTAAGTAACTATATGGATTTACTATGATGTATATGTGAAAGAAATGATGAGATATTATATGAGGATATGCTTGAATGAGTTTGGTGATTTTGTGGTATTGAATTGAAGTATATGAAAAATATGGCTAAGCAAATGAGCCAAGAATGTATGTGATGAATTGATATGGGAACCATTATTGTAATTGAATCAATATGGTTATATGCATTTTTATGATAAGTTTAATTGTATATGGCTTACTAAGCTTTTGAAAGCTTACTCTGTGTGTGTTTGCTCTGTTTTATAGATCGTCAAAGCTACTGAAGGCTCGGGGACCGTAGAGGATCGTCATCACACTAATCAACTCATTTTGGTACTTTTGAAATATGTACATAGTTAAATATGGCATGTATAGGCTAGTCATTTTGGGATGATGTTTGAAATGTGTATATATAGCCATGAGATGTGGCTAGATGAATGTTGATTATATGTTTGGGTAATTATGATATATGATGCATGTTTTGGTATGGTTTGATAACATATGAAATGGTTAAGTTTATGGTAAGTATAAGGATGGAATTTGAGCATATATGTTTGAACAAAAGAATGAATTCTTGAAAGGTAAATATGGATGAATTATGCTTGTGTATACATGAGTTTTAGTCTTGTAAATTGGCATGAATGGAATTGGATTGGAATGTAGAGATTGGATGATTATTTTGATAGGTTCTTGGTTGTCAAATGTGCATGAGATATATTGGTAATTTGCTTGTAGGTATGACTGTAACAGCCCGATTAGGGGGCTAGTCGGAACAGTGATCTCGGGATCACAAATCCAAGGTTAGAGAAAAAATATTTCCATGTTAATTTATGTGTTATAACATGTTTATGAGGGTGCATGAAAATTTTGGTGCTTTAATTTTAGCGATTTCTTGCTTAATCGCGAAAAAGGACTAAATCGCATAAAGTGCGAAAGTTCTATTTTATTTGCTAGAGGTGCCAAATAGCTATAGAATATCAATTGGAGGTCCCAAATGTGCAATTTGGCCTTGTTTTAAGTGAGTTGGCCGGCCATGTGACATAGGGGACAAGAGCATTTAATTTTGGTCAAAATTGGTGGAAATTAGGTGGAAAAATGAATAAAATAAGATGAAATAAGAAAAAAGCTATCATCTTTTTATTTTCTTCTCTTCTCCCACTAGAAATACAAGCAAGAATGGGGTTCTTGAAGCTGAAAATTTCAGAAAGCTTTTCTTCACTCAAGTAAGTCAATTTGATGTTTATTTTTGATGATTTTTGTATATTTGGAGCCCTCAAAGCTTAAGCTAGCTAATGAGAGGACTAGTTTGCAATATGGTTGAAAGTCTAGGGACTTACCATGATAGAGTTTATGTTGTTTGAAGAGTTTTTATGGAAGAAAATGAATGATAGGATGATGAGAAACAACTTTTGTGAAAGGTATTGTTATGAAAACACCTAATTAGGACTAATTTGTAAATGTTGCAAATTAGTAATAAGTGCATGAAATAGTAGAAATTTTGAGTTGCTATAGAAGAGAATATGATTCGGCTAGGCTTGATTAGTAAAGAAGATGGATGAAAATTTATTTACGAGCCTAGGGGCAAAATCATAATTTTGCCAAAGTATAGGGGCAAAATGGTCATTTTTGCCTAAGTAGAGATTAAGTTGTAATATGATCATTAAGTAATTAAATGAGTAAATTTTATTGTTCTGGATCAAAGAAAACGAGATTCGGACCTAGAACGGGAGAAAGAGAAATGTGGGCAAATAGACTCCCTTTTTACCCTTTTCGGTATCGAGGTAAGTTCATATGCAAATGTTGTAATTACGTATGAGTGAATTTGATATTCCAATGTTGTATGGAATGTATATTTACTCTATGAATGTATGATATATCTTTTGATGAGACGTCAAGAGAATTGAATCTAAGAGCAATGGGAAATGTATATAGCATGATATGATGATAGTTAAGGTCCCGTGTAAGACCATATTGGAATATGGCCTCGGTGTGAGAATTTTTATAAGACCATGTTGGGGACCTGGCATCGATATGTTAATGCATGTAAGACCCTATCGGGGTATGATGTCAGTGTGACATTAGGTGTATGAAACTCAAAAGTGTTGTTTAACAATTTGAGTGATTCAACGGGTATATCGAAAATGAGAAAGTATGTGGTTGCACCACGAGAAATACAAGTGTGTGTTAGAATTCAATTGAGATGAATTCAGTATATGATTAAATCCTAGTGGGTTATGTGTAATCAATGTACCTTAGTTGCATGAGATAGATTTATTGATGCATTGTGTGAATGCGAACGAGTACAGTAGAAAGTTAAGTAAGAATAGTAGTGTGTGAGGATGTTCTCTGATGAACATTTGGAATAGAGAAAATACGTATGGATAACTATCCATGAATGTATAATAATGGTGAGCTATGCGCGATATCACCTTATTAATGGTTAGTGATGGGCTGTGTGCGATACCATCAACCATATTATTATCGGTGGGCTGTGTGCGTTACCACCTGATTAGTTAGTAATTGATGGGCTGTGTGCGATACCATCGCTTATAAATGATTGGTGGGCTATGTGCGATACCACCCTACTAGAGATTATTGGTGGGCTATGTGCGATACCACCCTACTAGAGATCAATTGAGGGCTAAGTGCGAAACCACTGAGGGTTTAGTAGTATGAGTGGCTTATTGAAAATGCTGGATGTGTTGTTCTACATGATCATGTGGTGACCAGTGCAGGAATGTATACTAATTAACAAGAGTAGTTGGCTTGAGGCATGGTAAGAATGTGGTAAGAGATAGAATGAGTGAGCTTCAAGAATAGTTCAGTAAGTAACCATGAGTTTATGAGAAAAACTCATTATAATACCTTATGCGGTTGTATATATTCAATGAATATCGGTATTTTTGATTATCTGCAGATTGAACTTACTAAGCATTATTGCTTACTCCTTTTCTTTTCCCATCTCTTATAGGTTATTTTAACTAGCTCGGGTTGGAGGTCATGGGAGATGTTTTCACACTATCGAGTAGAAGCTTGGTATGATGTTTCAAGTTCTTTTGAGTCATGGCATGTATAGGGACCTCTTTTAAAGTTGACTAAGTCATAGTTAATATAGCCAAATGTGTTGGCGTAAGTGAGTTATGTTTTGGTTGTGAATAGCCATAGATGATGGCTTAAGTAGATTGTAATTGTATTGGAAATAGTTCTCCCTTGTGTTTGGGATGGAGAATTCATTGTATGAATTAAATGTCTTTAATTCAAGAGTTATATTGATGCTATGTGGAGCTATGTGATGATGTATGAATGTATGCAAATGAAAGTGGCAAAAGGGCTTGGTAGATAGCCTGCTAATCTCCCACATGAGTAGACACACGGCCGTGTGTCTAGACCGCGTGGGAGGCACGATTAGCACATGGGAGTGTGCCCAGGTCGTGTGAACTCTGCACCATGGACTTGGAATTTAAATCGCCACACGGTTGAAACACACGGGCGTGTGTGTGGGCCGTGTGGATTAGTTAGAATGCCAAGGTTTGGCACACGGGCCAAGGCCACAGGCGTGTCAAGGCCGTGTGAAATTAGTTAGTTTCGACCACGGGTGGTAGACACGGGCATGTCTTAGGGGTACACGGGCGTGTCCCTAAACCAACACGGGCGTGTGGCCCCTGTGTTGATGAAAAGTTTAGTGAATTCGTAAAAGCTTCGGGATTAGGTCCAAAACCTCTCGGAGGTATGTTTAAGGTCTCGAAAGCCGAGGTTGAGTAAGTGATAGGCTTAAATGAAATTTTATAGCCTGTTTTGAAGTGTTAAGTAAGATTAAGCATGGTAATGCCTCGTATCCGGTCTCAGTGTTGGACTCGGGTAAGGGGTGTTACAATGACCCTAATGTGGGTGGCATTTTGGCCTTACAAATGGCCTGTTTAGTCCACACGGTCGAGGCACACGGGCGTGCTTATTGATCGTGCGATTAAGTCAGTATATAGCATAAGAGCACATGGTCAGGGTGCACGGGCATGCCTGATGACCGTGGGAGTAAGTCAGTAGCGAGATAGGGGCATACGACCATAGCACACGGGCGTGCTTGGTAGCCGTGTGGTTTAGTCAGGATCGACCATGGCCAAGGTACACGGCCGTGCTTGGTGGCCATGGAGACAAGTCAGGATCGACCACGGGTAAGACACATGGGTGTGTCTAGCAGCAGTGGGAGGCACACGGCCTTCCCACACGGGCATGTGTCCTGTATAACTTAGAAAAGTTTTAAATTTCTGAGAATTTCTGTAAGTGTTCGGCCTAGTCCCGGCGCTACTCTAAAGCATGTTTTAGGTCTCAGTGACCAATACAAGGGACTCTTTGATCGTGATTGATGAATGATTGTATGAAATTTCTGTAAATGTTTCTGATCTGTACGGTAACACCTTTAACTCTAGTCTGGCGATGGATACAGGATAGGGGTGTTACAGGATTGCCTCTGACTCCGAGAAAGAAAGATGCGATTTGGGTTGTAGTTGATCGTTTGACAAAATCTACCCATTTTATTCCGGTACGATCTAATTTCTCACTTGAAAAGTTAGTCGAGTTTTACATTTCTGAGATTGTGAGATTGCACGGAGTGCCATTGTCTATTGTGTCTGATAGAGATCCGCGATTTACATCAAGATTCTGGAAGAAATTACAAAAGGCCTTAGGTACGAAATTGCATTTCAGTACCGCTTTTCATCCACAAACGGATGGTCAGTCTAAACGGATTATTCAGACACTCGAGGATATGTTGAGATGCTGCATCCTTGAGTTTGACGGTACGTGGGAACGGTACTTACCACTGGTTGAATTTGCATATAATAATAGTTTTCAGTCGAGCATCAAAATGGCACCATATAAAGCTTTGTACGGATGTAAATGTCGTACACCTCTGTACTGGACTGAACTCAGTGAAAATAAGCTGCATGGGGTTGATCTGGTAAAAGACATTGAACAAAAAGTGAAAGTAATCCGTGATAGTCTGAAAGCAGCGCCTGATCGTCAGAAATCCTATGCGGATTTGAAACGTAAAGATATTGAATTTGAGATCAGTGACAAAGTGTTTTTGAAAGTATCTCCGTGGAAGAAAGTACTCCTATTCGGACGTAAAGGCAAGTTGAGTCCGAGATTCATCGGGCCGTATGAGATTATCGAGCGTGTTGGGCCAATTGTATACAGATTGTTGTTGCCAACTGAGCTTGAAAAGATACACAATGTATTTCATGTTTCGATGCTCCGTAGATATCAATCCGATCCATCACATGTAATTGCTCCGTCTGAAATTGAAATCCGATCTGATATGACTTACGAAGAAGAGCCGATCTGTATCTTAGCTCGTGAAGTGAAACAATTGAGAAACAAAAGAATTCCGTTAGATAAAGTGTTATGGCATCGACATGGAATAGAAGAGGCTACGTGGGAGCCTGAAGATTCAGTGAGACAACAATATCTGAATCTGTTTAACGGTAAGATTTTTGGGGACGAAAATCCCTAAGGGGGGAGAATTGTAACAGACCGGTTTATACCCTAGTCAGAACAGTAGTTTCGGGACCACAAATCCGAGTCTGAATATTATTTTAATATTATTTTATGTGTTTACTGTGTGTGATTAAGCATGTGCTAAAGTTCCGTGAGTTAATTTGTCTGTCTGTGTGCTTAATTTGAAAAAAAAAGGATTAAATTGCATTAAATGCAAAAACTAGCATGATATTTGTAAAAGTGCCTATTGATGTGGCTTTTAAATATGGAGGGTCTTATGTGGCAATTAAGCCAAAACTATGGATAGTGGACGGCAACATGCATATATATTATGCTTTTATATGTTTGTTTTATAAGTTAAGTTAATATTATACATATTATAAGATATTATAATAAAAACAAAACAAGAGTAAGTGGCCTTATTCTTATCATCTTCTTATCAAAATTCATAAAATAAAGAAAAAGAAAAACACAAGCTAGGGTTCGACCATATAATTGCATAATTAAGGTATGTTTTGACTTTGGATTTTGATGATTTTTATGTTTTTGAGATTGTTGCTTAGTCTACTATCAAGCCCATGTTATAATTTGAAGAATTGTTAATGTTTATGAGATGTGCCATTGATGAAATGGTGAGCTTTGTGATGATTATTGATGTTAAATGAAAGATATGTGTTTAATGAACATGTATTGTTCTTGAATTTTCGATGAATTTAGCTAATTAGGGCTAAATTGTGAAAATAGCATTTTGAGGGACTAAATTGTGAAATAAATGAATTGTTTGGACATGTATGAGATACATGAGCATTCGGCTAAGCATGGGTATGTGGTGATCTTATATATTTGATGTTTTGAGAAAAATGGACTAAATTGATAAAATATGCAAATGTGAGGGCTAAAATGCAATTTTCCCTAAATGTGTATTCATAGCTTGAAGTGAATAAATGAATTACATTTGAATATGTATAGATCAAGAGCCGAAGAAAACGGACTTCGATCATGGAAAGGCGAAAGTAGTGGAATAACCGAGTCCGAACGAATATCTGAATCCGAGGTAAGTCAATATACAAATAAATGTATATGTATTGAATTATCAATGTCCATATGATTATTGACAATGGTGAATGCATATGAGATGATGTATACATGAATTCCGAGATAGAATCGACATAATGTCAATGTCCGAGAAGTCTCGTTTGAACCTAGAAATAGATAGGATAGTATATGTCATGACATAGGTGTCTGTTATGTGATATCATGTAAGACCACGTCTGGGACGTTGGCGTTGATTTGAGATTTCATGTAAGACCACGTCTGGGACGATGGCATCGATATGAGATTTACGTGTAAGACCATGTCTGGGACATTGGCATCATATTGATTCGTGTAAGACCCTGTCTGGGACAGTGGCATCGATGTGTGATTACATGTAAGACCACGTCTGGGACGTTGGCATTGTACGACTATTTCGAGCACTCTGAGTATCCTATCAGATTCCGAACGGTTCAATGGGCAAGTACGAGATACGAATGATTATATGGTTTGCATATTTGTTTCAGGTACGTATGATAAATACACTTTATGTGTACAAGAAGGTAAGTATACTCATAAACTTACCTAGATGAATTGTGTATTTGTATATGAGAATGTAAATGTCATACATGAATGGAAAAGCTATGAGCTAACAAGTATATGATGATATACAAGATTGAAGGATGAATGGCTAAGTAAATGTGCCAAGAAGAATTATGATTATGCAATTGAGCTTTTAGTAAATTCATATTGGATATATGTTTTGAATGCTTAAATGTTAAATTTATTTGTATATGGTTTACTAAGATTTTGAAAGCTTACTCTGTGTGTGTGTTTGTTCTGTTTTATAGATCGTCAAAGCTACTGAAGGCTCGGGACCGTCGAGGATCGTCATCACACTACTCAACTCATTTTGGGTATCTTTTGAAAATGTATATAGCTAGATATGGCATGTATAGGCTAGTCACTTTGAATTATCTATGAAATGTGTATAAGGTAGCCATGAGATGTGGCTTAACAAGTGTTGGTAATATGCATGAGTGATTTGGTATATGATGATGGTTTTGGTATGTTTGTATGTCCATGATTTGGTGAATTTTTGTGGAAGGTAAATTGATGCTATATGATCATATAATTGTGGTTTATGAAATGAATATATGTTTGGTAAGATGTGAATGTACTATGCATGGTTATACATGTAAATTTATTATGCAAACTAGTATATGAGTTGGCATGAATGGAAATGAGATTGAATGAGATATTATGTTGTTTGTTTGACATGTCTTTGGTTGTCAAATGTTCATGAAATGAATTGGTTCTATGATTGTAGGTTTGACCCTTTTGTGGGTGGCATTTTGGCCATGCGAGTGGCCTGTTTTGCCTACACGGTCATGGCACACGAGCGTGCTTAATGGCCGTGGGATTAAGTCAGTATCTAGCTAAGTGTGCACGGCCTAGGCACACGGACGAGCCCGACAGCCATGTGATTAAGTCAGTATATAACATAAGAGTACACGGCCAGGGTACACGGGCGTGCCTGGTGGCCGTGGGAATAAGTCAGTATACATGCCCTGTTTTGGCACGGCCAGGACACATGGGGGTGTCTAGTGGCCGTGGAAGGCACACGGCCTGACTGTACGGGCGTGTGACCTCTGTAGTGTTCAAAAAGTTTTAAATTTTCGAGAATTTCCGTATGAGTTTGGTTTAGTCCCGACCCTCCTCTAAAGCATGCTTAAGGTCTCGGTGACCTATTTGAGGGACATAGTGATTGCAATTGATGACTTGCATTATGAAATGTCTGAAAACATTTTTGATCTGTCTGGTAACGCTTTTAACCCTAATTCGGTGACAGATACGGGTTAGGGGTGTTACAGTGTCTGTCTCCGAAGTCGTCAAAGGGGTCCGTCGGGACAAAAAACACGAATCTCTAAAAGGACAAGTCCATGGCCATGGCACTGAAAGAAGACCATGTCGTGTAAGATCGTAACTGGTAGGTTATGGCATTATATGGAAACAAGACTATATCATGTAAGACCGTATTTGGCCGGTTATGGCGTCGTATGGAAAGAAGACTGTAACACCCCTAACCCGTATCCGTCGCCAGAGTAGGGTTACGAGGTATTACCGATCAATTCACAACATATAGCATGCATTTATCAAACATAAAGCATTCATTCTCATAAATCATTCAACACAATTACAGTGTCCCTTAGTGGTCCGGGACTAAACCGATAACATATGAAAATTTTTATAAACTTAGAAAAATTTCAACCATACAGGGGTCACCCGCCCGTGTGAACAGACTGTGTGCCTCACAAGGCTCCAGACACGCCCGTGTCTCAGGCCGTGTAGAAACATGGCATACATACTGACTTAGGTCACACGGCCAACCACACACTTGTGTGTCTAGCCCGTGTGCCCTTCGAAGTGGCCACACACGCCCGTATGCCAGGCTGTGTGCTAGGCCGTGCCAAACCTGTAGGGTATACTGACTTATGCAACACGGCCAAGTCACACGCCCGTGTGCTAGGCCGTGTGCTAATTAGGGGGTATATTGTAACACCCTTAACCCATATCCGTCACCGAAACAGGGTTTCGGAGCGTTACCAAAACATTCAGAACATTTATCGATTAATTCAGGTAATTTACTATTCATTCACCGAGGTCATTCATAATGTCCCTTAAATGGACCCTCGAGGCCCAATACGAGCATTAGAATAAAGTCAGGACTAAATTGGGAACTCAGGGAATTTTTTGCGAAATTCCAAAATTTTCCAAGGTGCAGGGCTCACACGCCCGTGTGACCCTTAGACACGCCCGCGCCTCAGGCCGTGTTTGATTTAGGTTGCTCTCTCACTTGTGCCACAAAGCCATGCCACACGCCCGTGTGCTAGACTGTGCGGTTAATTAATTCAATTCAAATTAGGTGCAGGTTTCACACGGCCAAGACACACGCCCGTGTTCAAGGCTGTGTCACCCACACGACTGAGATACACGCCCGTGTCTCTGCCCTTGTGCTCAATTCTTACCATTCTATTTTCTCAAATTTAAGGTGCAGGGGACACGCGGCCTAACCACATGCCCGTGTTACCAGGCCGTGTGTTACACACGGTCTAGACACATGCCCGTGTGTCTGCCCGTGTGGACAAAATAAAGCTTTTTCTAGCTTCATTTCTCACCCCATCTTGGCCATAATCCTACACCACATATTGCATTCATAACCCAACAAATCCAAGCATTTTATTCAAGTTAATTCTATCATTTAACATGATATATCATCACATACAATTACTAACCATTTCAAGCATTCTAATCAAGCATATTCCATCCATCATCATGGCATATCATTTCATGCATACATGTTTACAATCTTACCTTGGTTAAGTCCTTATGTTAGACATAATTTGATCAACTACTTAACATATATGTGGCTAACATAATATGACATTACAAGTATATCCAAACAATCATTACTAGCTATTCCAATGGCTAGATTACAAGCATCGTTTATGTTTACATGCCAATATGGCCAACATATCCTATACATGCCATTACAACCATAATTAATTTACCAAATTGTATCATAATGGGTCGATGGATAGTGTGAGTGATCTCCACCGAGCTTTCAATCCAACAAGCTTCTGATTTACTCTAAAACAGGGGAAAATAAAATTGGGTAAGCATAAAATGCTTAGTAACTTCGTAAAACATGGTACTTAACTTACCATTCATCCTATTTTGAGGTAACTATGTAAGGCATATTCACTTAATTTGACTTCAAGCCCTACACACATTCTCATTGCCCTTGTTAGTCATGTAATCCATGATAACATCAAGATATGTATAAGCTCAATCAACAATCAAGTTTCCATGCATATATGCTTTCCACAACATGTATTCATTAAGCATGTATATATTATCTCTTATTATTACAAGTATAGTTTCATAGTAGTTCGTTTCGAGTTCAGATCATTTCATGTCAGGACTTTACTCATTTTATTCGAGTATTAAGGTCACCAAGTAGTAGTACACTCAAGGTATACAATTATATAGTCAAGGATGATCACTCTCATCAAATAATTTCCGTGTACAATTATCATCTTTTCATATTTTCATACATCACTAGTCATGAATCATCATTTCCTTGTATTCCATATAATATCTTTTTTCATGTCATATTTCATATCATATATAAATATCATTCCATGTCAATTTTTTTTAAATTCATATTTGCCCTTATCAGAGCTTTGCCCGTTGAATTTATTCGAAATATCGATGGATACACAGGTAGTACACTCGAGGTGTACGAATCAAAATCTATCAATTCGTGTCCAATGGTACCCATAAGGTACAATTTCAGAGAGTACACTCTCGAGCCACGTATATATAAACAACAGGATTACCAGTCCAGGCTAAATTCTTTTTACGTCATATACTCTAAAGAGTTTGATTTGGATTACCCGTCCGATCTAAATCCAATCCATAACATATGCTCAAGAGGAATTATATCAAGATTACCCGTCCGGGCTAAATCCTATCAGAATTGAGGTCGAAGGATTACTCATCCGAGCTAAATCCTATCCGCAACAAATGCGGGACCTCTTTCGTTTCGAGAAATCACATATCTATCGATTTTCCATTTAGTCAACTGGGATTTAAACACTTTTCAAGCACTATCGGGCATTTGATTATTTCATACCTCTGTAACATTTATGTAATTCAACTAAAACACATTCCACATTTATGTCAAGCATACGAGTAACATTTTATTCATTTACCATTTTATCGGGCATTTTCATTAATCGAGATATATCGAGTAGGTGATCATTTCACATATTTATGAAATTAATAAAATTCACAAACACAAGATTTAAATCAAGCAAAAAAAACATATACAATTTAGTTACACGAACTTACCTCGACAAAGGTTCGTGTACGTAAAATCTACTAATCCAAAATTTTCCTCATTCCTTGTTCTAACTCCAAATTTGGTTTATCTGGATCTATACGAGTAAATTTAACATCAATTTATCATATTTTACATTCATGTGGACTAAATTTTCATCCAAGGCAAAATTACTATTTTGCCCCTAACTTTTCCATAAATTCTATTTTCGTCCCTAGGCTCGGAAAATGAAACTTGTGCAAATTACTCCCTATTACAAGCCTAACCAAAGCCCCATTACAAATTTTACAGCACATGTATTCATAAAATTTTAGAATTTTTCATCAAATTTTATAACTTTTCATTTTAGTCCCTAAATCATGTTTTGATCAAAAATCACTTTGTAAAAGTTGTTTATCTAGCAATAATCTTTCATTTTCTACCATAAATTTCTAATTTCTATCATATACATCCATGACCCATTTTCATACTTTGATAACCATTTTAAATTTGTTTTGTTTTATTATACTTATTTCATAAATTACTTAATTAACCTTGGTTTATAAACATTTAAAACATCAAATATAAGGCCATCTATGTCAAATTCCACTATCAATGGTATAATATCATCATAAGGACCTTTGGTTTAATGAATCATAGCAATTAAACACTTTTAACAAATAGAATACAACTTTTGCATTTTACGCGATTAAGTCCTTTTGTCAAATTAACCATCCAATCGATAAAATTAAAACACGGAACTTTCACACATATCTAAACACATGCTGTAGACACTAAAAATAATATTAAAATAATTTTATGACCTTAGGTTTGTGGTTCTGAAACCACTATTCTGAGTTAGCTAAAACCGGGTTGTTACAACTCTCCCCCCTTAGAGATTTTCCTCCTCGAAAATCTTACCAGTGAATAGGTTCGGGTATTGATTTCTCGTAGCATTCTCGGGTTTCCACATAGCTTCTTCAACCCCGTGTCGATGCCATAAGACTTTCACTAACGCTATTCTTTTATTTATCAACTCTTTGATCTCACGAGCTAGAATTCGAATAGGTTCTTCAGCATATGACATATCAGACTGAATTTCAACCTTGGTCGGAGAAATGACGTGTGAAGGGTCGGATCGCTATCGTCGAAGCATCGACACATGAAACACATTATGTATTTTATCTAACTCAGATGGTAAAGATAGTCGATATGCCACTGGTCCAACTCGCTCGATAATCTCATACGGTCCGATGAATCGCGGACTCAATTTCCCTTTCCGACCAAACCGCAATATCTTTTTACACGGTGACACTTTCAGAAACACTCTATCCCCAATCTAAAACTCAATATCTTTCTGTTTCAAGTCTGCGTACGATTTCTGTCAATCCGAAGCTGCCTTTAGACTATCGCGAATTACTTTCACTTTTTCTTCTATTTCTCTGATCAGATCAACCCCATGAATCTTATTCTCGCTTAGCTCAGTCCAATACAACGATGTTCAACATTTACGACTGTATAGAGCTTCGTATGGTTCCATCTTTATACTTGATTGAAAGCTATTATTGTAAGCAAATTCAATCAATGGTAGGTATTTCTCCCAGCTACCTTCAAACTCAAGAATGCAACATCTCAACATATCTTCAAGTATCTGAATAACTCGCTCAGATTGACCATCTGTTTGCGGGTGAAACGCAGTGCTAAAATGCAGCTTTGTACCTAAAGCTTCTTGCAATTTCTTCCAAAATCGCGATGTGAACCACGGATCTCTATCCGAAACAATAGATAGTGGCACTCCGTGTAATCGAATAATATCTGAGATATACAACTCAGCTAATTTATTAAGTGAAAAATCTATATGTACCGGAATGAAATGTGCAGATTTCGTTAATCTGTCAACAAAAACCCAGATTGCATCTTTCTTTCTCGGAGTGTAGGGTAAACCCAAAACAAAATCCATTGTTACTCTGTCCCATTTCTACTCAGGAATCATGATCGACTGTAATAAACCTGACGGCACTTGATGCTCAGCTTTGACTTGCTGGCAAATCAAACATTTCGAAACAAATTCTAAGATATCCCTTTTCATGCCATGCCACCAATAAAACTGTTTCAAATCATTATACATTTTCATGCTTCCTAGGTGTACTGATAAACAATTACTATGTGTTTCATTCAAAATCATCTGAATCAACTCTAAATTTCTCAGAACACATATTCGATCTCTGAATCTCAAACAATCATCTGAATCAATTTGAAACTCTGAATCAGAATTTGACTCACACTGAACCCGTTTTGCTTGTAGTTCATTATTAAGCTTTTGAGCCTTAGAAATCTGCTGTATAAACAACAGTCTCACTTTCAACTCGGCTACTAACAAACCATCATCGGACAAAGCCAAATGTGTATTCATAGCACATAAAGCAAACGAGGACTTTCGACTTAAAGCATCAGCAACTACGTTCGCTTTCCCCGGATGATAGTCTATCACCAATTCATAGTCTTTTAACAATTCTAACCATCTCCGCTGTCGTAAATTCAATTCTTTTTGAGTCATCAAATATTTCAAAATTTTGTGATCAGTATAAATATGACACTTCTCACCAAATAAATAATGACGCCAGATTTTCAATGCAAACACTATCGCGGCTAACTCAAGATCATGCGTCAGATAATTCTTTTCGTGTGGTTTCAACTGTCTCGAGGCATAAGCTACAACTTTGCCTTCCTGCATCAAAACACAACCCAGGCCATTTAACGATGCAACACTGAAAATTATGAATTCTTTACCCGACTCAGGCTGAACTAACACTGGAGCTTCAGTCAATAAAGCTTTTAACTGCTCAAAACTTTTCTGGCATTTATCTGACCACTCGAACTTAACATCTTTTTGAAGCAATCTTGTCATCGGAGTTGCAATCATCGAAAAGCCTTTTACAAATCATCTATAATATCCCGCTAGTCCCAGAAAACTGCAGACCTCAGAAACATTTCTCGGAGGCTTCCAATCTATAATCGCAGATATTTTACTCGGATCAACCCGGATACCATCAGCTGAAACAATATGTCCTAGGAATACAACTTCTCGTAGCCAAAACTCACATTTGCTAAACTTTGCAAACAACTGTTTATCTCTCAAAGTTTATAGTACGATTCTCAAATGCTCAGCATGCTTAGATTCATCACGAGAGTATATCAATATGTCATCAATGAACACAACTACAAATCGATCTAAATACGGCCTAAAAATCTGGCTCATCAGGTCCATAAAAATAGCAGGTGCATTCGTTAATCCGAAAGGCATAACAAGAGATTTGTAGTATCCATACCTTATTCTAAATGTAGTCTTTGGCACATCCGAGTCTTTTACTCGCAACTGGTAATAACCCAATCTCAAATCAATTTTTGAAAATACTATTTCCCCTTTCAACGGATCAAACAAATCGCCAATCCGCGGTAGAGGGTATTTGTTCTTTATAGTCACTTTATTCAGCTGTCTGTAGTCAATACACATTCTCATCGTGCCATCTTTATTTTTCGCGAACAACACCGGTGCACCCCAGGGAGAGAAACTCGGTCTAGCAAAACCTTTATCTGTCAACTCTTGCAACTGAACTTTCAATTCTTTTAACTCTGTTGGGGCCATTCTGTAACAGCTCGGTTTAGACCCTAGTCGGAATAGTGGTTTTGAGACCACAAATTCGAGGTCAAAAAATATTTTAATATTATCTTCTGTGTTTACAGTATGTGATTGAGTATGTGTGAAAATTCTGTGTGAAACTTGTATCGTTTGAGTGTCGAATTGTGAAAAAGGACTTAATCGCATAAAATGAAAAAGCTGTGTGCTAGTTGTTAAAGTGCTTGATTGTCATGGCTTATTAATTGTGGAGTCCTTAAATTGAAATTACACCATTTGAAGCATGCATGGACGGTTAAGGACATTAAAAATACATGTTTTCTATGTTTTATTAAAAGGGGTAAAATGGTAAAATGTGTATTAAGGTATAATAAATAAAACAAAAGGAATTAAAGGCCATTATCATCTTTTTTAGCCGAATTTGAAGGAGAAAAAGAAAGCTTTTGTGTTCATTTAGGGTTCGGCACTTGTGAGCTTCAATTGGTAAGTGTTTTGAGCTCGATTTTTGATAATTTCTACGTTTTTGTGATCGTTGCTTAGCGTATTATCAAGCCCATGCTTTAATTTTAAAATTTGATGATGAATTTTAGATATGCCATTGATGAATATGTGAGCTTTGTGTTGATAGTTGGTGAAATATGAAAGTTTAATGTTGGATTAACATATTTTGTCTTTGAATTTTTGATGAATTTGAGTAATTTGGGCTAAATTGTGAAAATGAGAAATTGAAGGACTAAAATGTGAAATAAATGAAATATCTGGGTTTTTTTGAGCTAGGGGAAAATTCGGCTAAGCATGGGTAAATGGAAATTATGTGTATTTGATGATTTTATGAAATAGGGACTAAAATGTCAAAATGTGGAAATGTGAGGGCTAATTTGTAAAATGCCCTAAATATGAGTGTTTGGATTAAATTGAATGAATTGGTGATTGAATGAGTTGAGTTTAATATTATATAGATCAAGAAAATAGAGATTTGGATCAAGATCGAGGCAAAGACAAGGTGCTCGATTAATTGACTTGTATCGTGTTTTTACGTCTGAGGTAAGTTCGTGTATAATACGAGTTATTTTTATGGTGTTCAGATATTATTTAAGGAATGAATATTTGTGGATGATGAATTGGTTGTTTATATGTGAATTGAGTATTGTGGCACTAAGTGTGCGAAATAGAATTGATCTGATGGTGAATGGCAATCGTGTGTGTAAATAAAGAAAGCATCGATTATATTGATTGGCACTGTGTGTGCGATACCGAGTTAAATTCGATTTAATGTAAAGGCACTAAGTGTGCGATGATATTAAAGCTTCGGCTAAGAATTGGTACTAAGTGTGCGAGTAAATCGAATGATTAATGAAGATTGGACGAAATGTGGTATTGAGTGTTGATTAGCAAAAGTGATCATTAACTAAGTGTTGGCGCAGGTATGTACGAAACCTATGTGGTTGGTGATATCACTTATGGATGATTATGTGAGTAATGACTATGAATGAGATTGTATATCATTCTGAATTGAACCATGTGATAGTTTATTTTGTATATTAAATTCGAATGGTTAAGTTAAATGTATTATATGACGAACTTACTAAGCTTTTAAGCTTACTGTGTGAAGTGTTTCTCTGTTTTACAGTGTCGTTAAAGCTAGCTCGGATCCGGGGATCGTCAGCGACTCAATCACACTATCGGCCATCTATTTTGGTACTTTTGGAAGTTGTATATTTGGTATATGGCATGTATAGGCTAGTGATCATGGTATGTTTTGAGATGTATATATCTTGCCATGTGATATGGCTTGATAGATGAATGATCTTAGTATATGTTTTGGTTATGAGAGAATGATGGTTATAATGTGTTTATGTGACTTTGTGTGAATGACCTTTATGATATGTTTTAGTGCATGGAAGTAGTATGTTTCATGCTATGAATTGGTAAGAATTAAATGATGTATGGATTATATGATTATGGTGTGAATTTGATACTTTGGATTGATATGTTTGAATTGGAATTGAGTGTGGAAATAAATTATATAGTTGGAGATTAATTGGTGCATAAATTGGTATGTTTTGGATGCCATTTGAGGTGTGAATTTATATGGATTGATGCTTGTAGGTGTGCACAAAGTGTGGGTGGCAAATTGGCCTTACAAATAGTCTATATTTGCCCACACGGTTGAGCACACGGGCGTGTGGCTCGACCGTGTCTCTTAAGTTTTCAAATTGAAACAAGTCAAACTCGCACACGGGCTGGACACACGGGCGTGTAACTGGCCGTGTGAAACAAGTCAGTGTCGACCACGGGTGAAGCACACGGGTGTGTCTTCGGCCGTGTGGACAAGTCAGTATGTATGCCCTATTTTTCCACGGCTTGGACACACAGGTGTGTCTGAGGTCGTGTGAGGCACACGGGCGTGTGACCTCTGTATCTTGAAAAATGTTAAGTTTTAGAAAAATTTCGTATGTGCTCGGTTTAGTCCCTACCCCTTCCCAATGCATGTTTAAAGTCTCGTAGACCATATGAAGGGACTTAATAATATTGATTGATTATGTTTTAATGGTGTATGAACAATGAGGGTTAAATGTTATGATTTGATCGGTAATGCCTCTTAACCCTAATTTGGCGACGAATATGGGTTAGGGTTGTTACAATTTTATTGGTATCAGAACTATGGTTTAGTCAATTCTAGGACTAACGTAGCGTGTGAGAGTCTAGCTATAGATGCCATATATATAATTGCAATAATGTGATGATTCCTGACAGCTAAAGATGTGTTTTCGTATAGTAAATGGATCCCGATCGAGCAGTAGTTGATGATGTTGAGAGTAATGCGCCTGCTCCCGCTCAAGGGACAGCGCCGGCTGAATCTAGGCCGATAGCTAGTAGTCACGAGGGAGAGGCAAAGCAAGCCTTCTTTCAAATGATGAGTGAGTGGTTTACGGAGTTCGTTCGAACGAATTCGGCTGCTCAATAACCTCCACGCCCACAAGTACCTGTAGTACCACAAGCTTCAGATCCGATCCGATTGAGTAAGCCTCCTGTGGATAAAATTCAAAAGTATGGGGCCGAAGAGTTCGGAGCCACAGTTGATGATGATGCTAAGTGAGCTGAATTATGGCTTGAGAATACTGTAAGAGTGTTTGATGAATTATCTTGTACTCCTGATGAATGTTTAAAATGTGTTGTTTCATTGTTGAGAGATACAGTGTATAATTGGTGGAAAACATTGATATTTGTGGTTCCAAAGGAAAGAATCACCTGGGATTTCTTTCAAGCTGAATTTCAGAAGAAATATATCAGCCAACAATTTATAGATCAGAAACGTAAAGAGTTCCTTGAGCTGAAACAGGGCCGTATGACTGTTACGAAATATGAACGGGAATTTGTGAGATTGAGCCAGTACGCATGAGAGTGTGTTTCGACAGAAACTACTATGTGTAAATGATTTGTTGAAGGTTTGAATGAAGACATTAAACTGTTGGTTGGAATTCTTGATCTGAATGAATTTGTAGTATTGGTGGAAAGATCCTGCAAAGCCGAAGAGCTTAGTAAAGAAAAGAAGAAAGCAGATTCAGAAGCTAGAGATGAAATAAAAAGGTCGATAAGTAAGTCGTATCAACCTTTGTCAAAGAGATTTAGAGATGCAGCTAATCGCTCAAATGTTTCGCTTGGACATTCGAGTAAAGATCGAGTGAAACAGAATACTGGTTCTAAAATTCAAACTCCAATTGAATCGAGTGTTGGCAGTGTTAGAAGTAATAAACCTGAGTGTAGACAGTGTGGGAGACGTCATATAGGTGAATGCTGGGGCAAGTATAATAATAGAGCTTGTAACAAGTGTGGATCACGAGATCACTTTATACGGGACTGCCCAGAGTTAGCTGAGAAAGATAATGTTCAGAGTGCGAGGCCGAGTAACACGACAGCTAGGGGTAGACCACCCAGAAACACTGGAAATGTGAGTGGTAGTCAGAGAGGAACAACAAATACAATTGTGAGATCGGAGGCGAGAGCACCTGCCCGCGCTTACGCTATTCGCGCTCGAGAGGAAGCGTCATCTCCAGACATCATTACTGGTACTTTTACTCTTTTCGATACTGATGTGATTGCACTGATAGATCCAAGATCTACTTATTCATATGTATGTGTGAACTTAGTATTTAGTAAGACTCTATCTGTTGAGTCTACTGAGTTTGTAATTAGAGTATCAAACCCCTTAGGCAAGTGTGTTCTGGTTGATAAAGTGTGCAAGAACTGTCCGTTGATGTTTCGGGATATTTGTTTTCCGGCTAATCTAATGCTGCTACCCTTTGATAAATTTGATATAATTCTGGGTATGGATTGGTTAACGCTGCATAATGCTATTGTGAATTGTAAACGGAAGAGTATTGATTTGAGAAGTCAGAATGGTGAGATAATTTGAATTGAATCCAGTGATTTGAATGGGCTACCGGCTGTAATATCTTCAATGAAAGCTTTGAATTATGTGAAAAAGGGGTGTGAAGCTTATCATGCATATGTGATAGATACAAAAGTGACAGAAAAGAAAGTTGAATTTGTTCCTGTGGTTTGTGAATTCCCTGACGTGTTTCCTGAAGAATTACCGGGATTACCTCCAATACGAGAAGTTGAGTTTGGTATTGACTTAGTGCCGGGGGCGACTCCTATCTCAATAGCTCCGTATAGAATGGCACCGACAGAATTGAAAGAGTTTAAATCTCAATTGCAAGAGTTGACCGATAGAGGATTTGCTTGACTGAGTTTTTCTCCCTGGGGTGCACCGGTTTTGTTTGTGAAAAAGAAAGACGGAACTATGAGAATGTGCATTGACTATAGACAACTCAACAAGGTGACTATAAAGAATAAATATCCTTTGTCTCGTATTGATAATTTGTTTGATCAGCTGAAAGGACCTACAGTGTTTTCGAAAATAGATTTGAGTTCAGGATATTATCAATTGAGAGTCAAAGAATCAGATGTGCCGAAAATTACTTTCAGAACGAGGTACGGACATTATGAATTCTTAGTTATGCCTTTCGGACTAACGAATGCTCCTGCAGTGTTTATGGATTTGATGAATCGGATATTCAGACCGTATTTGGATCGATTTTTCGTGGTGTTTATTGATGATATTTTGATTTATTCTTGTGATGAGACGCAACATGCCGAGCATTTGAGAATCGTGTTACAGACTCTGCGTGAGAAGCAACTGTATGCAAAGTTTAGCAAATGTGAGTTTTGGTTGCATGAGGTTGGTTTTCTGGGACATATAGTGTCCGCTGCGGGAATACGAGTTGATCCGAATAAGATTTCAGCAATTCTAGATTGGAAACATCTGAGAAATGTGTCTGAAGTCTGCAGTTTTCCTGGGTTTAGCGGGATATTATAGACGGTTTGTGAAAGGCTTCTCGATGATTGCAACTCCGTTGACGAAATTGCTACAGAAAGATGTTAAATTTTACTGGTCAGAAAAGTGTCAGCAGAGTTTTGAACAATTGAAAGTAATGTTGACAGAGGCTCCAGTGTTAGTCCAACCTAAATCGGGTAAAGAATTCATAGTATACAGTGATGCATCGTTGAATGGTTTAGGCTGTGTGTTGATGCAAGAAGGCAAAGTTATAGCATATGCTTCGAGACAGTTAAAACCGCATGAAAAGAACTACCCGACACACTATCTTAAATTGGCAGCTATTGTATTTGCATTGAAAATTTGGCGTCACTACTTATTTTGTGAAAAGTGTCATATTTATACTGATCACAAGAGTTTGAAATATCTGATGACTCCGAAAGAATTGAATTTGAGACAGCGGAGATGGTTAGAATTACTAAAAGACTATGAACTAGTAATTGATTATCATCCGGGAAAAGCTAATGTTGTTGCTGATGCTTTGAGCCGAAAGCCTTTATTTTCTTTACGAGCAATGAGTAATCAAATAGATCTGTGTGATGATGGTTCGATTTTAGCTGAGTTGAAAGTGAAGCCTATGTATATACGTCAGATTTGTGATGCCCAGAAAAATGATGTTGAAATGATGGCAAAACGAGCTCAGTGTGGTTTGACTTCTATTCCGAATTTTGAGTTGATGATGATGGTTGTTTGAGATTTCGAGATTGGATTTGTATTCCGAGAAATTCAGAGTTGATTCAGTTGATTTTGAACGAAGCTCATAATAGTCATTTGTCTATTCATTCGGGAAGTACGAAAATGTACAATGATCTAAAACAATTTTATTGGTGGAATGGTATGAAACGGGATATCTCAGAGTTTATTTCAAGATGTTTAATTTGTCAGCAAGTCAAAGCTGAACACCAGGTTCCATTCGGTTTGTTACAACCAATCATGTTTTCTGAGTGGAAATGGGAGATAATCACGATGGACTTTGTGTCGGGATTGCCCCTGTCGCCGAGAAAGGAAGATGCAATCTGGGTGATAGTTGACAGATTAATGAAATCAACTTATTTTATTCCGGTGAGAACAGATTATTCGCTTGATAAGTTAGCTGAATTGTATATTTCTGAGATTGTGAGATTACACGGGGTGCCATTATCTATTGTATCTGACAGAGATCCGAGATTTACTTCGCAGTTTTGGAAGAAACTACAAGAGGCTCTAGGTACGAAGCTGCATTTCAGTACTGCGTTTCATCCGCAAACGGATGGTCAATCCGAGCGGATCATTCATATTCTTGAGGATATGTTGAGATGTTGTATTCTTGAGTTTGAAATTACATGGGAAAAGTGTAACACCCCTTAACCCATCTTCGTCGCCAGACTAAGGTTATGAGGCATTACTAACAAAAACACAACTTAGAACTAATATTTCATAAGCTGAATATCAAATATATCACTTTTGTACACACGCATTTAAAATCCAAAACATCTATGGATATAAAGAACAATTCATAGCATACTACGTTCGCTTGCTTTATAATCAATCTAAAGAACATATACCAAACTTGAACACATATATCCATTAATAATTCACTTATTACGAATAATCTAATAGCATAATTATAATATGCACATTCCCAAATAAATTATTTACAAAGTTGAATAACTTCAACATTTTCATTACTTAAAAATTTATCTAGACCAACCATCTCAAGAAAACAACCATGAAGCATGCTTTACAACAATTCGAATCGTGACCCAATACATATAAGGATTAACCTTCAAATGAAATTCAACCATTAACCTAATGCCAAAATACATAACTAAATTAACTCAAACATTAGTATCATAAACAAGCAATTATGTCGAATGCATATCACATATACTTGACTAAAAGAAATAGATCGTAGCCGAATTATTGAAATCAAACACACCATACACATAGCCAAAAACAAATAAAACCAACTTAAACAAAATGATTAAGCCATTTCCGCATGGCTATATATATATGTAAATAGAACATCTTTCAAACGTTTATCTAGCCTATACAAGCCTTTAATTCGAAAACAACTAGCTTGAAAGTACCAAAAGGGGATGATAGTGTGGTTGACTCCACCAACAATCCTTCGAGCCCGTAGCTTGACCAAAATCTATAAAACGAACAGCGAACACACAAAGTAAGCTCACTAGCTTAGTAAGTCTCAAGCAAATATAACCGTAATGAACATACATGTAAGCATTTTAATTTCCAAGCTTATAGTATTGAACGTAAATATTTTAATATGTAAAATGTACATAGCCGAATACTAGTGACACACTTGATTTAAATATTATCACTATGTCAACATGAACATGTACATTATCAAATCACATGAATATATTATATTGCATATTCTGAATCACATGAACCATCCTTAGGCATCGATCTTCTATATCTACTTATACACATATGCAAAATACTTTCGACTCTTTCGCCATTGATCTTTTCCATTTTATAACCGAGTTCTCACTATGACATACATGTACATAACCCGATTTCACATATAAATAATATTCATACACATTAATGATAAGCTCAACATTATAAAATAAAGTACTTATTGAATTGTTCATTTCATCACATCGTATTTAACTAAAACGATAAGAAATTAGCTCACTTCGTTCCTTACTAATAAAGTAGGCTAACTCTTACCCGAGCTGTTAACACATAGTACTATATATGACTCACCGTGTTTGATTCTCAGATTCTCCGTTTATAGCAAATCACCGGCATTAAGCCTGCTAGACCCGAAGTCTGAAGTTTGAACATCGGCATTAAGCCTGCTAGGCAATAAGCCCGAAATAATTCACCGGCACAAGGCCTGCTAGGCTCGAAGCCCGATATAACTCACCGGCACAAGGCCTGCTAGGCTCGAAGCTCGAATTATCAACACTATTAACCATTCATATCACTTTACTTAGTTCTAAATTCACAAACATTTCGTATACTTCGTATTTCTTTCACATATCAAACCGAACTTACTTTAAACAAAATAAAGTCAATCCAATAATACATACTACCACATTCGGCCATCACATGGATTTATACTTAAAATTATCAAATATTATCATTTAATATGTTCATAAATAATTCTTTGACATATACTTGCTTAAGGACTTACCTCGACTATCGACGGACGACTTAAACCGGCTATTCAATAACCTTCGCCTTCCCCCAATCCAAATCCGTTTTTCTTTGTTCTTGATCTAAACACATTAAAATTTAGCTCATTCAAGCACAATTCATCTCAATTTAGTCCCAAAGCACAATAATGGGCAAATTACCATTTTACCCCTAATGTTTCACATTTTTACAATTTAGTCCTATTTGCACAAAACACAAAATACAAAAAATTTCACTAAACCATACAAGGGCCGAATGTTCATAGGGGCCTCACTAGTCCATTTATTTAATTTATTTTGCATTTTAACCCCCTCAAAAATTCATTTTTGCAATTTAGCCCAAATACTCAAATTTACCAAAAATCCAAAGACAAAACATATTAATCTAACATATATCTTTCCTAATTCATCAACTATCATCATAAAAATCATAAACTCATCAATGGCATATTTCAAAATAGTCACCAAAATCAAAAATTCAAGCATGGGTCTTGAAGTATTCGAAGTAACGATCACAAAAACGTAAAAATTATCGAAAACTGAAATCAAACTAACCTTGAATTTTAGCTCACAAGTGCCGAATTTTGAAAGCTTAAAAACCTACCTTTCTTCTTTACACATTCAGCTTCATGAACAAAAAAGATGATAATGGTTTTTATTATGTTTTATTTAACATATGTCATGACATTTAATTAATTACCTATTTAACCTTATATCATAAAATTATGTAATATAAAACTTAAGGTTAATCTTGTCATATACCACCCACTAACTTGGAAATAGATTATTTACCCATTTAATACCTCATTTTAAAAAGCCATTATCATTCTAGCACTTTACACTATAGTATGCAACTTTTTCACTTTACGCGATTTAGTCATTTTTGTTAAATCGAACACACAAACGATTAAATTTTTCTACGAAACTTTCACACACAATAAATCACATATAATAAGCACAAAATATATCATTTAAAAATATTTCAGACTCGGATTCATGGTCCCAAAACCACCGTTTCGATTAAGGTCAGATTCGGACTGTTACAACTCTCCCCCCCTTAGGGATTTTCGTCCCCGAAAATCTTACCGTTAAACAAAGTCGGATATTGTTGCCTCATTGAATCCTCAGGCTCCCACGTAGCCTCTTCAACTCCGTGCCGATTCCATAGTACTTTCACTAATGGAATTCTCTTGTTTCTCAACTCTTTCATTTCCCGGGCTAAAATACGGATTGGTTCTTCCTCATACGTCATATCGGATCGGATTTCAATCTCAGACGGAGTGATTACATGTGACGGATCTGATCTATATCTACGAAGCATCAAAATGTGAAATACGTTGTGTATCTTTTCTAATTCAGAGGGCAACTTCAATCTATAAGCAACAGGCCCAATACGTTCGATGATCTCGTACGGTCCGATGAACCTCGGACTTAGTTTGCCTTTCCGACCAAATTAGAGTACCTTCTTCCACGGAGAAACTTTCAAGAATACCCAGTCTCCGACCTAAAACTCAATATCTTTGCGCTTCAAATCAGCATAGGACTTTTGACGATCCGAGGCAGCTTTCAAACTATCTCTGATCACAGCCACTTTCTGTTCAGTCTCTTTAATCAAATCAACTCCGTGTATCTTGCTTTTACCAAGCTCAGTCCAATACAACGGTGTACGACATTTGTGGCCATAAAGAGCTTCGTAAGGTGCCATTTTGATACTTGATTGAAAACTGTTATTATAAGCAAATTTGATCAAAGGTAAGTATCTTTCCCACGTACCTTCAAACTCGAGGATGCAACATCTCAACATGTCCTCAAGTATCTGAATGGTTCGTTTAGACTGACCGTCTGTCTGCGGATGAAAGGCTGTGCTAAAGTGGAGTTTAGTACCTAAAGCATCTTGCAACTTTTTCCAAAACTGCGATGTGAATCTCGGGTCTCTGTCTGAAACAATGGAACTTGGCACACCATGTAATCTCACAATTTGAGATACATACAACTCAGCAAGTTTATCGAGCGAATAGTCTGTACGAACTGGCACAAAGTGAGCTGATTTGGTCAGTCTATCTACTATAACCTGCATCGCATCTTTCTTGCTCTCTGTCGTCGTAGGCAAACCGGATACAAAATCCATAGTGATTCTATCCCATTTCCATTCAGGTATCATGATTGGCTGAAGTAATCCAGAAGGCACTTGATGCTCGACTTTTACTTGCTGAAAAATTAAACACTTTGAAACAAATTCAGATATATCCCACTTCATGCCAGGCCACCAATAGAACTGTTTCACATCATTATACATTTTTGTGCTACCCGGATGTATCGATAGTCAACTACTATGAGCCTCGTCCAAAATCATCTGAATCAAATTCATATTCCTCGGAACACATATTCGGCCTTTAAAGTTCAAGCAATCATTTACATCGATTCGAAACTCTGACTCTACATCATTTTCACACTGAACCTGTCTAGCAATCATATCTTTGTCAATTTTCTATGCATCACAAATTTATTGAAAAAACATCGGTCTTGCTTTCAACTCGGCTATGATCGAACCATCACCAGACATAACCATATGTGCGTTCAACGCACGAAGAGCAAACAATGATTTTCGACTTAATGCATCTACGATAACATTAGCTTTCCCCGGATGGTAGTCAATCACTAATTCATAGTCTTTCAGCAGCTCTAACCATCTGCGTTGTCTCAAGTTCAAATCTTTCTGAGTCATCAAATACTTCAGACTTTTGTGATCCGAGTAAACATGACATTTCTCACCGAATAAGTAATGACGCCAAATTTTCAATGCAAAAACGATGGCTGTTAATTCCAGATCGTGAGTCGGATAATTTCTTTTGTGAGGCTTCAATTGTATCGAAGCGTAGGCTATGACTTTGCCTTCCTACATCAAAACGCAACCCAAACCATTCAAAGAAGCATCACTATAAATAATAAATTCTTTACCCGATTCAGGCTGAGCTAACACTGGAGCTTCGGTCAAAAGGCTTTCAACTGATCGAAACTTTTCTGACACTTTTTCGACCACTCAAACTTGACATCTTTCTGTAATAACTTTGGCAAAGGTGTAGCTATCATAGAAAAACCTTTCACAAACCGTCTGTAGTATCCCGCAAGTCCCAGAAAACTTCAAATTTTAGAAACATTCTTTGGTGGTTTCCAATCAAGTATAGCCGATATTTTGTTCGGATCAACCCGAATACCTGATGCTGAAATGACGTGACCCAAAAAGCTGACTTCCTTCATCCAGAATTCACACTTACTAAACTTTGCATACAACTGTTGATCTCGCAACGTTTGTAGCACCAATCTCAAATGCTCGGCATGCTTGGTTTCATCTCTGGAGTAGATCAAGATATCATCTATAAATACTACCACAAATCGATCCAAATACTGTCTGAAAACTCGATTCATCAAATCCATAAAAATAGCAGGTGAATTAGTAAGTCCAAAAGGCATGACTAGGAACTCAAAATGTCCATACCTCATTCGGAATGTAGTCTTTGGCACATCGAAATCTCTGACTCGCAACTGATAATAGCCCGATCTTAAATCAATCTTTGAAAACACTGAAGCCCCTTTCAATTGATCAAACAAGTCATCAATCTGAGGCAACGGGTATTTATTCTTTATAGTCGCCTTATTCAGCTGCCGATAATCAATACACATTCGTATAGTTCCATCTTTCTTTTTCACAAATAGAACTGGTGCACCCCAAGGAGAAAAGCTCGGTCGTACAAAGCCTCTATCTCACAACTCTTGCAATCGTGCTTTAAACTCTTTCAATTCAAAGAGGTGCCATCCGATAAGGAGCTATCGTAAATCGTGAGTCGCCCCCGATATTAATTCAATACCAAATTCTATCTCTCGGTGGCAAGTAAACCCGGTAATTCTTCAGGGAACACCTCTGGGTATTCACATACAACTAGTACAGATTCAATCTGCTTTTCAGACACTTTATTATCCAACACATATGCCAAGTAAGCTTCACATCCTTTTCTCACATACTTACAAGCTAACATCGAGGATATTACTGTCGGTAACCCACTTAGATCATTAGATTCAACCCGGATGATCTCACCGTTCTGACATCTCAAATCAATAATCTTTCTTTTACAATTCACCACTGCATCATGCAAAGTTAACCAGTCCATTCCCAAAATTATATCGAACTCGTCGAAAGGCAACAACATTAAATCAGCTGGGAAGCATGAATCCTGAATCATCAACGGGCAACCTTTACATATTTTATCAACAAGAACACATCTACCCAAAGGGTTGGACACACGGATCATAAACTCAGAAGACTCAACAGGCAGAGTCTTACTGGATACTAGAGTTTCACACACATATGAATGAGTCGAACCAGGATCAATCAATGCAATCATAGTAGTATCATAAAGTGTGAAAGTACTGGTAATGACATCTGGGGAAGAAGCATCCTCTCTGGCTCGTATAGCATAAGCTCTAGCTAGTGCTCGAGCCTCAGATCGAATTGCAGTGTCCTTCGTCCCTCTCTGACTGCCACCTACATTGCCTGAATGTCTGGGTGGTCTGCCTCGTGCTGATGCATTGCTCGGTTTAATGTTTTGAATCGTGTTTTGCTCAGCTAGCATAGGACACTCTCGAATAAAATGGTCCGACGATCCACATTTAAAGCAAAACCGATCACGGAATCTACAACTCCTAGAATGCCACTTTCCACAATGCTTGCACTCAGCCCGGTTCTGTTGAACATTACCAACACTAGCCATCGAAGTGGCTCGGGAACTCACTGGAGGTCGATCTCGTATAGATAGGTCTGAAGTAGCTTTATGTCGACTGAAGTCATCTTTGAACTTCTTAGGCGTTGAATGGAAAGTCTTACTCAATGATCTTTTACGAGTGTCTCTAGCTTCTATTTCAGCCTTTCTTTTCTCTTTTTCGAGCTCTTCAGCTTTGCAAGCTCGCTCGACAAGTACTACGAACTCTTTGATTTCAAGAATGCCAACAAGTAACTTTATGTCTTCATTCAGACCGTCTTCAAATCTTTTGCACATAATGGCTTCAGTTGATACACACTCTCGGGCATATCGGCTCAATCTGACAAACTTCCGCTCATATTCCATCACAGTCATACGACCCTGTTTTAGTTCCAGAAATTCTTTTCGCTTCTGATCGATGAATCTCTGACTGATATATTTCTTACGGAACTCGATCTGGAAGAAATCCCAAGTCACTTTTTCTTTCGGAACCACTGATACTAGTGTATTCCACCAGTGATATGCAGTGTCTCGAAGTAGAGATATAACACATTTCAGGCATTCATCTGGAGTACAGGATAGCTCGTCAAGTACCCGAATAGTGTTATCAAGCCACATCTCGGCTCGCTCTGCGTCATCATCATCATTGGCTTTGAATTCTTCGGCCCCATATTTCTTGATTTTATCAAAGGGAGGCCTACTAGATCTCATCGGATCTATCATTGGAGGTGCTGGAGGTACCAGAGTTGGATTATTCGGGGGTGGAGGTTGTTGTACAGTCGGGTTATTCTGAACAAACTGGGTAAACCATTCATTCATCATCTGGTAGAAGGCTTGTTTAGCCTCCCACTCATGGCTACTTGAAACTGGTCGAAAGTCTACCAGCACTGATCCGCATGCACGATCAGGCGCTACACTCTCTACATCATCTGCTACGGCTCTGTCAGGATCGAAATCCATTTACTATATAAAACACAGTTGGAAATGTCAGAAGTCACCACACTATCGTATATACAATAAAGGCATGTATAGCTAGACTCTTACGTACTACGGTAGTCCTAGAATCGACTAAACCGTAAGCTCTGATACCAATCAAATATAACACCCCTTAACCCGTCTTCGTCGCCAGACTAAGGTTATGAGGCATTACTAACAAAAACACAACTTAGAACTAATATTTCATAAGCTGAATATCAAATATATCACATTTTTACACACGCATTTAAAAACCAAAACATCTATGGATATAAAGAACAATTCATAGCATACCAAGTTCGCTTGCTTTATAATCAATCTAAAGAACATATACCAAACTTGAACACATATATCCATTAATAATTCACTTATTACGAATAATCTAATAGCATAATTATAATATGCACATTCCCAAATAAATTATTTACAAAGTTGAATAACTTCAACATTTTCATTACTTAAAAATTTATCTAGACCAACCATCTCAAGAAAACAACCATGAAGCATGCTTTACAACAATTCGAATCGTGACCCAATACATATAAAGATTAACCTTCAAATGAAATTCAACCATTAACCTAATGCCAAAATACATAACTAAATTAACTCAAACATTAGTATCATAAACAAGCAATTATGTCAAATGCATATCACATATACTTGAATAAAAGAAATAGATCGTAGCCGAATTATTGAAATCAAACACACCATACACATAGCCAAAAACAAATAAAGCCAACTTAAACAAAATGATTAAGTCATTTTCGCATGGCTATATATATATATGTAAATAGAACATCTTTCAAACGTTTATCTAGCCTATACATGCCTTTAATTCGAAAACAACTAGCTTGAAAGTACCAAAAGGGGATGATAGTGTGGTTGACTTCACCAACAATCCTTCGAGCCCGTAGCTTGACCAAAATCTATAAAACGAACAGCGAACACACAAAGTAAGCTCACTAGCTTAGTAAGTCTCAAGCAAATATAACCGTAATGAACATACATGTAAGCATTTTAATTTCCAAGCTTCTAGTATTGAACGTAAATATTTCAATATGTAAAATGTACATAGTCGAATACTAGTGACACACTTGATTTAAATATTATCACTATGTCAACATGAACATGTACATTATCAAATCACATGAATATATTATATCGCATATTCTGAATCACATGAACCATCCTTAGGGATCGATCTTCTATATCTACTTATACACATATGCAAAATACTTTCGACTCTTTCGCCATTGATCTTTTCCATTTTATAACCGAGTTCTCACTATGACATACATGTACATAACCCGATTTCACATATAAATAATATTCATACACATTAATGATAAGCTCAACATTATAAAATAAAGTACTTATTGAATTGTTCATTTCATCACATCGTATTTAACTAAAACGATAAGAAATTAGCTCACTTCGTTCCTTACTAATAAAGTAGGCTAACTCTTACCCGAGCTGTTAACACATAGTACTATATATGACTCACCGTGTTTGATTCTTAGATTCTCCGTTTATAGCAAATCACCGGCATTAAGCTTGCTAGACCCGAAGTTTGAAGTTTGAACATCGGCATTAGGCCTGCTAGGCAATAAGCCCGAAATAATTCACCGGCACAAGGCCTGCTAGGCTCGAAGCCTGATATAACTCACCGGCACAAGGCCTGCTAGGCTCGAAGCCCGAATTATCAACACTATTAACCATTAATATCACATTACTTAGTGCTAAATTCACAAACATTTTGTATACTTCGTATTTCTTTCACATATCAAACCGAACTTACTTTAAACAAAATAAAGTCAATCCAATAATACATACTACCACATTCGGCCATCACATGGATTTATACTTAAAATTATCAAATATTATCATTTAATATGTTCATAAATAATTCTTTGACATATACTTGCTTAAGGACTTACATCGACTATCGACGGACGACTTAAACCGGCTATTCAATAACCTTCGCCTTCCCCCGATCCAAATCCGTTTTTCTTTGTTCTTAATCTAAAAACATTAAAATTTAGCTCATTCAAGCACAATTCATCTCAATTTAGTCCCAAAGCACAATAATGGGCAAATTACCATTTTACCCCTAATGTTTCACATTTTTACAATTTAGTCCTATTTGCACAAAACACAAAATACAAAAAATTTCACTAAACCATACAAGGGCCGAATGTTCATAGGGACCTCACTAGTCCATTTATTTCATTTATTTTGCATTTTAACCCCCTCAAAAATTCATTTTTACAATTTAGCCCAAATACTCAAATTTACCAAAAATCCAAAGACAAAACATATTAATCTAACATATATCTTTCCTAATTCATCAACTATCATCATAAAACTCATAAACTCATCAATGGCATATTTCAAAATATTCACCAAAATCAAAAATTCAAGCATGGGTCTTGAAGTATTCGAAGCAACGATCACAAAAACGTAAAAATTATCGAAAACCGAAATCAAACTAACCTTGAATTTTAGCTCACAAGTGCCGAATTTTGAAAGCTTAAAAACCTATCTTTATTCTTTACACATTCGGCTTCATGAAAAAAAAGATGATAATGGTTTTTATTATGTTTTATTTAACATATATCATGACATTTAATTAATTACCTATTTAACCTTATATCATAAAATTATGTAATATAAAACTTAAGGTTAATCTTGTCATATACTACCCACTAACTTGGAAATGGATTATTTACCTATTTAATACCTCATTTTAAAAAGCCATTATCATTCTAGCACTTTACACTATAGTATGCAACTTTTTCACTTTACGCGATTTAGTCCTTTTTGTTAAATCGAACACACAAACGATTAAATTTTTCTACGAAACTTTCACACACAATAAATCACATATAATAAGCACAGAATATATCATTTAAAAATATTTCAGACTCAGATTCGTGGTCCCGAAACCACCGTTCCGATTAAGGTCAAATTCGGACTGTTACAAAAAGCATTTGCCGTTGATTGAATTCGTGTACAATAATAGTTTTCAATCGAGCATTAAAATGGCACCATACGAAGCTCTTTACGGTCTTAAATGTAGAACTCCATTGTATTTGATTGAGCTTAGTGAGAATAAGATTCACGGAGTCGATTTGATAAAAGAAATTGAGCAGAAAGTGAAAGTGATTCGTGATAGTTTGAAAGCAGCGTCAGATCGTCAGAAGTCTTACACAGATTTGAAACGAAAAGATATTGAATTTGAGATCGGAGATAAAGTGTTTTTGAAAGTATCTCTGTGAAAAAAAATACTTCGATTTGGCAGAAAAGGCAAATTGAGTCTGAGGTTCATCGGGCCGTATGAGATTGTTGAACGTATCGGGCCGGTTGCTTATAGATTGCTGTTGCCACCTAAGCTAGATAAGATTCATAATGTGTTTCACGTATTGATGCTTCGACGATACAAATCTGATCCATCACATGTGATTGCTCCTACTGAAGTTGAGATTCAGACTGATCTGTCGTATAATGAAGAACCAATTCAAATTCTGGCACGTGAGATTAAAGAGTTGAGAAATAAGAAAATTTCTTTAGTGAAAGTGTTGTGGCACAAACACGGAGTTGAAGAGGCTACGTGGGAGCCTGAAGATGTTATGAGAGAGCAATATCCGAATCTATTCACTGGTAAGATTTTTGGGGACAAAAATCCTTAAGGGGGAGAGTTGTAACAACCCGGTTTAGACCCTAGTCAGAATAGTGGTTTCAAGACCACAAATTTGAGGTTAGAAAAATATTTTAATATTATTTTCTGTGTTTACAGTATGTGATTGAGTATGTGTGAAAATTCTGTGTGAAAATTTTATCGTTTGAATGTCGAATTGTGAAAAATGACTTAATCTCATAAAACAAAAGCTGTGTGCTAGTTGTTAAAGTGCTTGATTGTCATGGCTTATTAATTGTGGAGTCCTTAAATTGAAATTACACCATTTGAAGCATGCATGGACGGTTAAGGACATTAAAAATACATGTTTTCTATGTTTTATTAAAAGGGGTAAAATGGTAAATGTGTATTAAGGTATAATAAATAAAACAAAAGGAATTAAAGGCCATTATCATCTTTCTTAGCTGAATTTGAAGAAGAAAAATAAAGATTTTATGTTCATTTAGGGTTCGGCACTTGTGAGCTTCAATTGGTAAGTGTTTTGAGCTCAGTTTTTGATAATTTCTACGTTTTTGTGATCGTTGCTTAGCGTGTTATCAAGCCCATGCTTTAATTTTAAAATTTGATTATGAATTTTAGATATGCCATTGATGAATATGTGAGCTTTGTGTTGATAGTTGGTGAAATATGAAAGTTTAATGTTGGATTAACATATTTTGTCTTTGAATTTTTGATGAATTTGAGTAATTTGGGCTAAATTGTGAAAATGAGAAATTGAAGGACTAAAATGTGAAATAAATGAAATATGTGGGTTTGTTTGAGCTAGGGGAAAATTCGGCTAAGCATGGATAAATGGAAATTATGTGTATTTGATGATTTTATGAAATAGGGACTAAAATGTCAAAATGTGAAAATGTGAGTGCTAATTTGTAAAATGCCCTAAATATGAGTGTTTGGATTAAATTGAATGAATTGGTGATTGAATGAGTTGATTTTAATATTATATAGATCAAGAAAAGAGAGATTTGGATCGAGATTGAGGCAAAGACAAGGTGCTCGATTAATCGACTTGTATCGTGTTTTTACGTCCGAGGTAAGTTCGTGTATAATACGAGTTATTTTTATCGTGTTCAGGTATTATTTAAGGAATGAATATTTATGGATGATGAATTGGTTAAGTTATATGTGAATTGAGTATTGTGGCACTAAGTGTGCGAAATAGAATTGATAAAGTGGTGAATGGCACTGTGTGTGCGAAATAAAGAAAGCATCGATTATATTGATTGGCACTGTGTGTGCGATACTGAGTTAAATTCGGTTTAATGTAAAGACACTAAGTGTGCGATGATATTAAAGCTTCAGCTAAGAATTGACACTAAGTGTGTGAGTAAATCGAATGATTAATGAAGATTGGACGAAATGTGGTATTGAGCGTTGATTAGCAAAAGTGATCGTTAACTAAGTGTTGGCCCAGGTATGTACGAAACCTATGTTGTTGGTGATATCGCTTATGGATGATTATGTGAGTAATGACTACGAATGAGATTGTATATCATTCTGAATTGAACCATGTGATAGTTTATTTTGTATATTGAATTCGAATGGTTAAGTTAAATGTATTATATGACGAACTTACTAAGCTTTTAAGCTTACTGTGTGAAGTGTTTCTCTGTTTTACAGTGTCGTTAAAGCTAGCTCGGATCCAGGGATCGTCAGGGACTCAATCACACTATCGGCCATTTATTTTGGTACTTTTGGAAGTTGTATATTTGGTATATGGCATGTACAGGCTAGTGATCATGGTATGTTTTGAGATGTATATATCTTGCCATGTGATATGGCTTGATAGATGAATGATTTAGTATATGTTTTGGTTATGAGAGAATGATGGTTATTGTAACATCCCGATTTAGGGCCTAGTCAGAATAGTGGTGCGAGACCACAAATCTAAGGTATATGTATGAGTTTTGAGGTTTATGCTATGTTTGCATGTTAGTGTGAAAGTTTCATGAAGCAATTTTGTTAAATTGCGGTTGAATTGTCCAAAAGGACTAAATTGCAAAAGTTGCAAAATGTGAAATTCTAGAAGCTAATTGTATGAAATAGCTTTGGATTATCAATTAGAGGTCCTTAAATAGTAATTTTCCCAAATTCTAATTTTTGGACAAAAATGGGCATGATTGGATGGTATTGGAAAAGTTTGACTAAGGGGCATTTTGGTCATTTGTTAATTAAGTGATTAAAAAGGGAAAAAGATGACAGAATTTCATTCATCTTCTTCTCCAAGCTGCCGAAATTTGAAAGGAGCCATTGTTAGGGTTCTTCAAATTTTTCAAGCTTGCTAGTAAGTGCATCCAAGCCCCGTTTTTAATATTCTTCGTATTTTTAAAGTCCTAGTAACACGAGTAAGCTATTTTTAGCTATATGTTGAGCTAGGATTGATGTTCAAAAATGTAACCATGTATGACATGCATGTATTATGATGTTTTATGGAAGAATATGAAAGCTTGATGTAGTAGAAACATCTTTTGCTAAGTGAATTCCACGAAAAATGCATGTAGGGACTAGTTTGTGAAAGTCTTGAGATTGGTCATACATGAGTGATTTAGTGAGAATTGATGATTGCTTTAGTTGAGTAAATGATTCGGCTAAGCATGAAAGGCTAGAAAGTTGAATGAAAATCACTTTACGAGCCTTGGGGCAAAAATATAAATATGATAAAGTTTAGGGGCAAAATGGTAATTTTGCTAAAGTATGAGATAAGGTTCAATTTAGTCAATGTGTGTATTGAACGGGTTGATTTATCATTTTAGATCAAGAAAGACAAAGCCCGGATCATAACCGAGACAAGGGCAAGGTCGTGGACTAAATTGCACAACTCCATACTTTTTGAGTACCGAGGTAAGTTTACGTATGAACGATGCATTTATGCGTATACATTGTTAATGCTAGCTAATGTGTAGCATGATTGAGAACCTATTCGATTATAGTGGAATGAATGAGATAGTAGTTGTGAATGGATGAATGTATTACAAAGTAGACATGTGAATGTGTAGTGATAATGCTTGATAGTGGGCTAAGTGCGATACCACCTTGGTACTTAACAATAATGGGCTGTGTGCGATACTATTGTTAAGCATATTATTTAGTGAGCTATGTGCGGAATCACTATAATTATCCTTTGTGGTAGGCTATGTGCGATACTACCCTATGATCTGATTGTGGTGGGCTAAGTGCGAAACCACCGAGTAATTTAGCTGTGTGGATGTATTATTGAGAAATAATGATGTGTTGAATTTTGAGTAAATGTGCTATTGAGTGCAGGGGTGCATGTCAATGATTATGAGTATGTGACACATGATGTGTTGGAGATGTGGTAAGGGATAGAAAGAGTAAGCATAATAGTGGATGTGAATTACATATGTTAGTATAATGCTAATTGTTGTTTAGCTTATACTAGAATGCTTAAATTGTTTATGTGTAAACTTACTAAGCTCAAAGCTTACTCCTTTCTTTTCCCTTGTCTTATAGAGAACAAGAATTGAATCGTGATACGTGGATTAATCGGAAGATCGCCCACACTATCAACACACTCTGGTACATTGGACTTAATGTTTTGTATATGGCATGTATAGAGGCTAGATATTTTGTTGTTTTGGCTAAGATGTGTTGGCCTTTAGATGGATAATCTATTTTGTATAATGCCATAGTTGATGGCTACATTATTATATGAAAAGATGTATTTATCCATGTAAGATTATGCTCATTATGAGTTGGTTAAGGATGTGCTGATTGAGTACTTGTTGTGTATGCTAGAGGGGAGAGAAGGGCATGGCAAATAGCTTTGTTCTTGTCCACATGGGTAGACACACGAGCGTGTGTCTAGGCCATGTGTGACACACGGTCAGCCCATAGGCGTGTGACTTGGCCGTGTGTCCCCTACATGTTAGCATTTCAAGTCAGAATAGACTATGGACTAGCCACACGGGCGTGTGCCTAGGTCGTGTAAAGTGGTTAGTGTTCACCACGGGTGGAGAACACGGGCGTGTCCAGGCCGTGTGAATTTAGTCAGTGTCGACTAGGGGTGGAAGACACGGGCATGTCTTGAGGGTGCACGGGCGTGTCCCATTCCACATGGGCGTGCGACCCTTGTCTGAGTGAAAGAAATTTTAAGATTGATAAAGTTTCGGTAGAGCCTCGGGAGCTCTCGTATGTATGTTTAAGACCTCGTAGGTCCTTAATGAGGTTGTTGTGGTAGCTTTTGAGAGTAATCACGTTGAGCCTAAGTGGCGATCAAGTGGTTTTAATTCGATAATGCCTCGGGCCCGGTTCTGGTACAGAATACGGGTAAGGGGTGTCATATTTAGTGATATCAGAGCTATGGGTTAGTCGGTTCTAGGACTACCGTAGTGGGTGTAAGGGTCTAGCTATACATGCCATAAGTGTACAATGATAGTGTGGTGGTTTCAGATGATTTTAAACCTTGTTTTATATAGTATATGGATCCCGAGCAATCGACTGCTGAGGAAGCAGCTAGTAATGTGCCGGCTCCTGTGCAAGGAACCGCGCCTGTTGAGAGTGGACCCAGGGGTAGGGGTCAAGAGGAAGAGGCTCGGGAAGCTTTTCTCCAGATGATGAGTAATTGGTACTCGGATTATGTTCGATCGAACCCTAATGCTCAACCTCCTCCACCTCCTCCTATACCTCAGCCAATTTCAGTGGCTCCTCAAGGTATTGATGTAGTGAGGATATCGAAACCCCCGGTGGATAAGATTAGGAAACACGGGGCTGAGGAGTTTAGAGCTAAGGTAGATGATGACCCCGAGAGGCGAGTTACAGCTAGAGAACTAAATGAGAGTATTCGATGAACTCTCTTGTACACTGAAGAGAACTGAAGTGTGCCGTATCTTTCTTTGAGGACTCGGCATACCATTGGTGGAAGACGTTGACGTCGATAGTCCCGAGAGAGCTGGTGACGTGGGACTTCTTTCTGGAAGAGTTCCGGAAGAAGTATATAATCCAGCGGTTTACTGATCGGAAACGAAAAGAATTCCTTAAGTTAAAGCAAGGAAGAATGACAGTAGCAGAATATGAGCGCTAATTTGTTAGGCTTAGCAAGTACGCGCAAGAATGTGTGTCATCGGAGACCATCTTGTGTAAAAGGTTCGAAGATGGACTGAACGAGGATATTAAGCTACTATTGGGTATTTTGGAGTTGAAAGAGTTTGTGGTGTTGGTTGAAAGGGCAAGTAAGGCCGAGGAGTTGAGTAAGGAAAAGAAAAGGGCTGTGAGTGAAGCCCGAGATGCAACAAAATGACCGATGGGAAAATCATATCAAGCCCAGTCAAAAAGATCCAAGGAAGTGAATCCTCGGACGACAGCACCAGTGGGATATTAACATCGAAACTTGGACAACACTCATTCAGGTTCGAGAGTCCAAGCCACCTCGATGGAAAGTGTGGGCAATCCGAAGAACAAATTAGAGTGTCCAAGTTGTGGTAGGTACCATACCGGAGAGTGTTAGGGAAACAACCGAAGTTGTTATAAATGTGGTTCCCCCGACCATTTTATCCAAAATTGCCCCGAGAGGGATGACAAGGAAGAGAAGCAAGAGACAAGACCTAGCGATGTGTCTGCAAGGGGTAGACCACCAAGGAACCCGAGAGGTGGGACTTGTGGTAGAGGTGCGTCCAAAGACTCTGCTGTGAGACCGGAGAGTCGGGCACCTGCTAGGACGTATGCCATTCGTGCTCGCAAAGAGGCATCCTCCCCAGATGTGATAATGGGTACTTTTTCTCTTTTTGACACCTTTGTTATTGCTTTAATAGATCCAGGGACTACTCATTCTTATATTTGCATGAGATTGGCATCTGGTTTGAGTATGACCATTGAGTTTACGGATATTGTGGTTAAGGTGTCAAACCCGTTAGGTAAGCATGTGTTAGTGGACAAGGTGTGTAAGAATTGTCCTTTGTTGATTATGAGTCATTGTTTTCCGGCAAACCTTATGTTGTTGCCGTTTGATGAGTTTGACTTAATCCTTGGCATGGATTGGTTGACTACCCATAGTGTCTTAGTGAATTGTGGTAGTAAATTTATTGAATTGAAGTGTGAGATGGGAGATGTTGTTCGGGTTGAATTAGGTGGATCGGATAGTCTACCAGTGATGATTTCTTCCCTAGTGGCTGAGAAATGTTTGAGAAAAGGGTGTGAGTCTTATCTCGCTTTTGCATTGAATACTCAAGAGGTTGGAGTAAAGTTTGATACAGTGTCGGTGGTATGTGAGTATCCGGATGTATTCCCAGAAGAGTTACCCGGATTACCTCAAGAGAAAGAGGTCGAGTTTGGGATTGAGTTAGTTCTGGGAACGACACCTATTTCAATTGCTCCGTATAGGATGGCACCTTTAGAGTTGAAAGAATTGAAGGTTCAGTTGCAAGATTTGATAGATAAGGGTTTTGCAAGACCGAGCTACTCACCGTGGGGTGCTCCGGTACTATTTGTGAAAAAGAAAGATGGGTCTATGAGGTTGTGTATAGACTATAGGCAACTTAACAAAGCGACGGTGAAGAATAAGTATCCTTTACCAAGGATTGATGATCTTTTTGATCAACTGAAAGGAGCTACAATGTTCTCCAAGATCGACCTGAGGTCTGGTTATTACCAGTTGAGAGTGAAAGAGCAAGATGTGTTGAAAACTGCATTTCGAACAAGGTATGGCCATTATGAGTTTTTAGTCGTGCCGTTTCGTTTAACCAATGCACCTACGATTTTTATGGATTTGATGAACCGTGTCTTCCGACAGTATGTGGATAAGTTTGTGGTTGTCTTCATTGACGACATATTGATCTATTCTCGGGATGAGAACGATCATGAGGAGCATTTGAAAATTGTCTTGCAAACTTTAAGGGATAAGCAGTTGTATGCTAAGTTTAGCAAGAGTGAGTTTTGGCTCCGGGAGGTCAGATTCCTAGGACACATTGTGTCGGGTGATGGTATTAGAGTTGACCCGAGTAAGATTTCGACTATTGTGGATTGGAAATAGCCGAGGAATGTGTCAGAAGTCAGAAGCTTCTTGGGATTGGCAGGATATTACAGACGTTTTGTAAAGGGGTTCTCTGTAATTGCTACCCCGATGACGAAATTGTTGCATAAGGATGTCAAGTTTGATTGGACTGAGTCATGTCAACAGAGTTTTGAGAGATTGAAAACATTTTTAACTGAGGCGCCGGTTTTGGTTCAACCAGAATCGGGGAAAGATTTCGTGGTTTTTAGTGACACGTCGTTTAATGGTCTCGGTTGCGTGTTGATGCAAGAGGGTAAGGTAGTCGCTTACGCCTCGAGGCAGTTAAAACTACACGAGAAGAATTATCCGACTCATGATTTGGATTTGGCTACGATTATTTTCGCGTTAAAGATTTGGCGACATTATTTATACGGTGAGAAGTGCCGAATCTTTACGGATCACAAGAGTTTGAAGTAATTGATGGATCAAAAGGATTTGAATTTGCGACAGAGGCGGTGGCTCGAGTTATTAAAAGACTATGATTTAGTCATTGATTACCACCCGGGAACAGCAAATGTGGTTACGGATGCCTTGAGTAGGAAATCCTTGTATGCTCTAAAAGTTATGAGCACGAGTTTATCATTATCTGATGATGGTGCTATATTGGTAGAGTTGAGAGCTAAGCCACTATTTGTTCAATAGATATCTGAGGCTCAGAGAAATGATAGTGAGATGCAAGCTAAGAGAGCTAAGGGTGGATCAGAAAGTGATTCTGATTTTCGAGTGGGTTCGGACGGTTGTTTGTTGTACCATGACAGAATTTGTGTACCTAGAGATGAAGAATTGATCCGAAAGGTTTTACATGAGGCACATTGTGGTTATTTGTCAGTACACCCAGGCAGTACGAAAATGTACAATGACTTGAAGAAGTCTTATTGGTGGCCGGGTATGAAAAGAGACATTTCTGAGTTTGTGGCAAAGTGTCTGATTTGTCAACAAGTGAAAGCTGAGCATCAAGTGCCTTCGGGATTGCTTCAGCCCGTGATGGTTCCCGAAGTGAAATGGGATCGAGTTACCATGGATTTTGTGACGGGGTTGCCTATGACTCCGAAAAAGAAAGATACTATGTGGGTTGTTGTGGATAGATTGACAAAGTCGGCTCATTTTATTCCAGTACGTGTTGATTATTCACTGGACAAGTTAGCCGAATTGTATGTTGTAGAGATAGTGAGGTTACATGGTGTGCCCATGTCTATAATATCAGATAGAGATCCGAGGTTTACTTTGAGGTTTTGGAAGAAGTTGCAAGAGGCCATGGGTACGAGGTTAAATTTCAGTACTGCGTTCCATCCATAAACAGATGGTCAGTCTGAAAGAGTGATTCAAGTTCTCGAAGATATGCTTCGATGCTGTGTGTTAGAATTCGAAGGTAGTTGGGAGAGGTATCTACCTTTGGTCGAGTTTTCCTACAACAACAGTTATCAGTCGAATATACAGATGGCACCGTATGATGCTTTGTATGGTCGTAAGTGTCGGACTCCTCTGTATTGGACTGAGCTTAGTGAAAAGCGGACCCATGGGGTCGATTTAGTAAAAGAGACTGAGGAGAAAGTGAAAGTAATCCGTAATAGTCTGAAAGTTTCTTCGGACCGACAGAAGTCGTACGCGGATCTGAAATGAAAAGAAATTGAGTTTGAGGTGGGTGACAAAGTGTTTTTTAAAGTGTCCTCGTGGAAGAAAATCATGAGATTTGGACGAAAAGGGAAATTGAGTCCGAGATTCATAGGGTCGTATGAGATTACAGATAGAGTTGGGCCAGTAGCATACCGGTTGGCTTTGCCGGTAGAATTGGACAAGATCCATAATGTGTTCCATGTGTCGATGTTGTGACGGTATCGCTTCGATCCTTCGCATGTAATTCCTTCAATGGGAATTGAGATAAGACCGGATATGTCTTATGAAGAGGAGCCGATCAAGATCTTGGCTCGAGAAGTGAAACAGTTGAGAAATAAGAGCATAGCCCTAGTGAAAGTGTTATGGCAGAAACACGGTGTGGAAGAGGCTACGTAGGAACTGGAAGAAAGCATGAGAGAGCAACATCCAAACCTTTTTACTGGTAAGATTTTCGAGGGCAAAAATCTCTAACGGGGGGAGAGTTGTAACATCCCGATTTAGGGCCTAGTCAGAATAGTGGTGCGAGACAACAAATCCGAGGTATATGTATGAGTTTTGAGGTTTATGCTATGTTTTCATGTTAGTGTGAAAGTTTCATGAAGCAATTTTGTTAAATTGCGGTTGAATTGTCCAAAAGGACTAAATTGTAAAACTTGCAAAATGTGAAATTCTAGAATCTAATTGTATGAAATAGCTTTGGATTATCAATTAGAGGTCCTTAAATAGTAATTTTCCCAAATTCTAATTTTTGGACAAAAATGGGCATGAGTGGATGGTATTGGAAAAGTTTGACTAAGGGGCATTTTGGTCATTTGTCAATTAAGTGATTAAAAAGGGAAAAAGATGATAGAATTTCATTCATCTTCTTCTTCAAGCTGCCGAAATTTGAAGGGAGCCATTGTTAGGGTTCTTCAAATTTTTCAAGCTTGCTAGTAAGTGCATCCAAGCCCCGTTTTTAATATTCTTCGTATTTTTGAAGTCCTAGTAACACGAGTAAGCTATTTTTAGCTATATGTTGAGCTAGGATTGATGTTAAAAAATATAACCATGTATGACATGCATGTATTTTGATGTTTTATGGAAGAATATGAAAGCTTGATGTAGTAGAAACATCTTTTGCTAAGTGAATTCCATGAAAAATGCATGTAGGGACTAGTTTGTGAAAGTCTTGAGATTGGTCATACATGAGTGATTTAGTGAGAATTGATGATTGCTTTAGTTGAGTAAATGATTCGGCTGAGCATGAAAGGCTAGAAAGTTGAATGAAAATCACTTTACGAGCCTTGGGGTAAAAGTATAAATATGAGGAAGTTTAGGGGTAAAATGGTAATTTTGCTAAAGTATGAGATAAGGGTCAATTTTGTCAATGTGTGTATTGAACGGGTTGATTTATCATTTTAGATCAAGAAAGACGAAGCCCAGATCATAACCGAGGCAAGGGCAAGGTCGTGGAGTAAATTGCACAACTCCATACTTTTTGAGTACCGAGGTAAGTTTACGTATGAACGATGCATTTATGCGTATAAATTGTTAATGCTAGCTAATGTGTAGCATGATTGAGAACCTATTCGATTATAGTGGAATGAATGAGATAGTAGTTGTGAATGGATGAATGTATTACAAAGTAGACATGTGAATGTGCAGTGATAATGCTTGATAGTGGGCTAAGTGCGATACCACCTTGATACTTAACAATAATGGGTTGTGTGCGATACTATTGTTAAGCATATTATTTATTGAGCTATGTGCGGAATCACTATAATTATCCTTTTTGGTAGGCTATGTGCGATACTACCCTATGATCTGATTGTGGTGGGCTAAGTGCGAAACCACCGAGTAATTTAGCTGTGTGGATGTATTATTGAGAAATAATGATGTGTTGTATTTTGAGTAAATGAGCTATTGAGTGCAGGGGTGCATGTCAATGATTATGAGTATGTGACTCATGATGTGTTGGAGATGTGGTAAGGGATAGAAAGAGTAAGCATAGTAGTGGATGTGAATTACATATGATAGTATAATGCTAATTATTGTTTAGCTTATATTAGAATGCTTAAATTATTTATGTGTAAACTTACTAAGCTCAAAGCTTACTACTTTCTTTTCCCTTGTCTTATAGAGAACAAGAATTGAATCGTGATACGCGGATTAATCGGAAGATCACCCACACTATCAACACACTCTGGTACATTGGACTTAATGTTTTGTATATGGCATGTATAGAGGCTAGATATTTTGTTGTTTTGGCTAAGATGTGTTGGCCTTTAGATGGATAATCTATTTTGTATAATGCCATAGTTGATGGCTACATTATAATATGAAAAGATGTATTTATCCATGTAAGATTATGCTCATTATGAGTTGGTTATGGATGTGTTGAATGAGTACTTGTTGTGTATGCTAGAGGGGTGAGAAGGGCATGGCAAATAGCTTTGTTCTTGTCCATATGGGTAGACACACGGGCGTGTGTCTAGGCCATGTGTGACACACGGTCAGCCCATGGGCGTGTGACTTGGCCGTGTGTCCCCTGCATGTTAGCATTTCAAGTCAGAATAGACCACGGACTAGCCACACGGGCGTGTGCCTAGGTCGTGTAAAGTGGTCAGTGTTCACCACGGGTGGAGAACACGGGCATGTCCAGGCCGAGTGAATTTAGTCAGTGTCAACCACGGGTGGAAGACAAAGGCATGTCTTGAGGGTGCACGGGCGTGTCCCATTCCAAATGGGCGTGCGACCCTTGTCTGAGTGAAAGAAATTTTAAGATCGATAAAGTTTCGGTAGAGCCTCGGGAGCTCTCGTATGTATGTTTAAGACCTCGTAGGTCCTTAATGAGGTAGTTGTGGTAGCTTTTTGAGAGTAGTCACGTTGAGCCTAAGTGGCGATCAAGTGGTTTTAATTTGATAATGCCTCGGGCCCGGTTCCGGTGTAGAATACGGGTAAGGGGTGTCATATTTAGTGGTATTAGAGCTATGGTTTAGTCGGTTCTAGGACTACCATAGCGGGTGTAAGGGTCTAGCTATACATGCCATAAGTGTACAATGATAGTGTGGTGGTTTCCAATGATTTTAAACCTTGTTTTACATAGTATATGGATCCCGATCAATCGACTGCTGATGATGCAGCTACTAATGCGCCGGCTCCTGCGCAAGGAACCACGCCTGTTGAGAGTGGACCTGAGGTTAGGGGTCAAGGGGAAGAAGCTCGGGAAGCCTTTCTCCTGATGATGAGTAATTGGTACTCGGATTATGTTCGAGCGAACCCTAATGCTCAACCTCCTCCACCTCCTCCTATACCTCAGCCAATTCCAGTGGCTCCTCAAGGTATTGATGTAGTGAGGATATCGAAACCCCCGGTGGATAAGATTAGGAAACACGGAGCTGAGGAGTTTAGAGCTAAGGTAGATGATGACCCCGAGAGGGCAGAGTTCTGGCTAGAGAACTAAATGAGAGTATTCGATGAACTCTCTTGTACACCTGAAGAGAACCTGAAGTGTGTCTTATCTTTGCTGAGGGACTCGGCATACCATTGGTGGAAGACGTTGACATTGGTAGTCCCGAGAGAGCGGGTGACGTGGGACTTCTTTCTGGAAGAGTTCTGGAAGAAGTATATAAGCCAACGGTTTACTGATTGGAAACAGAAAGAATTCCTTGAGTTAAAGCAAGGAAGAATAACAGTAGCAGAATATGAGCGCGAATTTGTTGGGCTTAGCAAGTACGCGCAAGAATGTGTGTCGGCAGAGACCATCTTGTGTAAAAGGTTCAAAGATGGACTGAACGAGGATATTAAGCTACTAGTGGGTATTTTGGAGTTGGAAGAGTTTGTGGTGTTGGTTGAAAGGGCAAGTAAGGCCGAGGAATTGAGTAAGGAAAAGAAAAGGGCTGTGAGTGAAGCCCGAGATGCAAGAAAACAATCGATGGGAAAATCATATCAAGCCCAGTCGAAAAGATCCAAGGAAGTGAATCCTCGGACGACTGCACCAGTGGGATATTCACATCGAAACTTGGACAACACTCGTTCGGGTTCGAGAGTCCAAGCCACCTCGATGGAAAGTGTGGGCAATCCGAAGAACAAACCGGAGTGTCCAAGTTGTGGTAGGTATCATACCGGAGAGTGTTAGGGAAACAACCGAAGTTGTTATAAGTGTGGTTCCCCCGACCATTTTATCCGAAATTGCCCCGAGAGGGATGACAAGGAAGAGAAGCAAGAGACAAGACCTAGCGATGTGTCTGTAAGGGGTAGACCACCAAGGAACCCGAGAGGTGGGACTAGTGGTAGAGGTGCGTCCAAAGACTCTGCTGTGGGACCGGAGGGTCGGGCACCTGCGAGGACGTATGCCATTCGCGCTCGCGAAGAGGCATCCTCCCCAGATGTGATAATCGATACTTTTTCTCTTTTTGACACCTTTGTTATTGCTTTAATAGATCCAGGGACTACTCATTCTTATATTTGCATGAGATTGGCATCTAGTTTGAGTATAACCGTTGAGTTTACGGATATTGTGGTTAAGGTGTCAAACCCATTAGGTAAGCATGTGTTAGTGGACAAGGTGTGTAAGAATTTTCCTTTGTTGATTATGAGTCATTGTTTTCTGGCAAACCTTATGTTGTTGCCGTTTGATGAGTTTGACTTAATCTTTGGCATGGATTGGTCGACTACCCATAGTGTCTTAGTGAACTGTGGTAGTAAATTTATTGAATCGAACTGTGAGAGCGGAGATGTTGTTCAGGTTGAATCAGGTGGATCGGATAGTCTACCAGTGATAATTTCTTCCCTAGTGGCTGAGAAATGTTTGAGAAAAGGGTGTGAGTCCTATCTCGCTTTTGTATTGAATACTCAAGATGTTGGAGTAAAGTTTGATACAGTGTCGGTGGTATGTGAGTATCCAGATGTATTCTCGGAAGAGTTACCCGGATTACCTCAAGAGAAAGAGGTCGAGTTTTGGATTGAGTTAGTTCCAGGAACGGCACCTAATTCAATTGCTCCGTATAGGATGGCACCTTTAAAGTTTAAAGAATTGAAGGTTCAGTTGCAAGATTTGATAGATAAGGGTTTTGCAAGACCGAGCTACTCACCGTGGGGTGCTCTGGTACTATTTGTGAAAAAGAAAGATGGGGAGCTCTCGTATGTATGTTTAAGACCTCGTAGGTCCTTAATGAGGTAGTTGTGGTAGCTTTTGAGAATAGTCACGTTGAGCCTAAGTGGCGATCAAGTGGTTTTAATTCGGTAATGCCTCGGGCCCAGTTCCTGTGTAGAATACGGGTAAGGGGTGTTACAGTTATAATGTGTTTATGTGACTTTGTGTGAATGACCTTTATGATATGTTTTAGTGCGTGGAGGTAGTATGTTTCATGCTATGAATTGGTAAGAATTAAATGATGTATGGATTATATGATTATTATGTGAATTTCATACTTTGGATTGATATGTTTGAATTGGAATTGAGTGTGGAAATAAATGATATAGTTGGAGATTAATTGGTGCATAAATTGGTATGTTTTGGATGCCATTTGAGGTGTGAATTTATATGGATTGATGCTTGTAGGTGTGCACAGAGTGTGGGTGGCAAATTAGCCTTACAAATGGTCTATATTTGCCCACACGGTTGAGCACACGGGCGTGTGGCTCAATCGTGTCTCTTAAGTTTTCAAATTGAAACAAGTCGACTCTTTGACATCAGGCCGACACACGGGCGTTTGGCTGGCCGTGTGAAACAAGTCAGTGTCAACCACAGGTGAAGCACACGGGCGTGTCTTCGGCCCTGTGGACAAGTCAGTATGTATGCCCTGTTTTTCCATGGCTTGGACACACGGGTGTGTCTGAGGCCGTGTGAGGCACACGGCCTACCCACACGGGCGTGTGACCTCTGTAGCTTGAAAATTGTTAAGTTTTTGGAAAAATTTTGTATGTGCTCGGTTTAGTCCCGACCCCTTCCCAATGCATGTTTAAGGTCTCGTAGACCATATGGAGGGACTTAATAATATTGATTGATTATGTTTTAATGATGTATGAACAATGAGGGTTAAATGTTATGATTTGATCGATAATGCCTCTTAACCCTAATCCGGCGACGGATATGGGTTAGGGGTGTTACACATTCTGTACGGAGCTATCGATATCGGCGTAGTTCTCTGCACTAACTCAATGCCAAACTCAACTTCTCGGATCGGTGGTAAACCTGGTAACTCTTCAGTGAACACATCCGGATACTCACACACAACTGGCACTAATTCGATCTTCTTTTCAATCACTTTCGTATCAAGCACATAAGCAAAATAAGCTTCGCAACCCTTTTTCACATATTTCTGAGCTAACATCGATGAAATCACTACTGGTAAACTATTAAAATCATCTGACTCAATCCAGATAATCTCATTTTTCTGACATCTCAGATCAATCTTCTTTCGTTTACAGTTTACTATAGCATCATGTAGCGTTAGCCAATCCATTACCAGCATTTCTGGATGGTCTCCCTCTAACTGCAGTATTACTCGGCTTCGTACTCTGAACGTTATCTTTTTCAGCTAACTCTGGGCAATCTCTGATAAAATGATCTAACGATCCACATTTAAAATAAGCCCGATCATTCAATCTACAATCACCGAAATGCAGTTTTCCACATTGCTTACATTCGGGTCGATTTGGTTTCGCACTCTCGACACTAGCTATCGAGATAGTCGGAGCTTTAAAGCTCGAATGTTGCCTTTCACGATCTCTGTTTGAATGTCCCACTAATGGATTAGAACGATTAAACGAGTCTCGGAATTTCTTCGATGAAGATTGATACGGCTTACTCATTGATCTTTTTCTCGAGTCTTTAGCTTCTGAATCTACCTTTCTTTTTTCTTTACTAAGATCCTCGGCTTTACAAGCCCTCTCGACTAGCGACAAATTCTTTCAACTCTAAAATTCTGACTAGTAATTTTATATCCTCATTCAACCCATCTACAAATCTTTTGCACATGATTTCTTCAGTGGAAACATATTCCCGGGCATACTTGCTTAATCGTACGAACTCTCTTTCATATTTTGTCACAGTCATTCGACCCTATTTTAACTCCAAAAACTCTTTATGTTTCTGATCAAGGAATCGCTGACCTATGTACTTCTTTCGAAATTCATATTGGAAAAACTCCCAAGTAACCCATTCTCTAGGAACCACAGCTATCAACGTTTTCCACCAATGGTATGCATTATCTCTTAGCAAAGATACAACACATTTAATACACTCTTCAGGAGTACAAGACAATTCATCGAATACTTGGATCGTATTTTCGAGCCAGAACTCAGCTCTCTCCGTATCATCATCAACGGTAGCCCGAAACTCTTCAGCCCAATGTTTTCGAATCTTATCTATTGGTGGTTTGTTCATCCGTATCGGATCTATAACTTGAGAAATAACAGGGATTTGTTGAGGAACAGGTGGGGGTGGAGGTTGTTGAGCAGCCGGATTCGTTCGAAAGAACTCTGTAAACTACTCACTCATCATCTGGAAAAAGGCTTGTTTAGCCTCTCCCTCATGGCAGGAACGGGCGCGTTACTCTCTACATCGTCAGCTATAGCTCTTTCGGGATCCATTTCTATACGAAAACACAATTTAAGCTATCAGGAATAATCACACTATCGCAGAGTATATATGGCATGTATAGCTAGACTCTCACACATGCTACGTTAGTCCTAGAATAGACTAAACCGTAGCTCCGATACAAATAAATGTAACACCCCTCACCCGTATTCACTATCAAAATAGGGTTACGAGATATTACCGATCAATACACATTATTTATCAAACATAACTTATACATTTAAGCATTCATTGTCAAACACCATTCAATCATATTCACTATGTCTCTTATACGGGCCTACGAGGCCTTAAACATGCTTTAGAAGTGGTTCAGGACTAAACCGATAACTTATAAAAATTTTAGAAACTTAGAAAAATTTCAAACATATAAGGGTCACACGCCCGTGTGAACAGACTGTGTGCCTCACACGGCTCTAGACACGCCCGTGTCCCTGGCCGTGTGAAAACAGGGCATACATACTGACTTGGGTCACATGGCTGACCACACGCCCGTGTGCCAGGCCGTGCCAATCCTGTAGGGTATACTGACTTATGCAACACGGCCAAGTCACACGCCCGTGTCCTAGGCCGTGTGCCATTTAGGGGGTATACTGACTAGTGCCACACGGCCGGTCACACACCCGTGTGTGAGGTCGTGTGGAGCATACTGACTACAATTCAATTCCAACACCAGGGGACACACGGCCATGTATCATGACCGTGTGTCGCACACGGCTGAGACACACGCCCGTGTCTCTGCCCGTGTGGACAAGAATAGGCCATTTGCAAGGCTAATTTGCCACCCTTTCTCATGCTCACCTAAACAACCAAAATAATACCATTTCAACACATTTATAGGCACCAAAACATGCTATTTCATATACAAATCATGCCATTTAAAATCCATCCATTCCACTCTTCAAATCATAATCCAAAACATACTAAAACAATATGCCATTACCAACAATTTCACCTATCTTCTCTATGCATTTTTCTCATAATCTTATCAACTAATTCATGTCATAAAATATTCCAAATCATCATCTTAAAATCAAGCCACAACATGCCATTTTTCAAGCAATAATACACCAATTGACAACTAGCTAATTTAGCAACCATATAACCATCACAACAACCATCCCAAAAATGCCAAAACACAAGACAATATATACATCATATATCACTTATCAAACTTATAATTTAAGCCAACTTAAATGGCCAAATACACATCAACATTTACATCATTCATGAGCCAAATCTCATGGCTAATATCATATCTCAAAGCACATCATCATATCACTAGCCTATACATGCCATATACCATATTTACAAAACATCAAAAGTACCAACAAGTTGATCGATAGTGTGACGATATTCTTAATGATCCCCGAATCTGAGCTAGCTTCGATTATCTATAAAACAGGGAAAGAACACACAAAGTAAGCTTTAAAAGCTTAGTAAGCCATATACAAATAAAATTACCACATGAATCAACATTATTCCTATCAATAGGTAAACTATGAGTAAAGACATATAAGCTCACAAACCTTTCACAATGTATACATATTCAATATCACAAGTGAATTCATCAAATACTTCCCTTTTCAATACTTATATGAATCTCGTACGTACCTGAGCCACTTAACTCATTCACACATTCTTTCTTAACTTGACTTTGCCCGTTGAACCTTTTTGGAATTTTTAAGGATACTCGAAAATCACATATAGCTCGTACAATGCCATATCCCAGATATGGTCTTACATGTTATTACATATTGATGCCGATAGCCCAGCTATGGTCTTACACGAAATCAAATAACGATGCCAATGTCCCAGACATGGTCTTACACATAATCACATAATGATGCCAATGTCCCAAACATGGTCTTACACATAATCACATCTCGATAATCTTAATGTCATGATATTCGTATCCTATACTATTCCTAAGGTTCGTACGGGACATTTGAATATTGTAAGCCTGTCGATTCTTGCTCGTATTTAATCATTCAACATTCATAGCAGTTCAATTACAATTAAACATATATAATTCAATTTAATGACATTTATTTGCATATGAACTTACCTTGTATTCGGGATAAACGGACTGGATCGACTATTCGATAACCTTTCATTTTCCCCAATCTAAATCTGATATCTTTTGTTCTTGATCTATATAAATTCAAAATTTACTCATTTATTCATCAAATCATTCAATTCAGTCCACAAACACATATTTGGGAATTTTTACACTTTAGCCCTTAAAGTTCCACATTTTTACAATTTAGTCCCTATTTCACAAATACACAAAATTCACACAATTCAACAATACTCATGCTTGGCTGAATTTCATATAAGTCCCTAGGAGCCCAAAACTTTCATTTATTTCACATTTCATCCACCCAATTTATACTTTTCACAATTAAATCCCTATTTGACATTTTTGTCAAAAATCACTTTACAAAACTTGTGTAACTATCAACAAATATTCATTTTTCATCATAAAACATTCAAAAGCTCAAGCATTCATCAATGGCACTTCACAAAATCATTGACAACTTCAAAAATTAAGGCATGGGCTAGCTAGAATACAAAGCAACGATCTCAAAAACGTAAAAATCATTAAAAACTGAGCTCAAACCGTACCTTAATCAAGCTTAATGTGTGCCAAATATGTGAGCCCTAAAATGGAGTATTCTCTTCTTCAAATTCGGTTGTAAATTAAAGAAGATGACAACCATTTTAAATTTCATTTTGTTTTATTGTACTTAATTCATAAATTACTTAATTAACCTTGGTTTATAAACTTTTAAAACATCAAATATAAGGTCATCTATGTCAAATTCCACTATCAATGGTCTAATATCATCATAAGGACCTTTGGTTTAATGAATCATAGCAATTAAACACTTTTAACAAATAGAATGCAACTTTTGCATTTTACGCGATTAAGTCCTTTTATCAAATTAACCATCCAATCGATAAAATTAAAACACGAAACTTTCACACATATCTAAACACATGCTGTAGACACTAAAAATAATATTAAAATGATTTTTTGACCTTGAATTTGTGATTCTGAAACCACTGTTCTGAGTTAGCTAAACCGGGCTGTTACATAAATTGGGTTGTTACATATACTGACTTGTACCACACGGTCAGTCACACGCCCATGTGTGAGACCTTGTGTAGCATACTGACTTCAATTCAATTTCAACACCAAGGGACACATGGCCGTGTAACATTACCGTGTGTCACACACGGCTGAGACACACGCCCGTGTCTCTGCCCGTGTGGACAAAAATAGGCCATTTGCAAGGCCAATTTGCCACCCCAACTTCAATGTACCTACACAAGGCAAAATGGTACCATTTTCATACATAAAGGGCAGCCAAATCAACCCAAATTCATGCACAATTCATGTTATACAAATACAACCATTTCACTTACTCAAATATATACCAAAACAACATAATTTTTAACCTTAATTCATACAATATATATACCAACTTAATATTCACAACCGAAAACCATCCTCAACTCAATCAATTCATTCACTGTAATACATACTATTTAACTACCAATTTGACATATAAGTTCATGCCACAATAAGACCTTTCTCAAGCTTTCATCCACCATAATTCAAATAACCATTTTAACTTCCATAATGTCTTGGTTACAACCATGCCAAAACAATCCATCTCAAGAGGCATTATAAACATCTTATAAAAGTCATTAACAACCATTTCTATTAGACAAACACACATTAATATTAACATTATTTACAAGCCAAATCTCATGGCTATAATCACAACCAAAATACCACATCTAGCCTATACATGCCATATACCATAAATTTATAATTCAAAAGTACCAACATAGATGTTTGATAGTGCGATGATGTTCCCAACGATTCCCGGATCCGAGGTAGCCTTGATTCACTATAAAACATAGAAAAATAACACGAACTAATCTTCATAGCTTAGTAAGATCGTATGTGAATAACTTATTTCATCGAATAAATGCAAATCAACCAATCACACATGACAAAACCATATACACATTAACTACAAACCTTTCTCATGTCTCAAAACATGATCAAATACAAACTCATCGAACTTTCACTATTTAATACTCGAATAGGTTCTATACGTACCTGTATCGCCTCGTACTAACCTCTTTCTCAACCACATCATTCGTTTACCCGTTGAACCATTCGAAATAGAAATCGAATACTCAGAAGTCTCGTACGATAAGTACCTATACCATGGCCCATAGCCAAATCAAGGTAACTTATCTGAAGAACTATTATCATGGACTGAAGCCAAATCATCCGATATGCATGGCCCGAAGCCAAATTGGTAAAATACGCACCCGAAGTGTTAATATCATGGCTCGAAGCCAACTCAACGTATCACTTACTGACATGTCAATAGTATCCAAAACTATTCTTAAGGTTCAACCGGGCTTTCACACTTTTCGTTTCTATCATCAAATGCATCCGTAAAGTCGTTTTCACAATTCATACATTATCCATAATCGCGTTTTAACAATTTATGCAATATTAAAGCATTTTAACATACATTTATAATGTAATCATCACATACGAACTTACCTCGTATTCTAAATTGACGGATCGGGTCGACTACTTGATAACCTTGCTTTTCCCCCGATCTAAATCCGAATTCTTTCTTTCTTGATCTATATGAATTAAAAATTAACTTATTTATTCATCTACTCATTCAATTAATCAAAAAAAACACATTTGGGCATTTTTACACATTAGCCCCTAAACTTTCACATTTAATCAATTTAGTCCCTATTTCACAAATACACAAAATTCATACAATTCAACAAAACCCATGCTTGGCCGAATTATATAGGTCCCTAGCATTCCAAAACTTTCATTTATTTCACATTTCAACCACACAATTTGCACATTTCACAATTTAATCCCTATTATGCATTTTCATCAAAAATCACTTAATAAAACATGTAAAATTATCATCAAGCTTTCATATTTCAACATTAAACATCAAAGGACACATAGATTCAACAATGGCAACTCTCAAAATCTTTAACATTTTTGCAAATTAGTCTCTGGGCTAGCTAGACCTAGCTGCAACGATCTCAAAAACATAGAAATAATTAAAAATCGAGACAAAATACATACCTAATTGAAGAAATGAGAGTTTTCAAATGTTAAACACCAAAATAGCTTCTTTTCTCTTTAATTTTCGGCTAGATGATGAAGATAATGAATAAAAATGGTTTTTGTTTTAATTAATTAACCTTTAAATTAATTCAAAATTTCATTTATACCATGCCATTATCATCCACTATCATAATAGTGGTCTAATTACTACTTAAGAACCATAACTTTAAGGTTCTATAGCTATCTGACACCTTTAGCTAATAGAACAGCACTTTTGCATATTACACAATTTAGTCCTTTTTATCAAATTAAGCATTTAAACGACAAAATTTCTTCATGAGAATTTCACACCATCATATAATCATGCTGTAAACAATAAAATAATAATAAAATAAATATTTTGACTTCAGATTTGTGGTCCCGAAACTACTATTCTGATTTGACTAAAAATGGGTTGTTATAACTCTCCCCCTTAGGGATTTTCGTCCCCGAAAATCTTACTAGTGAATAGGTTCAGGTATTGTTTTCTCATAGCATTCTCGGGTTCCCATGAAGCTTCTTCAACCCCATGCCGATGCCATAATACTTTTACTAATTCGATTCTCTTATTTCTCAGCTCTTTGATCTCACGAGCTAAAATTCGAATCAGTTCTTCAGCATATGACATATCAGAATGACTTTCAACCTTGGTCGGGGAAATGACATGTGAAGGGTCGGATCAGTATCGTCGAAGCATCGACACATGAAACACATTATGTATTTTCTCTAATTCAGACGGTAAAGATAGTCGATATGCCACTGGCCCAACTCGCTCAGTAATCTCATACGGTCCGATGAATCGCGGACTCAATTACCCTTTCTGACCAAACCACAATATCTTTTTCCACGGCGACACTTTCAAAAACACTTTATCCCCGATCTGGAACTCAATATCTTCGACGATATCAATCCGACCCTTCATATGTCATTTCCCCGACCGAGGTTGAAATTCATTCTGATATGTCATATGCTGAAGAACCGATTCAAATTGGGTGTAGCCGAGGTTGAAATTCATTCTGATATGTCATATTCTGATATGTCACATGTCATTTCCCTGATCTGGAACTCAATATCTTCCACGGCTACTATCGAACTATCGTGAGACAAAGCTAATTGTGTGTTCAAAGCACGTAAAGCAAATAAGGACTTTTGGCTCAAAGCATCAGCAACTATGTTCGCTTTCCCCGGATGATAATCAATCACTAATTCATAGTCTTTTAGCAATTCTAGCCATCTCCGCTGTTGCAAATTCAAATCTTTCTGAGTCATCAAATATTTCAAGCTTTTTTGGTCGGTATAAATATGACATTTCTCACCAAACAAGTAATGATGCCAAATTTTCAATGCGAACACTATCGCGGCTAACTCTAGATCGTGCGTCGGATAATTCTTTTCGTGCGGCTTCAACTGTCTCGAGGCATAAGCTAAAACTTTGCATTCTTGCATCAAAACCCAACCCAAGCCATTTAACGATGCATCACTGAAAACTACGAATTCTTTACTCGACTCAGGCTGAACTAACACTGGTGCCTCTATCAATAATGCTTTCAACTGCTCGAAGCTCTGCTGACACTTTTCTGACCACTCAAATTTGCTGAACTTTGCAAACAACTATTCTTCTCTCAAATTTTGTAACACGATTCTCAAATGCTCGACATGCTCAGATTCATCATGAGAGTAAATCAAAATGTCATCAATAAACACAACTACGAATCGGTCTAAGTATGGCCTGAAAATCTAGTTCATCAAGTCCATAAAAACAGCAGGTGCATTTGTTAGTCCGAAAGGCTTAACAAGAAATTTGTAGTGTCTATACCTTGTTCTAAATGCAGTCTTTGGCACATCTGAGTCTTTAACTTGCAACTCGTAATAACCCGATCTCAAATCAATTTTTGAAAACACTGTTGCCCCTTTTAACTGATCAAACAAATCATCTATTCGTGGCAAAGGGTATTTATTCTTGATCGTCACTTTGTTGAGCTATCGATAGTCTATACACATTCTCATCGTGCCATCTTTCTTTTTCACAAATAACACAGGTGCACCCCAGGGAGAGAAACTCGGTCTAACAAAACCTCTATCTGTCAACTCTTGCAACTAAGCTTTCAATTCTTTTAACTCTGTCGGAGCCATTCTGTACGGAGCTATCGATATCGGCGTTGTTCCGGCATTAATTCAATACCAAACTCAACCTTTCTGATAGGTGGTAAACCCAGTAACTCTTCGGGAAATACATCTGGATACTCGCACACAATTGGTACTAATTCAATCTTTGTTTCTGTCACTTTTGTATTAAGTACATAAGCAAGATAAGCTTCACACCCCTTTCTCACAAATCTCTGAGCTAACATAGACGATATCACAACTGGAAAACTATTCAGATCATCAAATTCAATTCTAATAGTCTCATTATTCTGACATTTCAGTTCAATTGTCTTTCGTCTACAATTCACTATAGCATCATGCATCGTTAGCCAATCCATACCCAAAATCACATCAAATTCATCGAATGACAACAACATCAGATTAGCCGGAAAACAGAAATCCCGATTCATTAACGGATAATTCTTGCAGACTCTGTCAACCAAAACACATTTGCCTAAGGGGTTTGATACTCTAATCACAAATTCAGTAGATTCTACAAGCAAAGTCTTACTAGATACTAAATTCATACATATATAAGAATGAGTTGATCCTGGATCTATCAATGCAATCACATTAGTATCATAGAGAGTGAAAGTATCGATGATAACATCACGGAGATGACGACTTCTGCGTGCGCGAATAGCGTAGGCTCTAGCAGTGCTCGCCTCGGATCTCACCATTTGAATCCTTTGTCGCCCCTCTACTACCACTTACATTTCTGGCAATTCTAGGTGGTCTACCTCTAATCGATGTGTTACTTAGTCTCACATTCTGAACTTTATCTTTCTCATCCAGCTCAGGACAATCTCGGATAAAGTGATCTAGCGAACCACATTTGTAACAAGCTTTATTACTTTTATTCCAGCATTCTCAAAAATGTCATCTCCCACACTGTTGACACTCAGGTTTGTTGTCTCTCACACTACCAACACTCGATACTGATGTAGCTTGAGCTTTAGAACCTGAGTATTGTTTTCTACGATCTCTGTTTGAATATTCGTTTGAAGCATTTGGGCAAGCGTACGAATCTCTGGATTTCTTTGATGAAGATTGATACGGCTTACTCATCGATCTTTTTCTCGAGTCTCTAGCTTCTGAATCTTCTTTTCTCTTTTATTTGCTAAGATCCTCGGCTTTACAAGCCCTTTCAACCAAAACGACAAATTCTTACAACTCTAGAATTCCGACTAGTAGTTTTATATTTTCATTCAACCCATAAACGAACCGCTTACATATAATCTCTTCGGTAGAAACATACTCCCTGGCATACTTACTCAACCGTACAAATTCTCTTTCATACTCGGTTACATTCATTGGGACTTGTCTTAATTCTAGAAACTCTTTGTGCTTTTGATCGAGAAATCTTTGACTGATGTATTTCATTCGAAATTTAGATTGAAAGAACTCCCAAGTAACCCGTTCTTTCGAAACCACAGATATCAACGTGTTCCACCATTGATACGCGGTGTCTCTAAGCACATTTAATACATTCATCAGGAGTACAAGACAATTCATCAAATACTCGAATCGTATTTTTGAGCCAGAACTCAACTCTCTCAGCAACATTATCAGCAGTAGCCCGAAACTCTTCAGCCCTATATTTACGAATCTTATCTATTGGCGGCTTGTTCAACCGTATCGGATCTATAACTTGGGGAACAAAAGGGATTTGTTGAGGAATAGGTGGGGTGGAGGTTGTTGAGCAGCCGAATTTGTTCGAACGAACTCCGTGAACCACTCGTTCATTATTTGGAAAAAGGCTTGTTTAGCCTCTCCCTCGTAGCTACTCGTTAAAGGCCTAGAATCAGATGGTGTTGCCCCTTGAGCGGGAGCAGGCGCATTACTCTCTACATCATCAGCTACAGCTCGTTCGGGATCCATTACTATACGAAAACACAACTTAAGCTGTCAGGAATCATCACACTATCGCAGAGTATATATGGCATGTATAGCTAGACTCTTACACACGCTACATTAGTCCTAGAATCGACTAAACCGTAGCTCTGATACCAATAAAATGTAACACCCCTAACCTGTATCCTTCGCCAGAGTAGGGTTACGAGGTATTACCGATCAATTCACAACATATAGCATGCATTTATCGAACATAAAGCATTCATTCTCATAAATCATTCAACACAATTACATTGTCCCTTATAAGGGCCTACGAGGCCTTAAACATGCTTTAGAACTTGTTCGGGACTAAACCGATAACATATGAAAATTTTTGGAAACTTAGAAAAATTTCAACCATACAGGGGTCAAACGCCCGTGTGAACAGACCGTGTGCCTCACACGGCCCGCATATGTCCATGTCTTGGGGCCGTGGAAACAGGGCATACATACTGACTTGGGTCACACAGCCAACCACATGCCCGTGTGTCTAGCCCGTGTGCCCTTCGAAGTGGCCACACACGCTCGTATGCCAGGCTGTGTGTTAGGCCGTGCCAAACCTGTAGGGTATACTGACTTATGCAACACGGCCAAGTCACAGGCCCGTATGCTAGGCCGTGTGCCAATTAGGGGGGTAAACTAACCTGCACCACACGGTCAGTCACACGCCCGTGTGTGAGAACGTGTGGAGTATACTAACTTCAATTCAATTTCAACACCAGGGGACACACGGCCGTGTAACATTACCGTGTGTCACACACAGCTGAGACACACGCCCGTGTCTCTGCCCGTGTGGACAAAAATAGGTCATTTGCAAGGCCAATTTGCCACCCCAACTTCAATGTACCTACACAAGGCAAAATGGTACCATTTCCATAAATAAAGGGCAGCCAAATCAATCCCAATTCATGCACAATTCATGCTATACAAATACAACCATTTCACTTACTCAAATATATACCAAAAAAACATGATTTTTAACCTTAATTCAAACAATATATATATACCAACTTAATATTCACAACCGAAAACCATCCTCGACTCAATTAATTCATTCACTGTAATACATACTATTTAACTACCAATTTGACATATAAGTTCATGCCACAATAAGACTATTTTCAAGCTTTCATCCACCATAATTCAAATAACCATTTTAACTTCCATAATGTCTTGGTTACAACCATGCCAAAACAATCCATCTCACAAGGCATTATAAACATCTTATAAAAGTCATTAACAACCATTTCTATTAGCCAAACACACATCAATATTAACATCATTTACAAGCCAAATCTCATGGCTATAATCACAACCAAAATACCACATCTAGCCTATACATGCCATATACCATAAATGTATAATTCAAAAGCACCAACATAGATGTTTGATAGTGTGATGATGTTCCCGACGACTCCTGGATCTGAGCTAGCCTTGATTCACTATAAAACATAGAAAAATAACACGAAGTAAGCTTCATAGCTTAGTAAGCACGTATGTGAATAACTTATTTCATCGAATAAATGCAAATCAACCAATTACACATGACAAAATCATATACACATTAACAACAAATCTTTCTCATGTCTCAAAACATGATCAAATACAAACTCATCGAACTTTCACTATTTAATACTCAAATAGGTTCTGTACGTACCTGTATCGCCTTGTACTAACCTCTTTCTCAACCACATCATTCGTTTACCCGTTGAACCATTCGGATTAGAAATCGGATACTCGGAAGCTCGTACGATAAGTACCTATACCATGGTCCGTAGCCAAATTAAGGTAACTTATCCGAAGAACTATTATCATGGCCCGAAGCCAAATCATCCGGTATGCATGGCCCGAAGCCAAGTCGGTAAAATATGCACCCAAAGTGCTAATATCATGGCCCGAAGCCAACTCAACGTATCATTTACTGACATGTCAATAGTATCCAAAACTATTCTTAAGGTTTAACCGGGCTTTCACACTTTTTGTTTCTATCACCGAATGCATCCGTAAAGTCATTTTCACAATTCATACATTATCCATAATCCCGTTTTAACAATTTATGCAATATTAAAGCATTTTAACATACATTTATAATGTAATCATCACATACGAACTTACCTCGTATTCGAAATTGACAGATCGGGTTGACTACTCGATAACCTTACTTTTCCCCCGATCTAAATCCGAATTCTTTCTTTCTTGATCTATATGAATTCAAAATTAACTTATTTATTGATCTACTTATTCAATTAATCCAAAAATACAAATTTGGGCATTGTTACACATTAGCCCCTAGACTTTCGCATTTAGTCAATTTAGTCCATATTTCACAAATACACAAAATTCACAAAATTCAACAAAACCCATAATTGGCCGAATTATATATAGGTCCCTAGCAGTCCAAAACTTTCATTTATTTCACATTTCAACCACAAAATTTACACATTTCACAATTTAATCCCTATTATGCATTTTCATCAAAAATCACTTAACAAAACATGTAAAACTATCATCAAGCTTTCATATTTCAACATTAAACATCAAAGAACACATAGATTCAACAATTGAAACTCTTAAAATCTTAAACATTTTTGCAAATTAGTCTCGGGGCTAGCTAGACCTAGCTGCAACGATCTCAAAAACGTAGAAATCATTAAAAACCGAGTCAAAATACATACCTAATTGAAGAAATGAGAGTTTTATAATGTTAAACACCAAAATAGCTTCTTTTCTCTTTAATTTTCGGCTAGATGATGAAGATAATGAATAAAAATGGTTTTTGTTTTAATTAATTAACCTTTAATAATCAATTACCAAAATTAACCTTTAAATTAATTCAAAATTTCATTTATACCATGCTATTATCACCCACTATCATAATAGTGGTCTTATTACTACTTAAGGACCATAACTTTAGGGTTCTATAGCTATTTGACACCTTTAGCTAATAGAATAATAGTTTTGCATTTTATGCGATTTAGTCCTTTTTATCAAATTAAGCATTTAAACGACAAAATTTCTTCACAAAAATTTCACACCATCATATAATCATGCTGTAAAAAATAAAATAATAATAAAATAAATATTTTGACTTCGGATTTGGGGTCTCAAAACCACTGTTTCGATTTGACTAAAAACGGGTTGTTACAAAGACCATATTGTGTGGGTTATGACATCATATGGAAAGAAGACCATATCGTGTAAGACTGTAACTGGTGAGTTATGACATCATTTGGGAAATTTTAGAAAGATTATCACCTAACGTGGTTCTTTGTGTGTCCCGAAATGATGAGGGGAAAACCTCACTAAGTGTGAGTTTAGGCAAATCCCTATCGTTTAAAACACCTGTAAAAAGACAACTTTATGGCAAAACTCTGGAAAGACAAGCCTTCATGGTGAACCTCTTAAAGGACACCTTTGTGGCGAGACTTCAAAAGGAAAGCTCTTGTGGTGAGTACTTAATGAAAAAGAAGTCTTTGTGGTTATCTCTGAAAAGAAATGCCTTCGTAGCATCATCTAAAGAATGAACCTTGCGACAACCAATTGAAAGAAATGTCTCTGTGGAAGACTCTAAACGAAAAGAAAGGAACTCATGGTGAAATCTGATAAAAGGGCGTATGAAGTCTTCTGAAGGAATGATAAGTATGGAGAACTCTGAAAGAAAAGCTCTGTACGAAATGTTATACCTAACCCAGTATAGTAATATAGTAAAAACAATGAGACTAGAGCACGTCAGCGTGAGTGGCAAACCATAGGTATTATGTCTGTAAGAAATCACAAAAGAACAAAAATGAAGCATGTGAATAAGGTTACGATGATAGGAATAGTAAGTTATGGTCTCAGAATGAAGCGTGACACTAATGACACAATGAATGGAATCTTAAGGATGTAACCGCTTGAGTTAAAGGAAGGATAAGAGCAAAGGAGATGGATATGAAATCAAGTATGAATCAGGTAAAGAAGGGTTTGCTCACTAAGTTCTCATGAACTTACCTTTGTGTCTTTTATGTCACAAGTAAACTGATTCGAGGCTATGCCACGAAGGACAACGCCAGGGCTACGCCAAAGGAATGGCGAGATGAGCTGTTATGCATACAGGGTGAGCTTGAGGTGACGTGATCAAGTTTGACAGAAACACTACAATTTGCCTAGGCAATCTATTTAGAAGCCTTGTAGTGAGAATATAATGTGTTGGCCAAATAAGTGTAATATATATACTTGTAAACCCTCGCCAAATGAAGAGGCCTGTTTAAACGTTTAGACATGAATAAGTCTATAATAGGAAATGTAACACCCGGGATCCAGATTCGACGAATCAGATCGGGTCGAGGGTGTTACAATATATAATTAATTGGTTATCCTAGCCATTTTTTTAACGTCCAACAGAATGAACTAGGAATTTCTTATAACATTAGGGACTAAAGTGGACCAAAAAAATAATCAAAATGGAAAAAGCAGTATGCTTCAAGAACTAAAATGTGCATTGTGTAACACCTTTTACCCGTGTCTGACTCCGAGACAGGATACGAGGCATTACTGGACTTAAACATAAACATTTATACAAAACCAAGCTATAAAATTTCATTCAATTTAAAATCACTCATTCACATGCAAATCGTCCCGTATATGGGCCCACGAGGCCCAAGACATACATTGGGAACTGTTCGGGACTAAACCGAAAAACTTAGGAAACTTTAGGAAGACTTAGAAAATTTTTCATCAAAACAAGGGCCACACGCCCGTGTGGCTTGGGACACGCCTATGTTGGTAGGCTGTGTGGTCACACATGCCCGTGTCCTCAGCCCGTGTAACTCTCTGTTTATGACTTCATCAACAAAATAGGGCCACACGGCCAAGTCACATGCCCGTGTGCTTAGGCCGTGTGGCAAATTAAATTCTGAAAAATAGATGCAGACTTTACACGCCCTGGGCACACGCCCATGTCCCAGGGCCATGTCCTCCACACGGCTGAGACACACGGTTGTGTCTCTGCCCGTGTGGCCAAGAAAATGGCTATTTACCAAACCATTTGGCACCCTCATTTGCACGTACTTAAACACAACTTCAATGGCATCTTTTGTAACACCCCAAACCCGGCCTAAACACCACGACCGGATTTGGTATGTCACTAAGAAAATTTTGGAAGAACATGTCGTATTTTCAGAAAAATATTTTTTTCTAAAGTTTATCTTCTTATTCGAGAGAAATTTAATAGTTGATAGTTTAAATAAAATATGCCTTTATAAATTAAAAACCCAAATTTAAATAGATACATTAGTTCAATAAGAATTTAAATAACTAAAAGTAATTAAAGCTCAAAATAAAACAAAACATAAACTAGTGGCCCATAGCCTTATTACAACGAGATTTAAAATCCATTAATTAAAAATATAAAGTATTAACTTGAGACTTTTTGCTGGATCCAGTTGGTCTTTTGCATGGCCACCCTTGCTCTCTCCTCTCGGCTGGTCCAAGCACTAGGTATCACCGAAAGGTTAATTAATAGGGTGAGTCGCGAGACTCGATGTGCAACCTCATGCACCACTAGATTTTGGCCTTAGGCCCATAAAACAGATTATTAATTCCATTTATAAAAAAATAACAAATAATATGCAAGGCCCAACCCGCTTGCCTAGGTTTCCATCTGCTACACACCCCGCATCGACCATTCACACCATTGAGGATTTCTACAATCGACCCACACCGCTACACGCCAAGATGGCGCTCATGTCGCTCATCAACATATTATGGCCGAAGCCCTTATAATGCATCATGGCATTAGCCACTACAACATATAACAGATCACGGTATAAACCGCTACACATAAAACGTATAACTTCCTCCTTTCATCAACCCAACCTATGCAGTCATAAAATCAATATGCTTTTATCATATAAAGTCAACCATTCACTGACCTGGTGATTTGCTTCACCCTTTTCGGGTTTCCAACATTAAACCGAGATATTGGTATTTACCATAACATATAAACTTATAAGCATACATTAACAATCAAATCTAGATGGTGGGGAAGTATTACACACCTGATATCGCGAAATCCAATATTCTTAGTCGATGTCCTTGCTATCCGGATCTATTATCCTCAATGTAAAGCCTTGCTCAAAAGCCGGAAAAACACACAAAGATTTAGCCCCTTCAACAATCGGCCAAGGTTAATAAATCCCAAATTACACGTTAAAACTAATAGATCCCTTACCTTAAAATCCCGAAAGTAACACGATTCTATAACTTAGAGATCTATGCGATTGACTCCACTAAAGTTCCCTTCAGATTTCGGCACAAGTAGGCACCACAGAAGTAATTTTGCAATCACAGGAGATGAGATCTAGGGATTTCGGCTTTTAGGAAAATCCTGGAAAAAGTATGAACAAGAGAAGGCTGATGTGTCTTTGGCTTTTAAAATACTTGAGTGAGGAGTTTCGATTTCTGACAGGAAAAGAGAAGAAGAAAAGAAAACAAGGAAGAGACATGAAGATTTCGGCTAGGAAGAAAAAGAATGGAAATAGTTTCGGCTTTTGAATCAAAGTGAAGATGAGGGAATAGGCTTAGAAATTTCGGCTTTTGCAGAGAATGAAGAAGAAGATGGAACTTTAGGAGTTTTTGGCTTTTACTCAGAGAAGAAGAGAAAAGAATGAGAGAAAAACCCAAATGCTGAAATTGAAGAGATATTCCCCCTATTTATAGAAATTTCGGCACTTACCTAACCTTGCAGATAAATCCTATCTTTTCTCCTTTATCTTAATCTACTAGCTCATCTAAAAGAGACTTAATTATCTCTAACTCCTCCCTCCTTTATCAGCATATTATCCACATATTTTAATCATTAAAATCCCTAAATTTTAGCCTTTATCTGCTTATTATCTACATAAAATAAATTCCTAAATAATAGCCTTTATCTGCTTATTATCCACATATTTTAAACATAGATACTACCTTTTAAACCCTATAATGCCCAAACAGATAATTTTAATTAAGGCCTCTACGTAAGCCTGAGCCCAATTTGGACCCCTAACACTTAAATTAACACATTAAACATATCCACCCATTAAACGCATAGGCCCAAAAATTCAGGATGTTACATCTTTCATGGCATAATTGAGCACTTAAACATCATCAAACAAGTCATGATCATAGCGAATTCATATAATCTTATTCATGCATAAGGCACCATACTTTGCCTAGCTTAAACTTATCAAACTTTCATGCCATGATTATCATTAACACATCCTCAATCCATCCATACCAAACACACATAACCACATCACATGAAACCTTTAGTATAAGCACACACATATAAATAGGCATTACAACTCATTAACCAATATGAGCCACATCTCATGGCCATATACAAAATGAATCATATTACCATTATGAACCAAAACATTTGGCCAAATCAAATGACACATACACAATTGACTAAGTCCCTATACATGCCATAAACTCAAAGGGTTTTGCATTCACTTATACCCAACATGATAGCTTGATAGTGTGATAGCATCTCCGGCGATCTCCAACTCGAGCTAGCATAAAACCCTATAAGATATGAGAAATGAAAGGGAGTAAGCTACAAAGCTTAGTAAGTTCGTATGCAAATAATAAGCATCAATAGACATACATTTGTCAAACATTCGTAATCTCTCCAATATAACATACCATAATAATCATTAACAAATCATTTCAAGCCTCATAGTAACATGCACAATAATTATGCATATTCATACTTTCAAGCCCAGAGTTTAACATCTTTTAATGATTTAAACTCTTAACTTCTCATACTTCCATAACCTTTTTAATAGGTAATTATACAAATCTTTCCTTTTTCACACATTACCGATAAATCACAATCCAAACGAAAAACATTTACTATCTCACCAATCGATTTGGCCCTAAAGCCTTACACATGTTCGTCAATTGAATCTACCATGAATTTACACATCATACGCATAAACACTTAATCACAAGATTTCATAAATATTTTTAATAGGTATTAATACCAATCTTTCCTTCATTTCATATTCATTGAATCACAATCAAGGAAATAAAACATTTCATATCTCAATTCCATTTGGCCTAACAACCCTTTTTCATAAGTCTCAATCAACTTTACCATGTATTTATTCATCACACACATAAACCAATAATCACATGGTTAACTTAAAGTCACTTTCATAGTGATCATGAATTCCTAATATCATGAAGCCAATGCTTATAAAGTTTACGTACATACCTGTACAACTCGTAACATAATCATTTACTCTTTCCAGTCTTTGACATACCCGTTGAACACTTAGAATACTAACCGGATACACGGAAAGTCTTTACACATAAGTTCCACATATGTAGCCAATGCTACCTCATATCTCATAACATAAGGGCTCACTCTCGAGCTAATCACGGGCCTACTCACACAAGTCGTCACCAAGACGTAACCACGCAGTGGTCTTTGCACACAAGTCGTCAGTATCCGCAAACACATGCCGGACTACCCAGCCACTAGTAGACGTACGAGACCAGCACCCGGATCATATAAACACATACATCACATGAAAATCCTAGTGACATGTCACTCGTATCCTATTCTATTCCTAAGGTTCAAAAGGGGTTTTCTCTCGTGTCAAAATTTGTCGAACTTGTCAAATATATTCATGGAATCAAATATACAGTTCATACAATATCAAAGCATTAAATAAATAATCACAACATTGCATTATTTACATAAGAACTTACCTCGAATGCAACAATAGCGAAAAGGACCTAACCGTCAATTACTCGTTTTTCCCTCGTTCTAGGTCCGAACTTCATTTTTCTTGATCTAAAACATCACATTTAACTTATCTAATCATTATAATAGTCAATTCAGTCTAAAAATCATATTTGAAAAAATTACATTTTTACCCCTAGGCTCGTAAAATGATTTTCATTTGATTTCTTCATTCTTTAAGCCTAGCCGAACCATTTTCATCCTTATAGAAGCCCACAATTTCCATTAAAACACACTTTTACTACATATTTTATAACTTTTAAAAATTAGTCCTTTTAGGCATTTTCACCGAAAATCACTTAGTAAAAGTCATTTCTCTAACCATAAACATGCATTTTCTACCATTATACATCAAAATACACACATATTCATCATGGGTCAAAACCCTAGACTTTAACCATATCTCAAACTAGTGGTAGAAATAGATAGATCTTGTTACGGGTATTTCAAAAACGTAAAAATCATTAAAAACGGGGCTAGAACGGACTTATAATCGAGCTTGGAAGCTTGAAAAACCCTATCCATGGTTTCTTCATGGTAATTTCAGCCATATCTTGAAGATGGACAAAAATTGGCTTTTTCTTTTGTTTTTAATTCATTTTAATAACTAAATGACCAAAATGCCCTTAACTTAAAAATATCTCATTTCACCTATTTCATGCCCATTTTTGTCCAATAAATTAAACAATGGTATAATTACCATTTAAGGACCTCCAATTTAAAATTTCATAGTAATTAGACACCTCTAGCTTCTAGAACTCAAGTTTTGCACTTTTTACAATTTAGTCCTTTTGACTAAATTGAGTGCCCAAATGACGAAATTTTCAAACGAAATTTTCACGAAATCATCCCGTAAAATTTTAGACCATAAAAATATAATAAAAATAAATTTTCTTATTTCGAATTTGTGGTCCTGAAACCACTGTTCCGACTAGGCCCAAAATCGGGTTGTTACACATTGAGCCAATTCTTTTTTTATAAAGCAAATAGTTAAAACATTTTTCTTTACTCCAAACTTGACATACATGATCTACATGAATAACACATGAAATATAATGATCGGATTGTTAAAATATCGATCATAAAAAAAAGTTATAAAAGAGTTTAAAACTATATTAATTTTACATAGATGTAAGTGTATCTCATCACATCTTTTAAAACATAAATTTGTCTTCTTCTTTTTTAATATATCATAACACACATTCATTTGATAAGGTGTCAATGTGTTTAAGATTAAATTTGCATCTTGATAAATCGTTAAATGCTTCTTCTTTTTTAATATGAATGTTAAAATTGGATTTTATTTATTATATAAATCATTAAAATAAAATGTATGAAATATATAAAAAACTAGTTTTTATCCTATGCGATACACAAGTTGTATGTATAAATTTTAATATTTTATATTTATTTTTAAAAAAATTGTTAACAATACTATTATTGAGAAAGTAAAAATAATATAATATAAATTTTTAATTTTTAAAATTATGATAATTTGTATTATGATCATTATAAATTAAGAATAAAATTTAATATTTAAAATAAATTTTAATTACTGGTATTCATCAAAATCACCGAGAAACTAGAATTAAAAAAAGAAATCATTATACCAATATCATATACCTTTAATCTATGCCCTAAATAATTGTTTCAAAGTAGTATAAGTTTGAGTTTAGAAAATAAAACTAATAATTAATTAATGAGTACAGTAGCTTGAAAATAAATGCTTATATTTCAATTAGAATGACATAATATTTTAAAACATATTGTCATTTTTATATATTTTTTGTATAATTTAGTGCAATGTTAGTAAGTTTAATAATTTTTTTGAAAATGTGGAGTGTTCCTCGCATTTTGGTTGAAATAGAATCGATGTCGAGACGAGCAAGAGCTGACGTCTCGATGACAAGACACGACACACCACGTCCTGATGAGAAGAACCCGTCGTCCCGATGATGCGATACCTAACATCCCGTTGAGCCGAACGCGACGTCACGATGTGACGACATGTTCCCCACTTAACCGAGTTTCTTCTCCTAGTTAAACTCTCTTTATATTTTCCTAATCTAACTTTGATTATTCTAGGGATTTTTTAGTCATATTTGTACATGAAATTCATCCTATAAATAGGCCTCTTAGAAACCCTAGATAGTTTAGAATAACAACCACAAAATTAAGAGAGAGTTTGTGAGAAATTTGGGGAAACTTTGTATTTCAGGCTCAAGGTTTGTTTGTTTTTCCATCTTGTACTCCCCTTTCGGTCTTTGTTGTTTTAGTGAAGTTTTCTTTACCTGTGGTTTTTTATCCTCTTCAGAGGGATTTTTTCACGTAAATATTTGTTTCCAATTTTCTTGATTTTCGTTCGTGTTCGTTGCATAACTCGAGTTTGACCTAACAAACTGGTATCAAAGCTTGGTTCAATATCTGCATTCAACCCGTCTAGAGATGGAAATGAGGTACGATATCGATAAGTTTTATGAGATTACAAATTTTAGCTTGTGGCAAGTTCAGATGACGACAATTCTGGTTCAGAACGGCCTGAAAAAGGTCGTTACAGGGCAAAAGTTCGTATATGCGAATTAGACAGAGTGGGAGGAAATTGATAAGAATGCATTGTCAACAATTCAGTTGTGCCTCACTGACAATGTATTACATGAGGTACTTACGGAGAAGATGGCAGGGACCTTTAAGAGGAAATTGTAAGCCCTTTATATGACAAAGTCTCTCGCAAATCGCATGGTATTGAAACATCGATTATATATGTTCCATATGGAAGAAGATGAGTTTATTAGGACTCACATCGGTGAATTTGTAACTCTTCTAAATGACCTGAAGAATTTCGAGGCCAACATAGACGATGAAGACCAGGCTATGTTATTACTTTTTTCTTTGCCCCCTTCATATAAAACTTTTAAGGAAACCCTGATTTACGATAGAAAGAGACTCTTTTTTGAGGACGTGAAGGGAATCCTTTTGAGAAAGGATAAACTCGAAAGTGAGTTAGGCTCAAAGAACAAGTCAAACAGGCAAGCCTCAGTTTTGATTGCTAGAGGAATGCAACAATCTAAGGATTCGGGTCAAAGAAGATCCAAGGTAATATCAAAATCTAGAAACTGCGACAAGCAATGCAACTATTTCAAAAATATGGGTCACATTAAGGCATAATGCTACAAATTTAAAAATAAAAACAAAAAGGCTGCTGAAAACGACGAGAGAGGAAAGCAAAAAGTCAAAGTAGACGATGCCAGTGTAGCCGAGGACAGAGGTGATGATTTGTTGCTAGTATCAATGACTGAAAGTCTAAGTTCACATCCCAGTGGATCTTAGATTCAGGGTTTTCCTATCATATATGACCCAATAGGGACTATTTCTCCACATACAGTTTGATTGAAGGTGGATTTGTGCTTATGAGAAATAATTCACCTTGCAAAATAACTGGCATTGGTACCATTCATATTAGGATACAGGACGGGATAATCAAAACGTTGTCAGATGTCAGGCATGTGCCTGATTTAAAGAAGAATCTCGTCTCTTTAGGTATTCTAGACTTGAATGCTTACAATATTGTCATAGAGTCAAATGACTTAAAAGTATCTCGTGGAGCCCTTGTTTTGATGAGAGGGTAGAAAGTCGGCAGCCTTTACATTATGCAATGTGCAACTATCACACCCCAAAAACGGCGGATCCAAAAAGGTGAGTAAGTATGGATGTAAACTGTTTTGGCACTGTGGTAGTATAATCTGTCACCCTGCTAACTTGTTGGTGAGTTAGAGTATTGGGGCATACTAGTGGTAAAGTATCTGTCCGTTAGCGATATCTAAGGATGTAGTTACAGGGTATCTTCAAGTGAGGAAAGAGTATGCCTAAGAAATAGTACGCCCAGAGTTTTAGCTGAGCACTAAGAGCCTATCAAGTGTATGAGAAAGTTGTAGGAAACTTGATCGTCTTTAAGACAATGCCATACGCGAGTCACCACCAAGGTATAGTACACTCGGTTTACACGAGCACTATTCTAGTTGGTTCCCGTAACGGGATTAGTTGGGAGTCAATTGCACTGATTAGACCCTATCCATGACTAGTCAAACAGTAATGAAGATCTTCACCAGATTCTCTTTACCTTTCCTCAATTTTTTGTGGGAAAATCAGGAGATTTTGGTTAGGTAAGCATCGTCACTTGTCAAAGTCTATAATAGGGGGATAAGGAGTTTATATCTAGTGATGAGGAAAACCTTTCAGATGGATCTCTTTCTACTTTACGTTATGGTCCTTCTTTCTAACCTAAATGTTCTCTTTTTCTTTGTTAAGATAAAGCTAAGACCTCGTTTAATCAATGGGTGATTCAACCTTTTAGTAAGTCTTATAGCCCTTTATGTTATGATTGTTGATGAGTAAGGATGTTAAAAGGTGTAAGAACAATAGGGTATGAGGGAAAGGCCCTGCATGTGGATTCTAATGGAAATTTCATGATTTTGTAAACAATTGCTGTTATTGGATTAGAAAGGAAAATTGAAACAAAAACTCCAAGTCGAGGTAAAGGTAGATCTTTTGTGAGTCTCTAGACCCGACTTCTACACGATATATTTTTTGGGAACTGTGCCCATATTGTAGTAAACATGTAATTATTTTCTATTTATTTGAACGATGAATAAATAAATAAAGTTAATTTCACATTTCACTATTATGTCTTTTGTATTAATTTCTTTTATATTTTGCATGCATAACAAAATTGTAACAAACAAATATTAGCTCATTATTATCTAAAGTTCAAACTGAAGATAAGTGGCATTGTAAAGAACATTTACATTGCGAGAAAGACGACTTACTTTAGTAGATAATTTAAATGAGTCTGTAATCCCGTAAAAGAATCAAAGTGAGTATTTGATTCAAATACTGAGAAGGATTATTATGTCGTCTACGATTCCAATTAGGGAGATAGCTAGTCTTGGCTATTGGAGCAATTGACTCCATGAGTAGAGACATAGATGTATTCATTGGTAGAATGATACATTGGACTGGACTCAAGATGAATTAAGACTCCGTTTGTTTGCCAGTAAAATGTTTTCCGGAAAATTATTTCTGGAAAATGATTTACTTTTTCTGGAAATGATTTACTTTTCTCGGTGTTTGGATGAATCTGTGTAAAATATTTTTGTTGTTGTTTGGTGATTTTTCAAAATATTTTCGGAAAAGTTGTTTTTACATATATTAATAAATTTATATATATTAATAAATTTATATTTTAAATTATTTTTACATATATTGCAATGATTTATTTATAAATAAATAACTAAATCAAATTAAATATATAATAATACTCAATTATTTAAGCTAGAATATTAACCGTCATAAATTGAAAACAGCCAAAGTCGAATAAATTATTTGTAATTGTGTTATAAAAAACTAAAAAACAAGAATTGAATAATTATAAATTAGCTTCCAAACCACAATTAATACTAGAAATTAATAATATTATACTAATAACAAAAATCCATAAATCCATAAACCATACTTGCAATTCATAAACCCATGAATGGGAAATTATCCTTATAACTACCACAAAGTATACAACCAAATAGAAGTTGGTCTTCCTAAGCAATTTACATGGCTAGCACAAGTCCACCAAACGTGCTTAAGGCATACTATGAGCAATTCCAATAGGATTTTTCCTTGTTTTTGAAGTGTAGATCAGAGGAACTGGTGGATGGAGGGCGTATGGTTTTGACATTTGTAGGGCGTATGAATAATTCTACCCACCGTTGCTGGGATTTGAACCATACATTTGCAGGATAGGATACAATCTTACTGTGTGCATTAATGGAAATCGCCATTTCTTTTTACATGCATCAGATAGCAGATGTGTGTGTCTGTATCCAAGCAAGAAATAGAAATTGAGTAGGTTACCTGACAACCATTGGTATTTGGACCACTGTTTTCCTGCAACATAAAAGGTAAAACAATATACAGATTTAGTAGAACTTCACTGAAGTTTTCCATATCCTAGTACCTCTACTGGTCAACGGTACATTTCTCTTTTTCTCTCTCCATTGTGAGATTTCGTCTCCCAGACTTGGGTGTCAATGTAAGATACAAGTATGTTCATTTTTTTTATAAGTTTTTTCGAAGTATTTGGATAGTCATGTCCAAATATGTGCCAAACACGGGTATTTCAAGAAAAAAACAAAGAGTTGAAGCAACAAATGTGCGAATGTTTCACATATGTGTGTGTAGCTACTCAAACATTATATAGAAAACAGCATACCATTGATAGAAGCCCAGGACCAGTGTGCTTGGCAATGAAATTTTCATCTTCAAACTCATGGCCATATATGGAAGTACATCCACTACCATCGCCCTGCAAGGCAAGATTTTAATGTAACGATTATATAACATTGGAGCAAATTGATCTCAATAGTTTTATGTTATCGACAACTATTTTTAAACTGTTGTTCATCGTTTTACACTTAAAAAATAAAAATAATGGTCGAAGCTATTGAAATATCAGTACTTTGGCAACCACTGCCCTCCATTTTAAGGGAAAAAGCTATCCTTCATAGGAATATTGGCTCAGACATTTAAGCTAAGGACATTCAATGAAGAACATAAGAACAGCAAGACGAAGACTTCAATCATCTACTCGAAATCGATATACTAAAACAAATGAAAAATTCATAGTCTATAAGAAACTCGAGAAGCTGATTGTGGGTACTCAATGACTAACATGACTGAGCAGATTAGCTAAGATTATAAATGCAAAATGAAAGCTCTAATACTAATACTAATACTAATAATAAAATTACCAACCTTAAGAAAATCTCCAGCTTGAATCATAAAATCTTTAATAACCCTATGAAATTGGCAACCCTTGTAACCAACAGGCAGCCCTGCTTTCCTGATATCAATCCAATTAATAAAAACGGGTAACTAGGAATTAATCACGCAGATACAGATAATTAAGTTTCGGTGGGGAAAAAAACTTGTATTCGCCGGTGCATAGTTGTCTGCAAATGGGGAAAAATTCAATCTTCAAACGGAAAATTCTAAAAGTATAAAATAATCGTAGAAAATGGGGGGTGAAGTAGAAATACTTGAAATTTTCGACAGTTTTAGGAGCGATATCAGCGAAGAGTTCCATTTTGATACGACCGGTGGGGATGGAACTGATGGTTATATCAAAAAAGACGATTGGATTTTTGGGATTCGAGAGGCCTAACGTGCCACTCCACACCTCTACCGCTGCTTCCTCATCCAAACGCCATGGCCGCCGTGCGCGACTCTGTCTTACGAAAGGAAAAGGAATGAAGAAGGGAAGAAGGAGAAAGACTTACCTAGATGAAGGGGGAAGAACCGAAAAATGTCTTACGGAAATGAAATCAGTAAGACATTTTCCCTAAATGGAAGCCATTTTACCCGTGTGATGGAAAAGATTTTCCAAATGGAAAATGTTTTCCGGCAAACAAACACTAGAAAACTGGGAAAACAATTTTCGGAAAATATTTTCCAACAAACAAACGCACCCATGTGCTTTGATTAATTTTGAATCCGTTTGTGAATTGATTCACTTGTGACGTTCATGGTGTGATTTACCTAAATCTCGAGTTAGTCACTGACCATGCGTATGCAACTCATGTGCTTTGATATAAGTGGAGGCTTATGCTCTAAAGATGATCGAGCCCATAACCGGTATGTTGGGTACATGACCTATGTATGACATGCCTTTACTAGCAACAGTGGAATTCATAGATCAATTAAAGAGTTAATGATATCCTCTCATTGGCATTGTGTGGATTGATAATTATGGAACGTGGCCACGGGTTGCTTGTTCTTGAATGAACAATTTATCACAGTCATTTGTTGACAATGATCATATTAATCATTAAGAAGACACAATGCTGACAATTAGATAAAATATGATTGTATTGTGTGAACGGATTTAACTTAAAGGAATCAAGGATATCATATGAGAGTAACAAACACATGACGAGGTTATTGGACAAAGCAATTGGATGAATTACTTTCATAAAGAGTATACAATAATGAGTTTTCAATCATGGTACTTCTTGTGGATTGACTCCATGATTAAGTAATGGTGAATTATCGGAACGATACTTCTGGACATAATTGCAATCACTAGAGCCTAATTGTATATGTCTGATTGCTCCCTCCGCTAGCTTAACAAAAGCTCGATCATATTGCATTTGAATTAGAAGAAAATTATATGACTTTGGGAATAATTTGATTGAGTCGATTTATTCGATTTGGAATTAAATTAGGTGGTTGTAAGAATTGTTCAACTAGAGAATTTGATTAAAGAATTTTATTGAAAAATTAATTTGGAAAATCTAAGTGATTTTTGGAAAAATTAATTTTGATCAAGTAAAATTAAATTAATCAAATCAATTAAAATTAATATGATATTTTTGGAAGTTAATTTTCAAGTTAGACAATTAGCCCAATGGGTAATTGAACCTGAGATCGTAAACCAAGATCCAAAAACTGGTTGAATCGGGCTCGACAACTGAAACCGGGCGATGGTGCAATCAGTGGCTAGACCGGACCGGTTGGGTCGTCGTTGACCCGGAGCGAAGCGACAGTAGCAGAACCAGCTCTGAGTGACGTAAGGGTTTCGCACTTGCATCACCAGACACGACAGTGTCGGTGGTTGCGCCGACGGTGTCTCGGTGGCCGGCGGCGGTTGGTCGTCAGTGGTTGAACAGTTGAAGAGTTACATTCCTACTGAAATTCCACCAGATAATTTGATTTCAGATTAATTATTCAAAAAATAATATTATTTTAATAGTTTAATATTAAATTTAATTTTATACTTATCTAAATAGTATTTTATTAATTTTTAATATTAAAATAATTATCTTAATATTAAATTTAATTTAATATTTATCTTGTAGATAAACATTCTATCATTTTAATAAGATTTAATATTAAATTTAATCTAATATTTATCTTGATAAATATTATATTAATTTAATATTAAAGTGATTAAGTTTAATCATAGTTGAACTTTCTAAACTCTCCTCATATAAAGAGAGCCTTGGGTCATTATTTACAAACACTTGAATTCAAGAGAAAGTTGTAGAGAGAAAATTCTCTGAAGAGATTATTCCAGAAAATTTTTAGAGATATTTTTTTGATTTACAACTTGACTCAAAAGTTTAGAAAAATTGCAAAATTACCCCACTAGTAATTTTTGTGAAAAATTTTCTGATTCGAAGCGAGCTCACACTCGACAGACGTGAACTTGAGGATAGTGGAGAAGACTACTCGGTCGAAGTGCTCATCCTAGACGAATCGAAAAGGTACACTTTTGATTAAATGTTTATTACTTTAGATATCACAATCAAAATCTTGTTTTGGGAAAAATTTTAAAACTCTGGTTTTTCCCTAAATTTATTTTTCGCTACGTTTTCCAAACCCGTTTTTCCAACAATATTATGATGATTCCTTGTACGGTCGATGTTCATATATATGTGCATATCTTCTTAAGGAGTTTTTGCATGTATGTATGGTTGTGTGTGTTCTCTGTGAAGCATTTGTATGTATGTACTAAAGTGTATGATGTGTTGCATGAAAATGATGATGTATGGTAAGCATGTATAAGAAATTTTGTGTTGGGAAGTATAATTCTGTTAATGGTGTGAGTGTAGTCTATGTAAATGTGTCCAACATGTTATTAGAGTGATGCATGCCAAATGTTGGTTGGTGACAAAGGAGTTCAGGTGAAGTGTCGGGAAAATGTGTGATATGATAATGAACCCCGTGGTGGTATTTAATGACGTCTTCCGGGACAGTAAACTCGAGATAAGGCCAGCGTGGCAGATATGTGTAAAGACCATGGCCATGGAACATTCTGGGAATGACGGATGAGCCGCATTTGTCAACTAGGGTTTCTACATGTTCTGGGGGCGATGATGGGCAAACCTTAGGCAATATTGAGTTTAGAAAAATCCATATCGTCAAACACGACAGTTTACATGGTGCTTTAGTGGCAAACCAAACCAAGCTTTTGTGGCAATTTATTTGGGAAGCCTTTGTGGCAGGTTACCTATAAAGCCTATGTAGCGTCATGTTTGGAAAGCCTATCAGGGGAATTGTGTAATGCCTAAGTGGTGAGTGGTGAGTTGTTAGTTCGCCTAAGTGGTGAGATCTAGGTATGCCTTTGAGGTATTTTCTGAAAGAGTGTTATAATTAATAAACATTTCATTCAAATATTTTAACTTAGAAAATATTATAAATAAATAAGAAGTACATCCAGTATGGTTTTCACTAGTTGTAATTTTTTTGCTAAGTATTTAAGTGTTGTAACATCCTATATCTAGGTCCAGTAATCGTGTCAAGTACAAGGTGTTACAGCAATGATATCTAGTTCAACAAACATTACGAAAGCAGAGGCGAGATCATCGCCATGTTCTGATGAGAACTCTCCCGATGTCGCGACGACATGTGAAAATCTGCTCTTTTTGAATTCTGAATCAACCTAGCAATGGCACATGCGACTCGGTCATATGAGTGAAATGTATGATCATTTTGACAAAAAAATGTCTTCTCATAGGCACTGGAGTTAGAAAGTTAGATTTCTACGAGCATTATGTTTATGGAAAGGAAACACGAATCAACTTCGATTCGGAAGTGCACTGAACTAAAGAGACCTTCGACTACATTCATTCCAATCTATGGGGTCCAACTCCAATCGTCTCCGAAGGAGGTAGCAGATTTCTTCTAACTTTTATAGATGACTACTTCAAATAAGTTTGGGTATATTTCCTGAAGCATAAGAATGAAGTCTTCGGGATCTTCAAACAGTGGAAGACTTAACTTGAGAAATAGATTGGAAAGTTTGTAAAACGGTTCAGAATGGATAATGGGCTCGAGTTCTATTCAATTGAGTTTAACGATTTCTAAAAACGTGAAGGAATTGAGAGACATCGCATAGTTGTAGGAACTTTGCAACAAATGGATTTGTCCAACAAATGAACAAAACATTACTTGAGAAAGCCTGATGTATGCTTTCCAATGCAGGCTTAGAAAAGGAGTTTTGGGCCAAAGTAGTTAATCTCGCAAGCTATCTAGTGAATCGGTCTTCACATTGAGCTTTAGATGGAAAGGTTCATGAAGAGATTTGGTCAGGTAATCTTCCTAGATGCTCTAACCTTAGAGTATTCGATTGTCTTACTTATGCTTGATTTAGTCAGGGAAAGCTTGAACCGAGGGCAGTGAAGTGTATTTTTCTGGGTTTTATGGTTGTGATAAAAGGCTATAAGTTGTGATGCCTAGAAAGGAGTAAGATCATCGTCAGTAAAGATGTTACATTTGATGAAACATTGATGATTCTATTACAAAAGGGGTCACCAGGTCAAAACAACACTGAAAAGTTGAGTGTTTCGAGCAAGGTGGAGCAGAAAACAAAGATAGACGGTGACATCACAATGTTACAGAGTACAACATTGCAACATCACGACGAACAGGGGTGACATCTCGACGAGGAGAATCACCACGTCATAACATCGCGTAGAAATTTTGAGTCCAACGTCTCTTTAATGCAACATAAGGTTTCCAAAGCCACTCCATCCAAATCAGAGACCCTTCAAAATTATAAGTTAGCTCGAGACAGAAAAATGCATGCTAGTGGCATATGCTCTAAGTGTTGCGAAAAGCATCAATTCAACCAACCCTTAAAATTATTTAGAGGCAGTTCAGGCTTTTGGTTCCAGCAAGCGGCTTGTTACCATAGAAGAATAGATGGATTCTCTTCAAAAGAATAAGATGTGGCAGCTCGTTAAACCACCCACCGGAAAGAAAATAGTTGGTTGCAAGTGGGTGTTCAAAAAGAATAAAGGATTGGGTCGAGAAACACTAGATACAAAGCGAGATTGGTCGCAAAGGGCTACAATCAAGTGGAGGGAGTTGACTTTCATGATGATTTCTCTCCACTTGTGAAGCATACGCCCATTCGGGCACTATTAGCTCTTGTTGTATTATACAATCTCGAGTTAAAGCAGTTAAATGTAAAGGTTGGATTCCTTCACAGGGATTTGGATGAGGATATTTATATGCAACAACCGGAAGGCTTCAAGATCGAAGGAAAGGAAGATCATGTTTGCCTTTTTCAGAAATCATTATACGGTTTGAAGCAGTCTCCTCGGTAGTGGTACAAGAAGTTCGACTCCTTAATGTTAAGCATCAGTTTTGTACAAAGTAAGTATGATAGTTTTGTATACTTGCATTGTCTTGATGATGGATTATTCATTTACTTGTTGTCTTATGTAGAGGATATGTTAATTACAGCTAACGATCCATTCGAAATTGATCGATTAAAAATAATGTTTAATTCTAAATGTCATTTAGTTGAGAAGTCTATTCGGGGAGCTGGTTGATAAAAACGACAAAACTGTTGTATATTATGATAGTCAAAATGTCATACATCTCACGAAAGATCAGATGTATCATGAAAGAAAAAAGCATATAGACATTCGGTATCACTTTGTTCAGGACGTGATTGCTCAAGGAGATGTTCAAATTCATAAAATCGGCACAGAAAACAACCTAGTAGACATGATGACAAAAATTCTTCCAATTTCCACGTTCAGGCATTGCTTAGACTTAGTAAGCATTTGACAGAGATCGAGTTAAGCCCCTGAAGAGGCTCAGCAAAGAAGGCTTTTCGAAAATACGAGTCAATGTGAAGATTTGTGGAGTGTGCCTCATATTTAGGCTGAAACAAAACCGACGTCAAGACGAGGAAGAGTCGACATCCTGATGACAAGACACATCATGTCTTGACGGGAAGAACCCGTCGTCTCGACGACGCGATGCTTGGCATCCTGACGAGCCGAATGCGACATCACGACGTGGTGACGTGTTCCCCAATTAACCTGGTTTCTTCTCCTAGTTAAACTCTGTTATATTTTCCCATTCAAACTCTGATTATTCTAAGGATGTTTTAGTCATATTTGTACATGAAATTCAACCTATAAATAGGCCTTTTAGCAATCCTAGATAGTTTAGAATAACAACAAAATTAAGAGAAAGTTTGTGGAAATTTTGGGAAAACTTTGTATTTCGGGTTTGGGGTTTGTTTGTTTCTCCATCTTGTACTCCCCTTTCGGTCTTTGCCATCTTAGTGAAGTGTTCTTTACCCGTGATTTTTTATCCTTTTCGGGGGAGTTTTTTCATGTAAATATTTGTGTCCAGTTTTCTCGATTTTCGTTCGTGTTCAACCCAACAGAAAAAGTTATAATAAAAAAGAAAATATGGTGGAAAAAATGTAAAATAAATTTATTGTAATATTGTTAATATCGTATTCAAATTGAATATTGATATTGAAATAATTACATATAACAATAGGGGTTGAATTTAATATATAAAAACTGAAATGAAGGCATTAACCGCATATAACACAAACTATGGAAGGACCAATCACGAAGTTATCCCATTTTATAGAAATCACGTGAATCGAATTGGAAGAGTGTGTGATGAATGGTGGTTCGATGATTATAACATAATTTAAAAGAAAAAAAAAACATTTTCACTTAATTCATTTGTTTTTTTAAATCTTTTCATGTTTTCGCATTTGTTTCATTTAGAATAAATTTATTTCATTTATTTTAATTATGACAATTGTCAAGATGAGAACTCGATAGTTTCAAAACTTTACTATAGATACATGATGCCTTCATTGTTGCAAGTGGTAACAGGATTAAATTGGCACAGCTAGGAAATGTAGAGGACTTAAAAGTCTAATTTTAAAAGGTTCATGGTATTAATTGATTTGAGCAAATGGCTTAAATACTTAATAATATTAATTGATAATGTAGTGTATTGTAGAATGAATAAATACTTAATAATATTAATTGAGCAAATGCTTTATATATTATAGATAATATATAATTAAATACAAATTTTATGTAAGTTAAATTAAATGAATAAATTATTTTTATTTTATCTAATTAAATATTATTTTAAACACAAACCTTTATAATTTAATAGATAATTAAAAAACTATATAAATTATCTTTTAAAAACATATAAATTACATAAAAAAACATAATTGTAGTATTTGCCGCAATTTTAGTGTGTATATTGTTATATCATATACATACTAGTTTCTTTCGCCTACGATGCACAGGTTGAGTGTATATATTAATTAAAATATAATGTAAAAAATTTAAAAGAATTGATGACACAGAGAAAAAAATTAAAAGTAAGAACATAGAAATATATATATTAAAAATGAAAAACTTAAATTACTAATCTTTAAAATAAATTTTATACAATAGTTGTGGACATTTTATATATATTTTTAGAATTTTTAAAAATTAAAAATTTACATATCTAGTTACTTTAAATTTAAATTAAATAATACATATTTTATGATAATTTTTAAATTTAATGAAATTAAAAAAATTAAAGAAAATTTAATTTAAGTAAAATCATAATAGCAGTTTTTAAAAATCTGATGATAACAAATTTTAATATTAAGATAAATAATTATATTTATGATAATTTTATATAATAATTTTTTTATTTTTTACATAAAAATTATGTAATTTTTTTAAATTTATCTAAACATTTCAAATTTTACTTTTAAGATTTTAAATTTTATTTATTTAAAATTGTTAAGAAAATAACAGTTATAGGTTAAGTCAGTTGTCCACATCAGCTGACATGATATTATAGTTAAAAATAAATATTAAAATTCACAATCAACAAATATTTTAAATTTATTGTTGAAAACAGAAGTTTAAAAAAATAATTATGAATATTATGAAATTGTTACAAATGCGTATCTTGGATTGGTAAAAAAATTCAGAGGTGTTTGATGACTCCAATTGGATTACGTCTATCTTAATTTATACATAATATCTTTAATTCTCTATACTTTTATATTGCAATTCAAATTTGAACTCTTGGGTCAATCAATCAGCGACTGCATCGGCGCATAAACTTTGTTTTCCTACAACTTATTTCAGTTTAATTTTTATATATTTTTTAAAATTATCAAATAATAATAATTTAATTTGTTTGATTAAATTTAATTACTAATTTTGTATTATGTGTTTATTTGTAGATTTAATTTAAGTTCATATATTGTTTAAATTTTGAAATTTTAATATTGATGCAGATGATGATTATTAGTCAATTAATTTAACTTTTAGTGAGTAGTATGTGAAAATAACAAATTGACATAACATTACACATATGATACCATGTTTATCTCATCAAATTTTGGAAATCGCATAACTAATGAATTTAACTGTCCAAATCTTGGATTACATTTCGTAATAGGATTATGGGTGCAATATGAGATTATATTGGTTAGAATATAATATTCATATCTTTGGTTAACAAAATGTAAGATTATCTTAAAACAAATTTTACTAAATTGCCCTTGATATAGGATTTTTGTTTTTATAAGTTCAACATTTTTTAGTCTTAATTTTTTCATAAAATTATAATAATTTAATAAATTCATTTTTATTACACCTTGATTTTATTATATGAATTCAACTCAACAACTATTCAACCTAATTATGATAGTTTGTTTATATAATTTATAGTTGTTTATTTAGAGAATCTCTTTTAATATGAAAAGTGAAGTAAGACTAAAATTCATAATATAAACCTCCAAATTTTATGTTCTATTTATTATGATTTGGGGGTTTCAACAAATTTAAGAAGATTGAGGTTTTTTTTTTAAACTGATTGGTTTTTTTTAATTATTAATGTTTATGGCAAAATGGGTTTTATTTGGTAATGTAAGCTATTAACTTTATTTGTAAATTTTTATGTAAAATAAAAAGAAATGGGGATTTTATTTCCAAAAAAAATAAAATCATTTAAAGAAACTAGCCACTAAGATTAATAAAATAATTTCATAAAAGAAAAAATTAATCAACCAAATTCAAGTTGGATAGTTTAACCCAATATAAAAATTCAAAATTTATAAAAAAAAAAAACATTTTCCTAGGCATTCAACAAAACAATTTTTTTTATTATAAAAAAATTAATAACAAATATTAATGATGAATATAATAAACCACAAAGTAGTATGAAGATAAAGGATAATTTTGTCTAAAATTTTAAATTCTACCCGAAATCTTAAATAATCTAAGAAAGAGGATTTCAAACCTCAGTTCGAACAAGAGAAATATGCCATGTTAATTGCCTTGAATGATCCACATCTTAGGGTCAGGCGTTGATAAGTACATTGAACTATCCATGTGACTGAAAACCCTCACAGTCCAGGCACAATGACGCAATTTTCAGGGGCGCACTTTACCACTGAGCTAATAGCCTCGTCATGTGAACGTCCTGTTGGGGGCTCGTTATGCCAAAAGTGAGAGAAACCCCAAAAACCCCATCCCTCTCTTTCCTTTTTACGACCCCATGTCGCCACATTGGAAGGACTCAGGGGTGTAAAAGGGGATCCTATCAACTTGTTCCGACCTAGGATAATAAGTTCATGGGCTTGGTCTTACTTCATCGTCGAGAAACGAAAAAAGACTTCCATCTCCAAGTTTAATTCAGAATAATCCTATATTATGATATTTTGACACCGTTCAAGAATGTGATATTATGGGATAGCTGAAATGCTGAGAATCTAAACACCGTAATCTCATTCCGAAATGTAACATTACGGGTCATAATGTAAGATTTGACAAACAAAAACATCCATTTATCCTTCAGTGAGGACTGAAATTTTAAAAATTAGAAAATACAGGGACTAATATCGGAATCAACCATCCAAATATCTCATGTACCCCAAAAGAAGATGCAAATCCACCTCAATTTTGATAAAGACGTTCATGTTTGTTTGCTGAAAAGGCAATAGTGATTAATGAGTTGGACAGCAATAGCATTATTACCCCTTTCATGAACCCAAATCAAAATTGAGGTGGATTTGCAGCGACTAATTTACTTACAGTAATTTTAGAGCAAATATCTCATCTATTGATATCATTATTAGAACAAGAATCACACATCGCGTTTAACATGTAGAACAACATAAAACTGGAAAACAATTAAGTAACTTAAACATTCATTTTCGTCATCGTCTTTGTTATCAATGCCTTAAAAGTCCTTAAGCAACTTCCGGACCTGTTCCAGCGTCACAAACAGCACCACCGTAAATGGTCCCTGTCTCGAGATTGTGGGTATAAACCCTTTATACAAAGCCATCGGCCCTTCCGCCTTCACCGTCTTGATAGCACAATCCAAAGCGCCGGCGTACGGTGGCTTTTGCCCTGCCTCCACCTTCATGTTCATCACCCTTGTTTTTATCACATCAACGGGATTCGACGCCACTGCCGCAACAAACCCGGCTGAAAAGCTCGCTGCCACGTGTGTCCCCAGCCCATCTTTCATCAGCCCGTTTTCCAAAATCATCTCTTTGATCTGATCGTAGGAGGCAAGCTGCGATGCCGTTACCAACATCGCACGATTCACCGTCAGCGATGAGCCGCGCCACAAGGAGGTGACGCCTTCTTGTTTGGTCATGCGAGTTATGGCGTCGACAACGCTGGTATAGTTACGACGTTGAGATACGGGGAGGCGTCCGTCAGCTTGCATTCGCACCATCGCCACGTCGGCTGGGTTCCCAACGGCAGCGCCGATCCCTCCGGCGATTAGCCCGGCGATGATTTTCCGCGAGAGAGGCATGGTTTTGGTCTCTTTATCAGTCCACTTCTGTTTCAGGATGTCGTAGAGTCCCATGCGGGTGGTGGAATAGAGGGTCTGGCGGAGGACGGTAGCAGAGACGCCAGAAAAAAGAGCAGCGACGCCTTCGGTCCGGAAGATCTTGATCCCGGTGGCCACAGGTCCAACACGCGCCGGCGGAGGAGGCATGTGGATAGCAGAGGAGGTGGTAGTAGTGGTTGTCTGAAAGGCTAAAGCAGGACGGAGTGTTTGAACAGCCGGATTGGGAACATGGCTTTCACCCTGGAGCTGCATTCGGACTTTGATCAAATCAAGCGGGTGGGTCGAACACCCGGCCACGATTGAGGCTATGCCTCCTTCAACAAAACCCTTCACTCCCATAGCGGCACTCTCAAATTAAGAACTTTACCAAAATTTGCTTGCAAATCAACAAGGCAATTACTTTTTTTCAAAAAGGCAATAAAAGAAGTTAAAACAAAAAATCAATAGAAGAAAAAGAAAGAGATGAAACTATTAAGACCAGTTGGAATTAGGGTTCATCTCACTGGAAACCAGGAGATGAGAATGGAGACCAAAAGCTATTGAAGAAGAGTGGGGAACGTTAGGCCTTTGAGACATATGCTAACCAAGAAAAATCAGCTAATGAATGGGGTGATTTGCTTTGTGGGCAGGGGAACGTATTTATAGCTGCGACGGCGGTGGTCACGTGGTTCGGCTAAGGCACATGGGAAATACGGGTGTTGCGGGAAACTTGGAGGGACACTTCTTGGGCCGTCTCTTATTGTATACGCGTTTTTTTGCCTCTGGTCTCTTTCTTTTTTTGTGGGTTTCATCAAAGTCAAAAATATCCCTCAACATAGGCTGGAGCCCGCCACAGGTCTATCAGGTGGAGGTGGATGCAAGTCGGCAATTTCAAAATAATTTAGGTTATATATTTTATATGTGGGTTTTTGGGTAATTTACCAGAAAATATCATTTTTATATAAAATTTACGAAAAAAGGCTTATTAAATAATTATTTACTGGAAAATGTCATTTCTCCCGAAAATGCGTCTGCATCAGCGCGTTTTCAGGGGATGCAGCAGGAAAGCGCGTTCATGAGGGAGCGCTTTGTGCCACATCAGCCAAAATCGCGTCCTTAAGGGCGCGCTTTGCTGATGTGGCAAAAAGCTCCCTCGGGGACGCATTTTTGCCCGTTCCAACGGTCAAAAAAAAAACTATAAAGCCCCCCAACCCTTTCATTTTTTTCACACAAAGGTCCTTACTCATTTTTCTCACAAATTTCTCTCAACTTTCTCTCAAATTCCTCTCAAATTTCTCTCAAATTCCTTTAAAGTTCCTCTCAAATTTCACAATAGTCCTTTAATTTTTACAAAAAAGCCCTGTTTAAAAGTTTTTTTAAATATTTTTTTGTTAAATATAAAAATATTTGATCGTATTAGCAATGGCCGGAGAATTAATTCGTCTCGACAATAAACACATCTCCGTCGATCAAATGACAATGGTAAGTTATAATTTTAATTTTTCAATACTATTTAATATTTTTTAGGTTTATGCAACTTTAATTAATTTTTATTTTATAATTTTTTAAACAGTCTGTAGATCGGGTGTTGCAATGCTATATTCGCAATATGCCTGGTCCGCCATCGCCGTTGATCGAGAATTACCTGCGGGAAGCGGGTTTTTGGCACGTGGCCACGATAGGCCGGGGGTGCAAGTTGGACCCGAAGCTAATCAATGCGTTGATAGAGAGGTGGAGACTCGAGACGCACACTTTCCATCTTCCATGCGGAGAGTGTACTATCACTCTGAAAGACGTGCATTTGCAATTGGGATTGCCGGTGGATGGTACGTAGTCACCGGGTCCGCAACTTCTGGTGATTGGGGAGCCGTATGCTACGAGCTTTTGGGTGCTATTCCGGATAACATTTACAGAGGTCGGATCGAGATGGGCTGGTTACGAGACACATTCCCGGAGCCGGATAATGATTCGACCGAAATAGAAAGAATACGGTATGCTCGAGCATACATTCTTGAGATGATTGGAGGCTATTTGATGCCGGACTTGTCACGAAACCTTGTACATCTGAGATGGCTGCTGAAACTCGTTGATTTTAGAGCGCCGGTGAATTGAGTTGAAGTCGCCGTGCTAGAAAAATTGTATCGGGAGATGTGCGAGGCGACGCTACCGAATAAAGCGAAAATCGAGAGGTTGCCTATCACTACCGCAATCATGGGAGCGCGGTTTCGATTTCCATTTTTACGTCCTCGAGTCGACCACCCATATACATTCCCACTCATAACGAGGTAAATTTAATATTAGATTTTACAATTATTATGTAGATTTAAAATATAATTGTATGCTAAAAATTTATTTAATTAGGTGGAACCATTCGGAGAGTTATGTTGGAATACCTACATCGCTTGAAGATATACGGCTTCTATTAGAGCAACGGTCGGAAGCACAAGTAAGTATTAAATAAAATATATTTTCGTAATAAAATAGTCGTTTCGTATTTAGTATTTAGTATTTAGTATATAACTAATATTTTTACCATGTTAATATAGTTTGAATGGACACCATACGAAGACCCGTCAATTCGGGCAGTAATTCCGGAAGAGTTCTTTTAAAATCCGAACATTTGGCATGTGAATGTGCCATTGGTCAACTATGCCACCGTGGAGATGCACCAGTCAGATCGGGTTCTGCGTCAATTTGGATTCCGACAACTGATTCCCGTGGTACCTAAGGTGTTCGATGATGAGCACAAAGTCGACTTACGGATGTTGCATACGGATTGGCCAAGATTTTGGTCAGCATATATCGAAATGTGGGAAAATCGGTATGATTATATACCTACTCGGGAACCGATCATCGTTCCTGAGTTTGCGTGCATGCCGGAATACATGCCATGGTTTAGGATCCATGGCAAGCCGTATTTATTGTCAGAAGAGGAGAGGCGACGGCAACTTCGTGAACAAAGGGAACGACGGGGCCCTTTAAACCCAAGGAGAAGGGGTGATGAGACGGGACCATCAACAGCGCCGACACAACCACCGGACCCATCAACAGCGCCCACACAGTCACCGGGCCCAACACTTCAGCTGACGACACCCACATCACAGCCTTTTCAGATTATGCCAGGTGCGTACCCTAGCCCTTATATGTATCCTAACCCTTATATGTTTCATTTTCCCAGTCTCATGGCAGGTTGGAATGCATGGCCCGTTTCGAGTCCTTTCCCGACTACTCCGACTGGCCAGCCGATCTTTAGGCGCCGTCGCATGAGGGATCGCACGAGGCACCGCCGTCGGGAGCTCTTCTTTTACCAATCTCCTTCGGCCAGACGGATTTGACACTCTCCGTCATGGGCGATGCAAACACCTCCCGGTCAATATTTTATCAAGGTGGGTCATCCTCCCAACACCCACAACTGCACCCTGCCGAGGGAACAAGAATCCCGCCCGAGGTTCCCACACCCCGCGGAAGCTAGAAGAATGAGGAATCCAGTAGCAGAATCAGTCGACCGCCCCATGTGACACCGATTCCGACCGGCACCAACATTGATTCCGACCGTCATTATTTTATTTTTTTATTGTAATTTATTTTTATATATTTAATAAAATAAAATATTTTTTTTATTTTTTATTGTAATTTAATTTATTTTTTATATCTTAAATAGAATAAAAGTTGTTATTTATTTTTTTATTATAATTTAATTTTTATATCTTTAATAAAATAAAAGTTGTTTTTATTTATTTTTGTAATTTAATTTAATTTTTATATCTTAAATAAAATAAAAGTTGTTTTTTTATTTTTATTATAATTTAATTTTTATATCTTTAATAAAATAAAAGTTGTTTTTTATTTTTATTTTGTAATTTAATTTAGTTTTTATATCCTAAATAAAATAAAAGTTTTTTTTATTTTTTATTGTAATTTATTTTTATATTTTTAATAAAATAAAAGTTGTTTTATTTTTTTTATTGTAATTTAATTTTTATATCTTTAATAAAATAAAAGTTGTTTTTTTTATTTTTTTGTAATTTAATTTAGTTTTTATATTCTAAATAAAATAAAAGTTGTTTTTTATTTTTTTATTGTAATTTATTTTTTATATTTTTAATAAAATAAAATTTGTTTTATATTTTTTATTGTAATTTAATTAATTTTTTATATCTTAAATAAAATAAAAGTTGTTTTTTTTAATTTAATTTAGTTTTTATTTAAATAAAACGCGTCCCCGAGGGAGCGTTTTTGCCACATCAGCAAAGCACGCCCTCGAGGACGCGATTTTGGCTGATGTGGCACAAAGCGCTCCCCGTGGACGCGCTTTCCTGCTACATCCCCTGAAAACGCGCTGACGTGGACGTGTTTTCAGGGAAAATGACCCTTTCCGGTAAATAATTATTTAACAGGTCCTTTTCCGTAAATTTTGTATAAAAATGGTATTTTCTGGTAAAATACCCTGGGTTTTTTACGTAATTAGTCCAAAATAAAAAAATAACCAAAATAGTACATCAAAAAATTGTCGAAACCATTTTTTATAGTTTTGGAAAATGGGGTATCGACTTTAAAAACGAAAATGGAATGGAGTCGCCATCGATCCTATTTTGAGGTGTGATCGGATCACCTTGAAATTCATCATTTTAATAAAGCTTTGATTTATTAAAACAAATTTTGGTCTACGAAAATTGAGAAAACGGGTTCGGGAGTCGGTTACGTACGAGGAAGGGTTAGCACCCTCGTAGCGCCCAAAATTGGTACCTAATTGATTATTTAATGTCTTAATGCCAAAAATTTGAAAATATTCTAGATTACGATCCGTTTATTTAAGATACATTTGGACATAATCAAATTGGATGCCAAAACTTCTTATTTTGAAGAAATAAAATGTCGTACTCAGTAAGTTAGGGCACAACATCTTATATTCTCGAAATTAAATTTTTCTTTAGATTTTTAAAACCCAGTAATAAAGTTTGAGAAGGGTATTCAATTATTTGGGCCTTATGGAAAATTGGAACCCAGTAAGTTAGGGCACAATTTCTCAGATTTCCAAACACGAAACATTGCCTTATTTTTAAGCCTTTGAATGGAGTGATTTGTTTTAAAAACTTGAACGACATCAAACTCGATTTTCTTTAACAAATAAACCGCAATGGAATGATAATATACAAAGCAAAGTGGCAATACATACACGAAAATATTACAATGATGAATCATAAATAATTAACAGTCACAAATTAAGAGATATAATACATACAATAACAAACAGGTAAACATCTAATACATAGAAAATAGTATGCGCCAACTTAAATAATACATGCGTAATAAAACTTGATATAAAATAATAATGACATATGAAAGCGTTTGGAATAAATATAATTTAAAATAAGATCTTTAAAAGAACAATTATATATTTATATATAGATTTAAAATAAAATATATATACATATATGGATTTGGAAGAAAATACATACACAAAATAATATGAAATTAATAATATATATATTTAAAATAAAATAGTTTTAAATTATATGTGTATAAAAAGAATATATATAAAAATTTTATGAAAATGAATAACATATAAGGAGAAATAATTCATATATAGCACATTTTAAAACATATGATATTTAATATGAATTCAAAAGGAAAATAATTACAAGGGTTAATGAGCAAATAAAATAAATTAACCTGAGGACTATATTGAAATCAGCATAAAAATAATAGGGCTAAAATTGCAAATAAGTTAAAAATGAAAACGGAAAAGGACTAAAATACAATGCGCGTAAACTAAAAGGGACTGAAAGCGCAATTTACCTGAGTATTTAAACGCAGCGTTTAAAGAGTGATTAAACTTAAAACGGCGCAAAATTTCTGGGTAAAATTAAAATAAACAAAAACTTAATTAAAAATGAAATAAAATGCGGAAGGACTAAAAGGGAAATTAGCCCATCAAAGATAAAACATGCGGATCTTGCCCCGGGTTGGGTCAACGCGCAGATCCTGGCTAAAAACGACGTCGTTTTGGGCCTGGAGATGGGCTCCCAAAACGGCGCCGTATCGGAAGGGTATATAAAGTCAAAATTTCTTAAAAAAAATTCATTTTTGCTGCTCAGTTTAAAAAAAGGGAAGGGATCAGTCCCTTTTTCTCTCGGGGCGAACCCAGATTTCGACCGCAGCTCCACCGCCGCTCCGCCACCTCCGCCATCGTGCGCGGTGGTCGGATACCCCAAAAGACGCCGATTTAAACCCCTATAAAGGCCCTAAACACAAATCTATAATACCGAAGACTCAAGTACCTACTAAAATCGAAGGACAACCCAAAAACCCTTCGGATTCGGGACTCTGATCGTCACGAAAAGGTAAAAAAAATTCTCTCTTTATTCCTTATCTATATGTATAATATATTTGAAGCAAAATAGGCTACCAAAAATCTGAATAATACCTCAGTTTTGATATCTATATTAGAAAATCGTGTAGAAACTTACATTCGTTGGCTTTTTTGTTTTTTATAGCCAAAAATGAACATAAAAATACAATCTATTTTTTATTTTTCTGTATTTGCTGTTACTTTGTTCTTTTGCGCAGGTACTGGCGACGTGGAGGTACAAGGGTTACGTACGGAGGCCGTATGGTGGCAACGTGGCGTGGGCTGGCTTGCTGTTGCTTGTGAAGGCTCGCGTGTGGCGTGCGTGTGGTGACGCGCGTGGAGGTATGCGCGCGGCGCTAGAAGCCTCTGGAATTCTCTAGGGTTTCTGTCTTGCTGAAACTGTTTGGGCCGTTCGGCATTGGGCTTGTTTGGGCTAGGTCTGATTTGGGTTAATGTTTTAGTATTTGGGCCTGCTATTTTATTCATTTTTTTTTTGTAAATTTGAACTGCTGATGGACTTTATTATTATTATTATTATTTTAATGGTTAATGGGCCCCGGGCATAAATGAGACCATTTTTGCCCGGTCTTCAAATCCTTGACTTCTTTCGGTGCCTTTCTTCTTCGAGTAGCTTCATTCTATCCCACTGCATCTTCAAGGGCATAGGAACTAACGGTTCAATTCGATTCAAGGATATTAGACTTGTAGCTTCAATTTGCTCCGTCGCAACTTCGGGGAGATAAGATTTGCTATCTTCTGTCTACTCCACTGCAACTTCAGGGAGATAAGACTTGTATGGTAAATTCAATTCAACCTACTGCAACTTCAGAGGTATATGATATGTTGTTTTAATCTGCTCCGCTGCAACTTCAGGGAGATAGGATCTGATGCCTTCGATCTGCTCCTGTAACTTCAAGAATGCCAGATCTGCTATCTTCAATCGCTTCCATCGCAAACTCGTGGAGACAAGATCTCGATGTCTTCAATCGCTCCCGCAACTTCGTGAAAGGCGGATCCGCTATCTTCGATCTGCTCCTGCAACTTCAGGAATGCCAAACTGGTATCTCCGATCTGCTCCTACAACTTCAGGAATGCCAGATCTGCTATCTTCAATCTGCTCCTGCAACTTCAGGAATACCAGACGGGTATCTTTGATCTGCTCCTGCAACTTCAGGAATGCCAGATCGCCATCTTCGATCCGCTTCCATCGCAAACTCGGTGAGACAAGATCGATGTCTTTGATCCGCTCCTCCGCAACTTCGGGAATGCCGGACCGCTATCTTCGATCCGCTCATGCAACTTCAAGAATGCCGATCGCTATCTTCTATCTGCTCCCCGCAACTTCGGGAATGCGGTGGTATCTTCGACCGCTCCCGCAACTTCGGGAATGCCGGATCGCTATCTTCGACCGCTCCCGCAACTTCGCTCCCGCAACTTCGGGAATACGCATCGTATCTTCGACCGCTCCCGCAACTTCGGGAATGCCGATCCGTATCTTCAATCTGCTCCTACAACCCGGGAATGCGGATCGTATCTTCGATCTACTACTGCAACTTCAGGAATGTCAGATCTGCTATCTTTGATCAGCTCCACTGCAAACTCAGGGAGACAAGATCTGATGTCTTCGATCTACCTTACTACACTGTCCTCTTGAGGACATAACCTGTAGAATGGGTACATGCTTATGCCTAATAATTAGGATGCCATGATCGAAATGATTCAAATGCTCCTATTTAGACATGCTATGATATATAAATGCGAAGATGTTATGAGAATGATTCCTATTTCAGGTGTCATCACTCATTGTTTATCAGGGTTTTATCACTGACGTATTGTGATGTCATCTTGTTCGGCTGGTATTCTCAACAGAAAACCCAAGAAAATAATTATATTTTGTTCAACAGATTTGCCCCACTGTAACTTCAGGGTTCATCTCATTGTGACTTAGGGGTATAAGATCTGAATCCATCCCACTGCAACTCCAAAATGTAGGATTTGTTTCTTCTTCAATCCATCCCATTGCTATTCAAGGGTACAAGACTTGTATCATTTTCCATCCATGCCACTGCAACTCAGGGGTAGAGGACTGTAACTTGTTCAATCAACTGATCGCTCCCCAGGTGACCTAACCACATGTGTATGCATGATATTTGCATGGATGCAGAATATCATTTTTTCTTGCGAATGATTCCCCTTTTACACTTGGGTTAACAATGCCCATTTTTTGTCAAGATTGTATTACTGACGTAATATCTTGTCATTTTGTCAATCTCCATTCTCGACAAAATCTGAAGAGATAGTCTTGGTTTAGACTCTTCCTTAAACTTGGTGAGTTTTAAACAATATTCCTGTTTCAAGCTCTTGTATTATTCAGAAGCTTCCAGAGTAATATGCGAAACTCCTTTTATGAAAGTATTATTAATCCACTAATCATTATTTCAATGCAAAATGCTTGAAAGAGATCATAACAATGGACAAGAAGGAAATTAATTATGAGCATAGCTCGAAAAAAATAAGTTAATTCAAGATAGCAAATGCAAAGAAATTTTATTGGGAGCATTCCTTGAAAAAAAAATAAGATAATCCAAATAACAAATTTGAAATGGATAAAATGGAAACTAGGTGCCCCAGATATCGCAGCCTGAGCTTCTCTGTTTAAACTTCTTGAGGACCATTTTGAGCTCAATATGTGTTTAGGGGATCCGTAGTACTTTGTCGATGCCCCAAGACGTAGCATACTTCTTCATTCTTAATTCAAGTATAGCAAGACTACTGTATGCCTTACTTTCGATCAAAATTTGAGCCGCCCTTTTCGGGTTTTCAACTCAAATCCCCTTTGGTCTCAAGGCGCCCTTTGTGGGTTTTTGCCTTGGCCTCTCCTTTTCTTTTTTCTTTTTGATTAAATTTTTTTCTGATTTGATTTGCTTTGATTTTTTTTTATTTCTCTCAAAGTGCCCCTTTACGAGTTTTCACCTTGGCCTCTCCTTTTAGACAGAAATCTGAATTCACCAGCTTGAGCATGTCCTTGCCATCCATCTTGGTCAAAGTTAATGATCTTCCAGAACAAGCCTTCTTCACCACATAAGGTATTTTTTCAAATTTGGCATTTACCTCTGAAGTCCTTTTGGATGAGAAGAATCATTCTTAATGCCAGGTCCCCATCCTGAAATTCTCTTGAGCGAACCTTTTTGTCATAGGCCCGTATCATCTATTTTTGGTACATTCGACCATGATGAATACTTTCAATCAAGCTTACTGGAGACATTCTGCTTCATCCAATTTAATCAAAGCTTGGAGAAAAGGAATCTTAACTTCCAACAATTGTTTCCCTTTCATATTCCAACGTTCAAGAAACATAGAGGGTAAATGGTAACTTCTCTATGCCAACCTTTACAAGTGTCAGTCATTTTTCAAAAATTTTTGAATGGTTTTTTTTGCTGCCTTTGCTGCACTGATATGGTGTCTGATCTTTGAACAGACTGTAAATCTTTGACATTGTGCAATTATGTTTCTTTCTGACATTCTTTATTGCCACTTTTTTTGAATTTGAATTCGAATTCGAATTTGGATTTAGATTTGGATTTGGATTTGGATTTGAATTTGAATTTGGATTCGGATTTGAATTTGAATTTGATGACTGTTGACTTTGCAACTTTGGTATATGAAGCGACCTTCACCCTCTTAGTGAAGTAATTGACAACCACAAAGATGAATTAGTGTCGACTAGATGCTTTTGATGAGATCAGCCTCATAACGTCCCTGCCCCACATATAGGGAATCTGTAAAGAAATAAAGGAGGCACGTAATTCATATATTCATCCATCTGACATTCACGGCATAACTGATGCAACCTTCCTTTTCTGGTGGACCAGCAGTACGTTTCAGTAGCCCGATGTGCCTCAATATGATCGTGCAAAAACATCTTTGAATTCTTAAAAATAACCCAATGATGCCTTGCCTTATTTCTATGGTGAGCTAGGCTTCGATCTTCACCTTTTTCCTAAACTCGTAACTTCTACTGATCCTTTGAAAGGTAGAGTCTATTCTCATCCTGTTCTACCATCCTTAACAAATCGAAAGATAGGCTATAACCTCTGTCATCTTCAAAATCCTTAGATCCCTTAGACCCATATCTCCTTCAAAAAGGGAGTCAATAACAACGTTGCTTATGTCGTTGATATCTGGGTACCTAGGCACGAAGGCATAGAATCCAAAGAATAAATAATTCTAAGGATGATTATTTGTAACAGTCCGGTTTTGGGGCTAGTCAGAACAGTGGTTTTGAGACCACTAATCCAAGGTCGAGAAAATTTATTTTGACGTTAATTTATGTGCTGTAGCATGATTATATGGATACATGAAAATTTTGGTGTTTTAATTTGAGTGACAGCATGCTTAATTGCGAAAAAGGACTAAATCGCATAAAGGGCGAAAGTTCTATTTTTCATGGTGAAGGTGCCTAATAGCTATAGAAAGTAAATTTAGAGGATTTTAAAGTGCAATTAGGCCATTTAATGTGTGTTGGCCGGCCATACAAGCTAGGGGAGACAAGAGCATTAATTTTAGTCAAAATTTGGTGGCATTAGATGAATAAAAAAAATGAATAAAATAAGATAAAAAGATGAGATATCATCTTTTACTATTCCTTCTTCTTCTACCACCGAAATTTTAGAGGAAATAAGGGTTCTTGGAGTTTAAAATTTTCAGCTACATCTCATCCTTGCAAGTAAGTCATTTTGATGATTATTTTTGATGATTTTTGTATTTTTGGAGTCCCCAAAGCTTAAGCTAGCTAATGGGGGGACTAGTTTGTAATATGGTTGAAAGTCTAAGGACTTTCCATGAGAGTATTTGTGTTGTTAGCTGAGTTTTCATGGAAGAAAATGGATGTTAGGGAGGTGAGAAACAACTTTTGTGAAAGGTGTTAGCATGGAAACACCTAAATAGGACTTGAATGCAAAGATTAAATTTGTGTCATAAATGTATGAAATAGTTGGAATGGTGAGTAGTTGTAAGAGAAATAAATGTTCATCTATGCTTGTGCATTGAGAAAATGTGTTGAAAAATAAATTACGAGCCTAGGGGCAAAATCGTAATTTTACCAATGTACAAGGGCAAAATGGTCATTTTTGCCCAAGTATAGAATTTGGTGTATTATGATCATAGAATGATCTAAACGAATAAATTTCATTATTATAGATCAAGAAGAGCGCGGAATCAACCTTGACCGTGGAAAAGGCAAGGTGACAGACTAAATCGTTGGTTATCACGTTTTACACCGAGGTAAGTTTATGTGTAAGCAATGTATATTTTTCATAACCCCTATGTTGCTAATTAGAGTATAGTATGATTGAGAACATATGTGGTACTAATAGATGGATTGGGGTAGTTATTGAGAAAAATTATCGTATGATTGATGAAATAATCTTGTGATTGTACAATGACAACTCTTAATGGTGGGCTAAGTGCGATACCACCTTGTTGTTCAATTACGATGGGCTATGTGTAATACCATCGTCTATTAATCTTTTGGTGGGCTGTGTGCGATACCACCGCAACAAATCTTTTGGTGGGCTGTGTGCGATACCACCGTAATTAATAACTGATGGTGGGCTAAGTGCGAAACCATCGAGAAATTTGGCTATGAGAAATAGATTAGATGTGTCGTATTATGTGAATTTGTAATGTTAAGTGCAGGGGAACCGATAATGAATGTATACAGTATGCTTGTGATGTGGTTAGAGTGTGTGAATGGAGGAAATGAGTAAGTATGATTATGAATGTAAATTGTTCCTTGGTTAGTACATAATGCTATGAAATTGTTTGATACATGTTAAAAGGTTATATTGTTTACATGTAAACTTACTAAGCTTAAAGCTTACTCCCCTTCTCTTTTCCCTTGTTTTATAGAGTTTTAGAGCCGAGCCGGAATACGTAGCTAACCGGAAGACCGCCCACACTATCAGCTCCTCTCGGTATACCTAGACTTAATGATTTTTGTAAATGGCATGTATAGGTGCTAGGCTAGTTAAGTTATTTTGTTATTTTGGCCAAAGGTGTATTGGCATCTTGTAAGATATTGAAATTTGTAAATTGCCATGCATGATGGCTCATTCTACCTTTTTGAAATTATAAGGTTACCTATGGAAGCCTATGTTGAGATCATGAGTATTTATTGATATGTTGAATGGATTCTTGTAGTGTAAGCTATAGGAGTGCTAAGAGCTTGGCAAACAACCTTGTTCTGGTCCACACGGATAGGCGCACGGGTGTGTGTCTAGGCTGTGTGAGACACACGATCAAGTTATGGGCGGATGCCCTGGCCGTGTGAAGTCTGCACTTTGAAATTAGAATTGGAATGGTCACACGGTTAAAGCACACGGGCGTGCCGAGGCCGTGTTGAATAAGTCAGAATACTAAGGTATGGCACACGATTTAGACCCACGGGTGTGTTAAAATCGTGTGTGATTAGTCAGTGTCGACCACGGGTGAAAGGCACGGACGTGGGATAGGGTACATAGGCGTGTTCCCAAAATGCATGGGCGTGTGCCCTAACCGTGGGCAAATTGGTAGAATACTGGGTTTTTAGGCACGATCTGGGGACATGGGCGTGTGTGCCTATGCACGGGCGTGTCTCATCTTGCACGGGCGTGTGAAACCTGTCTTAAAAGGCAAAATTTTAAGAATGGAAAAAGTTTTGGATTAGTCTTGAGGGTCTTCGGGTGCATGAGTTAGGCCTCGTAAGTTGAGAAGGAGGATTTAGAGAGTAACGACGTAGAGCCTAAGTGGCGATTAAGTGGTTTGAGTTGGTAACGCCTCAGGCCCGGTTCCCGGTGTAGAACCCGGGTAAAGGGTGTTACATTATTTGTATGGTATGGTTATGAATAAAGAATGAAAGAATATTCTAAAAAGCCAAAGAATGTAAAGAACAAAAATATTTGCTCAAAAAGATACATTTTATTGAAATAAAAATTCTGGACACAAGCCTATTTCACAAAAGAAATCTTATTCCTTCTAGGCTTAAAGCAACAAATGCGTTTTGTACATTACTCTATATAGGCTCTAAATACTACAGGAATTTCTTCCGCAGTCCGATTGTCCAAAATGCTCCCAGGTTCATATTTCTGCATTTGGCGCGTTATCTAACTTCACAATACCCATGCTGATGAACTTTTTCACCAATTTCTTGAAAGTAAGGAAATTTTCTATCGAATGCCCTGTGATCCCCGCATGCACATCAAATAAGCTCTGGTATAACTCTCTATACGTTATTGGAATAGGTGTGAACTGGGGTTTCTCTGAGTTCGGTCTTGAATTGGGTTCTTGCCTTGGGGAGACCTAATAGCTGGTAGTTACCGTCCTTGGATGGCTTATTGTAATCGGCTCTAAATGGCCCTTGTTATACCTTCTCGCACTATTCACTTTCCTTTCCTTCTTCTTCGGGACCTTTGAAGTCCACTCTCCCATTTTTTTGTTTCTGCCAGAACAACCGGTTTGGCTCGATAATCTTTCGGGTTAAAACCTGAGCCCATCGGGAAGTTTAATAGTGCCGGGGTATCAATCTGACATTAGGGTTTGATAATGACAGGTGCCCCATGCAAATGCGTGTCTGCTTGAATCGGGATACTTATCGGGGAATAAACGATGTCTTCATCATCATCCACACTGTTGACCACTGGGCCACTCCTTTTTTCAAGCCCTTCGACTAGTAATTGGGTTAACTGGTGCATCATATTCATTTGATCTCGCATATCCTGTTGGATTTCTGCCAATTGCTCCTGCATTTGTATTTGCCTTTGCTCTAATCTCTCCATCTTTCGTTCCATGTTTTTCAGGTTAACTGAAATAAATTCACCTAATTAGGGTCTTTCTACAAATTTTAATGCATGTGCTATGATGTAATGCAAATGCATGAAATGCAATGCAAATGCATGGAATGAATGCAAAAAAAAGAAAAGAAAAGAAAGAGAGGCATTGATTATGAATTCAATTTCATTAGAAGAACTTTTCTAGAAAGTAGATTTCTTTACATAAAACGGATTGTATATGCGGCTTTGTCCTCATAGTCTAGGTGAAAACACCGATCTTGTTACCTTGCTAATTTTCCAAAAGATGTCTCTATTATTTCCTTTTGCTTGATCCGGGTCGCTACCAATTGCTCAATTATCCCCACTATGCTCGTTAGCTCTTTTAAGAAAGTCGAGACATGACGACTCTTTTTCAATTTGAATCCTTCGGGCAAGATTCTGCATTCTTTCGCGAACTATCAACCTTCTTCCGTTGTGTTTATTTAGACCATGTCCGGACGACCGTGTTATAATCCACTTTATCAAGAAATTTGTTTCCTTATGACAAACTCCTCTATTTAGCAATCAAATATTAATCAAAACCTCCTTTCTATGATGATGCAATGCAATGCAATCAAAACAAAAGAAAAACACGATAGTGCAAGAGAAATAAACAACACAGAACACCTGTCCAGGTGACCACTAGGGTTTGGCGTGACTCTATCTAGTGTAGGCTCCTAGGTCTCTCTATATGTGGTTTGGTTCTAAAGTTGAGGTACCCGAACCAGCAGATTCCTCGATCCTCACCCATTATAGGCTCATACGGACCGAGTTCGGTTCAGGGGGATACATTTCCCTATGGCTGCACAGAGATGAAAATCTCACGAAGACATAGGTACAGATGTATCCCGAAAGTGATTCACTATCCTGCACGGAGGTGAAAACCTTACGAAGGAGTAGCTTCTCACTCCCACTTAAAAGGGTGTGACTCGACGGTCATGCAATATGATGCCAAAGTATTCTATAAGACTCGAACCACAGCAATCAAATGAGATGACGCAAGCGAATGCAATAAAAAGGATCATAATTTTTCAAATCAAATTTTCAATTTTCGACAAAAGGACAGAAATTAATCGATTCTACGGTTTGACTCTCTTTTTGAATTCCCCAGTGGAGTCGCCAAGCTGTCGAAACCATTTTTTATAGTTTTGGAAAATGGGGTATCGACTTTAAAAACGAAAATGGAATGGAGTCTCCACCGATCCTATTTTGAGGTGTGATCGGATCACCTTGAAATTGATCATTTTAATAAAGCTTTGATTTATTAAAACAAATTTTGGTCTACGAAAATTGAAAAACGGGTTTGGGAGTCGGTTACGTACGAGGAAGGGTTAGCACCCTCGTAGCGCCCAAAATTGGTACCTAATTGATTATTTAATGTCTTAATGCCGAAAATTTGAAAAGATTCTAGATTACGATCCGTTTATTTAAGATACATTTGGACAGAATCAAATTGGATGCCAAAACTTCTTATTTCGAAGAAATAAAATGTCGTACTCAGTAAGTTAGGGCATAATGTAACAGCCCGATTTAGGGGCTAGTCAGAACAGTGATCTCGGAATCATTAATTTGAGGTTAGAGAAAATTATTTTCATGATATATTATGTGATATAACATGTTTATAAGGATGCATGAAAATTTTGGTGCCTTAATTTTAGCGATTTCTAGCTAAATTGTGAAAAAGGACTAAATCGTATAAAGTGCGAAAGTTCTATTTTATTTCTAAAGGTGCCAAATTGCTATAAAATATTAATTGAAGGTCTTTAAAGGACAATTTGACCATCTAGGATGTGTTGGCCGGCCATGTAGACAAGGGGGACAAAAGCTTTTAATTTTTGGTCAAAGTTGGTGGGTTAAATTGATGTTTATAATAAAATAAAGAAAGGAAAAAGATATCATCTTTCCTCTCTTCTTCTCCACCGAAAGTTTCAGCAAACAAGGGGTGTTTCAAAACTCAAAATTTCAGCAAGCTTTACTCCTCACAAATCAAAGAAAACGAGTTTCGGACCTAGAACAAATGAAAAGAGAAATATGGGCAAAAAGGTCCCTTTTGGCCCTTTCGTCATCAAGGTAAGTTCATGTGCAAATGTTGCAATTACGTATGAGTTAATTTAATGTTCCAATGTTGTATGGAATGTATATTTACTCTATGAATGTATGAAATATCTTTGATGAGAGGTCAAAAGAATTGAATCTAAGAGTAATGGCAAATGTATGTAGAATGATATGATGGTAGTTAAGGCCTCGTGTAAAACCATATTGGAATATGGCCTCGATGTAAGAATTTGTATAAGACCATGTCAGGGACATGGCATCGACATGTTAATACAAGTAAGACCCTATTGGGGTATAAATTCTATGTGACATTAAGAGTATGAGACTCAAGAGAGTTATTTAATAACTTGAGTGATTCAACATATATGTTGAAAGAAAGAAAGTATGTGGTTGTACCACAAAAAGCACAAGTGTGTGTTAGAATTGAATTGACATGGATTCAGTATATGATGAACCCTTAGTGGGGTATGTGTATTCAATACACCTTAGTTGCATGAGATAGATTTATTAATGTATTGTGTGAATGCAAACGAGTATCATAGAAAGTTAAGTAAGAATAGAAGTATGTGAGGATGTTCTCGGATGAACATTTGAAATAGAGATATACATGTGGATTATTATCCATGAATGTAAAATAACGGTGAGCTAAGTGCGAAATCACCATAAGTATAAATGATTGGTGGGCTGTAAAGATACCACCCTATTAGAGATTCAATGGTGGGCTAAGTGCGAAACCACCGAGAGATTAATAGTATGAGTATCTTATTGAAAATGTTTGACAAGTTGTTTTATATGATCATGTGGTGATCAGTGCAGGAATATGTACTAATTAAATGAGCAATTGACTTGTGGCATGGTAAGAATGTGGTAAGAGATAGAATGAGTAAGCTTCACGAATGGTTGAGTAGGTTACCGTGAGTTAATGAGAAAACTCGATATAATACTTTGTGGTTATGTATATTCAATGAATGTCAACATTTGTCAGATTATGCATATGAACTTACTAAGCATTATTGCTTACTCTCTTACTTTTCTCATCTCTTATAGGTTATTTTAATTAGCTAGGGTTGGAGGCCGCCGGAGATGTTTTTACACTATCGAGCAGACCCTTGGTATGAGGTATCAAATCCTTATGAGTCATGGTATGTATAAGGATTCTTTTAAAGTTGATTAAGTTCTAACCGATGTAGCCAAATTGTATTGGCCTAAGAGAATCTAGAGTTGGTTGTGTATGACCATAGATGATGGCTTAAGTTGGTTGTATTTGTATTGGGAGTAGTTCTCCCTAGTGTATAGGATAAAGACTTTATCTCTTTAATGATTAAATGTGTTAATTCATGTGTTTTAATAGATGATTTGAGAATGTTTTGAAGTAGTATGTGAATGTATGCAAACGGGAGTGGTAAAAGGCTTGGTAAGATAGCCTCTAAGTGCCCACACGGATAGACACACGGGCGTGTGTCTAGGCCGTGTGTCTCCTGCACCTTAGCATCTTAAGTCAGATTAGACCACGGGCTGGTCACACGGCCGTTTGTTCAGGCCATGTGATACACACGGTTGGCACATGGGCGTGTGCCAAGGCCGTGTGAAGTGCGCACTTGACACTTAGAAATTCAATTGTCACACGGCCGATTTTGCAGGCGTGTGTACGCACCGTGTGGATAAGTCAGAATGCCAAGGTTTGGCACATGGGCCAGGGCCACGGGCGTGTCCAGGCCGTGTGGATTTTGCCAGTATCCTTCACGGGTGAAAGACACGGGCATGTTTTAGGGGTGCACGGGCGTGTCCCAAGTCACACGGACGTGTGACCCCTGTTTCGAGAGAAAGTATCCAGATGAGTTCTGAAAGTTTCGGGACGTAAGTTTGAGGCCTCATAGGCCCATGAAATGTCTGATTTGACTAAGAAAGAGAAGTTTTTAATTCGGAACGAAATTTTATAGCCCGTAAGTACATGTTTAAGAAAGTTCAAGCATAGTAATGTCTCGTATCCGGTCTTAGCCTCGGACTCGGGTATGGGGTGTTACACACAACATCTTATATTCTCGAAATTAAATTTTTCTTTAGATTTTTAAAATCCAGTAATAAAGTTTGAGAAGGGTATTCAATTATTTGGGCCTTATGGAAAATTGGGACCTAGTAAGTTAGGGCACAATTTCTCAGATTTCCAAACACGAAACATTGCCTTATTTTTAAGCCTTTGAATGGAGTGATTTGTTTTAAAAACTTGAACGACATCAAACTCGATTTTCTTTAACAAATAAACCGCAATGGAATGATAATATACAAAGCAAAGTGGCAATACATACGTGAAAATATTACAATGATGAATCATAAATAATTAACAGTCACAAATTAAGAGATATAATACATACAATAACAAACAAGTAAACATCTAATACATAGAAAATAGTATGCGCCAACTTAAATAATACATGCGTAATAAAACTTGATATAAAATAATAATGACATATGAAAGCGTTTGGAATAAATATAATTTAAAATAAGATCTTTAAAAGAACAATTATATATTTATATATAGATTTAAAATAAAATATATATACATATATGGATTTGGAAGAAAATACATACACAAAATAATATGAAATTAATAATAAATATATTTAAAATAAAATAGTTTTAAATTATATGTGTATAAAAAGAATATATATAAAAAATTTATGAAAATGAATAACATATAAGGAGAAATAATTCATATCTAGCACATTTTAAAACATATGATATTTAATATGAATTCAAAAGGAAAATAATTACAAGGGTTAATGAGCAAATAAAATAAATTAACTTGAGGACTATATTGAAATCAGCATAAAAATAATAGGGCTAAAATTGCAAATAAGTTAAAAATGAAAACGGAAAAGGACTAAAATATAATGTGCGTAAACTAAAAGGGACTGAAAGCGCAATTTACCCGAGTATTTAAACGCAGCGTTTAAAGAGTGATTAAACTTAAAACGGCGTAAAATTTCTGGGTAAAATTAAAATAAACAAAAACTTAATTAAAAATGAAATAAAATGCGGAAAGACTAAAAGGGAAATTAGCCCATCAAAGACAAAACGCACGGGTCCTGCCCCGGGTCGGGTCAACGCGCGGATCCTGGCCAAAAATGACGTCGTTTTGGCCCTGGAGATGGGCTCCCAAAATGGCATCATATCGGAAGGGTATATAAAGTCAAAATTTCTTAAAAAAAATTCATTTTTGCTGCTCAGTTTAAAAAAAGGGAAGGGATCAGTCCCTTTTTCTCTCTGGGCGAATCCAGATTCCGACCGCAGCTCCACCGCCGCTTCGCCACCTCCGCCGTCGTGCGCGGTGGTCGGATACCCCAAAAGACTCCGATTTAAACTCCTATAAAGGCCCTAAACACAAATCTATAATATCGAAGACTCAAGTCCCTACTAAAATCGAAGAACAACCCAAAAACCCTTCGGATTCGGGACTCCGATCGTCACGAAAAGGTAAAAAAAAAATCTCTCTTTATTCCTTATCTATATGTGTAATATATTTGAAGCAAAATAGGCTACCAAAAATCTGAATAATACCTCAGTTTTGATATCTGTATTAGAAAATCGTGTAGAAACTTACATTCGTTGGCTTTTTGTTTTTTATAGCCGAAAATGAACATAAAAATACAATCTATTTTCTATTTTTCTGTATTTGTTGTTGCTTTGTTCTTTTGCGCAGGTACTGGCGACGTGGAGGTACAAGGGTTGCGTACGGAGGTTGTAACATTCTGGAAAGGGCCTATGCATTTTCGGTTTAATTGTACGAAATGACAAGTCTTAAGCACTATGAATAAATTTTTGGTATTTTTGGAATTCTAGAAATGCATAGAAATGGAAATGAACATTTTGGAAACCTGAACATTTTGGAAACCTGAACATTTTTGGAAACTTGAACATTTCTGGAAACCTGGAAATGTAAGAAAATGGTCAGCAAACAGAGCCGATCGAAAATTTTAGGAAACTTAGAAATGATGCCGAAATGTCAAATTTTAAAGTTCAAAATAGGAAATAAGGGCTAGAGGGCCTTAAAAGAAAAAGTTGGAGAAGTTTGACACACAAACAGACTTGGAAAAGTGGCTCAAGATGCCACTTAGGGCCTAAGGAAGTGGCGTCACATGCAGGAAATAGGCACAGGTTCGAGTCACTTGAGAAGCAAATAAATAAGTTTTATTTTTGCTTCCTGGAAGGTTGAGGTGGACGGCATGGGTTTCTAGAAAAGGAAGAGTTTTATTTGCATAAATATGTGAATAATAAGTGATAAATAAAGGATTTTCTTTTAAGAAAATTGAGGAGATAATTGATGGATTAAAGGCTTTTATCTTTTAAATAAAAGAGATAATATTATCAAAAGAGGAGTGGTGGCCAAGTAAGGGACTCCTAGGCTGATAATTTCGGCTATAAAAGGAGGCGGGAGGGCTACTCATCAACGTTTGCTTTCTCTTCCTCTGCGTGCCGAAATTTTCCTAGCTCTCTCCCCCTCTCTGCCGAATTTTTCTTTAAGCAAAATCCATCTCCTCTTCTTCTATTTTCTTCTCTGTTTCTACTGTCAAAGCCGAATCTTTGTTGATTCTAAGTAAAGGAGCAATCAACTACGACATCTAAAGGGGTCTACAACTGTCGAATATAAGGATCAAGGATCTAAGGTAAGATAAATTTATTTGATTAAAGGTTATGATGTATATGTTAGATTAAATCTAACATGAAGATTTCGACAGACATATAGGCAAGGAATCCTCTTGATTTGGAAAGCGTAAGGTAAGTACATAGATCTAATCGGCCAAGGCTTATTTTTGGTATTTAGAATTATTTTTCATTGATCCAAAAGTCAGAAACTGACAAAATTACATGATTTAGTGTTAGCCGATTTCAAGGAAAAGGGATACTAGTAATTTTTGGGAACTTGATCAATCCAATCGGCAAACAAGGTAAGTATTAGTAATACCATTCCTATTGGGATTTGGTTTTAAAATCGAAAAGGTTATTAATGTGTTTTTGTATGATGGGTCGAATATAGGAATTAACAGATCTAAACTTTAGATCGGTAGATCGATTCTTCTGGATTTCAGGGAATCTATTAAGCCAATCAGGTGTGTACTCACACTAACTTTCAATATATCATATGGCAATTATTTTAATATATGAATATGCATAAGAATGTGAATGTGGCTAAGTACCACAAATGTGGTAAGAGTACCCAAGTACGTTTCCTACTTTCGATAGGATTACGAATATGTTATATTGTTAACATGTGAATAATGAGAAATTAAGTATGTTATGCATGATATAAAAAATTTATGGGGCATTCGGGATATATGAGAAAGGGGAAGAAGGTGTTGACTTCGGTCTCACCAACGGAATATGGTGACTACGGTCACAAAATTTGAATATGGTAACTTCGGTTACATTATCCGAATTTGGTAACTTCGGTTACATTATTTGAATATGGTGTCTAATGACACAAATTATATGGGCGATGAGCACGTCGATCGCAAATGATCACGCCTTCGATGGTGTGTAGCGGATGGAGGGTTGACTTAGTAGTCCCCACGGTGTGACTGGCAGGTACGGGTGGTGTGTAGCGGATGGACCATTAGGCTTGGGTTTGGGTTGCATCATTTATTTTATATGAACATGAACTTGATACGAACTTATATGCCTGATTTGTTGAAGGTTAATGTTGTGTACACATTGAGTCTGTTGACTCACCCGTTGTGGGAACTATTTTCGTGTGATGAACAGTGTGGACCAAGACGGTAGACCTTGAGGTGGCCATGCTTCATTTGAAGACTTTATTTAGAATTTGGACTTTATATTTTCTAAGTACATTTAATTTTATTTTGGGCTTATTTGATGTAATAAGGCCATAAGGCCCAAGTGGATTTTCTTTATTTTCGCTTTATTTTTAATTATTTTGTTACAAATGATTGTTGGATTAAATTTTAAGTGAAATATATTTTTATAAACCTAAAGAAAATTATTTTGTCACCTTAATAAAATTGGATTTTTAAATTAGTTAAATGGGTTTCCCAACCTAAGCCCAATCCAAAACAATATTTCCTAAAATTTTACAAATTTTCTCTAAGTAATGAAGAATTCGAAAAACCGGTTTACTTAAGGAACATACGATCCGGCCCGGGCTCGTGGGGGGCGGGTGTGGGGTGTTTCACTTGGTATCGAGCCCGATTTTAAACTCTCGGCTACTGTGGGCTCGTGCCCAAAACATTTTGAATTCGAGCCCAAATGATTTTCTTTGAACATAAGTGTTTTAAGGCATGGCACCTAAGTCTCGACCATGATCCACGGTAAGTACCCCTAACATTATGTGTGATTCTGTGATTTATGAACTGTATAAGGGTAGAACAGGCATGGAACGTAGAATAGAATGATAGGAACTTGAACCTTAGGACTAGTTTACTCAAACACAAACACATAAGACTTAATGCACTAAACAAACCTATGGCTAAGTCACTGAGTTAGGGTGTGGTAACCTCTGTACGCATGTCTAGGATTGGATCCGGAAGAGCACAGTATTTAAGCGCCCTAGTGACTCACCTCCTCTTCGCAGAATCCTACAGTGCGTAGCCGGTTCACCCTAACTCGAGAGGGCTCGGCGGTGTGGCAACCTGCATGCGCATGTCTAGGAATGGTTTCGATGGGAGCTTGGTATTTAAGCGATCCGCGTGACTCACCTCCTCTCCATTCGAATCCTACCTGGTGCTTAGCTTTGGTTCACCCTGACCAAAGAGGGCTCGGTCATAGGCTAAACCTAATGACTAAAACCCGAAAGGGAACTAGCCATGTTTTGAAAAAAAAAGAGAGAACAAAACAACAAACCCTAATTTGCAAACTATCAAAAAAAAATACCTTGATTTTGAAAAATTACAAAATTGCCCCTAACTTACAAAATGACCAAAATGACCACGGGTTTTGAAAATTCTGCAACATCACCATTTTGGAAAATAAAACTCTCTCTCAAAAAAAAAGAGAACCCTCAAAGTTTTACAACTTTTGAAATATCCCTAACTTATTAAAATTTTCAAATTTACCCTGGTTTTGGAAAATTACCGAAATACCCCTGAGGTTAAAAAAATTACCGAAATACCCCCGGATTTTAAAATTTTCCAAATTACCTCAGGATTTTGAAATTACCAAAATACTTTTTGACGAAATCACCGAGGAACTCTTCCCTTTTGAAAATTACGAAAATGTCACTGTAGGACAAAATTACGAAAATACCCACGGGTAGTGGAAAAACAACAACAATGAAAACTACAACATTTCTCTGAATGAACGAAAGTTCATAATTGGTTGATGAATGTGAACGTGACTTTCTGAATAGTGAATTTGAGTTGAGAACTTTGTTTGATCGAAAGAACCACTTTTAAACATCTCTTTTCATAAAACTGTTTGCGGTTAATAAGTGGAACAAAAAAAAATTTCTGATGCATAAAACTTTTTAATCAGATTAAATCGCGACGTTAGAAATGAGTTCTAGGGGACGTGAACCTAGAGAATGTGCCTAGGAAGTGTGATAGTTCTTTAAGATCAGAGTGCGCAGCAATAGCATAGTGGGGTGAGTTAGACCGTACGATTATTCGTTAGTAAGTAATTTCGAGGACGAAATTATTTTAAGGGGGGTAGAACTGTAACATCCTGAAAATGGCCTATGCATTTTCGGTTTAATTGTACGAAATGACAAGTCTTAAGCACTATGAATAAATTTTTGGTATTTTTGGAATTCTAGAAATGCATAGAAATGGAAATGAACATTTTGGAAACCTGAACATTTTGGAAACCTGAACATTTTTGGAAACTTGAACATTTTGGAAACCTGGAAATGTAAGAAAATGGGTCAGCAAACAGAGCCGATCGAAAATTTTAGGAAACTTAGAAATGATGCCGAAATGTCAAATTTTAAAGTTCAAAATAGGAAATAAGGGCTAGAAGGCCTTAAAAGAAAAAGTTGGAGAAGTTTGACACACAAACAGACTTGGAAAAGTGGCCTGGAGATGCCACTTAGGGCCTAAGGAAGTGGCGTCACATGCAGGGAAATAGGCCTGGGTTCGAGTCACTTGAGAAACAAATAAATAAGTTTTATTTTTGCTTCCAGAAGGCTGAGGTGGGGCGGCATGGGTTTCTAGAAAAGGAAGAGTTTTATTTGCATAAATATGTGAATAATAAGTGATAAATAAAGGATTTTCTTTTAAGAAAATTGAGGAGATAATTGATGGATTAAAGGCTTTTATCTTTTAAATAAAAGAGATAATATTATCAAAAAGAGGAGTGGTGGCCAAGTAAGGGACTCCTAGGCTGATAATTTCGGCTATAAAAGGAGGGCAGGAGGGCTACTCATCAACGCTTGCTTTCTCTCTTCCTCTGTGCCGAAATTTTCCTAGCTCTCCCCCCTCTGCGAATTTTTCTTTAAGCAAAATCCATCTCCTCTTCTTCTATTTTCTTCTCTGTTTCTCTTTGTCAAAGCCGAATCTTTGTTGATTCTAAGTAAAGGAGCAATCAACTACGACATCTAAAGGGTCTACAATCATCGAATATAAGGATCAAGGATCTAAGGTAAGATAAATTTATTTGATTAAAGGTTATGATGTATATGTTAGATTAAATCTAACATGAAGATTCGACAGACATATATAGGCAAGGAATCCTCTTGATTTGGAAAGCGTAAGGTAAGTACATAGATCTAATCGGCCAAGGCTTATTTTTGGTATTTAGAATTATTTTTCATTGATCCAAAAGTCAGAAACTGACAAAATTACATGATTTAGTGTTAGCCGATTTCAAGGAAAAGGGATACTAGTAATTTTTGGGAACTTGATCAATCCAATCGGCAAACAAGGTAAGTATTAGTAATACCATTCCTATTGGGATTTGGTTTTAAAATCGAAAAGGTTATTAATGTGTTTTTGTATGATGGGCCGAATATAGGAATTAACAGATCTAAACTTTAGATCGGTAGATCGTTCTTCTGGATTTCAGGGAATCTATTAAGCCAATCAGTGTGTGTACTCACACTAACTTTCAATATATCATATGGCAATTATTTTAATATATGAATATGCATAAGAATGTGAATGTGGCTAAGTACCACAAATGTGGTAAGAGTACCAGTGCACGTTTCCTACTTTTCGATAGGATTACGAATATGTTATATTGTTAACATGTGAATAATGAGAAATTAAGTATGTTATGCATGATATAAAAAATTTATGGGGCATTGGGATATATGAGAAAGGGAAGAAGGTGTTGACTTGGTCTCACCAACGGAATATGGTGACTACGGTCACAAAATTTGAATATGGTAACCGGTTACATTATCTCGAATTTGGTAACCGGTTACATTATTTGAATATGGTGTCTAATGACACAAATTATATGGGCGATGAGCACACGATCGCAGCTGATCGCCTTCGATGGTGTGTAGCGGATGGAGGGTTGACTTAGTAGTCCCCACGGTGTGACTGGCAGGTACGGGTGGTGTGTAGCGGATGGACCATTAGGCTTGGGTTTGGGTTGCATCATTTATTTTATATGAACATGAACTTGATACGAACTTATATGCCCGATTTGTTGAAGGTTAATGTTGTGTACACATTGAGTCTGTTGACTCACCCCGTTGTGGGGAACTATTTTCAGTGATGAACAAAGGTTTGACCGGGACGGTAGACCTTGAGGTGGCCATGCTTCATTTGAAGACTTTATTTAGAATTTGGACTTTATATTTTCTAAGTACATTTAATTTTATTTTGGGCTTATTTGATGTAATAAGGCCATAAGGCCCAAGTGGATTTTCTTTATTTCTGCTTTATTTTTAATTATTTTGTTACAAATGATTGTTGGATTAAATTTTAAGTGAAATATATTTTTATAAACCTAAAGAAAATTATTTTGTCACCTTAATAAAATTGGATTTTTAAATTAGTTAAATGGGTTTCCCAACCTAAGCCCAATCCAAAACAATATTTCCTAAAATTTTACAAATTTTCTCTAAGTAATGAAGAATTCGAAAACCGGTTTACTTAAGGAACATACCAGATCCGGGTCAGGCTCGTGGGCGGGTGTGGGGTGTTTCAAACTTAATATCGAGCCCAGTTTTAAACTCTCGGCTTTGTGGGCTCAGCCCAAAACATTTTGAATTCGAGCCCAAATGATTTTCTTTGAACATAAGCGAGGTTTTAAGGCATGGCACCTAAGTCAACGACGCATGATCCACACGGTAAGTACCCTAACATTATGTGTGATTCGTGATTTATGAAGCGTATAAGGGTAGAAACAGGCATGGAACGTAGAATAGAATGATAGGAACTTGAACCTTAGGACTAGTTTACTCAAACACAAACACATAAGACTTAATGCACTAAACAAACCTATGGCTAAGTCACCGAGTTAGGGTGTGGTAACCTCAGACGCATGTCTAGGATTGGATCGGAAGAGCACAGTATTTAAGCGATCCTAGTGACTCACCTCCTCTTCGCAGAATCCTACAGTGCGTAGCTTCGGTTCACCCTAACTCAGAGGGCTCAGCGGTGTGGCAACCTCTGTGCGCATGTCTAGGAATGGTTTCGATGGGAGCTTGGTATTTAAGCAGTCCGCGTGACTCACCTCCTCTCCATTCGAATCCTACCTGGTGCTTAGCTTTGGTTCACCCTGACCAAAGAGGGCTCGGTCATAGGCTAAACCTAATGACTAAAACCCGAAAGGGAACTAGCCATGTTTTGAAAAAAAAAATAGAGAACAAAACAACAAACCCTAATTTGCAAACTATCAAAAAAAAATACCTTGATTTTGAAAAATTACAAAATTGCCCCTAACTTACAAAATGACCAAAATGACCCTGGTTTTCGAAAATTCCTGCAACATCACCATTTTGGAAAATAAAACTCTCTCTCAAAAAAAAAAGAGAACCCTCAAAGTTTTACAACTTTTGAAATATCCCTAACTTATTAAAATTTTCAAATTTACCCTGGTTTTGGAAAATTACCGAAATACCCCTGAGGTTAAAAATTAAGAAATACCCTGATTTTAAAATTTTCCAAATTACCTCAGGATTTTGAAATTACCAAAATACTTTTTGACGAAATCACCGAGGAACTCTTCCCTTTTGAAAATTACGAAAATGTCCCTGTAGGACAAAATTACGAAAATACCCCTGGGTAGTGGAAAAACAACAACAATGAAAACTACAACATTTCTCTGAATGAACGAAAGTTCATAATTGGTTGATGAATGTGAACGTGACTTTCTGAATAGTGAATTTGAGTTGAGAACTTTGTTTGATCGAAAGAACCACTTTTAAACATCTCTTTTCATAAAACTGTTTGCGGTTAATAAGTGGAACAAAAAAAAATTTCTGATGCATAAAACTTTTTAATCAGATTAAATCGCGACGTTAGAAATGAGTTCTAGGGGACGTGAACCTAGAGAATGTGCCTAGGAAGTGTGATAGTTCTTTAAGATCGAGTGCGTGACAATAGCATAGTGGGGTGAGTTAGACCGCACGATTATTCGTTAGTAAGTAATTTTCGAGGACGAAATTATTTTAAGGGGGTAGAAGCAGTAACATCCACGAAAATGGCCTATGCATTTTCGGTTTAATTGTACTGAAATGACAAGTCTTAAGCACTATGAATAAATTTTTGGTATTTTTGGAATTCTAGAAATGCATAGAAATGGAAATGAACATTTTGGAAACACGAACATTTTGGAAACTCGAACATTTTGAAACTTGAACATTTCGGAAACGGAAATGTAAGAAAATGGTCAAGAAACAGAGCCGATCGAAAATTTTAGGAAACTTAGAAATGATGCGAAATGTCAAATTTTAAAGTTCAAAATAGGAAATAAGGGCTAGAAGGCCTTAAAAGAAAAAGTTGGAGAAGTTTGACACACAAACAGACTTGGAAAAGTGGCTGGAGATGCCACTTAGGGCCTAAGGAAGTGGCGTCACATGCAGGAAATAGGCCTGGTTCGAGTCACTTGAGAAACAAATAAATAAGTTTTATTTTTGCTTCCTGGAAAATTTGAGGTGGACGGCATGGGTTTCTAGAAAAGGAAGAGTTTTATTTGCATAAATATGTGAATAATAAGTGATAAATAAAGGATTTTCTTTTAAGAAAATTGAGGAGATAATTGATGGATTAAAGGCTTTTATCTTTTAAATAAAAGAGATAATATTATCAAAAGAGGAGTGGTGGCCAAGTAAGGGACTCCTAGGGTGATAATTTCGGCTATAAAAAGGAGGCGGGAGGGCTACTCATCAACGTTTGCTTTCTCTTCCTCTGTGCGTAAATTTTCCTAGCTCTCTCCCCTCTCTGCCGAATTTTTCTTTAAGCAAAATCCATCTCCTCTTCTTCTATTTTCTTCTCTGTTTCTACTGTCAAAGCCGAATCTTTGTTGATTCTAAGTAAAGGAGCAATCAACTACGACATCTAAAGGGGTCTACAACTGTCGAATATAAGGATCAAGGATCTAAGGTAAGATAAATTTATTTGATTAAAGGTTATGATGTATATGTTAGATTAAATCTAACATGAAGATTTCGATGACATATAGGGCAAGGAATCCTCTCTTGATTTGGAAAGCGTAAGGTAAGTACATAGATCTAATCGGCCAAGGCTTATTTTTGGTATTTAGAATTATTTTTCATTGATCCAAAAGTCAGAAACTGACAAAATTACATGATTTAGTGTTAGCCGATTTCAAGGAAAAGGGATACTAGTAATTTTTGGGAACTTGATCAATCCAATCGGCAAACAAGGTAAGTATTAGTAATACCATTCCTATTGGGATTTGGTTTTAAAATCGAAAAGGTTATTAATGTGTTTTTGTATGATGGGCGAATATAGGAATTAATGAGATCTAAACTTTAGATCGGTAGATCGTTCTTCGGGATTTGGGAATCTATTAAGCCAATCAGTGTGTGTACTCACACTAACTTTCAATATATCATATGGCAATTATTTTAATATATGAATATGCATAAGAATGTGAATGTGGCTAAGTACCACAAATGTGGTAAGAGTACCCAGGTACGTTTCCTACTTTCGATAGGATTACGAATATGTTATATTGTTAACATGTGAATAATGAGAAATTAAGTATGTTATGCATGATATAAAAATTTATGGGGCATTCGGGATATATGAGAAAGGGAAGAAGGTGTTGACTTGGTCTCACCAACGGAATATGGTGACTACGGTCACAAAATTTGAATATGGTAACCGGTTACATTATCCGAATTTGGTAAACCGGTTACATTATTTGAATATGGTGTCTAATGACACAAATTATATGGGCGATGAGCACGTCGATCGCAATGATCGCCTTCGATGGGTGTGTAGCGGATGGAGGGTTGACTTAGTAGTCCCACGGTGTACCGGCAGTACGGGTGGTGTGTAGCGGATGGACCATTAGGCTTGGGTTTGGGTTGCATCATTTATTTTATATGAACATGAACTTGATACGAACTTATATGCCTGATTTGTTGAAGGTTAATGTTGTGTACACATTGAGTCTGTTGACTCACCCCGTTGTGGGAACTATTTTCAGGTGATGAACAGTGACGGACCGGGACGGTAGACCTTGAGGTGGCCATGCTTCATTTGAAGACTTTATTTAGAATTTGGACTTTATATTTTCTAAGTACATTTAATTTTATTTTGGGCTTATTTGATGTAATAAGGCCATAAGGCCCAAGTGGATTTTCTTTATTTCTGCTTTATTTTTAATTATTTTGTTACAAACGATTGTTGGATTAAATTTTAAGTGAAATATATTTTTATAAACCTAAAGAAAATTATTTTGTCACCTTAATAAAATTGGATTTTTAAATTAGTTAAATGGGTTTCCCAACCTAAGCCCAATCCAAAACAATATTTCCTAAAATTTTACAAATTTTCTCTAAGTAATGAAGAATTCGAAAACCGGTTTACTTAAGGAACATACCAGATCCGGTCCAGGCTCGTGGGCCGGGTGTGGGGTGTTTCAGAGGTCGTACGGTGGTGACGTGGCGTGGGCTGGCTTGCTGTTGCTTGTGAAGGCTCACGCGTGGCGTGCGCGTGGTGACGCGCGTGGAGGTACACGCGCGGCGCTGGAAGCCTCTGGAATTCTCTAGGGTTTCTGTCTTGTTGAAACTGTTTGGGCCGTTCGGCATTGGGCTTGTTTGGGCTAGGTCTGATTTGGGTTAATGTTTTAGTATTTGGGCCACTAGGAACTTTGGGCCTTCTATTTTATTCATTTTTTTTTGTAAATTTGAACTGCTGATGGACTTTATTATTATTATTATTTTTAATGGTTAATGGGCCTCGGGCATAAATGGGTTCTTACAAAAATTATGTACCAAAATGGTACATGTAGGGTGGTGCCGCCTATGGCAGAGACGTGACCACCCTACTCTGTCATTTTCTGCCACATTCTGTTAAAAAAAAAGAAAACAGTGTTACAAAAAAAACTGTTAAAAAAAATAAAATAGGGAGGAGGGTGTGCCAGAGGCGGCACCAAAGGAGGCTGTGGCAGAGGCGACACCAGGCGACGGGACAACTCTATGCAGCAGCAAATTTGTCCCTTTGCTCAGATTTGGGGACCTTAAATGGTCCCCAATGCCATTTTCATGGCCATGCGAGAGAAGAAGAGGAAAGGAGAAGAAGAAGAAGAAGAGAAGAAGAAGAAGGAGGAGGAGGAGGACGGCGCCGGAAAAAAAAGAAAGAGAGAAAGAAAATAGAGAAGAGAAAGGAAAAAGAAATAGAAGAAAAAAAAGAAAGAGAGAAAGAAAATAGAGAAAGAAAATAGAGAAGAGAAAGGAGAAAGAAAGAGAGAAAGAAAATAGAGAAGAGAAAGGAGAAAGAAAGAGAAGAAAAAAAAAGAAAAAAAAGAAAGAAAATAGAGAAGAGAAAGGAGAAAGAAATAGAAGAAAGAAAAAAGAAAAAAAGAAGGTATAATTTTTTTTAAAATAATGTTTTAAATTTTTTTTTGTTAGTTTAGTTATTAAACAAATTGTTAGTTATCATTAGGTTTTTTTGTTTTTTTGTTATTATTAAACAAATTGCTATTTTGTTATTATTTTTTTATTTTGTTATTATTATATATTGATTATTATTATTATTTTTTGTTAGTTTATATACCATCTCAAAATAATATTATAATTATATAGAAATTAAATAAAGAAATTTTACTTCCATAATATAGGTCTTTTGGCATGCATCATTTAAGTTTTGAAATTTTAGTAAAAAAGTAATTATTGTTAGTTTAGTTAGTGTTATTGTTAGTAAAAAACTAATATTATTATTGTTAAAAACCATAATTATTAATATTGTTAGTTAGTATTATTGTTAGTAAAAAATCCTAATTATTATTTTAGTTAGTATTATTGTTGGTAAAAAACTATTATTATTATTATTATTATTATTGTTAGTCATTATTATTGTTAGTAACTATTGATATTGTTAGTTAAAAACCCTAATTATTATTTTAGTCAGTATTATTGTTGTTATTAAGAAACCCTAAATATTATTATTATTATTATTATTGTTATTTATTAATATTATTAGTAAAAAAACCCTAATTATTATTTTAGTTAGTATTATTATTAATATTGTTAGTAAAAACCCTAATTATTATTATTATTATTGTTAGTTATTAATATTATTAGTAAAAAACTCTAATAATTATTTTAGTCAGTAGTATTATTATTATTGTTAGTAAAAAACCCTAATTATTATTTTAGTTAGTATTATTATTAATATTGTTAGTAAAAAACCCTAATTATTATTATTATTGTTAGTTATTAATATTGTTAGTAAAAAACCCTAATTATTATTATTATTGTTAGTTATTAATATTGTTAGTAAAAAATCCTTATTATTATTTTAGTTAGTATTATTATTAATATTGTTAGTAAAAAACCCTAATTATTATTTTAGTTAGTATTATTATTATTATTGTTATTAAGAAACCCTAAATATTATTATTATTATTATTATTATTGTTAGTCACTATTAATATTGTTAGTAAAAAACCCTAATTATTATTTTTATTATGTGTCGTTTATGTTTGTATAAATAATAAAAAATTTGTATTTATTATGTGCCGTTTATGTTATGTTTTTGTTATATTATTTTTATTAGCATGTTATTTTTAGTAATTTAATATAAATTTCTTGTTTTTTATGTAGGTAAAAAATTAAATATTTGAGACGGCAATGGCTCCATTGATTAGTAAAGTTCCTCACATATCTGACGCAGCTAATAATACGGTAATGTATCGTTATTTATTAATCACAGGCTATATTAAAAAAATAGCAACATAATTTAGGGAAATAAATTATGTTATTATAATTATTTTTTGTGATTTAACACTGTCAGGGCTCGTACCGTGTATTAAGGGGTCGAGTGAATGGCTTAGGAAATCCCCCGGATGAACGACTGATGCCCTACTTAGAGCAAGCTGGATTCGGGTTAGCAGCACTGATCCAGACGTTTGATCTGCGGTATGATTTAATATCCACACTAGTCGAGCGTTGGCGCCCGGAGACCCACACTTTTCATTTCCCGTGGAGAGTGCATGCGATTACTCAGAGGATGTTGCGGTGCAACTTGGGCTCCCAATCGACGGGAGTCCCGTAACGGGCGTCAGTGCGATAGCTGACTCATTTGCACTTTGTCAGAGCCTACTAAGAGTCTCGTACGGCAATGATGAGGAAAATATTTCGGGCTTGAAATTTACATGGCTGAAAGCGAGGTATGAACACTTATCGCCTAATGCCATCTGAAGTCGAGTTGATGTGTATTTGCTCGAGCATGCATTATGCACATCATAGGGGTGTACTTGATGCCCGATGCAAACAATAATAGGGTTCATATTATGTACTTACCTCTATTAGCTGATTTGAGAAATGCTCGCTCTTATAGTTGGGGCTCCGCAGTTCTTGCAATGTTGTACCGTGAGCTTTGTCGGATGACAAAGCCAGCTGCCGTAGACATAGGCGGATGCCTTACATTATTGCAGTCATGGACTCTTTATCGGATGCCATTCTTGGCATCAGTTAGTCACCAACCATACGTATATCCACTAGTTAATAGGTGATAAAATATAACTTGTTATTAATTGACAATTTCTTTATATTGATACTATTGTAACGATACTATATTGACTTGAAATTTGTTTTTGTAGAAGGAGTATTTATCCGGGTATCGGGAGGTCATACACTGTCCCGATATATCGGCTTATGATTGAACAACAAGCCGGGGAAGGGGTAAGCGATTCCAATATTTGTGACATGTTACTTTGTATATCTTACTCACACCGTGTTAAATTTTAACAATGTTATTAATCGTATAGTTTATATGGATGCCATATCGTAGACCAGAAGTTGCAGCCATTATACCCTCGTCTGCCTACATTCACTCTCATATGTGGTGCACTAACGCACCAATTATCAATTTCAATGTAGTCGAGTGGTACCATGGGGATCGAGTGCTGTGACGGTTTGGTTGCATCCAATTTATCCCGGATTCGCCATGCGAGGTGGGAGAGGTTCATTGCATGAACAAGAGAGGGAAACAGGGATTGCATTGGGGGTTAAGCACCGGAGATTTATTGTGGTGTGGAATGATCGGATGACTCGAATACCTCAGATGGATATGTCTTCCGATTTGCAACCTCTATTAGAGTACATAAAATGGTACTCTAGTATGGGAAAGCCATATATACTTGGAGGGCAGTTGACTGTAGTCCCCCCACACATGCAACGACATGGGGCATACGAGCCAGTGGCCGATATGGAGGCCGAGCCAGCGGCAGATCCTGATCCCGAGCCAGAGCCTGAGCAATCACATTCACATTCGGATGCACTTCGTATCATCCAGATGTGCCGGGCAATGACTACTTTCCGGGCTCGTCAGAGGGTGGATACCATTACGGGTTTGATATATTTGGATCGTACCCACCACAGTACAGCACTCTCGGCTCGTATCCACTGCAGTACATTAGACCTCCTGGGTCGTATCCACTGCATCATAGCACTCCTTCCGGCTCAAGTTCATCGATGCCATTCGAGCCACATGATTTTTCTGCCATGTTTAGCACACCCCCACCTGGGCCTGAAAAGGATGTTGGTCGTCGCGAGCACCCACAACGTGAACGTCGACCTCCGCAGAAGTATACCCTTAGGACCACACCATCGAACCATCAATTTTAGGTGTTTCTTGCGGTTTTGATATTACTCTAGTTTGTATTTTTTTATATTCAATGTTTGTACTTTTTTGTATAAATTTAATTTGATTAATTAGAACTTTAAAATTTGTAACAAAATTTGACCATAACGCAGAGTAGATTAATTTGGAGATTATAACATTAAAACACTAATACACATTACAACTGTAATAACCCAAATTTCAGCGATGTCGAAAATAGTGGTTCAAAATCTCGATTAATCGATTAATCAAAATCTCGGTGTTATAAACCGAGCCATAAATATTATTAAAAAAGCATGTAAATGATGTACTTTTTTATATAAATTAAATACATTACAACATAAGCTCAATTCCCACTCGATCGTGACAATTGTCCAACATGATAGTGTCACTGCGGGCATTTACTTCGATTATGACCACCTAACCTGCATAATCCACAACGCTTACCGTCAGATTTCTCCCTAATGTCCATTTCATTATGGATTCTGGATGATTGCGGACGACCTCTCGGATTCCTGCGTAGCGCTCTGTCTGGGACAAGCTCGAAAGTCGTCCGAGGCACCTCCCACGTAGACAGGTCAGGCAGGACGGGAAACTCATTTTCCCAGACACGCAACGTGCGCTCGAGTGTGTACACATCATCGACAAATTATTCAACATTAAGGTTCACTTTAGCACACGCTGCCACGACATGTGCACACGGATAATGAAGTGTTTGGAACCTCCTACATTCGCACCGTCTATTCCGGAGATCAACTCCATAGGACCTAGGTGGTATACCGGGTCGACGACCGATGGACTCCGTAACTCAAAAAGTTTCCAGGCGTCGTGAATATATTTCTACAGTCATCGACCTCGCAATCCGACGGTTTGCAATCAATACATCCCTGACATATTCGACAAACACGTATCCCGCCTCCATCTGGTTGACTTGTTGTTCACCCATTCTTGGCATCAAGGTTGCCAACCTGTAGAATGTAGCCGAGAAGACAGATGAAATCGAAAGATGTCGTATTTTCAACAACACAGCATTGACCCCCTCCACCAAGTTTGTAGTCATTTGACCATAACGAAAGCCCTCGTCAAAACTTTAAGCCCATTGCCACGGCTCCATTGTACCCAACCACTGTAAAAAAGATGTGTTCGTTTGACCTTCCATGTCACTCTCAAGTCGAGTCATTCTTTGGTGAAAAATATGTGGCTCTAACTCGTACGCTGTATATGTATTAAGAAAAGATAAGTTACAGTAACTGAATAACATAAAACATTAAAACTTATATTGAAAAGATAGGGTTATCCTTTACCCATTTTCACCACTTGTCTCTTCCAGTCTGCATTCTTATAATCTCGAAGAAAGTTAGCCGCAATGTGATGGATGCAGTAAACAGATCTCCATGGCACACCGGAACGCCTAATTGCGGCAATTAATCATTTCCCTCTATCGGAGATGATGCAAATATTATCATTGCTAATAACATACCTTCGCAGGTTGGTAATGAAGAATTCTCAGGATTCCAAGTTCTCCTTATCTACGATGGCAAATGCTATCGGAAACATGTTCCTATTGTCGTCTTGAGCAACCGCAATAAGTAGGATCTGTGTATATTTTCCATATAGCCAGGTTCCATCCACTTGCACAAACGGCTTGCAGTGTGGAAATGCCCGCACACATGGATCAAACGTCTAGAACATCCGATGAAAAATTCTTTTCCTCGACTGTAATTGGTCATCCGGGCCGTAATAAGGTCGTGTCTGTAACTCAATCACAGTCCCCGGTACGTACTCCCGCATAGCAGCTATCCATCCCTGTAGCTCGTTATACGACGAATCGTAATCCCCATACAATCGCTCAATTGCCATCTGTTTAGCTATCCACGCCTTTCGATATGATACTCGATATTGGAATCGTGCTTGTATTTCAGCAATCAGTACCGAAACTTTAATGGTCGGCATGTCCTTCACCATTGGCATGATACACCTACAGATAGTTTTGGAATCAAGTTTTCGATAATCTCCTGTCATACGTGTCGATGTACATGTGTGAGGTCCAACCAATTTTCGTATCTCCCACATCTGCGAATTTTGAATGAATGCAGCTCGTACCCGCCAATTGCAGCCTTCCGCTGCCTTCCAACACTCCCCAATATATACCGTCGGTTTAGACACTGCGACTTTGTAATCCTCTGATATATTCATGCTATACCGTTTAATAGCAAATACGCACTCTTCTTTACTTTTGAATCTCTAGCCTACGAATAACTCCTCATGATCGTAATTACGGCCCACCGTGAGCGGGAAGTATTTCGTGGTACTCAGAACTCACTACATCGCGCCGCATCGGGCTCTATGAGCGACATGTGTGGCCCAAGATTATTGTGTATCATAATACATCGCATCTGGTTCCCGACTGAAGACGCGTTAATGTTTCCATCGTCATTCACATCTTCATCGTCAATATTATTAGGTATATCATCCACATCGGGATCACTGTCACTGTCGACCTCTTGCTCACAATGATCACTACTATCGTATCCATCATCACCAACCACATCAATATCGGGTGTAATATTAAGATCGATATCGATCCCATGTATAGTCGATTCACTATCAACGTATGATATTGGAGGCACCATGCACGGTTCTTGAGCTCCATGTTCTTCACCATATGCATTGATGTCTTCATTTTGCTCAATACCGGCTAACTCAGCAAATAAGTGAATCGATGCATTTTTGTTACTCCCATTCCCATTCCCACAGTAAAGAGCGATCATTGTCTCCACGTCTTCGTCATCTACAAGTTCCATTTCGGTGAATTTGATCGGATCTGTCAAAACTGGAAACTTGTAGAAAATTCTCGAAATCCTTCTCCCACAACGTCTAACAATTTTTGCGTTAATCCTTCCCTTCATATCATCCAACGAGACATTTCTATTAAATCTCATTGCTATTTGTTGCTGACATTCAAATATGCATCCAACGGTTGTTGTCAAGATGATTCCATCGAAATAAACGCATACGAAAAACTGATCATCTATCTTCAATATTCAATCTGTTAAAAAATAAACAAAATTTCTCAAAACAATTTCGAACAGTAAATAAATTACTTAAATAAAAAAAATTAATGTTTCAATATGCAATTTTTTTCATTCTTAAGCTCATACTATTTCAGTTATCATTTTGTACATGAACACCATTTACCTTTACATTTAACCACTTAAAATCAGTTCTACGTTTTCTTCCATCTCCGATCTTGTATCTTCATCTGGGAATACTGTACAATCCAATTTAGAAATTCTTGATTCTCTTCATATTCATCTTCTACAATCCAATTTGGAAATTCCTCGGGATCTTCTTTCTCTTCAATCTTTATAACGGGTATTGAATTTAGAAATTCTCTTGGTAATTTCCTAACATCTAGTTTATCCATCCATGGTATGTCAAACACACTTTGCTTCCCAGTCAACTTCCGTGAGCCTATACTTTGCCGCACTGTTTTCCTAGCTCCATAAGAGATTATAAACTTCACAAAGCATATAACTAGATTCCAATAGGTTCGTGGTACCAATGTCTTCCAAAGTTCGTCTAAAATGATTTGATGGTCCCGTTCTATTAATGTCCCTCTAAGGGTTAAGTATTGCACTTTATTCTTCCTAATCATTTCATGACCATTCCACAACACTTCTTGCATCTTTTTATTTACGGTAATAAGGTGTTGAACAATGTCTTCTTGTGGTTTCATTCTGTAATCTTGCACTTCTCTCATCATCTTATCAACTTTCTCCCTTTGTGCTGAAGTTATTATCTCATCAAGCAATACCAAATATGTTGCCATTTCTAACAATATCTATAGCAGAAATATTTTCAATTTTTATCACTAATTAACAATTACTTTATAATAGTTTTACTAATATAAAAACTTTCAAATATATTAAAAAATTTAAAACATAACATTCACAATAAACAAATAATTAATATAAACACAAAACTTACTAACAAATCAAAATAAACAAACAAAATAGCTTTAAAACAAAACATAAAAATAACAAAAATAATAATTAGGGTTTTTTACTAACAATATTAATAATACTAACTAAAATAATAATTAGGGTTTTACTAACAATAATAGTTAACAATAATAATAATAATAATAATAATAGTTTCTTTTACTAACAGTAATATTAACTAAAATAATAATTACGGTTTTACTAACAATAATAGTTAACAACAATAATAATAATAGTTTTTTTTACTAATAATAATAATAATAATAATAATAATAATAATAATAATAATTAGGGTTTTTACTAATCTTAATAACTAACACAATAATAATAATAATAATAATTAGGATTTTTTTACTAACAATACTAATAATACTAACTAAAATAATAATTAGGGTTTTACTAACAATAATAGTTAACAATAATAATAACAATAATAATAGTTTCTTTTACTAACAATAATACTAACTAAAATAATAATTACGGTTTTACTAACAATAATAGTTAACAGTAATAATAATAATAATAGTATTTTTTACTAACAATATTAATAACTAACAATAATAATAATAATTAGGGTTTTTACTAATCCTAATAACGAACACAATAATAATAATAATAATAGTTTTTTACTAAAAATAATACTAGCTAACAATAATAATTAGGGTTTTACTAAAAATAATAACTAACAATAATATAGTGTAAAAACTAACAATCATACTAACTAATATAATAATTAGGGTTTTAACTAATCCTAATAACTATAAATAAGAATAACCAAACCCTAAAAACTAACAATAATAATACTAACTAAAATAATAATTAGGGTTTTTACTAATCTTAATAACTAACAATAATAACTAAACTATCAACAAAAAACAGTGAAAAACATACAAAAAAAAACATGATAATCCATTATTTATAAAATAAATACCTTATTTTTTCTATTTTTTATTCTTCTCTATCTTTCTCCTTTCTCTTCTCTATTTTCTTTCTCTCCTTCGTTTTTTCCGGCGCCGTCCTCTTTCTTTTTCTTCTTCTTCTTCTTCTTCTCTCGCAGGTGGCAATGAAAATGAAATTGGGGACTTTAAATGGTCCCCAAAGCTGAGCAAACGGACAAATTTTTGTTGGATGGATGTGTCCTGTCGACTGGTGCCGCCTCTGGCACAGCCACAACTGGTGCCGCCTCTGCCACAGCCTCCTTTGGTGCCGCCTCTAGCACACCCTCCTCCCTATTTTTTTTAACAGTTTTTTTTTGTAACAGTGTTTTTTTTAACAGAATGTGGCAGAAAATGGCAGAGTAGGGTGGTCACGCCTCTGCCATAGGCGACACCACCCTACATGTATCATTTTGGTACATAAATTTTTTTATGTACTATTTTGGTTATTATTTTTATTTTGGACTATTTAGGTAAAAAACCCGTTATATGTAGTTAAGGGTTAACCCTAGTATGCTAAATACGACATATATGCTAAAAAAATTAATTAGTTAAATAAGTTGATTTTTTGAAAATTTAGGGAAATATATTATTTTTGAAGAGAGAGTGTGAAAGCACAAATTGTTAAATTTTAGTGGTTTTGTCCTTGAGTTCTAAATTCGATTCTTCTTTTACATACATTTTTATTTTTCGTTTCATGTTGTTTTAAGTTATTATTATTATTTTTAATTAATATTTTAAATAAATTGTTTTAAAATTTTTATTTTTAATTAATAACTTTTTTATAAAATCAAATAATATTATAAATATCATTATTCTTAGTAAATATAATTTTTATATGTGTAATATTTATTTTTCAATCCATATCATGAGTGTAGTAAATTTTAGTATTATATATTTTTATATGTGTATTTAAAATATTTCATATATAAACATAATGATATTTGAAATAATTAATTGAAATATTTCATATATGAGAATATTTAAAATATCATATCCACAATATAAATGGAAAACAATAACTTTTGAAATATTTTAAATATAAAAATAATAATTATATTTAAAATAATTATTTCAATTTATAATATTAGTTGGAAATTTGAGTTGAGTGAAGTGGATTGGGCGGTCTCACCTTTTTTTCTTCCTTATATGACTTTTGGCTGTATTTGGTTTCTTATTAATTTCATCTGCAAATACGTTCATGCATGGTCATTGACCACTTAAGGGGTGTCTGGTATTATTAGGAAACTCTCTTCAATTTTCTATTAAAAATCTCTTTAAATTAACTGTGCATCTATGGTTGTTTCACTCCTAACTACTAATTTGATTCATTCTTTTAACTGATTATTTTGAAAACTATCAATTAAAATTAATTGCTTAACAACTAATTAATAAAGCAAATTTTTTAGTTCAAAAAGTCGTTTAAACATCGACTGATAGGTTTTTAATTACCAATTAATTGTCAAACTTATACCCACAAAAGCGATATTTATTGGTTGAGATATTTGTGAAAGTGGCAGCTAAATATTTCAATTTAATCCCTTTTGAATAAAATAACTGCAATTTAGACTCTTTCGAAAGTTAAATATCCAACTAAAACGGTAAAACTACGTTAATATAACCATTTTTAACTCCATCGTAGTTCCTGGCTTTTGCCCCGCAATTTGCGTTACAAAGGAGACGTATTCTTTTTTATTTTTAAAACAGCCTTAAGGAACTAATATTATAACGGAGGGACGAAGTCATTAGACATTTTGACGTGTCGAGCTGTGATAAGGGGATGGGTAATTCCCAATCAGAGGCATAGGCCATCTCTATTTGATGGTTGTCCTTCGATGTGCCTGACTTTTTGAAGGCTGACTTTTCACAAGTGATTAGCGGTCACCGGCCTCTTTAAATTAATTTTAAACTTTGATGTATTACACGGTATATAATTTAAAGTCAATCAACTTAAATTAAAATTTTTAATAATATATGATTATTTAATTTATTTACAATGCATAAAATTATATCTAATATTTTTTTAACAATTTTATTATAGGTTCTGATTATATTTGTTTTTTTACACAATGATTAAAATTATTCCTAGCTCATTCCCAATCCATAAATAGAAAAATAATACATTTCCGCTCACTCGAACCTATATCCTTCTACATTAATAATAATGTCTATACCAATTAAATCTTTTTAAACATTAATCAAACACTCCACTGAATCCAACATTATCAATATAAATAATATCACTTTTGTTTGTTTGAAGGAGGAGTCAGCTGGAGTTAAATTAAGTTATTAAAAGAATTACTTTATTGAAGGTTTGTCTAGTAGAAGGCTCCAAATGAATGTGCTATAACCACCCTTGACTGAGTGGGGTCATTGCATTCCCATTTCAAAGTTGGAACTGGTAAATTTGATTAATAATTATGGGGGCTTTTCCGATGGTATAAAGGCCATCCACGTGTACATATGTAATTAAACGTTGACGGAGACGGGGTCAGCCAGTCAGGCATGACCAAGTTGTTGGATCATGTCATCTTGCCTTAGGGTGCTAAAAGTTTGGCCTCACTGGAATTCGACAAAATTTTAAACGTCGCCTGAGAGATTCGAACTCTCGCGGGGAAACCCCATGTACTTAGCAGGCACACGCCTTAACCACTCGGCCAAAGCGACGAATACAATCAAAAATTTAAATAAAAAGTTTAAAGTCTTAACAATGAAATGAAATAGCATGAAAATTAAACAGATACATCCGGGAAGTAAAGTTACTTATTTAGCCAAAGAAAACCAAGATGAAGTCAAGTATTTAGTTGTAATACAATAATATTAGCTACCAATAAAGGGATTGTGTACAGTTTGGCCCTTCAACTAGTAAATTAATTTAATGTGACACGTTTGTCTTAAAAAGAAATGTTGATTGTGATACTTTCATTATCATTTAGCCTATGGTATATGAGGGTAGACAAGTCAAATAAAATGGATTATGTGACTGTCATAGCTCTTCCCGGGTTGCACACGTAATCGACTTGATCCAAATTTTAAGTAATAAAAATTTTGAATTAGATTCTAGATAAAAACTAACCTACTGGGTTAGATTCATTTATTTAATAAAATAACATTAAATTTAATTTTAAATTAAAGATTTATATTCGATCATTCTTTTGTCACTCGAATCAAATATAAATAGTTAAATTTAACTTGTGAATTCAAGGTTATTTTCTTTATAAATAAACTTGAATAGCATATATGTAAATCCAGCATAGCTTTACGTGTTGATAACTCAAAATTGGTGACCAATAGCCACCAAATTCAAATGGGTTACGGAGGAGGAAGCAATGACCTTATTATCAATCTCTATTGAAGTGGTCAAGAAAGTATATATTAAAGCAATTGTGTTTAAATATTACACAAAAATAGGTTACTCGGGGTGAATTATTTTTATATAAAAATAAATTTTTAATTAAACAATCATTCTTATTATGTAACTTGTATCATAGTATAGTGCTAGATGTGCTCATCAGAAGGGGAAGAGATTGTTGAAGGATCATAGTGTTATATTTGCTGATTATTATTGATGGTGATAGAAATGGGTATCACATTAATTAATCAAATATATTACATATTTTTAAAATATAAATACCTTATTGAATGATTTGCAAGAATTCGGAGGGACTTTATCCCTTTAAAAAGTTTAAAAGGGAAAACAAAAGTAAAGAGTATGGTCAAATAATGAAAAAGTATATATTCTTCTCCATCTTTTCTTCATTCATTATGTAAGAACTTTATTCTATTCCTTCCATTTGTAATTTCTTTTTATCAATTTGTTTGCACGACTGCTATTATTATTTTTTTTTATAAATTAAAACTATATTGATTGTGGAATAAATGGCATGTTTAATGAGACATGTTCTGGAAGGGAATTGCATGCATTTTCATTGTGAGAATCGTATGCATCGCTATAGCCCTTGAGCTATCAAAGCAGAGATGGAACATTCATTTTCTTTTCTTTTCTTTTCTTTTTTATGAAAAAAGATGGAACATTCATCTGTTCTTATGAAAAAAGATGGAACATTCTTGACGAGTGGATTGCGTGAGAATGAAATTCTTTGCTTCAAAAGGTAGCACGGCTACGCTTTTTGCCATGAAATATTAGCCAACGGCCTATGCCAGGAATTCTTGCACTCCCATTCACCCACGCTGCCAAATTGGGAGAAGTACTACATATACCACCCCTCCAACCCCCTTAATTTTGTATATACATATATTCAATATTTTACAAAAATAAAGATAAATTTTAATTTTCCAAAATAAATATTACTTATTCAAATAATTTAATTAACTAAATTAATTTCTCAATTAAATAAATTTTTTAACTCAATTCTAATTCCGTTAAAGTCATAACAACTTAACCGTAAAAGAATCTATAAGAAAATTAATTCTCAAGTCATTTTTGTACTTAACGAGAATGCATTCTTTTGTGAATGTGATCAATTTCTCTTACTTCAACATTTTCATTCATTTCTATTAATTTCTATCAAATTGGTTCTACATGCAATTCATTTATGATTTCAACAAGCTATCAGAGGGATTGATTGGACATATATAATTATGGCTCAAATAATTTATAATTAAGTTCTAACTTTTTGCCTATTAATTATAAACTTATTTAGTAACTGTTGAACTAGCTTTATTTGATAAATTCTTTTGATATAACAAACAAAAACATCTTTAAATAAAAAAATTGTTTTTGAACAAAGAAATCAAAGTATGAATAATATTTCAAAACTTCCAAACATCTTAGAAAATGCTTTAAACACTTAGAATATTTTTGACAAAGTTCTGAAAATGAATTTAAACTCTTCAACTTAATTAAAGCAATTTCAAATCAGTTTTAAAACTACTCCCTACAAGAAGTATTGATGTTTCCCAAAATGTATCGGTACTTGTACAATTTTATTGATATCAAATCTACTCTTTATTTTGAATAAAAAATTGAATACAAACAATAAGTATCGATACCTTCAAAATTATATCGATACCGATTGAATTTTATTGATACCAAAAATTTATATCGATACTAATTTTGCATTATGTTTTTCATGATCTTTCAAAATTGACAAAAAAAGTATCGGTACCTATCAAAATATATCGGTACCTTTTACCGGGTATCGATAAATCATCTTTTGGTATCGTTGGCAACTAACTTTAACGGTCACTGAATCAGACATTAAATGCTATTGGTATCAATACTTGTACAAAAAGTATCGATACTTTTTATTGTAGGTGAATTTAATGATATGGTATTTTCATCCCAACGACTCTATTTATTTTCTCAACAACCACAACGGTTGGAAATGATTTACAGGGTATAAATACCAAATTCTAAAGGTCCTACAACAAGAAGAAAGAATATTCAAGCTTAAATATCAATCAAAACAACCTTTTTGCCATATATTTACATACTTTTCTTTCAAACATTTGTGAGCCTTATTTGCATTCTTTTGCTCAAGTGTTATTCATTGTAATTGAGTTTAATTTGCAAACACATCAATCTTGTAAGGATTATTTCTTTGTTTGCTTCTTTGTATCTCTTTGAGAGGAGTTGTGTCTTAAGATTTGGGAAGAAATGTTAAATGTTAAAGGAGTTGTAAGTTTAAACCTTATCTTCAAAGGTTGAACAAATTAGTGAATTTGGGAAAATACTTAGTTGTGGAAAGCTAAGGTAGTGGAGTAGGCAATTGGGGCCGAACCACTCTAAATTCTTGTGTTCATTTTATATCTTTTCTCTTTAGCATCCACAAAATTTTTTAAAAGCTAATTCACCCCTTCTTGACATTTTCGGTTTGATCAATTGAGCTAACAATTGGTATTAGAGCTAGTCTCTAAAAGACAATCTAATAACCAAGAGAATATCCTCGAGGTAGCTCAACTTTTTCCTATTCAAACCACACAAGATGACGTCTACTTTCGGCTCCATTTTTCTTAGCAAGTCTCAATCCATTTCTAAACCTCATTACTTCTATGGCACTGATTATTCTTATTTGAAGACTAGAATGATGTTGTTCATCCAATGATCTCGTCGTATGGGACATCATCATGGATGGTCCATCCATACCTCTCAAGCATGAAAGAGAGCTCTTAGTTCCAAAAAGCAAGAAGGAATGAAACGAGGAAGATAGGAGAAGCATAAAACTCAACGCTAGAGCCATGTACTCTCTCTTTTGTGCACTTGGTCCAGAAGAATATAATAGGGTATCATCATGTTCCAATGCTAAAGAAATTTAGGACAAATTGGAGGTCACTCATAAGGTACAAACCAAGTCAAGAAATCAAATGTGAGAACTCAAACGTTATGATGAAGCCCAAGGGAGACATCAAAGATATGTCTGATAGATTCACCATCATCATCAATGAGCTCATATCTTATGGGAAGACCTATTCCAATGAAGAAGTAGTATGGAAAATGCTTAAAAGCTTGCCGATGTTTTGGGATGCCAAAGTTGAAGTAAAAAATTTGGAGACTCTTTCATTAGATGAGTTGATTAGTTCTTTTCTCTCTTATGAATTGAGACTTCAAAGAGGGAATAAAGAAGAAGAAAAAGTTAAAAAGAAGAAGGTTGGTATTGCCCTCAAATCCACAATAGGAGAAGGTGATTCTAGTGACGATGTAGATGAGGATTAAGAGATGACAATGTTTGCTAGATGATTCAAGAGGTTTATGAGATCCAATAGAGGTAAAAAGTTTCAAAAGAAAGAAGGACTCAAACTTGAATCTTCTAAGGAGAAGGAACCAATAATATGCTACGAATGCAAAAAACCAAGACACATCAAGTTTGATTATCCCTAATGGAAGAAGAAGAAGGGATCAAGCAAACTAAAACTTAAGGCTCATGTTGCTACTTGGAGTGATGAGGATTCATCGGATAATGATGATAAATAAGTAGCCAGTGTTTGCCTTATGGCCATCGATGAACCAAAGGTAAATTCTAACTCATCTATTTCAATTTTCCATTCCTTTGATGAGTTACAAGATGCCGATGATGAACTAGGCTTGGAGTTTGAAACTAATGTTTCAAAATATAAGAAAACTATTTCAAATTTAAAAGATGAAAATAGTTCATTCTCTAAGGCCAATCATGAACTTGAAAGTAAAATTCATGACATGAAAACAATCATAAATGATTTTGAGAAAAAAGAAGCAAGACTTGCATAATTTGCTTTCAAAGGTTCATGATGATCATCAAAAGTAACTTAATTTGCTTAAGAGTGAAATAACCCACTTTAACAAAGTTTTACTAGAAAGATTTTTAAGAGGAGAAAGTTCAAAACAAAACTTTGTCAAAACTAGCTTTAATTTCTATAAACATAGAGGTCCCTAAATTTTTTACAAAGGAAAAATTATTAAAAGTGTATGGGTCCCTAAAGGACTCAAATACTCAAGATAAAGACAACCTTTCAAAATGGATACCTAAAAGGACTAAAATTATAGGAACTAATGCTTATGGACCTAAAAGAATTTGGGTACCAAAAATCAAAGTTTAATTCTATGTTTGTAGGAAGATGAGGCATTACTTCAAGGTGGAGGATTCATTCAAAAACTCAAGGTACCTTGATAGTGGATGCTCAAAGAACATGACCGGTGAAAAGATCCACTTCATCAATTTGAAACCACAAAAATGAAGGAGTAGTTACATTTGGTGACAACTCTAAAAGACAAGTATAAGGAAGTAACTCTATTGGTACAAGCTATTCAATTCTTATTGAAAATGTTCTCTATGTCAACGATCTTAAGTATAATCTACTTAGTATTAGCCAATTACGTGATAGTGGTCTTAATGTCATTTTTGAGTCTAATGGATGTAAAATAGTTGACATTATGTCTAATAAGATTATGGTTGTAGGACATAGGATAAAATATATATATATGGTGCATTTAGATGATTTGCATGATTCACTCATATGCCTTGTTAAAAATGAAAATATTCTTTATTATGGTATAGAAAACTAGGACATGCTAGACGAGCATATTGCATAAACTAGCTAAAAATGACCTAGTAAGAGAATTGCCTAAAATTGATTTTGACTTAGATAAAGTTTGCCTAAAAGGATTATTGTATTGATGATGATGATGCATAAATTTTTCAAAATAATGATAAATTTGATAACTCATCAAATGAAAAAATTTAAGAACAAACACAATATGCTCCAAAGGAGCTTACAATAGAGGAAAGGGAAGTCACTCATACAAGAGAGTTCAAATATGTGAAGGATGGTAAGATTTTGGGAGATTCATCCAAAGAGGTAGCTACTAGATATTCTCTTAGAAGAATTATGTTGCATTTATCTCATGTATTGAGCCTCAAATATCAAAGATGCATTAAATGATGAATATTGGACATTGGCTATGCAAGAAGAGTTAAATCAATTTGAGATAAGTAAAGTACGGACCCTAGTTGAAAGACCTTGTAATAAACCTATTATAGGTACTAAATGAGATTTAGGAACAAATTAGATGAGAGTGGTTGTAACAGCCCGATTTAGGTCTAGTCGGAATAGTGGTTTCAGGACTACAAATCTGACGAATTTTTTTTTATTTTTTTATATTTTTATGGTCTACAATTTTATGGAATGAGTTCGTGAAAATTTCGTTCGAAAATTTTGACGTTTGGGCACTCAATTTAGTCAAAAGAACTAAATTGTAAAAAGTGAAAAACTTGAATTCTATATGTTAGAGGTGTCCAATTGCTAAGAGATTTTAAATTAGAGGTCCTTAATTGGTAATTAGACCATTGGTTAAGTTGGTGGACAAAAATGGACATGGTTTGGTATGTTTTCAAAGTTTTTCATTAAGGGCATTTTGGTAATTAGGTAATTAAAATGAATTAAAAAGCAAAATTCAAGCCAAAATTTGTCCATCTTCTTCCTCATGGACGAAATTCACAAGGGGGAAGCCATATCTAGGGTTTGGGCACTTCCAAGCTTGATTGTAAGTCCGTTCTAGCCCCGTTTTTAATGCTCTTTACATTTTTGAAGTCGTTGTAACTCGATCTTTCTATTTCTACCATTAATTTGAAGAGATGTCAAGGTCTAAAATTTTACCCATGTTTAACATGTATGTATTTTGATGTATAATGATAGAAAATGCATGTTTGGTGTATGATAAACGACTTTTGCTAAGTGATTTTCGGTAAAAACGTCAAAAAGTACTTGTTTGTAAAAGTTGTAAAATGTGTGTAAAAGCGTGATTAAATGAAAAATGTGGACTGCTATAAGTATAAAAGAGGATTGGCTAGGATTGGGAATAGAAGAAATTGAATAGATTTCATTTTTCGAGCCTAGGGGCAAAAATGTAAATATGTCAAAGTTTAGGAGCAGAAATGTAATTTTTCCATAATGTGATTTTTGGACTGAATTGAATAATGTGAATAATAAATGAGTTAAATGTGATATTATAGATTAAGAAAAATGAGGTTTGGACCTAGAACGAGGGGAAAATGAGTATTTGACGATTTAGTCCTTTTCGCCATTTTTATGTCGAGGTAAGTTCGTGTGTAAATAAAGGCAACGTTATAATTGTATTTTTATATGTTTTATTATACATGAATTGTATTAATGACAATGTGGATACGTTCGACGACAAAATGACAAGTGAGAAATCCCGTTTGAACCATAGGAATAGATTAAGATACGAGTGACATGTCACTAGGAAACCATGTGTTATATGTGATTTATGTGATCCGAGTGCTGGTCTCGTACGTCTACCAGTGGCTGGGTAGTCCGGCATGTGTTGCGGATACTTGACAGCTTGTGTGAGCAGCACTGCGTAGTTACGTCTTGACTGACAGCTTGTGTGAGCAGGCCTGTGATTAGCTCGAGAGCGAGCCCCTATGTGTTATGAGATATGAGGTAGCATTAACTACATATGTGGCAGTTATGTGCAAGACTTTCTGAGTATCCTTTAGTATTCCAAGTGGTTCAACGGAAAATTCAACGGGTATGTAAAAGATGAGAAAGTATGTGAATATGTTATGAGATGATACATGTATGTACAAAAAAATCAAAGAAAATGAGCTCAGTATATGATGAGCAATTGGCAAGATTGTGATTGAATAAGTTGTGCGTATGAAGCTTAAATGACATTTATGTTGATACGTGATATGTAATTCATATGATGAACTATTGGTATATGACAATTATGTTGATATGTGTTATGTTGATATCAAATGATATTTATGTTCATATGACATTTATGAAGTTTAATGACAGTTATATTGATATATGTTATGTTATTCATATGATGAGCTATAGGCAAGAATGTGATTGAGTAAATTATACTCATGAAGTTTAATGACATTCATATGGAAATATGTTGTGTAATTCATATGATGAGCTGTTGGTAAGATTGGGATTGAGTAAGTTGAGTTTGTGAATTTTTAATGACATTTATGTTAATATTTGTTATGTTAATTTTATGTCAAGTGTATGAATAATGTTTTGTATTATTTGCATATGAACTTACTACGCTATATAGCTTACCCCCTTCCTTTCCCATGTCTTTTAGGGTTATTGAGCTAGCTCGGGTTGGAATTTGCCGGAGATCCTATCACACTATCAAGCTATCATTTTGGGTATAAGTGAATTCAAGTATTTTAAGTCTATGGCATGTATAGGGACTTAGTCATTTGTTAAATGTGTCATTGTGATTGTAGCCAATATGTTGGCTTGTGATTGTCAAATGCTTGTTTGATAATTGACCATGTAGATTGGTTTATTTGGGCCATCATGGTTGTAAGCCTAAGTATATATATGTGTGTGCTAATGACTTTGGTGATATGGTCATGATATGCTTGGTGAATGATAGAAATGTTATTTATGACATGAATGTGAGATGTTTGGAAATGTGGTGTATTGATGAAATGATAAAGTGGTGTACATTTAGGTATCTTGAAAGTAGCCAATTGTGACTTAGTAAATGTTGTGAGTATGATAGATGTGGATATTGTGTTGGTCATAATTGTGGATGATTTGGTTACCTAAGTATGTTATGTACGTGCCTTGAATCGGTGTAAGTGTATGTGTGTACAAGGGTGGCAAATGGCTTGGTAAATAGCATTTAATTTTTCCACACGGGCGTGTGTGTAGGCTATGTGTGACACACGGCCTGCCCCACGGGCATGTGTTCCGGCCGTGTGTCCCCTGCACCTTAATTGTTGTAAAACAGAATGTCCAGAATTGAGCACACGGGCAGAGACACTGGCGTGTGTCCCAGCCGTGTGTGCTACTGATAAACCGTAATAGTAACATATTTTAATCCCACATTTAGCATGCTTTTGGATGATTTATCCCTTGAATTATGGAATTTGGTGCTCTTAATCCTTTAATTTCATATTTTATAATCATGAGAGCGTAGGAGGATGAAAAGAACGGAAAACGGGCTTAAAACGGACCAAATGGGCCAAAGAAAGAAATGCACATGGCCTGGGCCCAAGCCACACGGCCGTGCCTCCTTAATAGACCCAAACACGGCCTGAATTTGATTCAAACGGGCATGCTACACGGGCGTGTCCCTGCCATGACAAAGAGGAATTTCACTCGGAATAGGATACTTGGAGGTAAAGAAACACATTCCAAAGCCTATATAAACACCCTAGGGGGCAACTTAAAGGGGGAGTTCGACAGAAGCCCTCTGTCGGGGCGTCCAGCTAGGTCAAGGAGCCGAGCCAGAGAGGTCAGAATTGTGGAATTTGCTCAAAGAAAGCCAGTTGATTCATCTCAAGAAGCCGGAGTCATACTCAAGACGGAGGATCTTCTCTTTAATTCCTTCAGGGGGTTTTAGGGTTTTTCTTATGTTTTGTTTTATCTTTCCTTCTGAGATGTGTAACATCCCGATTTAGGGCCTAGTCAGAATAATGGTGCGAGACCACGAATCCGAGGTGAATTTATGAGTTTTTAAGGTTCATGCCATGTTTGCATGTTAGTGTGAAAGTTTCATGAAGCAATTTTGCTAAATTGAAGTTGAATGGTCAAAAAGGACCAAATTGCAAATGTTGTAAAATGTGAGTTTCTAGAAGCATTTTGTATGAAATAGCTCTAGAATAGCAATTATAAGTCCTTAAATAGCAATTTACCCAAATTATAAATTTTGGACAAAAATGGACATGAGTTAGTAAAATAGAAATTTTTAAAGAGAAGGGCATTTTGGTCATTTGTCTAATAAGTGATTAAAATAGGAAAAAGATGATAAAATTTCATTCATCTTCTTCCTTCCCTTGCCGAAAATTTGAAGACTCCATAGCTAGGGTTCTTCATTTTTTTTCAAGCTTGCTAGTAAGTTCATCTTAGCCCCGTTTTTAATATTCTTCGTGTTTTTGAAGTCCTCGTATTATGAATTAGCTATTTTTAGCTATAAAATAAGCTAAGATGCATGTTCAAAAATTCATCTATGAATGACATGCTTGTTAAATGATGTTTTATGGAAGATTAAGAGAGTTTGATGTTAGATAAACATCTTTTCCTTAATGAATTTCATGAAATATGATAGTATGGACTAGTTTGTAAAAGTTTTGAAATTAGTCATACCTATTAGAAATAACGAGAATTGATAATGGCTATAGTAGAGAAAATGAATCAGCTAAGCATGTAGTCTAAGAAAGTTGAATGAAAATTATTTTACGAGCCTTGGGGCAAAAGTGCAAATATGAGAAAGTATAGGGGCAAAATAGTAATTTTGCCCAAGTATGAGTAAAGGGTCAATTTAGTCAATGTCAATATTAAATGATCTATTTAAGACTATAGACCAAGAAAAACGAAGCCCGGATTGAAACCGAGGCAAGAACAAGGTCGAGGGCTAAATTGCATACCTAGCTACATTTTGTATATTGAGGTAAGTTTGTATGATTTCTAAGCTTTATGATTTATATCATTGAATTGCTTAGCATAATATATAATTTTATTATGAAAATGTTTAATGTTATGTTAAACAAAGAAATTAATGAGATCAAGTATGAGAAAGTCTATATAAGACCAAGCCGAGGCATGGCATCGGCAATCAAGCAAGTTTATCATGTAAGTCCAAGGACCCAAGCTTGGCATTGAACATGTTATCATGTAAGTCCAAGGACCCAAGCTTGGCATTGAACAAGTTATCATGAAAGTCCAAGGACCCAAGCTTGGCATTGAACAAGTTATCAAGAGGAAGATTTCATATAAGTCCATGTCAAGACATGGCCTTGAAACCAAGATGAGATATCCCATGTAAGACCATATCCAAAATATGGCTTTAGCATCAAGTTCATGGTAAGAGATTTGGTATTCTCGGTTATTCATAGGAATTCATCGGGCAAATGAGATAAGCTCACAAGAGATAACAAGAAAGTTTAGTAAGCAAAAATCATTATCAAGTGGGGACAAATATTAGTCATATGATGAATGATAAAATAGAGATTATGATTACTATGTTAAAGTATCTTTGATCAAGTGATATAAGTATCTTGTTTACTTCACAAGTATGAGACTAGTAAGTATTACAAGGCATGTAAGAACCAAGTATGAGCAAATAAGCTTTATAGTTGAAATTATGATACCATTGATTATGTCAAATGGTTTATTTAAGCAAGTATGTTGATATGTGTTTTATATGCAAACTTACTAAGCTAAATGCTTACGTCTTTAATTCTTTCTTTTCATGTAGTCCCGCCAAGCTAAGCTGTGGATCATTGAAGTCGGAGCTCGTGGCACACTATCAATCGCCATTTTGGTATAGCCAAGTTGATTTTAAGTATGGCATGTATAGGAAACATTTCATTTTGAGTATATGTCTTAGAAAGGGGCAAAAGTATGGGTCATCAAGTTTATTATTCTTTTGTAAATGGCTAAGTGATTGGCCAAGTTTTACTAAGAATGTATGTTATTAATATCAATGAAGCATGTTATATTGTTCATGAAAGATGTAATAATTGAGTTCTTTGAATTGAGCTTGAGTTTGGTCTTAATTTCGGGATGGCAATTGGCTTGGTAAATAACCCTAAGTGCAGCTTGCGGTTAGACACACGGACGTGTGTCTAGGCCGATGTATAAAGCGCACCTTAGTCTTATAAGTCGAGAATAGGCCACGGACCAATCCCACGGCCGTGTGTGTTAAGGCCGTGCATGACACACGGTTAGAACTTAGGCGTGTGCCCGGTCGTGTGAAATAAGTTAGTATATCAAGATGTAGTACATGGTCTAAGTCCACGGGCGTGCCATGGCCGTGTGTTATAAGTAAGAATGCTAAGGTTTTTCACACGGGCTAGGACCACGGGCGTGCTATGGCCGTGGTGGAAATTGGCGAATCATCGAGTTTTAAGGGCACTGGCTCGAGGACATGGGCGTGTATGCCTATGCTGCAGGCGTGTCTTATATTACGGAGCATGTAACCCCTATTTCAAAGAAAAGTTTTTCGATAAGGTTCCGAAAGTTTATCAGTACAAGTTTAAGGCCTCGTAGGCCCATGAAATGTACGAATTGTTTAAGAATAAGAAGTTTTAATTTCGGAACGAAATTTTATAGCCCTTAATGTCATGATTAAGCAAGTTCAAGCATAGTAATGTATCATATCCGGTCTGAGCCTCGGACTCGGGTATGGGGTGTTACAAGATGTATTCTTTTATAATTATGAACTAAACCCTCAGATACCTGAGTGGGATGAAACCTAAGATGAATCTTGTTATCGTTTCTTTGAACTATATGATAAATACTTGATTTGTTCTTAATTATGTGTTCTTAATTCTTGCTTTGATATTCCAGGATATTTATTCAAATCTTGATGTGCTTAGGTGGTGGAGCAAAAGTCCCCGCTAAGAGTAGATCTAGCATAGTTAAGCGGAGTTGCTCGCGCACCTAGAGATAGGGTGACAAAATCTTAGGATTAGGGTCAAACCTAATATGGGAGTCCATAGATCGCAAGTTAATGCAATTCTAGGGGTTTTAATTAGAAAGAGATTTCAATTAATCAACCTAGGGTTAGGCGTTGGTCGCCTCGAGAGAGAGGATTATATACATTAGGGAATCCTACGGATCAAGTCAAGTGAATAGATAAATGCAGTTCGAGTTAGATAACAAGTGAAGTCTAGGTGGATTGTTCCTCGGGTATTGTCTTAATCAATTGGTTTTCCCCACAAATATTTTCCCCAATTCATTTTCTTTGTCTTAGCGTCTTTAGCTTAGTAGTTAGTTAATTTTAGTTTAAAAAACAAATTCTTTAAATCTTAGGTTAAATAATAGAAAGAGAGTCAGTATTAGTACTCTTGGTTCCTTTGGGTTCGACATTCCGGTCTTGCCACTAAACTGTACTACTATTCGATAGGTGCGCTTGCCTCAATCATTGTCATAGTTAGTTTCTAGGCTCGATCATTCTTTATATAAATTTTTAAGACTCTTGACACACGATCAAGTTTTTGGCGCCGTTGCCGAGGAACTAAAATATTAAGAACACTCAATTTTTATTACTTTAGCCATTTTATTGCAATTTATTTTTATTCTTATTTTTTTTATTTTTTTTACTTTGCTAATTTTTATTTTATTTATTTTTGACAGGTAATTTTAGTTTATAGAGGATATGACACTAAATAACTATCAATTGCAAGTTATGATGACAAAGCCAACAGAAGCCGCCAGTGTCTTCAACCTCGACGCAGTCACCATGTTATCTAACCAGGTAGAGCTTTTAAATAAAAAAATTGATGGTTGGTATGGTTCTACACGCAGTACATCCAGAATACAAGACGATACAAATGGAGGAGGGTGAACAACACAGAATATCTATCCTTCAACCCTAGCACAGAGAACGAACAAGTCAACTATATGGGTAACTATTCTAGACCTCAAAATAATCTTTATAGTAACACTTATAATGCAGGTTGGAGGTACCATCCCAACTTCTCATGTGGAGGTCAAGGAAATCAGAGACAACAACCCCTCCTGGGCTTCAACACAGAGCCCTTCTACCATAGGAAAAAAAAGTCGAACCTTGAGGAGATCTTGACAAAATTCATAGCGAAGGTCGAAACTCACTTTTAAAACACCGAGACAATACTTAAAAATCAACAAGCATCGATTCAAGGGATCAAGAATCAGTTAGGACAACTTGCCAAGATCATATCAGAACAACCACAAGGGTTAAATGAACCAGAACCAAGGCAAGAAAACTTGGCAGATAAAGGTAAGGTTGAGGTGAGCCATGATATATTGAAACCGACAATTATAGAGTACCAACCTCGTGTGCCATATCCCGATACAATGAAGAAAGACCACAGAGGAACAATTCGGTGAACTCACACTTCGTGTAGGCGATTTAAACGATCACTCTTCACGCTCTTGACTCGGCTAGGACATCGAGTAATCAAGGTAAAAACATAAATTCTATTAACAATCATTTGATTCAACCTTCTGTACAGGAAACACCACGAAACTACACAACTGAGCCAGAGCCTAAACCTCGTGTTGATAAAGAAGAAATTCATGAGGAACGAAGGCTTCGGATCGTTGAACTAGACGAGTGGAAGACACACTTCAAAGAGAAACTAAAAACACACGAAGCAAAAATGAGGCAACTCCACGACAAACCTAACGATGGGACAACCCAGCTTAAGATATGAGATCAGGTACTCAAAATCCTCCCAAATGGAACAGTCGAGGTAACTAATCCTAAATTCAACACTTTTAAGGTAAACACTACGCGACTTGAACTATACATCAATAACCGAATTGAGCGCATGAGAAAGGATTTTCACCTCCTCAAACCACCATGATCATACGAATAACAGGTAAGTCTAGCTCAAGACTTTAAACGAGCGCTTCTCGGGAGGCAACCCGAGCACTAACCCTACTAGTTAGTTTAGTTTTATTTATTTCCATGTTTAGGCGCAGGTTTCCCATACTCACACGGTCTTGCACACGGCCGTGGCCGTGTCCGTGTGGGCACCACAGGTAGGTAAAAGGGCGCGACCGTAGATGTGTAGCAACTTGACAAAATTTTTCCAAAAACACGGGCTACATCTCTATTTAAACCCCCCTTCTTCCTTTTTCTTTTTCAGTTGTCTTTCTTCTTTCATTTTCCATTATTTACTTTTATTTTTATTTTTATTTTTTATTTTTACTTTCTTTATTATTTTCTTATTATTCTTCATGCCATTTAGATTTAGCTTAGGATACAATAAAATCAGACCGGTTGCTTCGAGGATTCAAATCCAAACAGTTTGAGGCGCTTCCCCACATTCACCTCCGCCCAATCCTATCCGGTTTCTTTTCATTGACTCCATCCAAAATTCAGGAAGTTTCACTTCTCTCCCTATCTTATGATTCTATTATTATTTTGCATCTATATCTATCTTTGTACATTGAGGGCAATGTACATCTTAAGTGTGAAATTTGAAACTTAAAAGTGCCTAACTTTTTGCATTATTCTCAAATCCTGAATTATGTCTTGTTTCTTAAGTAATTTTCTCATATCATGATTAGAATGAAATTTCCTGTGATTTATGATTTTTATTGATATGTTTTGGATTAAGTCATAGTTAATTGTACATTGATGATTTAAATTTTTAAAGATATTAGAGAATCAAGCATGATAAGTCTATTTTTTTCAGAAATAGAAAAATTTGCTAGGTTGTTGACCTAAATTTGAATATTACTTTGAAATTTGAAATTTACAAGGTTGACATCAAAAGCCATACTTTTTGTGAGATTTTGAGCCTTTTAAAGCATATATTCTTTTTCTTGCTCACTTTATTGATTATGAGTGTGTCAACATTGATTTGTTATTCTAGAACTTGCTTCGATTATACATGTCGAGACCACACCTTTGATTTGATATACAGAGATGATAAAGGCACCTAGGATTTAACCCACTTACTCCACTAAAAACTTACCTTCATAATTAACCCCTAGTGAACCCCGTTTGATCTTAAAATTTTTTTATTGACTCACCCACTAATTTTAAACCAAAATTCTTTGTATTTGTTATCACCATTCTTCTTGACTACCCTTTTTGTCGAGATTTGATTTTGAGCAGTTGCCTAACTATGTTCTATATTTCAGTTGTTAAAGTACTTTCTTATTATTGTAAATATTTAATGATTTGTTCTTAAAACAAAAAAAAACGACGAAGTATATTCATTATTAGTTTTATTAGACTTATAATTAAGTGAGCTTGCATATTTAAATTCCACATCTTGAAGAAAAAGCTCATATTATTAGTATTACAAGTTTATGTAATTATTAAGGATTAGCTCATTTTTCTAGTTAGGTAATTTGTCAAGTCAATCTCGATTCTAACCTTCTAATTCGACATTTATCCACACCTTTAACCCAAGCCCCATTATAACCCTGTTAAAGACCTCTTGATTTGTGTATCATCTCATATTATAGTGGTGGAGATTTGATTTTCATGCAAGCATATGGGATTAACTTTTCATGTTTGACTTATGAGTGCTTTTTCTTGAACCTTAAACACCTCGAGTGATTTGAGTGAATCTTTAGTGAGGATGTCAATCCTTGTCGATTTTGAATCAGGGGTAATTATTTAGAAGAGGGAAAACACCTACGTTTTCATGCTACAAAAATGTATGACTTAGATTGTTTGAATTTTTAGGACTCTTTGAGTTGAATTATCCATGTATGAATTATCTTTGAATTATGATGAAACATTATTGATGAATATTATGAATCGAGGAAGTTTGTTTTAATTGTGAGTTGAGAATTTTGCTTGAGGACAAGCAAAAGCTTAAGTGTGGGGGTATTTGATAAACCGTAATAGTAACATATTTTAATCCCAAATTTAGCATGCTTTTGGATGATTTATCCCTTGAATTATGGAATTTGGTGCTCTTAATCCTTTAATTTCATATTTTATACTCAGGAGAGCACAGGAGGATGAAAAGAACGGAAAACGGGCTTAAAACGGACCAAATGGGCCAAAGAAAGAAATGCACACAGCCTGGGCCCAAGCCACACGACCGTGCCTCCTTAATAGACCCAAACACGGCCTGAAGTCGATTCACACGGGTGTGCTACACGGGCGTGTCCCTACCGTGAAAAAGAGGAATTTTACTCGGAATAGGATACTTGGAGGCAAAGAAACACATTCCAAAGCCTATATAAACACCCTAGGGGCAACTTAAAGGGGGAGTTCGACAGAAGCCCTCTGTCGGGGCGTCCAGCTAGGCCAAAGAGCCGAGCCAGAAAGGTTAGAATTGTGGAATTTACTCGAAAAAAGCCAGTTGATTCATCTCAAGAAGCCGGATTCATACTCAAGATAGAGGATCTTCTCTTTAATTCCTTCAGGGGGTTTTAGGGTTTTTCTTATGTTTTGTTTTATCTTTCCTTCTGAGATGTATTCTTTTATAATTATGAACTAAACCCTCAGATACCTGATGGGGATGAAACCTAAGATGAATCTTGTTATCGTTTGCTGAAATATATGATAAATACTTGATTTGTTCTTAATTATGTGTTCTTAATTCTTGCTTTGATATTCCAGGATATTGATTCAAGTACTGATCCCACTCTTTGAGTGATCTCATACGGTCCAATAAAATGAGGACTCAGCTTTCCTTTTCTGTCAAACTCAATATCTCTACGTTTCAAGTCTGTGTACGATTTCTGACTATCAAAAGTTGTTTTCAATCTATCTCAGATTATCTTAATAATGTCTTCCATTTCTTGAATCAATTTCGGCCCAACAACTTTTCTTTCACACAATTCCATCCAACAAATAGGTGTTCGACACCTGCAACCATATAAGGCTTCGTACGGGGCCATTTGAATACTCGATTGGAAACTATTGTTGTATACAAATTAGGCCAAAGGTAAATAACGTTCCCAACCTAATTCAAAATCAATTACTCAAGTGCGAAGCATATCTTCAAAAATCTGAATAACACGTTCAGATTGTCCGTCTGTCTACGGGTGAAAGGCTGTGCTGAAATTGATTCTCGTACTAAGAGATTCATGCAACTGTTTCCAAAATATCGAAATGAATCGCGGATCTCGATCAGATATAATTGACATAGGAACACCGTGTAATCTCACAATTTCCTGAATTTACACTTCAGCAAGTTTTTGAAGTGACCAATCAGTCCTGACTGCAATAAATTGAGCCGATTTCGTAAGTCGATCAATAATCACCCAAACAACATTTTTCTTGCTTGGAGATAATGGTAATTCTTAGTATTCGTGTGAGGTAACAGGGACGTGTTAGGTTTGAAACAGTTTAATCACACAAATCTAAAAACTATGCAGATAACAGAGCTTGGTTAGAGTTGTTATGCAACCTGCAATTTAATCGGGTTAGGATCTAAATTGAGCATGCACATTTCAATTATGTGTCCACTAGCCGTCGTCTGGTTAGGATCGCTCAGCTAATTCAGGTGCATTCAATCATGTATGAACGAAATACAGACTTGATTTTAATTGAAAACAGGGATTGAGGCACAAACATTATAAGCATGAATCAAATAAATATTATTTAATCAAAGAAATCATCCTAGCTTAAATAAAATTAAGCTAACATTGTTGTAAACAAGAACAAAGAACACATAGCAAACGTTTTCAGATTAAATTAAAGAAAGGAAAGATTAAACCCAAATCAAAGTGGCTGTCACCGAAGACTCTGACTGACTAGGCTCCTTCTCTCCTTTGCTTTGCTCCTTTGTTGATGGCTCTCCAAGGTGGCCAACCAAGGGCTCTTTAAGAGGCTTAATTGCTAAAATCTCTATGAAGAGATGATGCTAGGCGTGGGGAATGGAAAATGCTTAGGAGAATTAAGAGAAAAGAGAGAATGATGAAGGATTAGGGAAGATGGATGATGGAATGAGGGGGTCTTATTTATAGGTGAAGAGAGGAGGGTAGTTTGCTAAAAATAGAGAGGTTTAGTCTCTTCAAGCTTTTCCAATGAGTGGCCGACCATGCTTAGTGGATTTTAAGTTGATTTTTGCTTGATTTTTAAGCAATTTAAATGCCATAATAACTCCGGACTGAGACTCGGTCAAATGTAAATCTTCGGGCAAATCTCTAATTTCTTCAACATTGCAAGGACCTTGTGTAATTAAAACAAAAAGTGGTTTATGTGGACAGCCATGTGTAGCCGAATTTGGGTTGACTTGGTCTTCAATTTGGACAGTTTTTTTTTAATCCAACAAAGCTATCAGACTTGTCCAAAATAAATCAATAAATTAAAGGACCAAAGAATAAAATTTATCCAATTTAAATAATTAATTAAAACCCAAATTATTAAAGAAATATTTTAAAATTAATTATTAAATATAATTTTATATTTTATTATTTAATTTAATCATGCATGGCCCATTTTATGTCTTAAAATATAATATGTTCAAACAAATCTAAAATAAGCCATTTTATTCATGAAAACTATATAATAAAGCATAAAATCATATTTTAATAATTTCTATGTCCTAATTTCATATTTTCACATAATTCATTAATTTATTAAACAATTACTTAGTTTTAACAACGAATTTAAGTAAAAAGGTGATAAATTACATAGGAAAAATCCTATATATTTTTCAGTTTACATACCCCCAAACTTAAATCATTGCTCGTCCCGAGTAATGTTTATGCATAGCAAAAGGTCTTGCTAAGGCAAAATTGCTAACTGTGTAAGCAGCATCAATCTTTGCCCCATAATCATGCATTAATAACTTCATGTTCATAGATCTTCTTTATTAACAAGTAATTCATATGCAAATATTTTTAAAGTTTTATACTAAGTTTGAAAATATGCCAACATGAATCATAGTTTGTATGTATGTCACAGCCACAGATAACATTCTTCATTCAACATAATTTCTTATCAATCAAGCAAACAATCATAAGGCTTATTTATGATCTTCATATGTTGAACTTAGTACTTCTTCTCCACTAATGTAGGTGACATAATCATCAAATCAATAGGTCTTTTATAAGGTTGTAATGGGGCTCGGTTAAAGGCAGGGATTTTAAGAGATTAGACATTTTGGTTTCAAAATCTTAACCTTTAACTTTGTCTTGGATTTCTCGAAATACAACATTTTTCTTTAAGTGAACCTTTGGAACAGCCCCAAACTTATTTTGAACTCAAGCTCATACATTTTTCGTTTTGGATACTGAGCAAAAGCAAACTTTTCTTCGCTCTTCCTTCATCTTTGTTTTTTTTAAGCATGAGCACGTACATCTTTTTGAAAATTCCCTCAAATGTTAATTACCAAGACAACTTTAGTTAAGATGGATGCACAAAATTAGGATAACTTAAAAAGATGGTAATGTGGCTTGTAATGTAGGTTCATTGCAATAAACAGGCCTTTAAGCTCAAAATTTATAGTTTCAAGGGTCTAATATCATAAGTTTGGCTCGAAAAGTCTCAAACGATCCAAAGAAATAGTGCCTATATTATTTTAGATTCTTATGTCCCCTAGGATTTCGCCTCAAGAAAGTTACTAAGTCAATTCTAAAGATATAAACCTTCATGCATGTCTAATGTCAAGAGAAATTAAGTTTTTATGGCCAACATTACTAAGGCTAAGATCATGCAAGCATTCCATTCTTCATGCTAACATACTTTCACTCAGATAAAATCATCATTCATACTTGCATACAAACTATCTCATTAACAAAAACTGTCTCTTAAACATTCATTTATTAAAACATACTTATGAAAGAAATGATTGAAACATACTTGAAAATTTAAAAATTTGAGCAACTTATTTGCCTTACCCCCCATTTAAAAAGAAGCAATGTCCTCATTGCAAGAACTAAGTAATGAATGAAAACTGAACACCAGGTAGGGTTGTAAAGAAAGAGAGGTGAGTCATTAAGACTGCTTAAATACCAAGTCTTTCCTAATAACCCAATCCTAGACAAGTTTATTCCCATTACCACATCACTTAGTCTTTTTATTTCTAAAGAAGTGTTAAGTTTATTCATTCTTGTTATGTTTTATTCTGTAGAAATTAAATCCTAATTATGAAAGAAATAAATTTCTAAGGACCTAAAAATAATTAAATAAATAACAAGATAATAATCCCCCCTTTTATTTTTCTGACTCATTCCCCTTATCTTCTTTAGCTCCATCTCTGCTTGCATAGTCAATATCTTCCGTCCATGTCTCAAAGATAGCATATGGGAATTCAGGAACAAAAGTATTAGAGATATTCTTGAAATTATTTCGAATTGAGTCATCTCTAATTTTTGCATATTTCCAGTAAGTTTGTTGTTGATTGTGCATGAACTTGCACATATCCATCAAAATTGACGACTCCGATTTCCTTGAAGCACTTGCAAAAGTCGGCATAGGAGTTGTAGATTCAGTTTCAACACTTAGCTTGACTGGTTCTTCATCTGGCTCAACCCCTTGGTTTAGGGTTTGCAGATCATTCAACTGGTTTAGGACTATTCAGTTCCTTATCAGATTCTTCCTCTTCAGTGTCTGTAACTGAATTAGCTTCAATTTCAGTTTCATTTGTTGACTCCTCGGTGTCTGGCTCAGTTGGCTCTTCTTGCTCGCCTTGAATCAGCTCATGCACCTTCTCTACTAACCTTTCAAGATCATGATTTGTAATGCACCCTTGAACATATTGCCCCTTCAAATTTGCTTGTGTTTTAACATGGGCCCTTAAGCAAAGTGAAGTGATTAATAATGGGAAATAAGCACTTCCTGTCTTGTTTTTAGCACAATCATGAATCTCCTTGAGAATAATTTTCCCAACATTAATGGACTTTTCTGTCAAAATTTCATATAACAAGAGCATCCGTTCCATCGAGATGGTGGAACTATGTGAGATAGGCATAAAACTGTAGCAAACAAAATAAAACCATATCGTTTCTACTGGTTTTAGGTATTCCCTTCGACAAGAATGGCTCTCATACTTTCTTATAATCCATTGGGATCCAGGATTTGTCACAACATCAAGCACTTGTTGAAGAAAATCCCAATTGATATTGTTCATCATAGGGTAGTACTCATCTTCTTCAACATCAGGTAAATTAAACAAATTATTGATAGACTTAGAAGTAAGAGGTACCTTTTTCTTTCGAACGATGACCTTAGTAGCATCTTGCATTGTAACAGCCCGATATTGGGTCTAGTCGGAAGAGTGGTTTCGGGACCACAAATCCGACGCAGTAAAATTTTTTTCTATTATATTTCTATGGTCTAAAGTTTTATGAAATGATTTCGTGAAAATTTCGTTCGAAAATTTTGACGTTTGGGCACTTAATTTAGTTAAAAGGACTAAATTGCAAAATGTGTATTCTAGAAGCTAGAGGTGTCTAATTGCTATGAAACTTTAAATTGAAGGTCCTTAGATGGTAATTAGACCATTGGTTAAGTTAGTGGACAAAAATGAATCAAAAATGGACATGGAGTAAGAGAATTTTTATGTTTTAAGTTAGGGGCATTTTGGTCATTTGGTAATTATATGAATTAAAAAGCAAAATCAAGCCAAAATCCTTGTCCATCTTCCTCACCATAGCCGAAATTTAGAAGGGAAGCCATAGCTAGGTTTTGGCCACTTTCAAGCTCGATTGTAAGACCGTTCTTGCCCCGTTTTTAATGCTCTTTACATTTTTGAAATCGTTGTAACCCGATCTATCTATTTCTACCACTAATTTGAGAAATGATCAAGGTATAGGGTTTGAACCATGTTATATAATTGTGTATTTTTATGTTTAATGGTAGATTATACAAATTTGATGTTGGATAAACAATTTTTGCTAAGTGATTTTCGGTAAAAATGTAAAAAGGACCTATTTGTTAAAGTTATAAAATATGTAGTAAAAGTGTGATTTAATGGAAATTGTGGGCTGTTATGGGTATGAAAATGGTTCAGCTAGGCTTGTGTATTGAAGAAATTGAACATATTTCATTTTACGAGCCTAGGGACTAAAATGTAAAATGTCAAAAGTTTAGGGGCAAAAATGTAATTTTTCCATAATATGATTTTTGGGCTGAATTGAATAAGGTGATGATTGAATGATTTAAATTTGTTATTATAGATAAAGAAAAACGAAGTTCGGACCTAGATCGGGGGAAAAATAAAGTGTTTGACGATTAGGTCCATTTTCACTATTCTTGTACCAAGGTAAGTTCGTATGTAAATAATGCATTGTTATTTATATTTTAAATGCTTTTATATTTTATGAATTGTGATTTACCCTTTGGATGTATTCTACAAAGTTTTGACAAACGAGAAATTTCGGTTGAACCTTAGGAATAGATAGGATACAAATGTCATGACATTAGGGTTACTGAGATTACGTGTAAGACCATATCTGGGATATGGCATTGATATGAGACTTCGTGTATGACCGTAGCTGGGCTACTGGTATCGATCTGAGATTTCATGTAAGACCATATCTAGGATATGGCATTGGTACGGTACTATGTGTACGAGATTTCCGAGTATCCTTTAGTATTCCAATTGGTTCAACGGAAAACTTAACAGAAATTACAAAGTTGTGAAAGACTATGGTTATGTGGTGAATTGGTACAGGTATGTATGTAAAACTCATAATTAATGAGCTCGATATGTGATGAACCCTCGGTAAGGTTGCGATTGAGTAAATTATGACTATAAGATTTTAGTAACATTTATGTTAACTTACATTATGTTAATTGTAAATTCACCCTCTCGATCTGGTGGTAATCTCGGTAATTCTTCAGGCAACACATCAGAGAATTCACAAACGGTACAAATCTTATTGCTCTAACTATCATCAAAATTCGAGTTGATAACATAGGCTAGAAAAGCTTCACAACCCTGGTTGAAAAGTTTATTAGCTCAAATTGTCGAAATGATGAGTTGACCTACTCGTTCGAACACCATTCACTTCAATTATGTTACCATCTTCACTCCGAACCTCAAATTGCTTTTTACGACAGTCTAGAATCACCCAGTGCTCAGTAAGCCAATCCATTCCTAAAATTAAATCAAAGTCGTCAAATGGCATTATTAACAAACCAAAAGGGAAGGTTATATTTTGTATTTCCAACGGACATTGCCTACACACCTAATCCACTATTACTGACTGTCCCAAAAGACTTGACACAACTATAGATACTTTAGACGTCTTAGCTGTTAAACTTCCTGATTTAACTAATTCAACATTAACATATGAGTGTGAAGATCCCAGGCCTATCAAAGCATAAACAGGTTCTGAATGCAATAAAAAGATACCTGCCACAATGTCGATAGCATAACCGTCCTCACGTGTCCGTACAACATAAGCTCGTACTGGCGCTCTGGCCTCTGTCTAGTGAGTAACAATATCGCTTCCCTTTCTAGCACCACCTCTAGCAAAAGAACCACCACGACTTGTTCCATGGCCCCTAGATGCAGGCACAGACCTTTGAGAAGAAACAAGAGTAGCATTCTCATTCTTCAAACACTCTCGAGCAAAATGCTCCATAGATCCATAGTAAAAACAAGCCCGAGTTAGCTTCCAACATTCACCATGGTACTTTTTCCCACAATGTTCACAATTCAAAATATTAGCATCCCTGGACAGACCTCGCACACTACCTGTAGACACAGTCAGTTGTCGGTCATGGTTTCTATCAGATCTATCAGACTTAAAAGTTGATTTTCAGCCACCGCGAAATTCCTTGGTTCGTTTTGGTTATGGATACGAGCTAGCAACTCCAAACTGCTTTCCAAAAATGCGAGTAACCTCAACCTTTTTATCAAGTCCCAAGGCTTGTTCTACCATCTTTGCCCTTTCAACTAGATCAACAAACTCTGTAATTCGATGCGATACCAACTGTACCCGAAGTTTATCACGTAGCTCACGTAGAAATCGCCTACAACTTTTGATGTCAAATGGTACAAATTTAGTAGCGTACTTAGTAAGACATACGAACTCCCGTTCATAATCGACCACTAATATCCCACTCTGCTGTAACAGCAAAAACTCTTACCTTCTATCTTCTATGTACAATTCTCTGATGTATTTCTTTTGAAATTCCTTTTGAAATAATTCCCAATTGGCCTGCTCAATAGATACGTGGCATGTCACTGACTGCCACCAGGTGTACGCTTCTTCTTGCAGCAGAGAAACAGCACAAATTACACTTTCACGCAAGTTGCATTCAAGTTGCTACAAAACACGTTTAGTGGATTCAATTCAAACTTCTGCTGTTGAGGGATCGACCCCTTTCAACCCCAAAAACTCAATCGCACCATATCTCTACAGATCTTTTATCGGAGCCCATTAAATAGTAGGTGCAGACGCTGTAGTAGACGTAGTTCCCGTAACCCGCTGAAGTGCATCGGCGATAGCTCTAAGTAAATGTGAATCACGTGCTCAAATTACATGAAAACATTAAGAAAACAAAAAAAAAAGAAATAAAGAAAGAAATAGCAAGGACGCATGACCTAAGGGGGTTTGAGGTTCAAGCTAAAATTGGTTGTGCAATTTAGTCCCTATACTTGTAATTTTTACGTTTTTAGAATCCCGGTACTTAGGGCTACCCGACCCATATTGTAATTTTTAGTATTGTTCAAGATTTTAGATGTTGACATTGTTGAATAGTTTAACTATTAGGGATTAAATAGATATATTTTTTAAGTTAGAAATGGAAAGGGACTAAATTGTAGAATTAATTGTTGATTTTGATCAATAGGGACTAAATTGTGAAAATTTTGAAATTAAAGGGTCGAATTGGAAAAGAGGAAGCTAAATATGGTCTAGAATGAAATTAGTATAAAAATATGAATTTAAAAGTGAAGGTTAAAACTAGTCTCGATTTAGGGACTAAATTGAAAAATAAGCAAAATATAGTGTGAAAATTGAAATTTAATGTAAAGTTGAAATGTGTAATATTAATGTGATTTAATTATTTTATTCTGTAGCTAACGTCGTACTGGAGTCCTCGAGTAAAAAGGGGAAGGATAAAATCGACGTCGAATAGCTCGAAAATCACAGTTTGTGTTTCTATAATCCGAATTAAATAGTAGATTATTGCATATATAATTTTTTGCATATGGTAAGCAATTGAGGTGAGTACTTTGGTACTTGGGAATTGAATTAAATTCATAATTGAAATGAAATGGATTGATTTTGTATATTATGAAATATATTGATTATGAATATATGTGTATTGAGAAAAATGTGATTATTATCAAATTGAATATATGCTTATATGTGATGATATATATCCATGAAATTGAGACACTGGTTGTATTTAAAAGTGAAATGAATCCCTACTAACTGTATCGGGTTGAGTCGGATATAGATGGCATGCCATAGGATAGGAAGAGTTCAGGGATTACTTTGACCTCGAGTCGATGAGGCACTGGATGCCAATTTGCTTCGGTTTAACTGATGAGACACTGGGAGTCAATTTATATAGCGCTGGGCGCAGTTATTACTTCGAATTTATCTGATGAGGCACTGAGTACCAAACTGGTGTGTTGGTTGGATTCGTGTATCTGTTAGAGTCCGTGTCGTGTTAATAGTAGAAAGTAAAATAATAATTTATATGATTGATATTGAAATGGAAAAAATGAGAAATGAATATAAGATGAGAAAATATTGAAATGGAAAATATGAGAAATGATTCTGAGATGAGAAATGAAATATGAAATGATGAATTGAGATGTGAAACTTGAATGAATTCAAGTATTGATCAAAGATATGAATCATGCCATTGCATGAGATGATGTATTCAAATGTTAAATGAAATGCCATTGATATATATACTTATAGATTTGAACATGTGAAAATCTTAGTAGATGTGAATAAGGAATGAGCAAAAATTATATTATTGAATTGAAACACATGAACATAGCTTACTTGTTGCATTTTGCATTTTAAATACTTACATCAAGTTATGTTATTCAGATTATAAAAATACCACTGAGTTTTAATCAGCGTGCGGTTTTGTTTTCCGTGCGCAGGCTAGGTACTATTCAAATTATTTTTGACTCAGCATCAAATCACAAATCCCAAGCTCAAGTGTGGTGATATTTCATTTTGTAATGGCATGTACCTAGGGAGGCTTTTGTTGATATCGTTTATAAGATGTTGTTAACTTAGTTGCTAGTGAAATGATGGTTAAATGTGTATATGGTTGTGGTTGAGGCTATGTTGGTATACTAGCCTAGTTTATATTTTGGTATGTGATAGTTTAAAGTTTGGTAGCTTAGCATAATGCTTGGTATGTGCTTAACTTTATATTTGGTAACTTTAGAAGTTTGAAAGTTAGTTCAAATATAGTAAGTGTGATATGAATGAAAGTCTTGAATGTGTGATGTGTTGTTGATGTATTTGAACATATAAAATGTGGTACCAAAGAGGCTACACTGGTTAGGCATATTAGGTGATGAATTTGGTGTATTTTGGGCATGTTTAATCGTGTTTTGAATAGGTTAAACAATTGGTAATTGAGTTGCTTAGTGTCCAAGTAAATAGGAAATGGTAAACTTGAGTTTTAAGGTAATTTTGGATGCACAAGGCCTGGCCACACGGGCGTGTGTCACACACGGGCAACACACATGGGCGTGTGACCCAAGTCAGAAAGTTACACGGCCTGGCCACATGGGTGTGTGACCCCTGAAATTAAAATTTTTGTAATTATTTTCTAAACTTCCAGAATTATTTCAAATTAGACCATGCTTATTTTAAACTACTTTTAAGGTCTCGTAAACTCATAATAGGGGCTATAAGAGTAACTTTTACTTTGAATTGGGGTGGATTAGCAAACCTAAATTAAGTGCATTCCACTAACACTATCGTATATAAATTGAAAAGATAATTGTAGACGGAGCATGGACTAATACTCTGATGCTAATAATTGGAATAGTCTTGTATATATTCTAATTCTGACATTCTAGAAGGGATAAATAGTGATAAGAGTGTAGACAGTGGAAGACAAAGTTTAGCCATGTATAAATAGTGATAAGAGTGTAGATAGCCCGATTTAGGGGCTAGTCGGAACAGTGGTTTGGAACCACTAATCCGAGGTTAGAGAAAATTATTTTTATGTTATTCTATAACTTAGAGAATGATGGAATATGTGTATGAAAATTTTGGTGCTTTAATTTTAGCGAATTCATGCTTAATCGCGAAAAAAGGACTAAATCACATAAAGTGTGAAAGTTCTAGTTTATAATCTAAAGGTGCCTAATCGTCATAAAATATTAATTGGAGGTCTTTAAAGGGCAATTAGCCCCTTAAATGAAGATGGTGGTCGGCCAAGGGGACAAGAAAATTAAAATTTGTCAAGGGTTGGTGACATTAGTTGACTAAATGAATAAAATATGATTAAATAAAACAAAGGCTATCATCTTTTCATTTTCCTTTCTTATTCCACCTAATATTCAAGTAAGAATAGGGGTTCTTGAAGCTTAAAATTTCAGCAAGCTCTTCACCTTACAAGTAAGTGATTTTAATGGTTTTTCTTGATGATATTTGTACTTTTGGGACCCCTAAAGCTTAAGCTCTATAATGAGGAGAATATTTTGCAATAATATGAAAAGTTTAGGGTTTTTCCATGAGAGCTTTTATGTGATTTTTTGCATTTTTATGTAAGAAAATGAGTCTTAGTTGTTAGATGAACAACTTTTGTGAAAGGTGTTACCATGAAAACACCTAAATGGACCTTTTTGTAAAGGTTATAAAATTTGTTGTAAATGTGTGAAATGTTTGGGTTTTGATGATAGCCATAAGAAAAATAAATGTTCACCTAGGCTTGTTAAAGGTAGAATTTTGATTAGAATTGATTTTTGAGCCTAGGGGTAAAATGGTCATTTTGCCAAAGTCTAAGGGCAAAATAGTAATTTTGCCAAAGCATGATTATTGAAATGCAATTATTATTGTGATATTAAAATGAGATAAATTGCTATTATAGAGCAAGAAGAACCAAGAATCAACCTCGATCGAGGAAAGAACAAAATAGCAGACTAAATCGACAATCTAGCCTATTTTGAAATCGAGGTAAGTTTGTATGTGATAAATTCAACATTCATGCTAGTATGTTTGAGAATGTTTGATATTATAATGATGCATGATATTCTATGAAATTGAGAATTGGTGTTGAATGAACAAGATAAATAAGTTGAGATGTTGAAGTCCTGGTTGGACTATAATAAATTGAGAACACTATTATCGAGACCTGAGATGGATAAGGTCCCGTGTAAGACCATGTCGGGGGCATGGCCTCGACACCGAATTGAGATTCTGTGTAAGACCATATCTGGGATATGGCTTCGACATTGACTATAAATAAATAAAAAAGAAATCGTACAAGACCATATCTGGGATATGGCATCAATATTGATGTGAGGTTCCGCATAAGACCATATCCGGGATGTGGCATCAGCTTCGTGTTTATGCTAATGATGATGAATATACATCTTTGAGTATCCCTAGTGAATTAGTGGGATAAATAGATAAGCTTAGAAATAGGAATGAGATTAGTACTAAAGTCATGTGATTGAATGAATACAGGTACCCATGAATAATTCACGAGGAATGTTTACGATATGTGGCATGGTATATGCTAGATAGGAACAAGTACGAGTAAGTTATGGCAAAGTGCTTATGACTTTGTGTGGTTATCTAATGCCATGAATTGATGTTATTATGAATGTATTGTTGCTATTATTTCCATGCAAACTTACTAAGCTTTATGCTTACCCCTCTCATTTCCCTTTTCCTTGTAGTATTGCCAAGTTAGCTCGAGAAATTGAAGGACGTCAGAGTGTGGAGATCACACTATCGACCACTTTTTGGTACAGCCAAATAAGATTTATTTTGTGTATGGCATGTATAGGACTTGGGTATTTTGTTATGTTATATTGGCAAGCCAAAAGTGTTGGCTATTTATGTTAGCAAATTCATTTTGTATATGGTCATTGAAGTTGGGCCAATACTTGACAAGTTTTTATATATTCATTGATGATGAATCATGAAGTTTATACTTGTGTGGATGTTTGATTTGAGTTGGTATAAGTATGGTTTCTATGTAGGGTGGCATTTGGCTTGGAATATAGCCTTTTTAATGTCCACACGGGCGTGTGTCTAGGCCGTGTGTGACACACGGTCAGCCCCATGGGCATGTTAATTGGTTGTGTGTCCCATTTGCATACTAGGTTTACAAGTCAGTATGCTCAGAAGTAAACACACGGGCAGAGACACGGCCGTGTGTCTCAGCTGTGTGGGAGACACGGCCATAGACATGGGCGTGTGCCCAGGCCGTGTGAAGTCTGCACCTAAAATTTGGAATTTAATTCGACACACGGTCTAAGGACACGGGCGTGTTCCTTAGCCGTGTGACCATAGTGAGGTGATGATGTCATAAACAGAATGCTAAGGTTTTGGCACACGGGCTAAGACACGGGCGTGTCGAGGCCGTGTGAGAGACACGGGCAAGGAGCACGGGCATGTCTCAGAGGCGCACAGGCGTGTCCCTTGGTTAACACGAGCGTGTGGCCCCTGTTTAGACAAAAAATTTCCCAAGTGCGTAAAAGTTCTCGGTTTAATTTTGAAACCTTTCGGGAGTATGTTTAAGGCCTCGTAGGCTCAGGATGTGCAGGTTATGAGTTTAAATGGAAAGTTTTTAAGCTATACCAAAATTTTATAGCCCGTTGTGTTATGTTTAAGCAAGTTAAGTTAGGTAATGCTTCATATCCAGTTCTGGCTTCGAACACAGGTAAGGTGTGTTACATTTAGTGGTATCAGAGCAACGATTTAGTCAATTCTAGGACTAACATAGCGTAAGTATGAGTCTAGCTATACATGCCATACGTAAGAGTAATTGTGTAATGATAGTGTGACGGCTCCTGACGTTTTAAATTATGTTTTTATATAGTAAATGAATCCTGATCCCGACCGAACTGCAGCCGATGATGCTGGAAGTAATGCACCGGCTCCCGCGCAAGGGACCGCGCCAGTAGATAGTAGACCCGAGACTCTGGGTCAGGGAGAAGAGGCCCGAGAAGCCTTTCTCCACATGATGAGCAATTGGTACACTGAGTACATTCGAGCAAATCCTAATGCTCAACCCCTTCCACCCCCACCTATTCCTCAACCCACTCCTGTAGCTCCTCAACTGGTTGAGGTAGTGAGAAGAGATAAGATCTGGAAACAAGGAGCCGAGGAATTTCAGGCTAGTAAGGATGATGATTCGGAAAGGGCGAAGTTCTGGCTTGAGAATACCATTAGAGTATTCGATGAGTTTTCATGCACGCCTGAAGAGTGCATAAAATGTGCAGTATCTCTCTTGAGAGATTCGGCCTATCAGTGGTGGAACACCCTTGTGCCGGTGGTACCAAGGGAGAGAGTTAGTTGGGAATTCTTACAAGAGGAATTTCGGAAGAAGTATATTAGTCAAAGATTTATTGACCAGAAGAGGAAAGAGTTTTTAGAGCTAAAGCAAGGCCGAATGATGGTGAGCAAATACTAACGTGAATTCGTAAGGCTTAGCAAGTATGCCTGGGAGTGTGTGTCTACCGAGTCTATCATGTGTAAAAGGTTCGAGGACAGGTTAAATGAGGATATACGTTTATATGTTGGAGTCCTCGAACTAAAAGAATTTGTAGTGTTAGTAGATAGAGCCTGTAAGGCTGAAGAGTTGGCTAAAGAGAAAAGAAGAGCTGAGATTGAGTCCCGTGACTCGAGAAAAAGGCAAATGAGTAAGTCCTACCAATCCTCATCTAAGAAATCAAGGGATTTTGCTACTCGATCAGCCACTTTAGTTGGGTTTTCAAACAGAAGTAAGGGTAAACAGTTCTCGGGGTCTAAGGCTCAGACTACTTCAGTTGCTAGTGCTGGAAATGCCCGACCGAGTAGACTAGAATGCCAGCAGTGTGGCAGGTGTCATTCTGGTGAGTGCCGGGCAAACGAGAAGGCTTGTTTCAGATGTGGGTCCTTAGACCATTTTATCGGAGATTGCCCCGAGGTGGGCGAGAAAGAGAAGCCTCAGAATGCAAGACCGGGAAGTGCTGCTAGAGGAAGACCATAGAGAAACCCGGGAAATGAGATGAGTAGCAAGAATTCATCTAGAGAGCAGACTACAAGAGTTGAGGGTAGAGCACCGGCAAGAACATATGCCATTCGTGCTCGTGAAGAAGCAAACTCCCCTGACGTAATCACGGGTACATTTTCTCTCTATGATACTCGTGTTATAGCTTTAATTGATCCGGGATCTACCCACTCATACATTTGCATGAAATTAGTCTCTAGCATAAGCATGCCTATAGAGTCTACTGATTTTGTAATAAGAGTATCTAATCCCTTAGGCAAATATGTATTGGTTGATAGAGTATGCAAAGGTTGCCCTTTGATGATTAGGGGTCATTGCTTTCCAGTTAATCTTATGTTAATTTCGTTTGATGAGTTTGATGTCATCCTTGGGATGGACTGGTTAGTTACTCATGACGTGATTGTGAATTGTGGAAATAAGTTTAATGAGTTGAAATGTGAAAATGGGGATCTTATTCGTGTTGAATCAGACAAGCAAGACAAATCACCAGTAGTGATATCATCCTTGTTGACTCAGAAGTACTTAAGAAAGGGGTACGAAGCATACCTAGCTATTGTGATGAATGCTAAAGAGACTGAGTTGAAAATTGAGTCGGTACCCATAGTATACGAGTATCCAGATATTTTTCTAGAGGAATTGCCAGGGTTACCTCCAATTAGGGAAATTGAATTTGGGATTGAGTTAGCTCCGGGTACTGCCCCCATTTCTATTGCTCCATATAGAATGGCTCCAATCGAGCTAAAATAATTGAAAGCACAGTTACAAGAACTAACAGATAAAGGTTTTGCAAGGCCGAATTATTCTCCGTGGGGTGCTCCCGTATTATTTGTAAAGAGGAAAGATGGTTCCATGAGATTATGCATAGAAAAGATGGTTCCATGAGATTATACATAGATTATCGGCAACTTAACAAGGTAACTGTAAAGAACAAGTACCCGTTGCCGAGAATCGATGATATGTTCGATCAATTGAAGGGAGCCACAGTATTTTCTAAGATAGACTTAAGGTTTGGGTACTATCAATTGAGAGTCAAGGACTCGATGTGCCGAAAACTGCATTTCGGACAAGGTATGGCCACTATGAATTTTAGGTCATACCTTTTGGTCTAACAAATGCCCCTGTCGTTTTCATGGACCTGATGAATCGCGTTTTTCGGCCGTACTTGGATAAATTTGTCATGGTCTTCATCGATGATATACTGATCTACTCTCGAGATGAGAACGAACATGCCGAGCATTTGAGAAAGGTTCTGCAAATTTTGAGAGATAAACAATTATATGCCAAGTTTAGCAAAAGTGAATTTTGGCTTAAGGAAGTTGGATTTTTGGGGCACATCGTCTCGGGAGATGGAATTAGAGTTGACCCGAGTAAGATTTCAGTAGTTGTTGAATGGAAACCGCCAAGGAGCGTAACTGAAGTGAGGATTTTTCTCGGCCTAGCCGGCTATTTTAGGCGTTTTGTCAAAGGGTTCTCCATGATAGCTACTCCGATGACGAGATTATTGCAAAAAGATGTGAAGTTTGATTGGACAGAAAAGTGCCAACAGAGTTTTGAGAAACTAAAGGCATTGTTAACTGAGGCTCCTGTTTTGGTATAACCTAAGCCGGGAAGAGAATTTGTGGTTTACAGTGATGCATCAATGAATGGATTGGGTTGTGTACTTATGCAACATGGAAAGGTGATTGCATATGCTTCTAGACAATTAAAGCCGCATGAGAAGAATTACCCGACCCATGATTTAGAGTTGGCTGCCATTGTGTTTGCATTAAAGATATGGAGACATCATTTATATGGTGAAAGGTGTCGGATACTCACTGACCATAAAAGCCTAAAATACTTGATGACTCAAAAGGAATTGAATTTGAGGCAACGAAGATGGTTAGAGCTTATCAAGAATTATGAGTTAGTGATTGACTACCATCCGGGAAAGGCGAACGTAGTCGCCGATGCTTTGAGCAGAAAATTATTGTTTGCGCTAAAAGCCATGAATACACGAATGGCTTGGTTAGATGATGGTTCTATTCTAGCCGAGCTGAGGGCTAGACCATTATTTCTTCAAGAGATTTGTGAAGCTCAGAAAGAGGATAGCAGCTTACAAGCCAAAAGAGTTCTATGTGAGTCAAATGTTGAATCAGACTTTCGGGTAAGTCCTGATGGATGCTTGACGTTTTGAGATAGGGTCTGTGTACCCAGAAATGATGAACTTATTCGTAAGATTTTGCATTAAGCTCATAGCGGATGTTTAACTGTACACCCGGGTAGCACGAAGATGTACAATGACTTGAGGAAGTGGTATTGGTGGCCTAATATGAAGAAAGATATTTCCGAGTTTGTATCGAGATGCCTGATTTGTCAGCAAGTGAAGGCTGAACACCAAGTACCTTCAGGTCTACTTCATCCCATTATGGTTCCCGAGTGGAAGTGGGACTGTGTTACAATGGATTTTGTGACGGGATTCCCGTCGACGTCGAAGAAGAAAGATACCGTGTGGGTCGTAGTGGATAGACTCACGAAGTCAGTCCATTTTATACCAGTACGAGTCGATTACTCGCTTGATAAGTTGGTTGAATTGTACGTGTTAGAGATAGTAAGACTTCATGGAGTACCGTTATCAATTATTTCAGATAGAGATCCGAGATTCACGTCACGATTTTGGAAAAAGTTGCAAGAGGTTTTAGGCACAAAATAGAGTTTCAGTACAGCTTTCCATCCACAAATCGACGGGCAGTCGGAAAGAGTGATACAGATACTTGAAGACATGCTTCGATGTTGCGTTTTAGAATTCCAAGGTAATTGGGAAAATACTTACCATTGGTGGAATTTGCCTACAACAACAGTTTTCAGTCAAGTTTGAATATGGCACCTTATGAAGCATTATACGGGCGTAAATGTCGAATGCCCTTGTATTGGACAGAACTTAGAGAGAATCAGATTCACGGGGTTGATTTGGTTAGGGAAAATGAAGAGAAAGTAAAGGTGACACGTGAGTGTCTGAAAGCGGCCTCAGATAGACAAAAGTCTTATTCGGATTTAAAACGAAAAGAGATTGAGTTCCGAGTCGGTGATAAAGTATTTCTGAAAGTATCACCATGGAGAAAAGTCCTCAGATTTAGCCAGAAAGGCAAAGTGAGTCCGCGCTTTATCGGACCTTATGAAGTTACCGAGAGGATAGGACCGGTAGCTTATCCGTTGGCCTTGCCACCTGAGTTGGTAAAGATTCACGATGTCTTCCACGTGTCCATGTTACGCCGATACCGTTCGGACCCTTCACATGTGATAGTACCATCAGAGGTAGAAATTCAACCGGACTTGACTTATGGCGAAGAGCCGGTTAAGATTTTGGCACGAGAGGTCAAACAGCTGAGAAACAAAAGTATAGCCCTTGTCAAAGTGTTATGGCAGAGACATGGAATAGAAGAGGCTACTTGGGAGCCTGAAGAGACCATGAGGAACCAATATCCCAACCTTTTTACCGGTAAGATTTTCGGGGACGAAAATCCTTAAGGGGGGAGAATTGTAATAGCCCGATTTAGGGGCTAGTTAGAACAGTGGTTTAGAACCACTAATCCGAGGTTAGAGAAAATTATTTTTATGTTATTCTATAAACTAGAGCATGATGGAATATGTGTATGAAAATTTTGGTGCTTTAATTTTAGCGGATTCATGCTTAATCACGAAAAAGGACTAAATCGCATAAAGTGCGAAAGTTCTAGTTTATAATCTAAAGGTGCCTAATAGTCATAAAATATTAATTGGAGGTCTTTAAAGGACAATCAACCCCTTAAATGAACATGGTGGCCGGCCAAGGGGACAAGAAAATTAAAATTTTTCAAGGGTTGGTGACATTAGTTGACTAAATGAATAAAATATGATTAAATAAAATAAAGGCTGTAACACCCCTTACCCGTATTCAACGCCGGAATTGGGTACGAGGCATTACCGTACTTATCTCGCTTGAACATACAACACTGGGCCATCAAATTTCATTTCCAATTTAAAACTTTTCATTCACATTCATAACATTCTTATTATGGGCCTACGAGGCCTTAATCATGCAAACAGAGGGCCTCGAAATCAAACCGGGAAATTTTGAAAACTTATTAAAAAATTTCTTTACCAGGGCCACACGCCCGTGTGGAGGGAGGGACACGCCCATGTCACATGTCACACGCCCGTGTTTGACACCCGTGGTCGACACTGACTAGCATCACACGGCCTGTCACACGCACGTGTCCTTCGACCGTGTGGCGAATTAAATTCCAAATTCAGGTGCAGACTTCACACGGCCTGGGCATACGCCCATGTCCCTGGTCGTGCCTTCCACACAGCTGAGACACACGGCCGTTTCTCTGCCCATGTGTTTACTACAAAGCTTACTGACTTGTAAAACTAACATGCAGGGAACACACGGCCTAGCCACACACCCATGGGACTGACCGTGTGTCTCACATGGCCTAGACGCACGCCCGTGTGCCTACCCTTGTGGACAAGAACAAAGCTATTTGTCAAGCTCTTTTTATCACCCTACATCACACAACCTAAATCCATTCAACCAATTGCTAAGCAAAGTAATTATGTAACATACACATTCATGAATAACCTTGTCTTTTCATAAATTAGTAATAATAAGCCATCAACTATGGCTATATACAAAAGAATTCATCTTTAAGGGAGCCAATACACACTTGGCCAAAATAACAAAACAATTCATCTAGTCTAGCCCCTATACATGCCATACTCAAAATGCTAATTCTAGATATACCGAGATTAGCTGATAGTGTGGGTGATCTTCTAATTATCTTCGTATCCCGACCTGGCTCTTTGACACTATAAAACAAGGGAAAAGAAAGGGAGTAAGCTTTAAGCTTAGTAAGTTTACATGTAAACAATAAACATCATAATATGTGCTAATCAATAAATAGCATTTCACAATAAGTAAGAACATTCCACATTCCAAGATCATGCTTACTCATTTCATCTCTTACCACATTCCAACCTTATCACAAACCCAATGCTCATATTATTTAACATACATCCCTGCACTTATCACCACATGATCACATGAAACCACACATCATGAACTCACAATAAGCTATTCATAGTAATACCAAACACTCGGTGGTTTCGCACTTAGCCCACCATTAATCTTTAACAGGGTGGTATCGCACATAGCCCACCAACAAGAATAATTACGATGGTATCGCACATAGCCCACCAAATGTTCATATAAACGATAGTATCGCACACAGCCCATCGTGAATAAGTAATAAGGTGGTATCGCACATAGCCCACCAACAAGAATAATTAAGGTGGTATCGCACACAGCCCACCATTAATTACTACGGATAATATTCCATATTTACATATCTATTTCAACGTTCATACGAAAATTATTCATTATCTACCGAATTCAATCCATTTAAATCGTAAATATTCTCATTCATACAATGCACCAATAAGTAACAACATGTGTATTTAAGATGCATCGTTTACACATAAACTTACCTCGGTGCAAAATGTGTTAATCAATGGCTCAATCCGTGACCTTTCCTTTTCCTCGGTCAAGGTTGATTCCGCGCTCTTCTTGGTCTATAATAAAAAAATTCACTCATTCAATCATTTTACAATCATAATACATCATAATCTCTACTTAGGCAGAAATGACCATTTTGCCCTTGTACTATGGCAAAATTATGATTTTGCCCCTGGGCTCGTAAATCATTTTTCATCACATTTTATCATTAAACAAGCCTAGCTGAACATTTATTTCTCCTACAACTACTCACAAATCCAACTATTTCATGCATTTATTACTAAATCACCACATTTACAACTTGGTCCCATTTAGGTGTTTTCATGATAACACATTTCACAAAAGTTGTTTCTCATCTCATTAACATTCATTTTCTTCCATAAAAACTCAGCAAACAACACAAACTCTCTCATGGCAAGTCCCTAAACTTTCAATCATTTTGCAAAATAGTCCCCTCATTAGCTAGCTTAAGCTTTGGGGACTCCAAAAGTACAAAAATTATCAAATAAAACCACCAAAATCACTTACTTGTAGAGAAGATGAGTTGCTGAAATTTCAAGCTTCAAAACCCTTACTCTTGTTAGTAATTTCGGTGGAAGAGGGAAGATGAATAGTGAAAGATGATAACTTCTTTTATTCATCTTATTTTATTCATTTTTATCACCTACTTTCACCAAACTTTAACCAAAAATTAAATGCCCTTGTCTCCTTGTCTCTATGGCCGGCCAACACACCTATAATGGCCTAATTGCACTTTAAGGACCTCCAATTTCATGTTCTATGGCTATTAGACACCTCTACCTTGAAAAATAGAATTTTCACACTCTTTCCAATTTAGTCCTTTTTCACAATTAAGCATGCAATTTTTAAAATTAAAGCACCAAATTTTTTATATAGTCATCTATTAATGCCATACACATAAAATAATATCAAAATAATTTTCTTCATCCTCGGATTAGCGGTCTCGAAACTACTATTCCGACTAGCCCCAAAATGGGTTGTTACAACTCTCCCCTCCTTTAGAGAATTTCGTCGTCAAAAATCTTACCGGTAAAGAGATTTTGATATTGTTCTCTCATGGCTTCTTCCGATTCCAATGTAGCTTCTTCCACACCATGTTTCTGCCATAACACTTTTCCTAAAGCTATGCTCTTATTCCTCAACTGTTTAACCTCCCGAGCCACTATCTTAATTGGCTCCTCTTCATAAGTTATGTCCGATCGTATCTCAATTTTCGATGGAGGGATCACGTGCGAAGGATCAGAACGATATCGCCACAACATCGATACATGAAACACGTTGTGTATTTTCTCTAACTCTACCGACAAGGCCAACCGGTATGCCACTGGCCCAATCCTTTCGTAACCTCATACAGCCCTATGAATCGCGGACTCAATTTGCCCTTTTTACCAAATCTCAATATTTTCTTCCATGGGGATACTTTCAGAAATACTTTGTCGCCCACTTGAAACTCGATTTCTTTCTTTTTTAAATCCGCATACGACTTTTGTCGGTCCGAAGTAGCTTTCAGACTATCACGGATCACCTTCACTTTCTCCTCGGTCTCTTTAACTAGATCGACCCTATGAATTTGCTTCTCACTAAGCTCGGTCCAATACAAGGGAGTTCGACACTTGCGACCGTATAAAGCTTCGTACGGTGCCATCCGTATACTCGACTGATAACTGTTGTTATAAGCAAACTCAACCAAAGGTATATATCTTTCCCAACTACCTCCAAACTCTAACACACAGCATTGGAGCATATCTTCAAGAACTTGAATCACTCTTTCAGATTGGTCGTCAGTTTGGGGATGGAACGCAGTACTAAAATTCAACCTTGTACCTAAGGCTTCCTGTAACTTCTTCCAAAACCTTGAAGTAAATCTCGGAAGCACCCCATGCAATCTCACCACCTCAGTAATATACAACTCAGCCAACTTATCAAGTGAGTAATCCACACGTATCGGTATAAAGTGAGCTGACTTTATTAATCTATCAACAATGACCCACATAGCATCTTTCTTTCTCAGAGTCATAGGTAACCCTGTTACGAAATCCATGGTGATTCGATCCCATTTCCACTCGGGAACCATCACCTGTTGAAGTAATCCCGAGGGCACTTGGCGCTCGGCTTTCACTTGTTGACAAACTAAACATTTTCTAACAAACTCGGAGATATCTCTTTTCATACCAGGCCACAAATAAAATTTCTTCAAATCATTGTACATTTTCGTGCTACCGAGATGGACTGACAAGTGACCACTGTGCGCTTCATGTAAAATTTTTCGGATCAATTCATCATCTTTAGGTACACAAATCCTGTCGTGAAACATCAAACAACCATCTAAACTCACCCAAAAGTCAGAATCATTTCCCGATTCATACCTAGTTCTCTTAGCTTGCATCCCATTATCATTCTTTTGAGCCTCACATATCTGTTGAATAAATAATGGTCTAGCCTTCAACTCGGCTAATATAGCACCATCATCAGACAACGCTAAGCTCGTACTCATGGCCCTAAAAGCATAGAGAGATTTTCTACTCAAGGCATCCGCCACTACATTTGTTTTCCCCGGATGATAATCAAGTACTAGCTCATAGTCCTTCAATAATTCGAGCCACCGTCGTTGTCGCAAATTCAAATCCTTTTGGTCCATTAAGTACTTCAAAATCTTATGATCGGTGAAGATTCTTCACTTTTCACCATATAAATAATGACGCCAGATCTTTAATGCAAAAACAATCGCAGCCAACTCCAAATCATGAGTCGAATAATTCTTCTCATGCGGTTTTAGCTGTCTCGAGGCGTAAGCTACCACCTTACCCTCTTGAATCAACACACAACCGAGACCATTTAATGACGCATCACTGTAGACCACAAACTCTTTCCCCGACTCAGGTTGTACTAAAACCGGTGCCTCAGTCAATAATGTTTTCAATCTCTCAAAACTCTGTTGACATTTCTTAGTCCATTCAAACTTGACATCCTTATGCAACAGTTTCGTCATTGGGGTAGCAATCATGGAAAACCCCTTTACGAACCGTCTGTAATACCCCGCTAAACCCAAAAAGGCTTCTGACTTCCGACACATTTCTTGGCGGTTTCCACTCCACAATAGCCAAGATATTACTCGGATCAACTCTAATACCATCACCCGACACAATGTGTCCTAGGAATCTGACCTCTCGGAGCCAAAACTCACTCTTGCTAAATTTAGCATACAACTGTTTGTCTCTTAAAGTCTGCAAAACAATTCTCAGGTGCTCTGTATGATCACTCTCATCCCAAGAATAAATCAGTATGTCATCGATAAAGACAACTACAAACTTATCCAAATACGGTCAGAAGACACGGTTCATTAAATCCATAAAAATTGCAGGAGTATTCGTTAAACCAAATGGCATGACAAGAAACTCATAATGGCCATACCTCGTCTGAAATGCAGTTTTCGGCACATCTTTCTCCTTAACCTTCAACTGATAATAACCAGACCTTAGATCTATCTTGGAGAACACTGTAGCTCCCTTCAGTTGGTCAAATAAATCATCTATCCTTGGCAAAGGATACTTATTCTTCACTGTCACCTTGTTGAGCTGTCTGTAGTCTATGCACAATCTCATCGACCCACCTTTCTTCTTCACAAAAAGTACCAGAGCACCCCACGGTGAACAGCTCGATCTTGCAAAACCCTTGTCCGTTAACTCTTGAAACTGAACTTTCAATTCTTTCAACTCCAGCAGTGCCATCCTATACGGAGCAACTGAAATAGGTGTCGTACCCAGAACTAATTCAATCCCAAACTCGACCTCTCTAACTGGAGGTAATATGGGTAACTCTTCTGGAAATACATCTGAATACTCACACACCACCGGCACTGATTCAATCTTTACCTCTAATTCTTGAACATTCAACACAAAGGCGAGATAGGACTCATATCCCTTCCTCAAGTATCTCTCAGCTACCATAGATGAAATTATCACAGGCAAACTATCTGACCTACCTGATTCAACCCAAACAACATCTCCATTTTCACATTTCAATTCAATAAATTTGCTACCACAATTCACTAAAACATTATGAGCCGTCAACCAATCCATACCAAGAATCAAGTTAAATTCATCAAACGGCAACAACATAAGATTTGCCGGAAAACAATGACCTCTAATTATCAAAGGACAATTCTTACACACCTTTTCAACTAGCACATGTTTACCTAACGGGTTTGACACCTTTACTACAAATTTAGTAGACTCAATAATCATACTCATACTAGATGCCAATCTCATGCAAATGTAAGAATGGGTAGACCCCGGATCAATCAAACTAATAACAGAGGTATCATGAAGAGAAAAAGTACCCGTTATCACATCTGGAGATGATGCCTCCTCGCGAGCGCGAATGGCATAAGTCCTAGCAGGTGCCCGACCCTCCGGTCTCACAGCAGAGTCTCGAGGTATACCTCTACTACCGGTCCCACCTCTCGGATTCTTTTGTGATCTACCCCTCGAAGATACATTACTTGATCTCACTTCTTGCTTTCTTCCCTTCTCCTCCCTCTCTGGACAATTCTGGATAAAATGATCGGGTGAACCACACTTGTAACAGTTTCAGTTATTCCCCCAACACTCCCCAGTGTGTTGCCTTCCACAATTTGGACACTCCTGTTTGAAATTTGGATTGCCCACACTTGCCATCGAGGTGGCTTGAACTCTCGAGCCCGAGTATGTATTACCTCGATCTCGATGTGAATATCCAACTGATGCAGTCGTTCGAGGGTTCATCTCATTGGACTTTTTTGATTGAGCTTGGTATGACTTACTTATTGGCCTTTTTCTTACATCTCGGGCCTCACTCACGGCTTTCCTCTTTTCCTTATTCAGTTCTTCAGCCTTACATGCCCTATCAACCAACACCAAAAACTCTTTTAACTCCAAAATCCCAACTAGAAGTCTGATATCCTCATTCAGCCCATCTTCAAACCTCTTGCACAAGATAGCTTCTGTAGACACACACTCTTGTGCATACTTGCTGAGCCTAACAAACTCGCGCCCATAATCTGCCACAGTCATTTTTCCTTGCTTCAATTCAAGGAATTCTTTCTATTTCTAGTCCACAAATCTTTGGCTTATATACTTCTTTCAGAACTCTTCCAAAAATAAGTCCCACGTCACTTTCTCCCTTGGAACCACCGACGTCAACATTTTCCACCAATGGTATGCCGAGTCCCTCAGTAAAGACACAGCGATTTTAAGCTCTCCTCAGGTGTGCAGGAGAGTTCATCAAGTACTGTCATTGAGTTCTCAAGCCAGAACTCCACCCTCTCAGGGTCATCGTCTATATTAGCTCTAAATTCCTCGGCCCCTTGCATCCGAATCTTATCTACCAGGGGCTTGGTAATTCTCACTAAATCTATACCTTGAGGAGCCACAAGAACTAGCTGAGGTATAGGAGGGGGTGGAGGAGGTTGAGCATTAGGGTTTGCTCGTACATACTCCGTGTACCAATTACTCATCATTTGGAGAAAGGCTTCCCGGGCCTCTTCTCCTTGACCCATAGTCTCGGGTCCACTCTCTACAGGCGCGGTCCCTTGCGCGAGAGTCGGCGCGTTACTAGCAGCGTCATCAGTAGCTGCTCGGTCGGGATCCATTTACTATACAAAAACATAGTTAAATACAGTCAGAAGTCACCACACTATCATTGTATTCTATAGCATGTATAGCTAGACCCTTACACATGCTACGGTAGTCCGAGAACCGACAAAACCATAGCTCTGATACCACTAAATGTAACACCCCTTACCCGTATTCAATGCCGGAATCGGGTACGAGGCATTACCGGACTTATCTCGCTTGAACATACAACACTGGGCCATCAAATTTCATTTCCAATTTAAAACTTTTCATTCACATTCATAACATTCTTATTATGGGCCTACGAGGCCTTAATCACGCAAACGGAGGGCCTCGAAATCAAACCGAGAACTTTTGAAAACTTATAAAAAAATTTCTTTACCAGGGCCACACGCCCGTGTGGAGGGAGGGACACGCCCGTGTCATATATCACACGCCCGTGTTCGACACCCGTGGTCAACACTGACTTGCATCACACGGCCTTTCACACGCCCGTGTCCTTTGACCGTGTGGCGAATTAAATTCCAAATTCAGGTGCAGACTTCACACGGCCTGGGCACACGCCCATGTCCCTGGCCGTGCCTTCCACACGGTTGAGACACACGGCCGTGTCTCTGCCCGTGTGTTTACTACAGAGCTTACTGACTTGTAAAACTAACATGCAGGGGAAACACGGCCTAGCCACACACCTATAGGACTGACCGTGTGTCTCACACGGCCTAGACACACGCCCGTGTACCTACCCGTGTGGACAAGAACAAAGCTATTTGTCAAGCTCTTTTTATCACCCTACATCACACAACCTAAATCCATTCAACCAATTGCTAAACAAAGCAATTATGTAACATACACATTCATGAATAACCTTGTCTTTTCATAAATTAGTAATAATAAGCCATCAACTATGGCTATATACAAAAGAATTCATTTTTAAGGGAGCCAATACACACTTGGCCAAAATAACAAAACAATTCATCTAGTCTAGCCCCTATACATGCCATACTTAAAATGCTAATTCTAGATATACCGAGATGAGCTGATAGTGTGGGTGATCTTCAAATTATCTTCGTATCCCGACCCGACTCTTTGACACTGTAAAACAAGGGAAAAGAAAGGGAGTAAGCTTTAAGCTTAGTAAGTTTACATGTAAACAATAAACATCATAATATGTGCTAATCAATAAATAGCATTTCACAATAAGTAAGAACATTCCACATTCCAAGATCATGCTTACTCATTTCATCTCTTACCACATTCCAACCTTATCACAAACGCAATGCTCATATTATTTAACATACATCTCTTCACTTATCACCACATGATCACATGAAACCACACATCACGAACTCACAATAAGCTATTCATAGTAATACCAAACACTCGGTGGTTTCGCACTTAGCCCACCATTAATCTTTAACAGGGTGGTATCGCACATAGCCCACCAACAAGAATAATTACGGTGGTATTGCACATAGCCCACCAACAAGAATAATTAAGGTGGTATCGCACACAACCCACCATTAATTATTACGGATAATATTCCACATTTACATATCTATTTCAACGTTCATACGAAAATTATTCGTTATCTACCGAATTCAATCCATTTAAATCGTAAATATTCTCATTCATACAATGCACCAACAAGTAACAACATGTGTATTTAAGATGCATCGTTTACACATAAACTTACCTCGGTGCAAAATGTGTTAATCAACGGCTCAATCCGTGACCTTGCCTTTTCCTCGGTCAAGGCTGATTCCGCGCTCTTCTTGGTCTATAATAACAAAATTCACTCATTCAATCATTTTACAATCATAATACATCATAATCTCTACTTAGGCAGAAATGACCATTTTGCCCTTGTACTATGGCAAAATTACGATTTTGCCCCTAGGCTCGTAAATCATTTTTCATCACATTTTCTCATTAAACAAGCCTAGCTGAACATTTATTTCTCCTACAATTACTCAAAAATCCAACTATTTCATGCATTTATTACTAAATCACCACATTTACAACTTGGTCCTATTTAGGTGTTTTCATGATAACACCTTTCACAAAAGCTGTTTCTCATCTCATTAACATTCATTTTCTTCCATAAAAACTCAGAAAACAACACAAACTCTCTCATGGCAAGTCCCAAACTTTCAATCATTTTGCAAAATAGTCCCCTCATTAGCTAGCTTAAGCTTTGGGGACTCCAAAAGTACAAAAATTATCAAATAAAACCACCAAAATCACTTACTTGTAGAGAAGATGAGTTGCTAAAATTTCAAGCTTCAAAACCCTTACTCCTGTTAGTAATTTCGGTGGAAGAGAAAAGATGAATAGTGAAAGATGATAACTTCTTTTATTCATCTTACTTTATTCATTTTTATCATCTACTTTCACCAAATTTTGACCAAAAATTAAATGCCCTTGTCTCCTTGTCTCTATGGCCAGCCAACACACCTATAATGGCCTAATTTCACTTTAAGGAGCTCCAATTTCATATTCTATGGCTATTAGACACCTCTACCTTGAAAAATAGAATTTTCGCACTCTATGCGATTTAGTTATTTTTCACAATTAAGCATGCAATTACTAAAATTAAAGCACCAAAATTTTCATATAGCCATCTATTAATGCCATACACATAAAATATTATCAAAATAATTTTCTTCATCCTTGAATTAGCGGTCTCGAAACCACTATTTCGACTAGCCCCAAAATCGGGCTGTTACAAAGGCTATCATCTTTTCATTTTCCTTTCTTCTTCCACCGAATATTCAAGCAAGAATAGGGGTTCATGAAGCTTAAAATTTCAGCAAGCTCTTCACCTTACAAGTAAGTAATTTTAATGGTTTTTCTTGATGATATTTGTACTTTTGGGACCCCTAAAGCTTAAGCTCTTTAATGGGGGGACTATTTTGCAAGATGGTGAAAAGTTTAGGGTTTTTCCATGAGAGCTTTTATGTGATTTGCTGCATTTTTATTGAAGAAAATGAGTCTTAGTTGTTAGATGAATAACTTTTGTGAAAGGTGTTACCATGAAAACACCTAAATGGACCTTTTTGTAAAGGTTATAAAATTTGTTGTAAATGTGTGAAATGTTTGGGTTTTGATGATAGCCATAAGAGAAATAAATGTTCACCTAGGCTTGTTAAAGGTAGAAATTTGATTAGAATTGATTTTCGAGCCTAGGGGTAAAATGGTCATTTTGCCAAAGTCTAAGGGCAAAATAGTAACTTTGCCAAAGCATGATTATTGAAATGCAATTATTATTGTGATATTAAAATGAGCTAAATTGCTATTATAGAGCAAGAAGAACCAAGAATCAACCTCGATCGGGGAAAGAACAAAATAGCAGACTAAATTGACAATCTAGTTTATTTTGAAATCGAGGTAAGTTTGTATGTGATAAATTCAACATTCATGCTAGTATGTTTGAGAATGTTTGATATTATAATGATGCATGATATTCTATGAAATTGAGAATTGGTGTTGAATGAACAAGATAAATAAGTTGAGATGTTGAAGTCCCTGTTGGACTATAATAAATTGAGAACACTATCATCGAGACCTGAGATTGATAAGGTCCCGTGTAAGACCATGTCGGGGGCATGGCCTCGGCACCGAATTGAGATTTCGTGTATGACCATATCTAGGATATGGCTTCGGCATTGACTATAAACAAAAAAAAAAAGAAATCGTACAAGACCATATCTGGGATATGGCATCGATATTGATGTGAGGTTCCGTATAAGACCATATCCGGGATATGGCATCAGTATTCAGAGATGATCCATGTGAGACCACATCCGGGATGTGGCATTGGCTTTGTGTTTATGCTAATGATGATGAATATACATCTTTAAGTATCCCTAGTGAATTAGTGGGATAAATAGATAAGCTTGGAAATAGGAATGAGATTAGTACTAAAGTCATGTGATTGAGTGAATACAGGTACCCGTGAATAATTCACGAGGAATGTTTACGATATGTGGCATGGTATATGCTAGATAAGAACAAGTACGAGTAAGTTATGGCAAAGTCCTTATGACTTTGTGTGGTTATCTAATGCCATGAATTGATGTTATTATGAATGTATTGTTGCTATTATTTCTATGCAAACTTACTAAGCTTTATGCTTACCCCTCTCATTTCCCTTTTCCTTGTAGTATTGCCAAGTTAGCTTGAGAAATTGGCGGACGTCGGAGTTTGGAGATCACACTATCGATAACTTTTTTGGTACAGCCAAATTAGATTTATTTTGAGTATGGTATGTATAGGACTCTGGTATTTTGTTATGTTATATTGGCAAGCCAAAAGTGTTGGCTATTTATGTTAGCAAATTTATTTTGTATATGGTCATTGAAGTTGGGCCAATACTTGACAAGTTTATATATATTCATTAATGATGAATCATGAAGTTTATGCTTGTGTGGATGTTTGATTTGAGTTGGTATAAGTATGGTTGCTATGTAGGGTGGCATTTGGCTTGGAATATAGCCTTTTTAATGTCCACACGGGTAGACACACGGGCGTGTGTCTAGGTCGTGTGTGACACACGATCAGCCCTATGGGCGTGTTAATTGGCCGTGTGTCCCCTTTGCATGCTAGGTTTACAAGTCAGTATGCTCATTAGTAAACACACGGGCAGAGACACGGCCGTGTGTCTCAGCCATGTGGGAGACACGGCCATGGACATGGGCATGTGCCTAGGCCGTGTAAAGCCTGCACCTAAAATTTGGAATTTAATTCGACACACGGTCTAAGGACACGGGCGTGTGCCTTGGCCGTGTGACAATAGTAAGGTGATGATGTCATAAACAGAATGCCAAGGTTTTGGCACACGGGCTAAGACACGGGCAAGGAGCACGGGCATGTCTCAGGGGCACACGGGTATGTCCCTTGGGCAACACAGGCGTGTGGCCCCTGTTTAGACAAAAATTTTCCCAAGTGCGTAAAAGTTCCCGATTTAATTCTGAAACCTTCCGAGAGTATGTTTAAGGCCTCGTAGGCTCAGGATGTGCAGGTTATGAGTTTAAATGGAAAGTTTTTAAGCTGTACCAAAATTTTATAGCCCGTTGTGCTATGTTTAAGCAAGTTAAGTTAGGTAATGCCTCGTATCCGGTTCCAGCTTCGAACACGGGTAAAGGGTGTTACAAGAATCTAGCATGAAAGTATTAGATTGTCGTGACCTGCCCCTACATATTATAATGCTATTAGTTAGTTTATATGTGTATGATTGAATTAATTGTTTGATTCGTTAGTAATGCTCGTGACCCTAATCCGACAACGGAGAGGGGTTAGGGGTGTTACAGCTGTGTTCATGCGTTTTCAGCTGGCGGGACGCATACACGATCACTTTTCCATCTTGCATGAAAATGCAGCCCAAGAGAAGAATTATACATAAAAGAGAAGAGAAAGATGGGTTTTATTCAAGTTTTTGTTATTGTTTAAACATTATATATACAAACAATATTAAAAGAAAAGATCAAAGAAATCTGATAAAGTTGTAGCTTTTTGGGTAGGATAGTGCCAAAGATGCTAAGTCCGAGTGAGAAGAAAATGGTTTGTTTGTAACGAGAAGAAGAACAATAGTGGTGTTGATGGCCACCATTTAAGGGAGAGTTTTGAGTTATTGGAGATTTGAGAACTTTTTTTACCTTTTTGTTATTGTAGGGAGATGGTAAAAAGACGTATTTGGTCCACTTACCACATTATTCTTGATACCAGTAGAGAAAGAGGAGTGGGGGTGGCATTGAGGAAAGCTAGTTTACCAACGCTAGGGTTAAGAGTAGGAAAAGTAGGAGAATAGAAAGGATAAGCATGAGTAGGAGAATGGAAAAGAACACCCTTTCTATGTTGTGCTTTGGGGTATTTCTAGATGGACGATAGTTCTCGGGTGGTCCTCTTGAGGAGAATGCACCCATTAGTAACGAATGTCTTAACAAAGGATCCGACCAGGTGGTTAAGGATGAACGGACCACCCGTGAAAGGGTAAGAGGCACGATGGTAGTCGATCACTGAGTAACCATCTGAATGATACAAGGTGAGGGTCGCCTACAGATCTATTTGATTGGTTTTCGTGCCACCACATGTCCCAACCAGGGTTGGGGTATAACATTACTCATGGGTTTCCATGAAAGGGATTTTATGGTTCTCAACTCAAATTCTCAAAGAAAGTAGCAACAACCTACTAAGAACAAAATAAATTTTGTTACTGTTCTTCAAATTCAGAGAGTTAATCTCGTGGGTTACATGGTTTCAAATACCAAAGGATTTTAGGGTTTAAGTTACAATAAAACACTAATTTTTATTCCTAAAAGAAAGAATGAGAGTTTTGTTGATAATAAGCAAAAGCATCAAAGAAGAAAGTTTGAGAGGTGAGAAAAATTCAAGCTACAAAAAGTTGGATAGAAGAGGAAAGCTCTGGCAGGAATGAAACATTCTTTAAAGGGATGAAGATGTATTTTACTAATATCATTTCTTTTTTTCAAAAATTTCCAAGTTTAAATTATTATTTTCTTTTTTATTTTAATTCAATTAATTTTATATTCCCCATGTATCAACTATCCATTTGTCAACAGCGTCGTCATGCATGTTTAAAACTAATGGGGTCCATTTGTTTGCATGTAAAATATTTTTCGTAAAATATTTTTATTGTTTTACGGTGTTTGTTTGGTGGAAAATAAATTACCAAATGAAATCATTCTCCAAAAAAGGGTAAAATCAAGGCTTTTTTAAGGAAAATGTCTTACCAAAATTTTTTTTGTAGGACATTTTCCAAACTGATAAGGCTCTGTTCACTGTCTTCACCGTCAAAGAAACAAAAAGGTAAGCTTTCAGAGCAACAAAGGGGAAGCTCTATTCACCGTCGAAGAAAACAGTCCCTTATATTCTAATTTTATATATTTTTACGATTTAGTCCCTGAAATCCAAATTTTTACTATTTTAAAATTTAATTCCTCAAAAAAAAAATTCTTATTCTATAGTCCAGCCTTAAACCTCATTTTGTACAGTTCTGCAAAATAGTCTGTTTTCTAAAAATATCCAGATTTTATAATTTAGTCCTTACAACTAAAATTGTTAAATTTTCCAAAAATTAGTCCTTGATTTTTGAAAAGTTAAACATTCATATTCTATTTTTCAGAATTTTAAATTCTCAAATATTGTAAATTAATCCTAAAACTCAAGTTTTGAAATCTTTACAATTTAACCCCTATAGTTTTGAATTTTACTATTTTATGCTCAACTTTCCAAATTTTCATATTTCATAATCATATAATTTAGTTACTACATCAATGTTTCAGATTTCACTACTCAAACCCTTAGAATTCGAAAATTTACAAATTTTACAATTTGGTCCTTACTTCAATTTTTATCATATTAAATCATTTTTCAAGTTACTCTTCCAAATAATATTCGAAATAAATATTTACCACTTTCAACTTAATTAAACATAAATTTATATCTATAACTTTATATTCCCTAATGTACGAAATTAATAATTAAGCTTAATTAAGTAAATTAAGATTAATTAAAACTAAAACATGATTAATTAAAATATAATAAGCTTTATGAAATAAACTCAACTAATCAATGAAAATATAGTAAAATCTCAAATGTATGTTTGTTTCATTGAAAACAACTTTTATGAAATATTTTCAAGAAATCTGTCAAACAACAGAAAATATTTTACACAATTCATCCTAACACCAGAAAATATTAGTTTTTCCACAAAAGTATGTGATTTTTAAAAATTATTATCCAGAAATCATTTTCAATAAAATAAATGGAGCCTAAATTGAGAAATGTTGTAATAATCAAATAAAAGAATCTCATCGGCCATAGAATGTTTCACTAAATCAGGTCTTGCTGTGTGTATCAGGAAAAAATAAATATATTAACCAAATAATAATAATAATAATGAGATAAAGCAACAAACAAAATTTCACTAACAAATTAAAATAAATAAAAATCAGATCCTATGGTCTAATCTCTTCTAGTCCTCATCGACACCCATTTTTTGTTCATACGGGAATTCAAATGCTCTTCAAAGCTTTCAGTGTTCTTCAACTTTGAAGATTGATATCCCAACTTGCTTTCATCCTCATTGACTTCATCACTTTGGGTAATCTCATAGCTCAACTCATGGTGCTGTGTGTGTGGCTCCTCTTTTGCCTTCTCCCCATCACTTTCCTCACCTGAAAGGTCTGCATCCGAATCTGAACTTGAACTAGAAACTGTCCTTTCTCTGCATAAACTTTGTCTAGTCTCTTCCATTTCATTCAGCTCCAGGTCTTCGCTTCGGGCCATGGCATTATTTGGAGAATCAAAGTCTTGGGGTTCAATTCTTGAGAGCTCCACAGCTGCTCGTGCTGCTGCTGCTGCATAAGCTGCTGATACGAAAGCCTCTTGAGCAGCATCTGCCACATCTCTGTACTTTTTCCTTGCTTTCATTGACTCACTTAAGCTTTCATCCATGTCTTTTCCTACAGGAAAATCGTTGGCTGACTCAGTTAAGTTCCTCACCTCTACAGCCATTTCCTCCAAATGCAAGGTGATACCCTTTTTAGTAGCAATCTCCTTGAGCAATTTTAACTTGCTTTCTAAGCTTGGCCGCAGTGTTGAAAGCTTTTGTATCACCTTAGGATTCACACTGCAATTGTTGCGTAATTCAATGGCACGAACCACAAATTCTTTCCCGAAAGTCGATGAAAAAACCCCACGAATGTGAAGAAGCTCAGGGAATTCACCACACCTTGATGATGCAAACATCAAGGTCGATGCTGCCTCTTTAAGCTCATCAGGACATTCCCTATAATACATGGTCGAGAAAGCATGTCAAATTTCAGAGAACTTAATATAAAACCAAGAGGAAAAATATTAAACCAAACTTACTTGTTCTTTTGAATCAGCATGACCCTCTCTATCAACAAATTACAGTAGGTTTCCATGATAGTAAATGCATCCACCATATTCTGTTCTTTAATCAAATGCTCTACACGAAGAAGGGCTTGTTCATGGTGACCGAGGTTAAGGAGTTCAATCACATCGGACCGGGCGTGGGTACACCGGACTTGATGCTGGTTCTTCAAGATACCGATCCGAGAAATAGCAAGCTTGGCCAGAGTTTTAAACTTGGAAGCCTTGAAGTTTCTTCCAAGCAAAGCATCCAATTTCCTCCCCATGCTTCTGTCTCAGTAACCTCAGAATGAAGAGAGTTTTGAAGCACAAAAATTTGCTTATAAAACCAACAACATGGTGGACTGTTGTGATGTTTTGCAATAAAAGTGAATGAAGCACGTTTCAGCTTTGGGATTTATTTATTACCAATGAGAATCTGGGTATTGGAATTGTGACCTAGCCTGTAACTTTGATTGTTTTTTTTTCTTTGGTTTGAACGAGGCAAAGAGAGTTTGGTCAATTTGTGGAGGCTTTGTCATTTTCTATGATTTTCTTTTCTGGGTCTAGAATATTTCCACACGATTGTTTTTATTGCTTCCCTATTAATTTTCGTAAATAGAATTATACATTTTGTTGGTCCACTGCCTGGAAATAGTCAATACCCAATAAAGTGCCACACCTACTTCTTATTTACGTGGTTCAATTGGTAGATTTAATGTTTGAAATTGTTTCCCATTGAAAATTACTGTTTGAATTTTAATATAGCGATTTCATTATAATTTTCCTATTATGTTTTCATTACCAACCATAAGAAGGCTATTTGTGACCAAATTGAATTAGATATGACTTTTTTATTCCCCCTCCAAAAATCATTTTAGTATTTTATTTAATTTGTCATTTTTTTAGTTTTTAAATTTCGTTTTATTTGTCAAATCACTTCTAAAATGGACGAAAAAGTTAGTGTTTGTTAATTTTACTGGCATGACATATTCTGGACTGTCATGTAGATGTCACATCAATAATTAATTAATTTAAAAAAAATTAAAGTTTTTAAAATATATATAAATTATAAAATAAGTGTAAAAAATATTTTTAACCTTTTTTAAATTTTAAAAAATTAATTATTGCTAACATGGCATACACATGGCAATCCACATGTATGTCACGTCAATAAAGTTAATATTTGTTAATTTTTCTATCCATTGTGAAGTGATTTGACAAATAATGCAAGTTCAATGGCTAAAAAAGGTGAAAAATTAAATGGAGAGCTAAAATAATTTTTTTTACAAAGTTGGAGGGTCAAATAAATTATTATACCAATTGAATTAGATATGATTTTTTTTTATTCAATTGCTATTGCAATAATTAGGAGTTTTAATTTAAGCGTAAAGAATGTGTTATGGGTAGAAGTGATATATATATGTTCAAAAATTTAATCCATATACTTTGATTTTTAAGAATTTAGTTCCTCTATTTTTTAGATTTCAAAATCCAGGTTCAATTGTTAACCCTAATAAATTCTTATTAAATTTGTTGATGTGATATTTTGAAATTAAAAAAAAAACTCACTTGATAGCAATGTAACTAAAAAAATTATGTTTGTAGTGAACCTAAATTTAACAAAATAATTTTCAAAGTGTTTACAGTTATACTTATATTTTGAAATCTAAAAAATAAAAAAGCTAATTTCCTAGATTTAAAAGTAAATGGATTAAATCTCAAATTTATGAATAATGCAAGGGTTTATGGCATATTTTAACCTTAGATACATTTCTAATGAGGTTTCCTTAGAACTTTGAGATCACATGTTCGAGTCTCATCCTATTTAAATGTATGGATTATTTATTCTAGCTAATTAGCTAGTTAAAATATAAAATGACACAAAAAGTTAGGGGTGCTCACGGTTTGATTCGTCATTTTTTTTTGGAATTTTGTGAATTGTTCATCATAATTCAATTTGGTTTGGTTTTTGGTTTTTCAACACGTCGCCATGTCGTGACGTCATGTTCGGCTTGTCAGGACGCCATGAATTGCGTCGTTGGGACGTCGTGTGTTGTGTGATCTCAACGTCGGCTCTGTTTCATCTGGAATGCAAGGCACACTTCACAAATCTCCACCTTGACTCGTCTTTTCGAAACGCCTTCTTTGTCAAGCCCCATCAAGGGCCTAACTCGATATTCGTAGAATGTTTACCAAGTCTAAGTAATGCTTGAACTTGGAAATTGGAAGACTTTTTGTCATCATGTCTGCTGGATTCTTTTCTGTGCCGATTTTGTGAATCTGAACATCTCCTTGAGCGATCACTTCTCGAATAACGTGGTACTAAATATTTAACAGCCCGTTTTCAGTTAAATCAGAACAGTAGTTACGGGACCACAAATCTAAGTCAGAAAGAAAATTTATTTTAATAATATTGCATGGTCTGCATTATGATAGGAAAGATGTATGAAAATTTCGATAAGAAAATTTTACCGATTACATGTTTAATTATAGAAAGGACCAAATTGCATAAAATGCAAAAGTTGAGTTCTAGTAGCTATAAGTATCAAATAGCTATGAAACTCAAAACTTGAGGTCCTTATATGGTAATTAGACCATTAAGAAAAGTTAGTAGATATTTTTGATGATTCATCCATGGAAAATTAGAAAAAGAAAAGGACTAAATTGGAAAGTTGAAAAATTAATGGATGATAAGTAAATGAAAAGAATAAAATAATTTCATATCATCATCTTCCCCAAAATTTCTATGGAAACCCTAGGAAAGAGAAAGAAAATCAAGCAAGCCAATTTGGGTAAGTAATCTTGTCCTGTTTTTAGTAATTTTTATATTTTTGAGATCGGAATAACCTAATCTAGCTATTTTGGGGATCAATTTGTAAATTTATCAAAGTATTAAAATTTTTCCATGGATGAATATGCTGAAATTTTGAAATTTATGGTATAAAATGAAAGGTTTTTGATAGATAAACAACTTTTGTAAAGTGAATTTTCATGAAATTGTGATTTAGGGACTAAATTGTAAAGATGTAAAATTCATGGAAAATTTCTAATTTTTATGAAATATATGTGCTGTAAATGTTATATGTAAAAATCGGTTAGGCTTGGAGTAATGATTAAATTGCACGAATTTCATTTTCCGAGCCTAGAGACAAAATCGTCATTTATGGAAAGTATAGGGGCAAAATGATAATTTTTCCTAGGGTGTGAATTGAATTAAATTGAGTATGAAATGGATTAAATTGATGTTAAATTCATTTATATAGATCCAGATAGACCTAGTACGGAGTTGGATCGAGGAAAACAAAAAGTATCGGATTAGTAGATCCTTGTATACGAACGCTTATTGAGGTAAGTTCGTGTAACTAGATCATGTATATTAATATGTTTGGAATTGAATGTTGAATATGTGTGAATTGTATAAATGTTTAATGTATAAAATTAATTACATGCCTGATATTGCTCGATAAGTATAAGTCCCGTTTGAATAGATGGACTTCGATGGATACAGGATTTCACGATTGGTTGTGGTCTTGCATATGTTGCAGACACACCATAACTTGAAAGAGCATCATGTTATAAGCCTTCTCGAGCTTCCTGTTACCTGGTTCCTGCAAACATCTGATCGGTAGTGGTCCTGCATGTGTTGCGGACTACCGCAGCTCTTTGTGAGCCTCCTATTATATGATCGGTTGTGATCATGCATATATTACGGACAAAAACGCAGCTCTTTATGAGCATCCTGATATAGGATATTTTTGAGCTTCTTGATATGGCTCGCTTGAACTTCCTGTTATATGGCTATCCGGAGCTCCTGATAATAACTCTTCGGAATTACCTGTTAAGCTCAATGAGCTTCCTGTTCTAAACTCTTTTAAGTTTCCTACTATAGCCCGGATAAGCTTCATGTTACATGGCTCACATAAGCATCCTTTTATATGGCTGGAGAGAGTGCTTCCTGATTATGTGCCCTAATTGGGTACCCCTGAATATGAGTTGACAGTTTACAGCGTTGTACGCTTCAAGTGTACTACATGTGCATCCATCGATATTTCAAATAAATTCAACGAGCAAAGTTCTGTCATGGCTAATCTGAACTTGAGATGATTTATCATAGAAATGTATATGTTATACAGAAATATGATAAGAAAAGTATATGTGTATGAAAGTTATTACATGATGAGCTCATCTTTATTACTTGAAAAGTATTTAGAAATTCATGACTAACTTGCTTGATTGAGTGTATGTGATTAGGCAATTGGTAAATTTTTTGGGATGCATGTTTTTTACATGATTACTTAAATTGAATATAAACGGTAAGTTAAATTCCTGTTATGCGAACTTACTAAGCATTAAATGCTTACTTTGTTTTATTTACCTCTATTTTATAGTGCTCAGAAGCTCGTGAAGGTTGGAATCGATCGGAGCATCATCACACTATCCTTCAGCTCGTTTTGGTATAAATAATAAACTTATTTTGGTATAATGGCATATATAGGCCAACTTGGTCAGCGTTGGCATTTAAATGGTTGAATGTAATATAGCCATTGGAATGGCTACTGATGATATGTTTGGTGAACATATATATATGAGGTTATAATATGGTTAATATATGTGTGCTTGATATGGTTAGATTGAATTATGGTAAACATATGTGTTTTACAAAAGGTGAATTTGAATACATGTGAAGATATATCATGTATAATGTTAATGTTGGCTTGATTTTAATGTCTTGAATTGGTTGGTATATGTATGCAAGTATTAATGTAGGTACAAGGCAAAATTTGGGTGAGAAATAAGGCTTGGAAATAGTCTTATTTTGTCCACACGGGTAGACACACGGGCGTATGTCTCAACCGTGTGTGACGCACGACTATACGCACAGGCGTGTGGTTTTGCCGTGTGTCCCCTGCATCTTAAGAATTGAGAAACAGAATGCTCAGAATTGGTCACACGGGCAGAAACAGGGGCATGTATCTCAGCCGTGTTAAACACAAGGCCCAACACACGAGTGTGTGTCTTGGCCGTGTGAATCCTGCACCTATTTTTGAAAATTAATTTGTCTACACTGCCTAACATACGGGCGTGTGGCTGGCCGTGTGACCCAAGTTAGTAGCTACCCTAATTTGAACACGGGCTAAGACACGGCCGTGTGCCTCACATGGAATACCCACACGGCCTAAGACACGAGCGTGTGTCCCCTGCACCTAAAATTTTTTTTGAAATTTTGCTAAAAAAATTCTGAGTTTCCGGTTTAGTCCCAATTTGATTCTAACATGTATTTTGGGTGACCCAATTAAGGAACGATATAATTGATTTCGAATATGAATAGTAACTGACATAAATTTTCTGTAATTGATCTGTAAACTTCGGTAATGCTCCGTGACCCTGTTCCGGTGACGGATAGGGGTTAGGGGTGTTGCATATATTGGTATCAGAGCTACGGTTTAGCCGATTCTTGGATAACGTAGCAAGTACGAGTTTATCTATACATGTCATTATATATAATTTGTGATATTGTGATATCTATTGACCATTTTAAATGTGTTTTTCATATAGTAATGTAGTCCAACCGAGCTAGAGCTGAATCCGAAGAAGCTGAGAGCAATGCTCCAGCTTCAGTTCAAAGAGCCGCATCTAGTAGTAGTAGAAGGCCTGAATCTGAGGGTCGAGGTGAGAAGGCAAAAAAAGCCTTCTTTCAAATGATGAATGAGTGGTTTACAGAATTCTTAAGAACAAATCCTGTTGTACAACAACCTCCCCCTCCTATTCCTCAACCGATTCCAGATATGCCACCAGGTATAGAACCTGTTAGAACTGGTAAGCCTCTAGTAGATAAAATCTATAAATATGAGGCAGAAGAATTCAGAGCAACAGCTGATGACGATCTGGAAAGGGCTGAATTTTGGTTAGAAAATACCATCAGGGTTTTGGATGAATTGTCTTGTACACCTGAAGAATGCCTGAAATGTGTTGTATCTCTACTAAAAGACTCAGCCTACCAGAGGTGGAATACCATAATTTCTGTTGTACCGAAGGAAAATTTTACATGGGAATTTTTCCAAGCATAATTCAAAAAGAAGTATATTAGCCAGAGATTTCTTGATCAAAAAAAGAAGGAATTTTTAGAGCTTAAACAGGGAAATATGACTGTATCTGAATACGAACGGGAATTTGTTCGATTAAGCAAATATGCCAGAGAGTGTATCCCGACTGAAGTTACCATGTGTAAACGGTTTGAAGAGGGATTAAATGAAGATATCAAGTTGTTAGTTGGAATCTTGGAATTAAAAGAATTTGTTGTACTAGCTGACCGAACACATAAAGCTGAGGAATTAAATAAAGAAAAGAAGCAGGCAGAGATGGAAGCCCGAACTTCAAGTAAAAGATTTATGGGCAAGCCACAATCATCAGCTTCAAAGAAATCAAAGAAATATCATGATCGTTTTGTCTTATCTGTGGGGTATTCTGGAAAAGACTGAGGCTATCAACGCTCTAATCTGAGATCTCTGACCCCATCAGTAGCAAGTGCTGGAAGTGTCGGTAATCCCGAACCTAGATGTAAACATTGTAATAAATTTCATTTTGGAGAGTGTCGTATGAGAAGCGGAGCCTGTTATAGATGTGGTTATCTCAATCACTATCTTAAAGATTGTCCAGAAAGGCTTGAAAAAGATACTGTTCAGACTTCGAAGCCAAATAACCCTGGCTCGAGAGGTAGACCACCCCGTCACCCTGGCAATGTCAGTGGTAGCCGAGGGGCTTCAAAAGATTCAACAATTAAATCTGAAGCACGAGCACCGGCGAGAACATATGATATACATGCACGAGAGGATGTTTCTGCACCTGATGTTATTACTGGTACATTTTCTCTTCTTGATACTGATATTACTGCTTTAATTGATCCTGGTTCAACATATTCATACAAATGCACGAATTTAGTGTCTGTTAAAAATTTACCTGTTGAGTCCACTGAATTCGTGGTTAAAGTTTCGAACCCCCTGGGCCAATATGTGATGGTGGATAAAGTTTGTAAAAAATTTTCGTTAATGGTACGAGGTTATTGTTTCTCGGTTGATTTAATGTTGTTACCATTTGATGAATTTGATGTAATTTTGGTATGGATTGGTTAACTCAGCATGATACAGTGGTAAATTGTAAACAGAAATATATTGTGTTAAAATGTCTGAATGGTGAATTACTTCGTGTTGAATCTAATAAACTGGACGGGTTGTCCAATGTAATCTCAGTTATATCAGCACAGAAATATGTTAGAAAATGGTATGATGCTTATCTTGCATATGTGTTGGACACTAAAGTATCTGAATCGAAGATTAAGTCAGTGTCGGTTGATTGTGAATTTCCTGATGTGTTTCCGAAAGAATTACTTGGTTTACCACCTGTTAGAGAGGTAGAATTTTCTATAGATCTTATTCTTAGAACAACACCGATATCTATAACACCTTACAGAATGGCTCCTACTGAGTTGAAAGAGTTGAAAGCACAGTTGCAAGAATTAACAGACAGAAGTTTTACTCGACCCAGCTCATCACCTTGGGGTGCGATGGTTTTGTTTGTTAAAAACAAAGATGGATTGTTGAGATTATGTATTGATTACACACAGCTCAATAAGGTTACAATCAAGAACAAGTATCCATTACCTCGTATTGACAACTTGTTTGACCAGCTGAGAGGTTCCACTATATTTTCAAATATGTATCTCCGTCTGGCTATTATCAGTTACGATTGAAAGACTCAGATGTACCGAAGATAGCCTTCAAAACCAGGTATGGGCACTATGAGTTTCTTATGATGCCGTTCAGTTTGACGAATGCACCTGCAGTATTTATGGATCTGATGAATAGAATTTTCAGACCGTTCTAGACAGATTTGTGGTAGTATTTATTGATGATATTCTAGTATATTCTCGGGATAAAAATAAACATGCTGGTCATTTGAGAATTGTGCTACAAATTCTATGTGAGAAACAACTATATGCCAAATTCAGTAAATGTGAGTTTTGGCTTCGGGAAGTTGGTTTCCTTGGACATATAGTATCTGCAGAAGGTATCAGGGTGGATCCGAATAAAATTTCAGCTATTTTTAATTGGAAGCCACCGAAAAATGTGTCTGAAATTAGAATTTTTCTGGGACTAGCTAGATATTATCGAAGGTTTGTACAAGGGTTTTCTATGATAGCTTCTTCGAAGACTCTTTTGTTGCAAAAAGATGTGAAATTTGAATGGACTGATAAATGTCAGCAAAGTTTTGACAGATTAAATGCCTTGTTGACTGAAGCACTCGTGTTAGTTCAGCCTGAATCGAGTAAGGAATTTGTGATTTACAGTGATGCATCATTGAATGGTTTAGGTTGTGTTTTGATGCAAGAAGGTAAAGTAATAGCCTATACTTCTAGACAGCTAAAACCACATGAAAAGAACTACACGATACATGATCTAGAATTGACAGCCATTGTGTTTGCATTGAAAATTTGGCGACATTATCTGTTTGGTGAAAAATGTCACATATACACTGATCATAAAAGTCTGAAGTATCTGATGTCACAAAAAGACTTGAATTTGAGACAACGCGGGTGGCTTGAATTATTGAAAGATTATGATCTGGTTATTGATTATCATCTGGAAAAGCTAATGTGGTTGCAGATGCTCTGAGCAGAAAATCCATGTTTGTCTTGTGAGCAATGAATACCCGGTTGTCACTACCAGATGATGGTTCAATCATAGCTGAACTAAAAGCTAAACCGATATTTCTACAATAGATCTGTGAAGCTCAGAAGAGTGATGATGAATTACAAGCTAAACGGGTACAATGTGAGTCAAATTCTGATTCAGAATTTCAGATTGGGTCTGATGGTTGTCTGTTATTCAGAGGCAGAATATGTGTACCGAAGAATTCAGAACTTGTACAGAAGATATTGTACGAAGCTCACAATGGTATTATGTCTGTGCATCTGGGGAGTAACAAAATGTACAATGATTTGAAAAAGATGTACTGGTGGCCGGGAATGAAACGTGATATTTCTGAATTTGTGTCTAAGTGTTTAGTAGTCAGCAAGTCAAAGCTGAACACCAGGTACCTTCAAGATTATTACAGCTAGTTACGATACCGGAATGGAAATGGGAAAGAGTTACTATGGATTTTGTATCACGGTTACCCCTATCTCTAAAAAAGAAAGATGCCATTTGGGTAATTGTCGACCGATTAACAAAGTTTGCACTCTTTATTCCGGTACGTATGGATTTCTCCCTAGATAGATTGGCTGAGTTATATGTTTCTGAGATTGTTAGACTACATGGGGTACCAGTCTCCACTATTTCTGATAGAGATCCCCGGTTTATATCCCGATTTTGGAATAAATTGCAAGAAGCTCTGGGTGCACAGTTACATTTCAGTACCACATTCCATCCTCAGACTAATGGACAATCTGAACGTGTGATATAGATTTTAGAAGATATGTTTCGGTGTTGTGTGTTGGAATTTGAAGGTAACTGGAAAAAATATTTGCCTTTAGTTGAATTTGCATACAATAATAGTTATCAGTCTAGCATTAAAATGGCTCCGTACGAGCCTATGTATGGTCGTAATTATAGAACTCCGTTGTACTGGACAGAGCTCAGTGAGAAAAAGATACACGAAGTTGATTTGATCCGTGAAACTGAAGAAAAGGTAAAAGTGATTCGGGATAGTTTGAAAGCAGACTCTAATCATCAAAAGTCTTATGCCGATCTTAAACGAAAAGAGATAAAATTTCAAGTTGGTGATAAGGTATTCTTGAAAGTATCACCTTGGAAGAAAGTTCTTCGGTTTGGCCGTAAAGGAAAACTGAGTCCACAGTTCATCGGACCATATGAAGTTATTGAAAGAATTAGACCAGTTGCATATTGATTGGCATTACCACTAGAGCTTGACAGAATTAATAATGTTTTCCATGTGTCTATGTTGTGACGGTATCGGTCAGATCCTTCACATGTCATTTCTCCGATAGAAGTTGAAATTCAGCCTGACATGACTTACAGTGAAGAACCGATCAAAATTTTAACATGTGAGACGAATGAGTTAAGAAATAAAAAGGTAGCTTTAGTGAAAGTTCTTTGGCAATGACATGGGATTGAAGAAGCTACCTGGGAACCAGAGGATAACATGAGAAAGCAATACCCGAACCTCTTTACTGGTAAGATTTTCGATGACGAAAATTCTTTAAAGGGAGAGAGTTATAACAGCCCGTTTTTAATGAAATCGAAATAGTGGTTTCGGGACCACAAATTCGAGTCAGAAAGAAAATTTATTTTAATAATATTGCATGGTCTGCATTATGATAGGAAAGATGTATGAAAATTTCGATAAGAAAATTTTACCGATTACCTGTTTAATTATAAAAAGGACCAAATTGCATAAAATGCAAAAGTTGAGTTCTAATAGCTATAAGTATCAAATAGCTATGAAATTCAAAACTTGAGTTCCTTATATGGTAATTAGACCATTAAGAAAAGTTAGTAGATATTTTTGATGATTCATCCATGGAAAATTAGAAAAAAGAAAAGAACTAAATTGGAAAGTTGAAAAATTAATGGATGATAAGTTAATTAAATGAATAAAATAAATTCATATCATCATCTTCCCCAAATTTTTTATGGAAACCCTAGGAAAGATAAATAAAATCAAGCAAGCCTAATTGGGTAAGTAATCTTGTCACGTTTTTAGTAATTTTTATATTTTTGAGATCGGAATAACCTAATCTAGCTATTTTGGGGATCAATTTGTAAAGTTATCAAAGTATTAAAATTTTTCCATGGATAAATATGCTGAAATTTTGAAATTTATGGTAGAAAATGAAAGGTTGTTGATAGATAAACAACTTTTGTAAAGTGGATTTTCCTGAAATTGTTATTTAGGTACTAAATTATAAAGATGTAAAATTCATGGAAAAATTTTTATTTTTATGAAATATATGTGCTGTAAATGTTATATGTAAAAATCGATTAGGCTTGTAATAAGGATTAAATTGCACGAATTTCATTTTCCGAGCCTAGGGACAAAATCGTCATTTATGGAAAGTATAGGGGTAAAATGGTAATTTTGCCTAGGGTGTGAATTGAATTAAATTGAGTATGAAATGGATCAAATTGATGTTAAATTCATTTATACATATGCGGATAGACCCAGTACGGAGTTGGATCGAGGAAAATAAAAAGTATCGGATTAGTAGATCCTTGTATACGAACGCTTATTGAGGTAAGTTCGTGTAACTAGATCATGTACATTAATATGTTTGGAATTGAATGTTGAATATATGTGAATTGTATAAATGTTTAATGTATAAAATTAATTACATGCCTGATATTTCTCGATAAGTATAAGTCCCTTTTGAATAGATGAAATTCGATGGATACAGGATTTCCCGATTGGTTGTGGTCTTGCATATGTTGCAGACACACCATAACTTGAAAGAGCATCCTGTTATAAGCCTTCTCGAGCCTCCTGTTACATGGTTCCTGCAAGCATCCTGATCGGTAGTGATCCTGCATGTGTTGCGGACTACCGCAGCTCTTTGTGAGCGTCCTGTTATATGATCGATTGTGATCCTGCATATATTACGGACACAAATACAGCTCTTTATAAGCGTCCTGATATTGGCTCTTTTTTATCTTCTTGATATGGCTCGCTTGAACTTCCTGTTATATGGCTACCCGAAGCTCCCTGATAATAACTCTTCGGAGTTACCTGTTAAGCTGAATGAGCTTCATGTTCTAAACTCTTATGAGTTTCCTGTTATAGCCTGGATAAGCTTTCTGTTACATGGATCACATGAGCATCCTGTTATATGGCTTGAGAGAGTGCTTCCTGATTATGTGCCCTAATTGGGTACCCCTGAATATGAGTTGACGATTTACAGTGTTGTACACTTCAAGTGTACTACATGTGTATCCATCGATATTTCAAATAAATTCAACAGGCAAAGTTCTGTCATGGCTAATCTGAACTTGAGATGATTTATCATAAAAATGTATATGTTATACAGAAATATGATAAGAAAAGTATATGTGTATGAAAGTTATTACATGATGAGCTCATCTTTATTACTTAAAAAGTATTTAGAAATTCATGACTAACTTGCTTGATTGAGTGTATGTGATTAGGCAATTGGTAAATTTGTTGGGATGCATGTTATTTACATGATTACTTAAATTGAATATAAACGGTAAGTTAAATTCATGTTATGCGAACTTACTAAGCATTAAATGCTTGCTTTATTTTATTTTCCTCTGTTTTATAGTGCTCAGAAGTTCGTGAAGGTTGGAATCAGTCGGAGCATCATCACACTATCCTTGAGCTCGTTTTGGTATAAATAATAAACTTATTTTGTTATAATGGCATATATAGGCTAACATGGTCAGCGTTGGCATTTAAATGGTTGAATGTAATACATCCATTGGAATGGCTAGTGATGATATGTTTAGTGAACATATATATATGAGGTTATAATATGGTTAATATATGTGTGCTTGATATGGTTAGATTGAATTATGGTAAACATATGTGTTTTACAAAAGGTGAATTTGAATACATGTGAAGATATATCATGTATAATGTTAATGTTGGCTTGGTTTTAATGTCTTGGATTGGTCGTTATATGTATGCAAGTATTAATGTAGGTACAAGGAAAAATTTGGGTGAGAAATAAGGCTTGGAAATAGCCTTATTTTGTCCACACGGGTAGACACATGGGCGTGTGTCTCAACCGTGTGTGACACACGGCCATACGCACGGGCGTATGGTTTGGCCGTGTGGCCCCTACAACTTAAGAATTGAGAAACAGAATGCTCAGAATTGGTCACACGGGCAGGGACACGGGCGTGTATCTCAACTGTGTGAAACACACGACCCAACACACGGGCGTGTGTCTTGGCCGTGTGAATCCTTCACCTATTTTTGAAAATTAAATTGTCAACACGACCTAACAAACGGGCGTGTGGCTGGCCTTGTGACCCAGGTCAGTAGCTACCCTAATTTGAACACGGGCTGGGACACGGCCGTGTGCCTCACATCGAATGCCCATACAGCCTAAGACACGGGCGTGTCACTTGGCCGTGTGAGCCACACGGCCTAACCACACGGGCGTGTGTCCCCTGCACCTAAAAAAAATTTTAAAATTTCGCAAAAAATTTTCTGAGTTTCTGGTTTAGTCCCGATTTGATTCTAACATGTATTTTAGGTCACCCAATTAAGGGACGATATGATTGATTTCGAATATGAATAGTAAATGACATAAATTTTTTGTAGTTGACCTGCAAACTCCAGTAATGCTTCGTGACCCAGTTTCGGTGACAGATAGGGGTTAGGGGTGTTACAGAATTTCTATATGCTTTGTTCTTTCGTGATGCATCTGATCTTTCGCGAGATGTATGACACTTTGACTATCGCAATGTACAATAGTTTTGTCATTTTTATCAACGATCTCCCCGAATAGACCTCTCAACCAAATGGCATCTTTCACAGCCTCTGTGATAGCCATTTATTCCGCCGCTGTAGTTGATAATGCCATAGTGGCCTGAAGGGTGGCTTTTCAGATAATTATACAATTTCCAAAAGCGAATATATAACCTATGAGAGATCTTCTTTTTTCTAAGTCTCCGGTATAATCCAAATCTACGTAGTCGACTAGACCATCTGAACATCTTCCAAATTCCAAACAAGTCTTGGAAGTCCCCTTCAAATATCTTAGAATCCACTTGACAACTTGCCGGTGTAATTTGTCAGGTTTTGCCATATATCTACTTACTACATTAATAGCATGTGAAATATCGAGACAAGTACAAACCATTGCATACATTAAGCTTTCGATTGCACTAGAATAAAGAACCAAGGACATGTGCCACGGCTAGGTTGATTTAGAGCCCGAAAATAGCGAATTTTCACGTGTCATCGCAACATCGAGAAAGTCCTCATCGGGACGTGGCAACGATCTTGCCTCTGCTTCCGTAATTGCTACCGAACCAGACACTGTTGCACCTTGCAGAATGTAAAAGCTACTGACTTTCTGCCCTCTCATCAAAACAAAGGCTCCACGAGATACTTTTAAGTCATTTGACTCAATGACAATCTTACAATCATTCGAGTCTAGAATACCCAAAGAGATGAGATTCTTCTTTAAATCAGGTACATCCATGACATCTGAATATGTTCTAATTATCTCGTCATGCATCCTAATCTGAATGGTACCAATGCCAGTTATTTTGCAGGGTAAATTATTTCCCATAAGCATAACTCTACCTTCAACCGAGCTGTATGTGGAGAACCAGTCCCTATTGGGACACATGGTAAGAACAACATGAATCCAAGATCCACTCAGGTCTGAACTTAGACCTTTCGGTTATTAACACAAGCAACAAATCATCACCTCAGTCCTCAGCTACACTAGCATCAACTGCATCGACTTTCTGCTTTCCTCTCTCATCATTTTCAACAGCCTTTTTGTTTTTATTATGAAGTTTGTAACATTATGCCTTAATGTGACCCATCTTTTTGCAATAGCCACATTGCTTGTCACGGTTTCTAGATTTCGATCTCGCCCTCGATCTTCTTTGACCTGAATCCTTAGATTGTTGCCTCCTGTTAGAAAAATGGGTTTGGAAAACGTAGCGAAAAATAAGTTTAAGGAAAAATCAAAGTTTTATTTTTTTTTCCAAAACTAGAAATTGGTTGTGATATCTAAAGTAATAAACACTTAATCAAAGTTATACTTTTTCGATTTGTCTAGGATGAACGCTTCGACCAAGTAGTCTTCTTCGTTATCCTCAAGCTCATGTCTACTGAGTGTGGGCTCACTTCGAATCAAAAAAAATTTCACTAAATTACAAGTAGGATAATTTCGCAATTTCTCTAAACTTTTGAGTCAAGTTGTAAATAAGAAAAATATCTCTAGAAATTTTCTGAAATAATTTCTTCAGAGAATTTTCTCTCTACAACTTTCTGTTGAATTCAAGTGTGTGAAAAATAATAACTCAATGCTCTCTTTATATATGGAGAGTTTAGAGAGTTCAACTATGATTAAACTTAATCACTTTAATATTAAATTAATATATTATTTATCTACAAGGTAAATATTGAATAAAATTTAATATTAAGATAATCGCTTTAATATTAAATTAATAAAATACTACCAGGATAAGTATTAAATTAAATTTAATATTAAATTTATTAAAATAATATTATTTTTGGAATAATTAATCTGAAAATCTAGTAGAGTCCTAGTAAGAGTGTGATTCCTCCACTGCTCAACCGCCGAATGACCACTTGCCGACCATTGGAATGTCGTCCTCGCCGTTGTTGGCACCGTTGTGTTCGGTGGTGCCATCGCAGGTGCGATATCCTCATGGCACCCCGAGCCAGTTCAGCTGTTGTCTGTTTAGTTTGGGCCAGTGACGGCCCGACCGATCCGGTCCTGTCACCAGTTGGACCGTCAACCCAGTTTCACACACCAGGCCCAGTTCAACCAATTTTTGGGTCTCGATCTTGATTTTGTGTTTCTAGGCCCAATTTTCGATATCAGATCCAATTTTCAAGTTCAATTACCTATTGAGTCAATTGTCTAACTTGAAAATTAATTCCAAAATCATATTAGTTTTAGTTAATTTGATTAATTTAATTTTACTTGATGAAAATTAATTTTTCCAAAAATCACTTAGATTTTCTAAATTAATTTTTCAAGAAAATTATTTAATAAAATTCTCTAGTTGAACAATTCTCATTACCACCTAATTTAATTCTACATCAAATAAATCGACTCAATTAAATTATTTCCAAAGTCGTAGAATTTTTTTTCTTATTCAAATACAGTCCGATCGAGTTTTTGTTGAGCTAGCGGAGGGACCAATCGGACATATACAATTAGGCTCGAGTAATTGCAATTATGTCCAGAAGCATCATTCTAACAATTCGAAATTTACTTAATCATGGAGTCTGTCCACAGAAAGTACCATGATTGAATATTCCTTATTGTATACTCTTTACGAAAGTAATTCAACCAACCACTTTGTCCAATGACCTCATCATGTGTGTGTTACCCTCATATGATATCCTTGATTCATTTGAGTTAAATTCATTCACTCAATACAATATTATTTTATCTTATTGTCACCATTGTGTCTTCTTAATAATTAATATGATCGCTGTCAACAAATGACTGTGACAAATTGCTCATTCGAGAACAAGCAACCCATGGCCACATTCCATATTTTTCAATCCACACAATGCCAATGAGAGGATATCATTAACTCTTTAATCAAGCTATGAATTCCATTATTGCTAGTATAGCCATGCCATACGCAAGTCATGCACCCAACATACTGACTATGGGATCGATCATATTTAGAGCATAAGCCTCCACTTATATCAAAGCACATGAGTTACATACTCATGGTCAGTTACCAACTCAAAGTTTAGGTAAATCACACCATGAACGTCACAAGTGAATTAATTCACAAACGGATTCAGAATTAATTCATTTTGGGTCCAGTCCAATGTATCGTTCTTCCAATAAATACATTTATGTCTTTACCCATGGAGTCAACTACTCCGATAGCCAAGTGATAAACCGTAAAAGTAACATATTCTAAGCCCACATTTAGTATGCTTTTTGATGATTTAAGCCCCAATTTATGTAAAAAGGTGCTCTTAATCCTTTCTTTTCATGTCTTATACTCAGGAAAGCACCCGATGACAAAAAGAACGAAAGCGGGCTTAAAACGGACCAAATTGGGCCAAGCCACGAAATCAAAGACGGCACGGACTTCAAGCCACACGGCGTGCCACCATTCCTACTAGAACACGGCCTTACCACGACTTACACACGGTCGTGCCTCATTCAACGATGTCGAACACGGCTGGCCATGATTTACACGGGCGTGTGCCATATGGCCGCCCTCTGCCGTGGAGAAGAGCAATTTCATTCGGGAAAGGATACTTAGGGAGAAAGAAACGTGTTTCAAAAGCCTATAAATACACCCTAGGTACCCGGTTGAAAGGGGGGAGAGCTAGGCCAAGAAGCCAAGCCAAAAAGGTCGATTTGTGGGAATCACTCGAAGATAGCCAGTTGATCCATCTCAAGAAGCGGAATTCTACTCAAGACGGAGGATCTCTCTTCAATTCCCTCGGGGGTTTTAGGGATTTCTTATGTTTTGTTTTATCTTTTCTCTTGAGATGTTGTCTTTTATTATTATGAACTAAACCTTCTGGATACAGAAGAGATGAAACTCTATGAGGTATCTTGTTATTTAATTATTTGAATTATATGATAATAACTTAGTTTGTTCTTAATTGTGTGAACTTAATCCAAATCTAATGTGCTTAGGTGGAGGAGGAATAGACCACGCCTAAGAGTAGATCCAACATAATTAAGCGGAGTTGATCGCACGCCTAGAGATAGGGTGACGATTTTTTTGCCGGATTAGGGTGAAACCTAATATGGGAGTCCCATGATCGATTTCTATTGCTATTCTAGGGGTTATTATAAGCGAACGAGAGTTCCACTAATTAACCTAGGGTTAGGCGTTATTCGCCTCGAGAGAGGGTTTAATATACGTTAGGAGTCTCACGGATCAAACTAAGTAAATAAATCATATGGTTCAAGGTTAGATAACAAGTGAAATCTAGGTGGATTTTTCCTAAGGGTATCATTTGAGTCAACCTGAGTTTTCCCAAAAGTTATTTCCGAATTCATTCTTTTTTTGTCTTTGCGTCTTAGCTTAGTAAGTAGATTAGTTTAGTTTAAACAATCATCACTTTATATTAAGGCTAAATAATAAAAAGACGGTGATTATTAGTACTTTTAGTTCCTTTGGGTTCGACAATCCGGTCTTGCCTAAACTATACTCTTGTTCGATAGGTGCACTTGCCTTTAATCATTGTCGAGTTGGTTTCGAGTTCGATCATTCTTTTATAAATTTTAAAACTCTGATTTACAGCGATCAAGTTTTTGGCGCCGTTGCCGGAGAACTAAAATATTAAGAAAACTCTATTTTTATTACTTTAGCCATTATTTTTTGCAATTTATTTTTATTTTTAGTTTTAATTTTAAATTTGCTAAATTTTCTTTCTTTCTTTTCCTAGAAGGTACCTCTAGTTTATGACTAGAAGGAACCCGAGAGGACCTTTAGAATACGACAGTGATATTGAAACTACCGCTCGAAGAAATCGCAGAGAAATTAGGCGAGCCCTAAATTACCAAGGAGAGCAAGAAGACAGATCCAATCCTACTGAAGGGATGGACGAAAATAATCTTCCACCACAAGATGTGGGAGGAAATAATGCTCCTCGTACTATGTTTGATTATGCTAAACCTCATTTAACAGGAGCTGAATCTAGTATTGTTAGGCCTGCTATAGCTGCTAATAATTTTGAATTAAAGCCTAACACTATACAAATGATTCAATAGTTTGTTCAATTTGATGGTTTACGGGCCCGAAGATCCAAACGCTCATATAGCTAATTTTTAGAGTTACGTGATACCTTGAAAATAAATGGCGTTTACGATGATGCCATACATACGACTTCGGTTATTTCCCTTTTCATTAAGGAATAAAGCTAAACAGTGGTTAAACTCGTTACCACGAGGGTCAATCACTACATGGGAACAAATGACCGAAAAAATTTTATTAAAATATTTCACGCCGGCCAAAACGGCCAAATTACGTAATGATATCTCTTCTTTTGTGCGGATGGATTTAGAGACATTATACGATGCATGGGAGAGATATAAGGATCTCTTGAGAAGGTGTCCGCACCATGGTTTACCTTTGTGGCTCCAAGTCCAAACTTTCTATAACGGTGTAAACCCCTCAACGAGGCAACTAATCGACTCCGTACGGTGGAACCCCGAATAATAGAACTCTGAGGCGACCTACGAGTTTATTGAAGAGATGTCACTGAATAACTATCGGTGGCAAGTTACAAGAACAAGGCCAACAAAAAGCAGTAGGAGTTTACAACCTCGACGCAAAGATAACCATGCTATCAAATCAGGTAGAATTGATGAATAAGAAGATTGATAGTTTGTGTTCTTCGCAGTACATCCGGTCATGCGATGCGAAGCAAGTGGAAGCGTGGCCAGTCAGTACCCACCCCACCAACCAAGGGCACAGAGAGCGAGCAGATGAACTATATAGGTAACAATTTGAGATCTAATAATAACCCATATAGTAATAATTATAATCCAGGTTGGAGGAACCACCCAAATTTTTCTTGGGGAGGACAAGGAAATCAAGGAAATCAAATACAACAACCTCTTCAAAATTTCCAAAATCAGCCCTATCCACAAGAAAAGAAGCCGAGTCTTGAAGAGACGTTGAAAAAATTCATAGCATCCACAGAAGCCCGTCTCCAAAAAAATAAGGTAACACTCGACACCCAACAAACATCGATCAAAAAGATCGAGAACCAAGTTGGAGGACTTACAAAGGCAATCGGGGAAATTACCCAGTCAGTCGGAGAAATTGCAAAGTTATTATCCGAACGATCGCAAGGGCGTCTACCGAGTAATACTGAAATTATTCCAAAGGAGCAAATCCAAACCATAACAGCTCAAGAAAGCGAAGAAGTAGACGAACCCAGTCCAACACAAGGAAACGAGGTAGAAAAAGGTAAAGTTGAGGTAACACAAGACAAGCTAAAACCGGTAATCAAGGAGTACCAACCTCGCGTACCTTACCCCGAGGCATTAAGAAGAGGCGACACGGAAGAAACAGTTCGGTAAGTTTCTTAAACTCTTAAAGAAATTACATATTAACTTACCATTACTTGAAGCTCATCGCGGATGCGATTCTAGGAAATTTTTAAAAGAGCTTCGACAAACAAGCGGAAGTTAGGCGAGTCGTCACATGTGGAACTTAACGCAAAGTGCTCAAAGCAATTCTCCAAAATAGGCTACCACAAAAGCTAAAAGATCCAGGAGTTTTACAATTCCATTTTTAATTGGTAGACTAAGCGTTGATAATGCGTTAGCTGATTTAGGGGTGAGCATAAATGTCATGCCTTATAAATTGTTTAAAAATTAGGTCTAGGGAAACCCAAACAAACTAGGATAAGCATTCAATTAGGTGATAAAGCTGTTAGAATTCCTAGGGTATTATCGAAGATGTTCTTGTGAAAATCATGCATTCGTTTTCCCGAGAGACTTTGTTGTCTTAGACATGGATGAGGATAATTCGATCCCCTAATCTTAGGAAGACCCATTTTAGCGATCGCCGGGACTAAAATTGATGTTGATGCAGGAGAACTCATACTTTGTGTAGGTAATGAGACAGTCACCATCAAGGCTCTCGACTCGGCTAGAACATCGAGTAATCAAGGTGAGAACGTAAATTCTACTAATAACCATTCGGTTAACCCTTATTTTCAGGAAGCACCACCAAAGAATACAAGCCGAACCCGATCCTAAACCCCATGCCAACAAAGAAATAACTCATGAAGATCGAGGATTCGGTTCGATGATCTAGACGCAGTGGAAGACACACTTCAAGGAAAAATTAGGGATACACGACGAAGAACCAGAACCACACGAGATAAAACTGAAGGAGCCCCCAAAAGAGCTAATAGGAACAACAAATCACTTCAAAATAGGGGACCAAGTACTGTTAGATCAAGTAAATCCTCGAATATCTCATCCGGACCCTGGCACAAACAAAGAAATATCTTTTAGGGTAACCAGTGTTTTCCCACACTGTAGCGATCGAGGTAAGTAATCCTACTTTTGGTACTTTTACTATAAACGCATCTCGACTTAATTTTTTTCACGAGGATATAGATAATAAAATGATGAAGGACTTCCAACTCCTCAAACCACCCTGAAGATGCAAACGAGAAGAGAGTCTAGCTTAAGACTATAACGAGTGCTTCTCGAGGCAACCCGAGCACTAATACTAGTATTTTTTATATATATTCAGTTTATCTTAATTTTCCTTTTATATTCCCTTTTAGCAACTAACAACCAACTAACCAAGTGCGAGAATTCTAGGCCACACTGACCTTACACACGGGCGTGGCGTGGCGCGGGCGTGTGGTACTCCGACGCTTTGAACTAACAGAGCGAGAGAAGGTACACGTCAGGGCAAAATAGATTTTCAGAATCACGGACCCAACTACTACCCCACGGGCACCGACAAAGTGGTACGCCCGTGCTTTACGGCCGTGGGAGGCTACTGACTTGCTAACCACGGGCTGAACACGCCCGTGCCGGATAACCGTGCCAATATACTGACTTGTCGAACACAGGCTAGACACGAGCGTGGGAAACCAACACGCCCTAGAGCACGACCGTGCGAGGCGGCCGTGTGAATCGACACACCCTCAACCCACGGGCGTGGGAAACTGCCAGATCTGAAAGTTTATTTAAACACCATACCCTTCTCCTTTCTCTTCTTAACCCACTTTCTTTCTTTCTTCTCCTTTCTTTTTCTTTCTTTCTTGCTTTCTTTCTTTTCTCCCTCTTTCTTTTTTCCTTTTTCCTAATAAATCCTTTGACTCTTGAGCCACAACAATATCATATCCATGGCAAGGAAGCGTAAAAGGCTAATCACAGTCTCTTCAAAGGAGACCGATTCACATGAGTTCATGCCGTGACTTCATCCAAACAACAAGCCAAGGGTCTTTGAGACCAATTATCATTCTTTTATTTTTATCTTCTCCTTTATTTTCTTTATCTTTACTTCTCTTCTACTTAATTTAGTTTATTTTGTTTTAGTTTCTTGTTCTTAGGTTCTTAAAAGTGCTTGGGAATCACGCCACTTCCACCATCACCAACAACTCCGTCACCTTCAAAGTCACACCAACCTCTCGAACCATCTACCATAAGGATTCTCAGGCCCCTCTATCTTTTAAACTTAGTTTATTTTCCTTCTTAGTCTCCTTCTCTTTATCTTTCTTGTCTTTAATTATATTATTAGTATATTATTAAGGTTTCTTTAGATTTCTTGGCTAATCCTGCATGAGACTCCCAATTCCTTCATCTAGCGCAGAGTTCGTCATCAGAGACGCCCATCACCACCACCAAAGGCACAATCTCCTCTCAAGGAATCATCCGAAAATTTAGGAAGTTTTCACTTATCCCCATATCTGATGATTTTATTACAAGGTTATTATATATTTTTGTACATTGAGGGCAATGTACATCTCAAGTGTGGGGGTGAACAACCTAAAAAGATACCTAACTTAAATCCCGAATTTAGTCTTGTTTGAAAGTAAATTACTCATATTACTAATTAGGATGAAATTTCTAATGATTTATGATTTTTATTGATATGTTTTAGATTAAGTCATTGATAATTGTGCATTGATAATTAAATTCTAAGAATACTAGAGAATCAAGCATGATAAATCTATTTTTCAGAAATTAAAAATTTACTAGGTTGTCAAACTGAGTTTAAATATTATCTTGAAGTTTGAAATTTACGAGGTTGACATCAAAATACCCATAAATTTTGTGAGTTTTTGAGCCTTATAAAGCATAAATTCTTTTTCTTGCTCACTTTATTGATTATGAGTATGTCAACACTGATTTGTTATTCTAGAACTTGCATCGATTATACATGTCGAGACCATATTTTTTTTCTGATTTGATACACAGAGATGATAAAGGCACCTAGGATTTAACCCACTAACTCCATTAAAAAGCCTACCTTCACAATTAACCCTTAGTGAACCCCGTTTAATCCTAACAACCCGTATTGACTCACCCACTAATATTAACCCAGAACCCCTTTGTTTTTGTTATCACCATTCCTTTTGAGCACCCTTATATCGAGATTTGATTTGATTAATAGCCTAACTATGTTTTTATTTCAGTAATTTATCTTTTATTATGTATTTAAGTTTGTTCTAAAAAAACAAAAAAACGAAGTATATCCATTATTCATTATTAGTTATGTGATTAAATGAGCTTATACATAAATTCCAAATATCGAAGAAGAAGCTCGTATTATTAAGTACTATTAGTTTTCAATTGATGTAATTATTATTAGTTCATTAGTTCTTAGTTAGGTAATTTGTCAATTCAATCTCGATTCTAACCCTCTAATTCAGCCTTACTCCACACCTTAACCCTAGCCCCGTTACAACCCTAACAAAGACCTTTTGATTTGTGTTTTCATCTCATATTTCAGTGGTGGAGATTTGATTTTCATGCAAGCCTATGGGATTAACTCTTCATGTTTGACCTTTGAGTGCCTAATTGTGAACCTTAAACACTTTGAGTGATTTGAGTGAATCTTTTGTAAGGATGTCAATCCTTGTCGATTTCAAATTAAAGGTAATTATCTAGATAAGGGGAGATGCTTATGTTTTCGAGCTACAAAATCTATGACTTATACTGTTTGAATTTTTAGGACACTTTGAATTAAATTATCCATGTATAAATTATTTATGAATTATGATGAGACACTATCAATGACTATTATGAATTGAGGAAAGTTCGTTTTAATTGTAAGTTGAGAATTTTGCTTGAGGACAAGCAAAAGCTTATGTGTGGGGGTATTTGATAAACAGTAAAAGTAACATATTCTAATCCTACATTTAGTATGCTTTTGGATGATTTAAGCCCCAATTTATGTAAAAAGGTGCTCTTAATCCTTTCTTTTCATGTCTTATACTCAGGAAAGCACCCGATGACGAAAAGAACGAGAAACGGGCTTAAAACGGACCAAATTGGGCCAAGCCACGAAATCAAGACGGCCGGACTTCAAGCCACACGGCTGCGTGCCACCATTCCTACTAGAAACACGGCCTTACCACGACTTACACGGTCGTGCCTCATTCAACGATGTCGAACACTACCTGGCCACAATTTACACGGCGTGTGCCATGGCGTGCTCTACCGTGGAGAAGAGCAATTTCATTCGGGAAAGGATACTTAGGGAGAAAGAAACGTGTTTCAAAAGCCTATAAATACACCCTAGGTACCAGTTGAAAAGGGGCGGAGAGCTAGGCCAAGAAGCCAAGCCGAAAAGGTCAGATTTGTGGGAATCACTCGAAGATAGCCAGTTGATCCATCTCAAGAAGCCGGAATTCTACTCAAGACGGAGGATCTCCTCTTCAATTCCCTCAGGGGTTTTTAGGGATTTCTTATGTTTTGTTTTATCTTTTCTCTTGAGATGTTGTCTTTTATTATTATGAACTAAACCTTCGGATACCCGAAGGGGATGAAACCTATGAGGAATCTTGTTATTTGATTATTTGAATTATATGATAATAACTTAGTTTGTTCTTAATTGTGTGAACTTAATCCAAATCTAATGTGCTTAGGTGGAGGAGGAATAGACCCTGCCTAAGAGTAGATCTAACATAATTAAGCGGAGTTGATCGCACGCCTAGAGATAGGGTGACGAGATTTTGCCGGATTAGGGTAAAACCTAATATGGGAGTCCACAGATCGATTTATTGCTATTCTAGGGGTTATTATGTTTAGCGAGAGTTCCACTAATTAACCTAGGGTTAGACGTTATTCGCCTCGAGAGAGGGTTTAATATACGTTAGGGAGTCTCACGGATCAAACTAAGTAAATAAATCATATGGTTCAAGGTTAGATAACAAGTGAAGTCTAGGTGGATTTTTCCTAAGGGTATCGTTTGAGTCAACTGAGTTTTCCCAAAAGTTATTTCCCGAATTCATTCTTTTTTTGTCTTTGCGTCTTAGCTTAGTAAGTAGATTAGTTTAGTTTAAACAATCATCACTTTATATTAAGGCTAAATAATAAAAAGACGGTGAGTATTAGTACTTTTAGTTCCTTTGGGTTCGACAATCCGGTCTTGCCTAAACTATACTACTGTTCGATAGGTGCACTTGCCTTTAATCGTTGTCAGAGTTGGTTTCCAAGTTCGATCATTCTTTTATAAATTTTAAAACTCTGATTTACAGCGATCACCAAGACTAGCCACTCCCAATTAGAATTGTAGACGACATAATAATCCTTATAAGTATTTGAATCAAATGTTCACTTTGATTCTTTTACGGGATTACAGACTCGTTTAGATTATCTACTGAAGTAAGTTATCTTTCTCGCAATATAAACTTTCTTACAGTGTCACTTATCATCAGTTTGAACTTTAGACAATTAATGAGCTAATATTTGTTTGTCACAATTTCGCTATGCTTGCAAAACATGAAAGACAAAAACACAAAGACATAATATTGAAATGTGAAATTAACTTTATTTATTTATTCATCGTTCAAATACATAGAAAACAATTACATGTTTACTACAATATGGGCATATTTCCTAACACCTTCCTCTAGCAACCAAAACTGTGGCTTGTCCATCTGACTTGTTTTTCGAGCCTAACTCATTGTCAAATTTATCCTTGCTCAAAAGGCATCCCTTCATGTCTTTAAACGAGAGTCTCTCTCTACCGTAAATTAGGGTTTCCCTGAAAGTTTTATATGAAAGGGGAAAAGAACAAAGTAATAACATATCCTGATCATCATTGTCTATGTTGGCCTCGACATTCTTCAGGTCATTTAGGAGAGTTACAAATTCACTTATGTGAGCTCTAATAGACTCACCTTCTGCCGTATGGAACATATATAATCGATGTTTCAATACCATGCAATACATTATTAGTGAGGCACAACTGAATCGTTGACAATTTCTTCTCATCAAGTTCCTCCCATTTTGTCTTATTCGCATTTGTGAGCCTTTACCCTGCAACGATCTTTTTTAGACTGTTCTAAACGAGAAATGTCATCATCCAAACTTGCCACAAGCTGAAATTTGTAATCCCTTTAAATTTCTCGATAGCATACCTTATTGTCATCTCTGAACAGGTTGAATGTGGAAACGAACCAAGCTCTGATATCAATTTATAGGATCAAACATGAATTGTGCAACAAACACAAATGAAAACCGAGAAAATTGGACACAGATATTTACGTGGAAAAATCTCTCATAAGAGGGTAAAAAACCACGGATAAATAAAACTTCAATAAAATGGCAAAAACTGAAAAGGGAGTACAAGATGGAGAAACAAACAAACCTCGAACCTGAAATATAAAGTTTTCCTGAAATTCCCATAAACTCTATTAATTTTGTTGTTGTTATTTATTTTTAAGCTTATTAATAATTTTTGTGGATTCAATTATTATTATTTTTTCAAACTGGTTTGATATGGACATTCGTTACAGTTGTTATTTTTCTTATATGGATATATATTCAATTTTTGGGTGTTTTGATGTAAAATCATGTTGACCATGATACAAGTTTAAATAATTTGGTTTTATAAAATTTGGTTTTGAATTTTAGTTGTTATTTTTCTGATATGGATATATATATTCAATTTTTGGGTGCTTTGATGCAAAATCATGTCGGCCATGATACAAGTTTAAATAATTTGGTTTTAAGTTTGGTTTTATAAAATTTGGTTTTGAATTTTAATTGTAAAATATTGATGGTTGCTTGTTTAAGTATTAAAAATAAAATTAATCAAATATTAAGATTTCCAATTTCTGATTGGACCATTTAGACAACCTTATGTTGGGTTATATCAGAAACTGTAGTGCAATCATAAATCTTACTTTTGACCTTTGACTATTATGGATATTTTATATTTGAATATTGGTATGTTTATATATATATATATATATATATATATATATATATATATATATATATATTTAAAATAACTTAATTGAAACAATAAATCGCCAAAGTGACTTCTATTGTGAAAATTATTTTATTTTAAAATATAAAAGGTTTTGTGCATGTAACTTAAGTTATATTAATATTGATCAGCCCAAAGGAAGGTTAATGTTTAACAAAATTACATGTGCAACTATGGTAATAAACATGTGACGATTATTTGGTTTTACATGTGAATAATAAATTAGCCCAAAGGAAGACTTATTGTTCTACGTGTTTTTATTGTCAATATTTGATTACTATGCCAAGATATCACTTACAAGTTAATATTTTATCCAAAGATGAAATATTAGTGGACTGACTTGTATCTTGAGATAGGATTTACCTTTATTCAGTTATTTTGGTTTAAATTTGAAATATTATGTGAGCTTGTTTTGAATTGATAAAACTACTATTATACCTACCAACAACACTACATGTATTGGAACATTTAGGGGCACTATGTCCGATAAGATTACTAGGGGTAAGGAATTTATTGTCAACATTGAAAAAAGGTTTGTCAAGAAAGAAAAGGCTGAAATTGATATGTTCTTAACAAGTCTAACTTCAATGAGGTATATAAAGAAAAATAAGAAAGCAAATACAACATTGCAAAAGAAACAACAAAAGGAATTAACTAAGTATGGTCGTTTCTCTTGTGGTGCAACAGGTGCACTTCTTAATTTTATTTGTTATGAAGTTAATCTGATTTCGGTACCTAGACACGATGGATAGATTTTGGTGTAACAACTTACATTAGTGTGTTTATGCAAGGTTGCCAGACCTATCGAAAGCCTAATGATGGTGAAAGATACATCTATGAAGGTGACAATAATTCAGTAGAAGTTGAAGCAACAAGGGCTTTTAGATTATGGTTAGTGTTTGGTACACTAGTAGTGTAATTTTTTTAATTCCACAAGAAGCTTTAAAAAATTGACATGTGTCTCTTTTTTAAAATATTTATATTTTAATATTTTACTATACCCCTATAGGACACTTGTCAACCCCCTGACCCTACTTGTGGAGTATAAAAACTCCACTAATACTATACCAAATATTATTCCTTTAGATTATTTTTAAGAACTATATTTTATTTGAATTTGAACGAGGCTTTTGTTATAATGTATTTTACACTGAATTTTATTTCCATTTCAATATTGGACAAATTCAGTTTTTCTTGTTCTTTTTGAAATGAAAATTTTAGTCTTTTTCATAATCCAAATTTGATTGGTTCCAATTCTTTATCAAGTTATTAAAGTATAATGTTTTGTCCATAACTTTATAATCTATAATATGGATCATTGGAAAGAAACCATATGATTCATACATTATCTACATAAAACAAAATATTATATGCTCACATATTGGAGGTCTGATAAGTTAGATTGTCAATTATACAGAGTCCACTTTAATGAAATATGGATGAAAAATTTTGTCTAACGTGCAAATTGTGGCAACAAATTGTAGTTCTTTATTCCAATTACAACAAGAGCAAGTCAAAGTCAAAGCACATAAACTTTAAATTCTTGGTTGTTAAAATAAGAGTTCAGAATAGTTAGATGTTTATAAATATATTGGGACAAACTCCATAATCGCGGATCTGTTTACTAAGGGACTACCACCCAAGGTTTTTATGAGCACATTGGTCATACGAGTGTAATGTCATTTTAAGATACTTGATTTTAGTGGGAGTTTGTAATTTTAAATGTTTTTATGTTATAGACACATTTTTTGTTATTTTAGTTTACGGATACTAAGGATATTTTTTTGTAGAAATTAGGTTTATTTGGTTTATTCACACTCTATTTTTGGTAAATTTTGATCTCACTAAAGTTAATAAGGACTAGTTGGAAATAGACATATTTAGATCACATTGCATTTAATTTCCATGCTACACATCCATACTTGATCTATGTAATTTGGTTGTGTTAATATATGTTATCAATGATGGATTTAGTTATGATATATGTAACGAAAGTCGCATTGGTTCTATGTTGACATATTTAAAGGACGAGATTGTTCGAAATATCTTTTGGATATAATAGTAAAGTTTTGAGCTCATAAGGTTTTATAATGACATATAATTGTAGAGTAATTAGTATGTGTATATATATGTGGTCCAAGTGGGAGATTGTTGGAAAAATATGGACATCACGTATATAATAAGGATAATTACATGTTATTATTTACTATCATAAAAGGTTAGCCCAAATTAAAAATGTTCTAATTTGGTTAAGATTTATTGGGCTTCAGTTATTAAATAAAGTATGGGTCAAATATATGTAGATACTCTAGTAACTAATTTCTAATTGATGATGAGCTGATTAAAAATTAAAGTTAATGTGCAAAAGGTATATATTAGGGTTATGGTATCCAAATTACACATATGTAACTTTTCTGACATCCCTATTCAGAAAAGAGAGAGTCACCTTCTCTAAAATACTTGTGTGTTAATTTGGAAGATCAAAACCACAAGACTTGAATATTTCACGATATCAATGGATTCAGGTACACTTTCGATCTAGTTTTGTTCTTGATGATCTGACATGACAGATTCTGGTTTACGTTCTAGGTTTATATAAGAGTTTTATGGCTTTAATAAGTGTCACATCTTTATAAACTTTTGTATTTTTTCAAGCTCAATGACCAAAATGAATCTAGTTATCAAGTTCAAGTACCAAAGTGGATAAAAAAAAGTACAAGTATCAAAATGGACCTAGTTATCAAGTTCATGGGCAAAAAATTATATTATTCCTATTTAAAAATTGAAACTTTAATTAATTGTTTTAGTGTTTTTTTTTTTAAAAAAATACATTATTTTTAGATGAATAGTTTTTATAGTTTGAATAATTGTTATATGTACTTATTCGTAATTTATTATTCTTCCAATTTTTTGTACAAAAGTTAAAAATCTCATATTTCTAATTATTTATTATCATAACTTAAATTATAAATATTTGCTTCAACTTATTTTGTAATTTTTCATCTGCCTGAAAACAAACCCAATGTCACTACATAAAGTTTGGAAAGGTGTGTTTAAAGAGATCCATTTGGGATTGTTTCTAACTATAGATATATATTATAGATTATAAATTTAATAAAGTCAACTTTTCGTATACCAAACAAATACTTTCAACATCTTTTAACAGATAATTTTATATATCCCATCAAAATATCAAAACAAGTTAAAATTTAAAAACAAAACGTAATAAAGGTATTAATGAGTATTAAATATCAAATTAATACATATTAAAGGGGGGGTTTATTCAAATGATGTAACAAATATGCATATCAAACAATTATTTTTTGGAATAGGTTTTCTTTTCTAAACAAGTAATTCAATACTTATAGGTGTTAAGGCCGGCCCCTTACATGTCTTACATCCACATGTTTCTAAGCCCATTGGAACGATTACAGGTACGGTACCTTAACATTCTTAGGTGTTGAAGTCAGTAAAAAATTTAAAACCCTATCCTTCGTTGTTTATGTGTTTTTGTAGCATTTTAATATTTAAACCAACTTTGACACTCATATGTGTCATAGTTTTTTTAAAACCCTACAAAACCAAATCTTAGAAAATCTCGAAAATTTAAATAAATATCGACATCTATATATGTCGAGGTCTATTTAGAAAAATCCTTACCTAACTCAATCTTTAAACAGTGTTTTTTAATAGGAGGTGAAAATCTCGAAAATTTAAAGTGACCTTGTCACTCATGGATGTCAAGATCCTTCTGAAAATTCTAACGTAACCCTAACTGCAAAATTTATAGATACTTCATCCCACTTGTTTATTTGCATAGAAATCTAAAAATTCATCTTATGTAGATATGTATATTCTATACTATCCTATGTACCTAAGAAATTCAAAATCCTTATAAAGTTACAATGGTCGCCTCCTTATTACGATTAGATTAAGGACATGTCGTTCACAATGCAACAACAATGGAGTTTTCTCTAGTGTCTCGGTGGTAGCACCATGAACAACTTACAAACTTTTTAATTTGAGACATTCAAGACTTTAAAAATGTGATTGAGAAGAAATTTGTTGATCTAAAAAAATATTTCCCATATTAACATCACCTTAATATAACATAAAAAATAAGGCTGTATTGCTTATTTCATAACTTTAATCATAAGTGGAATTGAGATGATCCATGTACTTCGAAAAGTACATGGAAAAAGAATATCTTGATAATATTAATGATGCAGATTAAAATTCAGATGATGATTATTAAACTTATTAAAGAGCGAATAACCCAGCAAATATGCACTAGAATAATTAGATAAAATTGTTTTAATTTTTTATTACATTCAATTTTAATTGTTATTAATTGTTTATTAAACTTATTAGTGTAATATTTTAAAATAAAATAAAAACTTGCTTAATAGTAATGTAATTAAAAAAATTAAGTTGTAATAAATTTGAATTTAATAAAATAATTAAGATTTAAATCTAAATTTTAAAATTTAAAAAATAGAGAAACTAAATTCTTAGAAATAAAAATATAAAGATTAAATTTTAATAAAAAATAGTAAAATGGTTGCATAACGTCGTCGTTTAAATACGAGTGGACTACCTTTTGAAACGGCGGCCGGAGTAGGAAAAGGCTTGTTTGTCACTGATTTTATTGAATCGAAAGGAACCAAAAACAAGCAAATGCCAGTTGCAATAACAACACCTGGCTATCGCTACTGCCACAAGCTCAACCACCGCCTCTCCGCCTCAATTTCCGCCCTCTCCACCGCCAAAAAACCAATGGTCACTACCGCCAGCAGCTCCGGCACCACCAGCAACGCAGGCGCCTTCACCACCATTAAAGAAACAGTAACATTCGAAAAAGAAATAAAAAAGAGCAAATTCATCGCCATCGCTGGTCCCATCTCTAACGAGCAGTCTGCTCACTCTTTCCTCAACCAAGTCAAGGATCCGCGTGCCACTCACAATTGTTGGGCTTACAAGGTAATCTAATATGACGCCACGCTTTTCTATCATCTCATTCATCTTGCCTCATAATTGACCTATCAAAAGTTTAATAGGTTGGGGATCAGTATCGGTCGAATGATGACGGCGAACCTTCTGGAACGGCGGGGAAGCCGATTCATTCTGCAATTGTTTCTTCAGGTTTAGACAGAATCATGGTGGTCGTTATTAGGTATATTTATTTACTTTTGACATATATTGCCATGATCAAAATTGAAGGGACAAATAACATGAATCTTCAAATAAATTTCAGGTATTTTGGAGGAATTAAATTGGGAACGGGAGGACTTGTTAGGGCTTATGGTGGAGTGGCCTCGGAATGCTTGAGAAATGCTCCAACTTGTCTTGTAAAATCTAAAGTAAGAATGGAAATAATCTATGTATGACAATTTTAATTTTTAAATTTTATGATTTTAATATTTGGAAATGTTGATATTTGATTGGAATTTTTGAAGGTTCCAATGGGAGTGGAGGTTCCTCTTGATCTTTTGGGAGTTCTATACCATCAAGTGAGCATTTTTTCCCTGTTCAAATTAGTCCTTCTAGAGAGATTCACGAACTTGTAATTCAGGAAGCTATAAATGAAAGTTAGGCCTTATGGTCTGTTTTGTTTTGTTAAAAAAAAAAATTGATATTTTATGGTTAGTGTTTAGTGTCTGTTAGTTGTTTGCATATAATGTTTACAAATAAAAAGTAGAAATTTTTTTATGCTTCTTTTATATAAATTTCTCTTAATTTGGTTTCTCATCCGATTATTGGCTTATCGCCGTCAGAGTGTGTTGGTTATGTAATTTAGTTTCTGATCCGATTAGCATGATTGGAATGTGTGTGATTGTATAATTTAGTTTCTCATCCGTTTTCCACCATTGGAATGTGTGTGGTTGTAGTTAATCATCTGGTAATCACCACTAGGATGTGTATGAATAACGATTGTAACATCCTTGGATACCGCTTGCTTGTTTCTCTAGCGACATGTCCCTTTAGTAACAAGTCAATTTATTCATGTCTATTTGTAAGTGGTAGTTTCAGTTCATCTGAGTCATATTGTGACCTGGAATGAATCATTTTCTGGAACCAGCATGTTACAAAGTAGGTTGTAAACTAAGGATTACAGATGCTGTGATTTGGATCCCAGATTATGTGAATACCACCTCTTAAGGGTAATTGCATGAACCAACCGAGTTAAACTGTGGGTTCAAAAGAAGGGTATCTCTTAATTAGGGATAAGATGATTTTAAACTATTTATTTAACAACTATTTATTTAACTTTTGGGGATCAAAACAAGCTATATAATTTTCTCTCCCATTTTATGCTTTCTTTTTATTTGCTCTCGACTTTATATTTATATTTGGTTTTAGGTATGTAGAGGTGATAACTAATTAATTTGGTGTATGTAAGTTGCATTATTGAAATTCTTCTAACATTTTGTTACTCTCGTTGTCTTTGCCCTAGAAAGGGGACCTTCAAAATGTATCACATGGTAATCTTGTTCCTCTTTGCTGCAGTTACAATCTTTCGAAGCTGAGGACATCAAACAGGATTATGATACAGGCAAAGATGGGACCACCATGGTTTCCTTCAAGGTTGAATTCGATCGAGCTGAGAAACTAGAAGAGGCTATCAAAGCCAACTGTAGTAGAGAACTCGTATTTTATAAGCATTGAAACTGACTTCACACTTCGCCGTAAAGATAGATCCTGTCTACAAAATTTCCCAGCTTTGGTTCAACAGATTTAAGATTGGTGTGCTGCAAATCTCCTTTCGGAAAATACATTTGTCCGTTGCCTCACATATCGTACATAGTTTTCAAGTTATTGATGATGACAATAATATCATGGGAACCCTTGTTTTATAGACTTGATTACTAAGTTTTAGTTTAGTGAGCTGTTCATTTTTCGTGGAAATGCAACTATGAAATTGAGTGGAGGAAGCATAAAGTTTTATGTGAAGGGAGGCAGGGTGAAAGAAATAACTTTTTGGGACCAAAATAGGTCTGTATATCTTGTTCTAACTACAACTTCAGATTAGTGAAATAGATATCATGCTTAACACATGCAAGTTGGATGCTTCCAATGGCGCAGGGGTAACGGGTACGAATCTGCCCTTTGGAGGGGGATAATAGCAGCAAACGGCTGCTAATACCCGTAGGCCGAGGCGATGATTAGTAGCAAATGCGAGAGGATAATCAGCGAACTGGGAGTGGACTTAGACTTGGCCCATACAACTATGAGGCTGATAAAGGAATGAGAAATGGTGTAACCAGTAAACAATGAGCCGTTTAGAAAGAAAGAGGGGGGGGGGAGGTTTGGGATATGGTTGTCCTTTGAAAAGATGCATCTCGATTAAAATTACAATTCAGTTCATAGTATTGTAAAATAAAATCTCCTTTTGATGACCCCATTGTTGAATTTATTTAATTGGATCAAAATCGAGAGAAGAATTATATCATGAATTGAATTTTTAGGATGCAAATAAAGTTTGAAGCCTGGCTAAAAAGGGACAAGATTAAAAGGAAATCGGAATTGATAGAAAGAACAGAAATATTTTTTTTGGAAGAAAAATCGAAACTAAAGAGAAATGTCTTTGAATTTTCGGAAGCTGGAAATCAAAGATGAGAAACAAGTCTTAATTGATTTAATTAAAATTTAAGATAAAAATTGAATTACGAATTATAAATAAAAATAGATTATCCTTGGCAAAAAAAAATTACAAAAAATCCCTAAAAATTCCTTAGAAACATGCCATTTTGAATTTATAGACTAAAATTCTAGTAGACTATCCTAACCAATTATAATTAAGAAGCTTTATTTACCACATATAAAACTTCTTTAAACTAAGCTAAATACCTAGAGCTCTACTTAAACTTGTATGATTCTGTTGCTGTTGGAAATTATATTTGAATGTAAAATTCGGTACTCAAAAATTATGGATGCCTGCATAAAATTGCCACTATTATCAACGTGTGATGTGATACAAGGGGCATCAACAGTTGCACCACCTTCCAATACATTTGACTCCGCAAATCCCTACAAAGCACGTCAAATCACAGGTTTACAACAACACCCACTTTGTCCCTGCAAATCGCAACCCCCTCCTAATGTAAAATCCATCAACACACACACACACACACTTCAACATCAGAAAAATAAAACTAACACCCTTTGCATTCACGACTTTACATCTTTTAACACTCCCCCCTTTTCGAGCTCCCCAACTAGATCCCTTAGCGATGGAACCTTCATCGCCAATGTCCTATACAATCTGGAATACCGAGCTCGGGTGCCATCCGCAGTCCTGGCTAGGGCAAGTAAGCTCATAGCCTCTGGAAGTTCGGAGAATATTTGTTTCATTTCATCCAAGCTCATATTTTCTAAAACAGAGGGTCTAGGAACAACCCTCACAATTTCACCACCCTTGGGTTCCTGAACCTTTGCATCTGCTTTGATAACCAGTTCGGAATTGGAATTTGCTCCACACTTGATGATAAATGGGGTTGTTGAGCCTGTGTTGAATTGTAATACATTCCATTGCGCAACATCTGTATCATTACCAGATCCCAATTCCGCAGATGGCCTTTGAGCATGGTGTATCTCTGGTTCCGGATCATCCTCTTCACGAACCGACTTCAGAAGTACATAGCATATTAAAGAGGGGTGAGAAAAACAAATGAAGCACTACAAATGCTAACCTCAATAAAACATAAGATGTAGTGCAGCACTTTTTCATTCAATTGTCAAAAGGGCAGATAAAGTGATGCAACAATGAAATCATTGTTCCTTCTAGAGCACTTGGTAGTCTACTTTGTTCATGTTGTTTGGGCAATTTTGTTACCAACAACCCTATAACCATAAAGTACAGGTTTGAAGAGTTCTCATTATGCACCAATTACACAAACCACATGTCTCATTCAGAAGAATTTGTGTTGGTATGGAACAGTTTAAGCTTTTGGAAAACATAGGATTCAGACATTTCAGGGATAATAAACTATGGCACAGGCATCTCCATACCTGGCCCTGACCATCCACATAAATATATTGAAAAGCTACAGAAACATAGTTACAAACTAGTTTGGATAATTCATTTAATGACCAAGTTGGAAGCACATGTATAAGAAATTTTGCAGCACTAAAAATACTAAAAAGACAATCCCATACCTCAACCAGGCGCCGAGCATTGGCAATTTGCCTCTGAGCACATGGATGATCGATGTCAAGAAGGGAGGGCATCCGTTCCCCCAGCTCATCTAGTGATGCTAGCATTGCTTTCTTCTTACTTCTACCCATGCTACTTACAGAAGACTGCCTTGTTATATCCTGCTCAACACATAAGAACAATGTAAATTTTTTTAGTACTCTACTGAGAATCATTGAGTAGAAGTAAACAGCAACTTGGAGAAGAGCTAAACACCTTGACTTGCTTCAAGATGCCATCGAGAGAAATCAGAGAAGCTAAACGGGCATCTTCAGCTGCAGTAGAAGGGTTCTGAATGGGTGAACTACCATTCTCCAATGTTAGCAACGCAGCATCATTTCTCATTTGTTGCAAAATCTAATCACAAAAAAATATCATTCTAATCTGTCAGCATATATAACTTCTGACATACAAAATATTAGCGTGTTCCAGCTAATAATGTCTTCATGCAAAATTCAGCTAAAAGACCAATAATGCTTTTGAGTATATGAAGGAGATAACAAAGGGATAAAAGCAAGCAGACATTAGTACATAATACAATGGCAACCAGAGATTTGAAATTTAAATGCTAAAGAAAAAGTGATCAAATCAATCCTGAATTCTTATTGAACATGAAAGGAATTTCTCAGCTTTCCATAAAAGGGTCAATGTCATACACCCTAAGACACCTGGAAAAGGACATTTGAAGATAAAGAATAAGTAACAAATTATTCTACCATCCAGATGCAAGTATTTTATTGATCATAAATTGTCCTGATCTATGAAGCAAACTAACCAAACTGAACATGCTGACTGGAGTAATCAAGGTCAACCACAAAGATCATCTAAAGAGTCAGGGCCTTGGCCAAGAAGTCACGACAGATACATCAAGCATTCACAACTCTCAAGATCTCTTTCTAATAATGATGAATTTCGCTAGATCAAGATTTATGACATTAAAATTAAGCTACCCCGAAAAACTGGTACACACTATGATTACATTAAAAACATTAACTTTAGATAAAACAACAGCTAATCTGTGCATAGAAGCTAATTATAAGATATTTATGCGGCAGAAGAAAAAACATGATGGTTCACCTTTCTTCGTTTGTGATCAACAGATTCAAGAGCTGAACGCAACTTTGCCACTTGGGAAGCATCATCAGCCTCTTCTGTTGCTAGGGTTCCAGCAATATCCTAGCAGAGGGAAGAAAAAGGTTATTAGCAATGTCTACACTGAATCACACGATTGGTCTTCTATCCTTTTTTTTTTTTTTTTTGGGGGGGATATTGCAGCGTTTTCCATAAGCATATACAAGCTTGCAATGTCTACAATGAACTGTAAAGGTTGAATGATTACACCAAAAAAAACAATTATTCAGAGGGAAGATAGAAACTACCACCGTATAAAATTAATGCATATCTATAGCAAATCTTACTCCAATATTTGGCATACTCATGTCTAAACTAAATAGTTAAAAAAGACAACTTACAGAAAGATGGCTAAAGAGTTATCTTTACGGTATATTACATACCTTCAAGTGCTGCAACTGAGAAGTAAAAACCCGCTTTGCATACTCTGATAAAAGCTGACCAAGAGCATCCGTATTAGGAGGGAGTGCAGCACCTAGCCCAGCCATCCAACCATCCATAATAGCAGTTGAAAGAAGCTCTAGCTGGCCAGTGGTCCCCCCAGATGCTTCATCCCCTGTAACAGAAAGAAACTCAAAGTTTTCTGCAAGCCACGACCTAATTTGCCGCTGCAATTCACCAGCAGGAGTATGGACAAAAAGAGCCGCAAGAGCCTTGTTTCCAACCGCAAAACTTTTGGCCTCCTCTTGTATTTCTCTTAGCTTTCCACCAGTAACCTGCTGCTGCCTCAGGGTATCCTGTACGTTTAATTGTACTCATTTAAGAAACTTTGAACTTTGATGGTTCTCATGCCACATGAAAATACATCTAAACCTGATAAATGTACACATTAAAGAATTTGAAACATATAATGATTACTGTAATTTTTTTTATGAGAACCATTAACAATAAGAAGCTTCCATCAAGGAGCAGGCTACAGTTCTCTACCAGCCGATGCAAAGGAAAAGAACCAAACACTTATGGTAGCACATACCTGATCAAATCCACGTATTCTTGAAACAACAGAAGACAACTTTGATTTTTTTTCTGGCTTTATATTTACTTTAAATCCCTGGATCTGCTCATCAACATAGCGCACAGGAGATCTTCCAGGACTGTTACTTCGGCTGGAACTTCTACTGCGTCCTGAATTAGGCTTTTCTAGAAAGCACTCAACAGGGGAAACCTACAAATTGAAAGATGAAATTCACATTCATCTCCATAACAGTAAAAGTATATATAGATATTGAGTAAAAACCAGCATCTAGTATATAGTTACCTTGATGGACTGAAGCTCCGGTGATCTAGCAAGCAAAGACCTTATATATAAAATTCTAACACGGGAAACAAGCATGGTATCCATTACTCTCTTTGGTTCCATTTTTCGGATAAAAGCAAAAACAGCATCTCTAATTTCGGCAAGTATTTCATGCTCTCTAGAAGCACCTGCTTTAATGACAGCTGCCAGGACCTGCAACATTGTAGATGGCTGTCAAATTTTGTAGATCTCCACCATTTTACCAAACATATCTCAGAATGTTAACAAGTAATACAATCAATCTGCATAATTTAATGGCTGTTCAAGTAAGTTGTCCTAACATTGAACCATAGGAAAATTGAGATTGGATTAATCTAGCATTTCAAAATGATTAGAAGACAAAAAGTATACAAGGCTTTAGGACATAAACCGATATAGATATAGAACTTCAAAATAATTAAAAGACTTCCCAGCATTTTCCAATGATAGGAGATCATTTAATAGATATAGAACCACAAAAATGCCTGTTTTCTGCCAAAAATCTAAACAAAAAGAACGTAACATTGCTTTTTTTCAACAATCCAGAAAAAAAGAGGCATGAATATACAAAACATTGCAAAAGAAAAACAATCATAAAGTTGGTTTCTATGGGACCCCATCATTAAGGATGACACACTGCAGGACAGCTTTATCCCTTTTTGAGTGAGTTTTAAGACTTTTTGGCGCCAAATCATAGTTTGGACTTCAGAGTTTAGATCAAACAATTAAACAAGTTCTAAAGCTTACCAGCATCAAAAGCTTGTTTGCTCCATCTGAAATCGCAGCAATACTGTCATATTGGTCAGGATCAAAGTCATTCAGTGCAGCAGTAAGATATTCTCCAGCAGGTGTGGTTTTAACCTTATCTGAACCAGCTTTAACCAAAGCACCTGCACCATCAGTCTTATCCATGGCCAATTGCAAAGGGACATCCATGGACCGTCGATCATTCCTGTTTAAAGACAATTACAAAAGAAGTTCAACAACCAGCCATGAAGGTAGTCTGAAAAAATATGCAATTGAAGCTACTGCAAAAATGAAGTAGCACCTCCCAGGGTCTTGAGGCTGAGTATTTGCTGTTCCTTTTGAAAATGGGCTTGGCACCTGCATTAACAGCATTTTAGCCCAAAATCATTAAAGATTTTACAAACAGAAAACCTAAAGTAGCATCTAAGCTTATAACAAAAGAATGATGGAGAAAAAGTCCACACAAGTTACAACAAGGCTAATTATTGATGCTAATTTGAGACAGACAGAAAAGTAATACAATCATGCTGATTTGATACATAGGAAATTAAAATAAAAAGGTTACCTGTGGTGATCCACCCGTAGATGCTTTCTCGGTCAATCTATCAAATAATTTCTCATTTTCTTCATGCAACCTCTGTATTTGCAATAAAATTCATGTAAGAACAAAACTAAACTATAGGGAGAAAGTCTAGTCTATCATTTAAGTGACTGGAAAAAGCATTTCAAGAGCAAATAAGAGAAACAACTTTGAAAAGCTAGCCGCCGGAGTTCAGAGATATTTTTCCAGAGCCACCATCTGACAGCTCTTCAAGGAATGATATAGTTCCCTATCAATAATCCAAGCAGGCATCATATTTGACTGGGTTGTTTGGATTGAAGACCAATTGATCTTTCTACCATTACTAATTTTTACGCAATCAGAAACTCTATTATCTCCCCTTAGTGGAGTAACTAATTCAGCTTATTCTACATAAACTCGAAACATTTTTTTACCAGTCAAAGTTATAAAGGAATAACAGATACTCTAAACCATATTAACCTAACCCAACCACTTTTTTGCATAGATGCTCCCAACTGTGAAAATTATTGCACTATGGACTTGTCAGCTAAAGGATCAGTACTCTTTTCAGAACAACTACAAGTTATCTCAAATAAAGTAGTCTTCTCCCACTCCATTTTTCCACATTTACATTCTAATAGGTCCCACTAAATTGACCTTTTTTTAAAAAGTCAATTGACACTTCACAACATTCCTAGTCTACACCCCAATAATATTACAATATTACAGCAGAATTACAAAAGATAAGGTGCATTAAATTAGAAAATGATGATAAGTAATAAAATGTGATAAGTTTTCTTAATTAATAGATAGATTTATATGGTAGAATGATCAAGTAGGCAGAAGGAGTAAAGTTATTTTACACAGGATTTTCCATCTCTAGAATTAAAAAACAAGCAACAACCTCTTATATCGTAACTATACATGCAGCACAAAGATAATATTGATACCAAAACTTCAACAGATTATGATTGTAAATTATGAAGTAACACATCCTTTAGCAGTAGTACTACTATCATTAATTAACAACAAAAAGAATAAAAAGAATAGATTGTAGTTGCAAGTTCAGCAGACCTCAATCAGAGCATCACGTTTCTTGAGTTCCTCCTCAAGTTTCTTAGTCACAGCTGAAGAATCCATACCATCCACTGCTGTTTTTGATATTGTTGAAACTCCAGACCCCTTTTCTGAGCTAACGGACTTAGCTTCACCAGAACGAATGGCTTCATTGAGTTGCGATTCAAGACTTTTTACTTTTGCCTACATCATAAAAGGTCATCTTACCAAGCAACCAACCATATAGACATGAAACCTCTTGATCTTGAGAACAGAACTATGGATGTACAGATTCCTTAATGATAAATTCAAACCACCTTTATCATTCTAAGTTTTCCTCTCTTATTTTTCTTTCAATAGAAGTATATGCATGCATGCATGCATATGAATATAAAAAGGCATGCGAAATGATGAATTTTGATCTAAAACCAACCTGCAATGTTTGAATCGTCGAATCATATTGTTGCATTTGCAGTTTTTGCTCTTGTTCCGACTGTAGCAATTGAGCAACTTGATTTCTGAGCTGTGCATTCTGTTCCTTCTCTATCTTATGCTTGTCCTCAAGCATAACATTTTCAGACTGCATTTTGGATTAATAAGTGATAGTTCAGAAGATGCATGCCAAAGATAAAAGAAATTTGATAGCATAAACTTGACGTGCATAAAACAAAATCCAAATGCTGAACCTATAAGGCAAATACCCTTAAAGACAAAAGCATCAACTACTTTATTCCTTGAACCTTACAAAATACCCCTAAAGACAAAAGCAATTCTCATTTGAATGTGGCTAGATATTGAAGAACCAAGACTCCATACCATCTAAACCATTCTGTAATTATCATAAAAAGTAAAGCATTCTACCATAGCGATAGTATGAAATGCCCATAAGACAGTCGCATGGTGATCTAAACAGTAAAAGAAACATCAGATAGTTGAAAATCCAAAGACAGGTGGAAAGGAGAGAGGGTGGCTGGCATCACCACAAACAAAAACAAACACCGCACCAAGGATGTAAAATTGTAAATTATGTGTATGTGTAGCAAAAATCAAGATCTAGCTGGTAAATGTCAAATTCCTGTAAGCCAGTTAAGTAAGATTTAACTCCCAGCAAAAACAGAGAACCAAAATAAAAAATTACAAAACCTTTAGGTCTGAATGCAGAGTAAAAGAAACTTTCCACGCCTTCTGAACTTCATTGAATAGTAGGACACACTGATCATTTGCCCCTTTAAGTTCTTGTTTTAGTCCCAAAACCTCTTGTTTCAGATCTTGAATTTCCTTTTCCTTCTCATAGAGCTCCTTGCGTGCATCATTGGCCTAGAAAAATAATAGCAAGATATAAAGATGCAGATTCCAATAATTAAGCCATGATCAACAATTCAATGTATTACAAGCAAAAGAACTGAAAAATGCAAAATGCACATACCAGCACATTTTTTATGGACTACAGCAAGTAATTATGTTTATTTCTGAGGAAAAAATGCCAATGTGACACCAAGTCGATTCTAGGCTTGAATTCAACTGTGTTTCACTACTACTAGGTTTATAAGTCTTTTATCTCACCCTAATATTGCTTCTGGCTTTAGAATCAGCTCTCCCTTTGTGGACCTTCAAACATGCATATTAACTGCTAAGTAGCTAAAACTTCTTCCTTCAAATAAATTTACTGACATGATTATGCGGGATACTAGTTTATTAAATAACAAAACAATAAAAGGAGTTAAAATCTAACTCTGAATTCAGAAATTAATATCAGTGACTTACAACATCTCTCCATTTCTTAATAGTATCCCTATTTCCAAGGCTTAGCACAGAATTTCGAGCTCGTGCAGCGAAATTGAGAGATGATAATGTCTCAGATAGATTTGCAGCATTTGGACAGATGTTAACAATCATCAAACTTTTTGAGTTTCCCCCTGCAGAAACAAGAATATTGGATTTACAATAACAACTTGGTTCAGAATGTTAAATAAGTTATAGTGAGGTATCAACACTTTTAGGAGAAAAGGAGAACAAAAGGCAAGACATATGATGTATGATGCAAGATAGTTGCATCAATAAGACCACTAAGCTATTCTTAGACCACTCACTAGATTTTCCTGAATGTTACTAGATCAATTATATTAAGGATGCTTCTTCATTTAAAAAAAAAATATTATAGCATCAAGGATGCTTGAATTAAGTATGCAGATGGTACTAAAATGAGGGAAAATAACTTTCCATGATAAAGATATGAAACATAAATCTTTTAAAAAAGCTATGCACCAAATTTTGCAGTAGGTTCGAAAAGAAGAAAGCCAAGGATTCTGAAAGCATACCGATGAACTTAATCGATAACAATCAAATGGTATAAAGGTAAAACAAGCAGCTCTTGTAAATAACTGCAAACCTTTATATTTGACAGGTAGAGAAGATTACTATATATTTTTGTTCCCTTGAGAAGATCTATCATCAGTAACCTTCCCTTAGTTCTTATCTTCTAAATTTCACTTTTTTGCAGTCAAGGTGCAAGAGACAGTTAACTATTACAGCAGAAAGAGACCTCAACTAACAAAAAACACAATGAAACCAACAAATTCCCCTTTCAGCATACCTACCACCATAGGCAGGCCCATTTTCCCATCAAATTATTTTGATGTAACAAATATGTATGCAAAAAAAAAAAAGACGAAGACAAAAGCATTACAAGCAATCCAGTTTTTCAGTTCTATTCCAAGCACCCTGAAATGTCAGTAAATTTTAAATATATAAGAAGCAGGAGGATACCTAGCGAGTCTGCAAGAATATTGGTAAGCATTGAATTTTCATAAGGAATATTATCCTTCTTTGAAGTCAGAGAAGACAAAACATCTCCCAACCTACACATGCAACACAAAAGGTAACAACAGGGCTAAATGGTGAAAGTAAAGTCAGAAATATGCCACAAGTCCACATAAAACAGAAAGCAAGCCTTACTAATAAATACTAATATTTTTATTTTCAAATACAAGCATTTTCATTTGCACAAAAGAGAAAAGGTCGGAAGTTTTTGTTATGACAGGCAATGGTTGTAGTGCAAAAAAGATACCCACAATGTATACAAGCACCTTTTACATCCCCAAGTAGCTATTCTATCTTCTTTTTCTATTTCAGAATGTCCAGAAAATTTTCCATAAACCAAAGTAAAAGGACAGTAATTTCTAAGCCTATAACAACACCCTTTGTTATAGTAATGATATTGTCAACTGAGGACATAGAGGGAAAAAAGCTGGTCAATTTTTGTCAGGGTAGAGGTCTTAGTAACAATTAGCGTGAATGCATTGAATATACTAAGTCCAGTAGCTTCTCAAAAAAAAAAGATGGCAGTCCACTGAGGTAACTTCCATACATGCAGCTCTCCGAGCTTGGTAAGCAAGCAGAAAATATTATAACAATAAAAGGAAAAATAACAGTAAAGATGACATACGCTGAAAGTGATTTCATGACATGAAGTAAGTCCGTCACACACGCCGCGCTATCTTCTTCTAAAATTTGACCATCACTTCCAGCCAAGTCAATCAGAGAAAGCTTGCTGTATGAGTTTTCTCCACTGATCACATTACTATAATATATGTGCACCATGATGATCCTGAAGAAAAGTAACAAAAGAAATTCACCCAAACAAATACAGAATGACACACAGTAAGAAAACCATAAAATACAATGTAAATGGAGTAACAAATAGAAGAATCAAATTGAATTTCACTATCTCAACCTAAACATTGGCATACAACTAAACAATCTCAAAACTTTGATTACAAATACAACATAAAATTTTATTGCTTCAAAAGACATCTTGTGAAAATAATTAGATACTGCAGGTCAATTGAACATAAAATATACATTTTGAAGTATCACTAATAGAGGATTAGGCAGCTGAGAAACAAAGAAATATAATTTTCTTAGAATTAACTTTATTTAATAGCATGCTCATGCATTTAATGACAAAAGAGAGGTAGAAAGTACAGGATTAAAGTCATACAAATGAGAAACATTGAACTTTGATGTGTCACTTTCGCGGCTTTGAAATGCTGCTTTCAGGACTTTAGAGAAGTCCATTGGGTTATCAACTTTGTCCTGCACAAGTTCTACAGAAGATTCCGGTAACTCCAAACATATCTTTGGTAAAGTACTCCCTGATTCTGAGAGCAAATCCCTTATCTACAAGAACATTTAAGGGCTCAGCATTAGTACACTTCCGCATTACCATGTTGAAATGATCATTCGACAATATAAACCAAAAATGAGATATCGAGACAACCACTAGAAATGTGAGAATACAGTGAGAACAGTTAAAAAACCTGTTCATTATAGAGATCAAAGGCTGTGACTGAGAAATTGAATTTTGATGTTGAAGTTAAATCTGAGTTGGCTAAATCAAACAGCTCCTCAAAACAACGAGCATATAAGCCACGATCATGGTTAGATCCCTCCTGAGATAAATAAAGCCAAAACAAGGCCAATATTAGCATATGAAAGGCCATGAATAGACATAAAATTCCCATTTAATAAGGTGCTTCTCTAATAAAGGTGAACAACTCTTGTCAGGAATCATTTAGTTTGAAAGAAAAAAAATAGCAATACAGATTAAAAAAAGGATACAAGGTTATCATATAAATAATTGTGAATCATCCATCCGTCAAAAGTAATCAGTAGTCATTCTATATACAAAGAAATAAGCCAAATGCAGCAAAATCTCGATATAAGAAAATTGAAAAGTAGAAGCAATTGATATATTTGAGAGGCATAAAAAGGCATAATACAGACTAAAATAATTAAAGACATATCATATCAATGATGAATCATCAAACCGTCTAAAGTAATCACTAGTCATTCTAATTATACAGACAGACAAGCCAAATGCAGCAAAGTCCCAATACAAGAAAAATTGAAAGAAGTAGAAGCAGTTGACAGATTTAAGAGGCCTAAAAAGGCACAACTAGTGATACAAGATGCTCCATTGGAGGAAGTGAGAGCCACTAGTGGCAAACATGAATATCTTAACCATCAAACTAATGTATCAAACTTATTTAAAAGAATAAAAATTAAAAATAATAAGAGAGAGAGAGATTATCTAATAAGATGGTAATTCGCCAATCTATCCCAAGTAAATGCATAGCAATTCTAGTTTTAATCTTATAGATAGATACATAGACATAGCGCAAGAGCACATGCACATATGACACACATGTAGAGAGAGAAATAGAGGGAAACAACCATGGTGTGTGTCTTTCCTGACCGAGTTTGTCCGTAAGCAAATATGGAAATATTATATCCATCCAAGGCTGATTGCACAAATGGTTGAACATCACTGAACAGCTCAGCTACAGAGAAATATATGTCATTATACACTTGTTTTAACCAACATGTATAACCACTACCAGCAATAAAAAAGTAAATTAGATATTTTGACGGTCACAAATTCTGGTCAATGCCTTCTTTCTTAAATTAATAAAAAAAACCCTACTAACCTTGTCCAACATGAGGCCCATAAACCCTATCAAATTCAAAATCTTTTTTGGGGTTGGCAATTGTATCATCACCAGTATTTATACGAATAGTACACTCATCAGGAAATTCAACAATTGAAGGACCTTCATCTTCAAAAAGTGGTCTTGTCCGACAAAATAACTTTATGTTTCCTGAAAAAAGAATCTCATTTCTCAAAGAAAAGTACTATCATCATGACATGAAAAACAGATAGAAATAATACATGCTAGTAAATATCTGAAAATAAAGGGAGGGAGAGATCATTCAGAAAGCACAAAGTTGGAAAGTACCTTTGGCTGTCAATAAGTCATTAAACAACCTTTTCTTCTCATTGACCAACGGAGATATTCTAGCCTCACTTTCAAGGGCAAATTGATCTGCCATTTATATTTAGAGACAATTTATAACCATCAATAGAAGTAATAGAACTCAGCAACAACAAAATCTTCAAATGAAGGGGCAATAGTGTAACCATTTGGAGTATACAGGTATTTTATCAATTTGCAGTAATTTATATTTTTAAGATATGATGCCCTTTACTTTGCTTTCCCCCCTTTCTTTTATTGTCAAATAGAATACAAATTCTTGAATGATCTTATCAAACTAAAAATATTGAAGACAAACCTAACAAAACAAAGTCACACCATTCACCATCAAATGCATAAAATTGTGGATAAACTGAAGACCCTCATTATGCTTTGGTTGATTACCATATCCATATTACCAAACATTTATGACGTTACCACATTTTAGCTTCCCTAGTGGTTATACTTCCATGCTTCAGCAGCAAACTTCCAATAAAGGGCATTAAAACAAGGGTGACACAACTCCTGCAACATGCATAAAGGAAATAAAGAATTTATTTTCTTTATCCTTTTTACTGTTTTTAACCAAACAACTAATTTCTTTTGCTCTCCTTATTTCTTCTTAGTGCTTCTTTTAAAAGCATTTTTGGATCCCCTTTGTTCTTTTTGGACAAGGGGTCAACATAAAGCACTTTTAACTTTTTTCTTTAAATTTTTATCTCAAAATTCATCTCAAGAGCACAAAATCATAGGCAACAGGAAAAGATAGCACAATGTTTCTTCTAAAAATTACAAGGTGATTACAAATAAACCAAACCCCGGAGAAGAATCTTTGGAATATACCATTAGACATGCAAACCAAGCACTAAAATAGCTGAAGCATAAGGAATTCATGAACGTAACCCAAACAAACTGCCACTAAACCTTAATATATTACCTAGTTTACGAGTTTTATCTGCAAGAACACCTAGGTAACGTGTAACTCGATCGAGTTTAGCATTTGAATATTCCTGCAGATCATTAACTTCCTGTCGCAACTCCAAGTAGTCTTCTTTTGCAAGCTGCCAAATTAATTTAATAAAAAAATGCATCAAACACAAGACACTACAATGATAAAACCCGGAATGCATACTAAATTACTATAGTGAGCCAAAACAATTTTTGCTTTAGCCCCACCCCAAAAAAGCTTCTAACATCGAAGACATCATATGTTACCAATCATTATTTCAGACTTCAGAAAATACAGAGAAATTAAGGATTTCCAAAACTGTTCTTTCATTAAGCTTGAATGCATATGAAAAGAGTCAAAATTATTCACTCAAAATTTCGTGATCAACTTCAACCCAAGCAATCACCTAATCCATATGCTATCTTTTCAGACCAAGGAGATACAACAAAACTTAGGTAATAATAAAGAAGCTCATTTATTAATAGAATCAAAGACAAGTATCACATCGGAAAACCAGAGCACAGATCCCTTAATGGCTTCCCAAGAAAAATAAGCCAGACCTTGGAGTATATTAACATTAGATTAATTGACTTTTGAATTGTCAGCCAGCTATTTCATTTCCTATTCTGAAGCCACTGTTTGGTAATGGCTCGTGTTGTTGTCCCTCAAGATCAGCACATGCATTATGTCAAAGATTCATTGTCACAATTACAAGTTTTCCACAGAACTATCATAAAATTGCCATATAGGATAGGTGGGGAAAACTTTTCTTTCATCCAAACATTGGGCAACAAAATCCACTCAAATATCATAAAAACAGGCATCCCAATCGACATTTGACACAATGCACAATCTTACAACAGTTGAAACCAGCAGAATTTGGATCATCAAGAAGGATCCGAAGCTTGTGTAGCAAGAATGCGACCAGTATTAAACATTCTCAACTAACTGAGTTTTCTGCATGAACATCAATTCACATTCCAGAAACTGATGACCAAGTTGTGGTTCATCAGAATCTGACACTACAAACTGATGACTAAGTTGTGGTTCATCAAATCCAAATTCTAATTCGCCGATAAAATTTTATACAGCTTTGAGCTCCTCCATTAAATTTGGATCAATTTCCCAGCAAACCTAATCTTCCAGAAAATGACATTAAAAAAGCATATTCTAGTTGTATTTGTTAAAATTTATAGATTAAAACAAACTACTCAAAAACACTGCATGTTAATTCCTAAAAATGGAGCTTAGTTAAAATCACATTGATAGACTAAAGCGACTTCTTCAACTCCATCGGAACAAGTTACCAACTAAAACACTAATCACTCGAAAGCTTTCACAATCCGAAGCCGATTCACACCGTTACCTTAACTTTATCCTTCAATCGGAGCACCTTAGAAGCCAAAGCCTGCTTAGAAAAATCCAAAGAAAACGGTGATGCCAACGAGGAGGCAGCCGAGATCGAGTACCGTCGCATCAACGGCGCAACAGTGGCCCTAGGTAGGTCCTCCGGAGACGACGGCGACGTCCGCCGTGGCTCGAAGCCACTCACCTCCCAGTTCCACCGGTTATTGCTGCTACTCTTGTGCTCCCCCATTGCCCCAAACAAATTGGGGAAAAAATTAATAAAAGCTCAAAAAAATAAAATCTAAAAAAAGGTAGGGGTTTTTCAAAATCTAGTGGTAGTAGTAGCAGTAATGTAAATGCTGCGTTCCCGATGAGCTATGTTTGGCTCATTTTATTTTTAATTTTTCCCTCTTTGGGGATTATAAACGAGGGGATGGGGGAAACGGGTGGGACTGGGCGTAAAACGTAGTCATTTTCCAAACTTTATGAAGGGAACAATTATGTGGGACAATTTTAGACGCAATCAAATGTGCGTTTGGAAATGGTTCGGAACTCGCTCTCACGCACCACAGACTGTTACTGTTTGTTTTTCTTTTAAATAGAGAGGGAGCGTGTGATTTCTTATGCTTCAGCGTGTCCAAACATCTGTTCATAAATGTGTTGGATCAACATTTAACTCAACTTTGTATTTGTTTTAATTCTTTGTTCAATCCAAATTTCTTCCCCCATGCCATCAATTTAACTGAATTTTTCCCTTCCATTTCTTTTTATCCTTTGTTTCAGGTATACTAATACATATATTTATTTTTAAAATCTGAATTTATTTCAATATTAAAATAGAATATATTATCCATCAAATACTACCTGAATTTGTTAAATAATTAAATCTAAAGTCAAAAAAAAAAATAAACAATTAAGCTTTTTAAAAAGTAAAATCAATAATATTCAAATCAGATATATAAAAAATAATATTTTTTTTATAAATCAATTGTGAATGGTATTATCATATATCAAATTTAAATATTCTTTTAAAAAAAATAAATCTATAAATATTTGAATTCACACGATGATGAATTACGTATGGTGGTACTTTTTGGTTAATCCAAAACTTTTGAAAGTGGGATAAATTTGATCTACGGACAACACAAGAAAACTGCCTGTGAATTGTTTGTTCTTTATCCCAAAATTTGAATGCTTTTATTATTATTTTTTTGATGGGAGTGAGTTTATTGAGAGCAAAATTATGTGTGTTTGCAAACATGTTTTTATGATTTTCTTTTTTTAATTTGTTGGCAGGCTTTGTTCCTTTTGGATATGCCAAAACCCGCCTCACTCTTTCAAACATCCTTATTTACCCAAAAAACAAAAAAAAAGTAAAAATAAAACACGCTTTAGAAAAGTAATCCTATTTGTTATTAAAACTGAAAGGCTTTTCACCCAAAAAAAAAAAAAAAACACTGAAAGGCTAATTTTTCTTTATAGCATGCATTTGAAATCAGAATTTATTACTTTTTCTTTTTCTTTTTTTTGTTACAAAGAATTTATTAGTTTCTTATTAAAGAATTAAAAAGGTCGTGATAAAATAATAAAAATGGATGGGTGGCACCATCTTTTGAAATGATGATGAACATCATCATATTTTGAGTGTAGATGCAGACATTTTATTTTTATATAAATGATTTCTTAGTTTATGACGTATTGCTTTTCTTACTAGTAGTTTTTTCATAAGTTTTCTTAACATGAATTACAAATCTCTTTTTCCATCTCTGTGAAATCTTCTATGGTTGTTTGATCCTCTGGGTGATCTTTCACTTGCCTGCTCTTTCTTATTTATAGTCACCTCTCCTTTGATTTTTCATTTAAACTCTAATGTCACATTTGATTAAAGTAATATATTTTTACATGGTTTTAGTTATTGGTTAATTGTAAATTTTTTCTTAATGTTATTACACTAGTAACCATTAACCAAACATAGCATAAGTCACTTTCTAGTTTTACAACATATTTTAATTCCCTTCTCTTATTTTGCTAGTTTGCATAGCTCTAGATAACGATAACAAGGATGTTGTGAATGATATTGTGAGCAAAAACCTTAAAAATAAACTCATCATGATTTATCTGGAGATAAATGCCAAAATCGATGATTGAGTCAAGGAACTCTATCAAGTAAGAAAAGTAGTTTCAAATAAAGAAGTTAGAACGAGACCAATGATGATTCTAAAGAATGTGTGGCTCGTTGAGGGTCTTTTTGAGGTTCATGATCTGAAATGAAACATGTTCGTATTCATTTTCAAAAACAAAAGGGATAATAAAAATGTTTTGTGCTTTACTCCTTCGTCTTTCATGGTTGTCACTTGATTCCTAAATAGAGGTAGAAGGGAGACAACAAAGAAGATATTGACTCTTCAACTTTTGAGTCCTAGGTATAAATCCACAACGTACCTATCCAACAAAGGATTAAGGAAAGACTACTGAAGATCAGAAGATATTCTTCAAAGTTACGATAGTGGATTTCAAGTCTAATGAGGATAATTTCAACTGAAACGAGATTATGATATTAAAGGTGGGGCTTAAGGTATAGGGTTTAGGGTTTAGGGCTAAAGGCTTCAAATTATGGAAAACTTGTAACACCCCTCACCCATCCCAGCATCTGATACAGATGGGAGATGCCACCAAAACACATACATAGTGATAATTTCAAAAATATTTAACAATTTAAACTTTGAAACAATTTAAATATAATCATAAAATTTGGATAAAATCATTTTGAAACCCGTAAAACATCCTAACATCATTTACAAAAGATTCAGAAATGTCCATGACCTAAATGAGTCTCCAAGAGTCAAAACGAGCCAGTGCAGTTTGCCTAACCTGGGGTAGAGGTATCGGTACCTCTGGAATATCGATACTTCTCCCTGAAACTATTCATTTTTTCTCATTGAATTGGATGTTCCGATACATCCAAGCTAAGTACTGATACTTTGAACCCTTGAAGCAAAATTTGAGCTACTAATTTCAATGTTATGATACTTAAAAACAAGGCACCACAACCTTGAAGTAAGGGACTAAAAATTCAAATTTAAAATACCTCAAACACATACCAAAATACCTCCTAACAAGGTAACCCTAAAACACACTCAAAAGGTCACCTGAATCATCCAAGACTCAATCTCAATGTAACAGCCCGTTTTTAGTAAAATCGGAACAGTGATTTCGGGAACACAAGTCCGAGTCAAAAAGAAAAATTATTTTAATATTATTGTATGGTCTGCATTATGTTAGGAATGACGTATGAAAAGTTTCGTTAGGAAATTTTACTGATTACATGATTAAATGATAAAATGACCAAATTGCATAAAATGCAAAAATTAAATTCTAGTAGCTAAAGGGATCAAATAGCTATGGAATTCAAAACTTGAGGTCCTTATATGGTAAATAGACCATTAAGAGAAGTTAGTAGATATTTATGATGATTCATCCATGGAAAATTAGAAAAAGAAAAGGACTAAATTGGAAAGTTAAAAAAATTAATGAATGATAAGTTAATTAAATGAATAAAATAATTTCATATCATCATCTTCCCCAAAATTTCTATGGAAACCCTAGCTAAGAGAGAGAATTTCAAGCAAGCTTGATTGGGTAAGTAATCATGTTCCGTTTTTAGTAATTTTTACATTTTCGAGATCGCAATAACCTAATCTATCTATTTTGGGGATCTTGCAAAGTTATCAAGGTATTAAAATTTTGCCATGGATGAATATGCATGAATTATGAAATTTATGGTAGAAAATGAAAGGTTGTTGATAGATAAACAACTTTTATAAAGGAAATTTTCATGAAATTGTGATTTAGGGACTAAATTGAAAATATGTAAAATTCAAAGAGAACTTCTGGTTTTTATGAAATACATGGACTATTATTGTTATATGAAAAATTCAGATAGGCTTGGAATAAGGATTAAATTGCATGAATTTTATTTTCCGAGCCTAGGGACAAAATTGGAATTAATTAAAAGTATAGGGGCAAAATGGTACTTTTGCCTAAAATGTGAATTTGATTGAATTGAATATGAATTTCATTAAATTGAGTTAAATTTTCTCGTATAGGTCCAGATAGACCTAGTACGGAATTGGATCGAGGAAAAGAAAAAGTGTCGGATTAGTAGATTTTCATACACGAGCAAGTGTTGAGGTAAGTTCATGTAACTAAATTGTGTATATTTACATGTTTGAATTGAATGTTGTATATGTGAATTATGAATTTGTTATGTATATGAAAATATTTATATATCCGACATGCTCAATAAATATTAAGTTTTGTATTAATAGATGAAATTCGATGGATACAAGTTTCTCGAATTGGTTGTGGTCTTGCATATGTTGTAGACACACCATAGCTCTAAAGAGTGCCCCGTTATAAGCCCTCTTAAGCTTCTCGTTATTTGGTTCTTACGAGCTTCCTGTTATAGCTCTTCGGAACGTCCCGATAGGTTGTGATCCTACATGTGTTGTGGACACACCTTAGCTCTTATGAGCATCCCGTTACATGGCTCTTCGTGAGCTTCCCGATTAAAAGCTCTTTGTGAGCTTCCTAATTAATGGCTCTCTGGAGCTTCTCGATAATGGCTCGTTTGAACTTCCCAATATATGGCTATCCGGAGCTTCTCGTTAATGGCTCTTCGGAGCTACCTGTTATTGGCTCACACGAGCTTCTCGATTATGGCTCTCATGAGCTTCCCGTTATACAGCCCGAATAAACTTCCCATTACATGGCTCACATGGGCTTCTTATTAAATGCTCGAGAGAGTGCTTCTCGATTATGTGCTTTAATAAGCACCCCCAAATATGAATTGACAGATCACTGTTTGGTACACCTCGAGTGTACAACCTGGGTATCCATCGATATTTCAATAATTCGATGGACAAAACTCTTGATGTGAGAAAATATGAGATTTAAATGAATTATATCTCGAATATCCCTGAAATACCTGGAAATTGTTGCACGATGAGCTCATCTCTGATTCCATGATAATCATGTGAATTTCATGACTAACTTGTTTGATGAATGCATGTGTTTCGGCAATTGGCCAAAATGTTTTGGATGCATGTATATATACTTACATTGAATGAACATGATTGGTAAGTTAAATTCTTGTAATACGAACTTACTAAGCATTAAACGCTTACTCTTTTTATTTCTTCTGTTTTATAATACTCGGAAGCTCGTAAAGGTTGGAGCGGGTCGGAGCAAGATCACACTATCCTTCAACTCAATTTGGTATAATTAGCAAAACTACTTTTGGTATAATGGCATGTATAGGCTAAGTTAGACCAAATGATGAAATTTTTTGGTTGTAAATAGCCATTGGAATGGCTAGTGATGATATATATTTTGTTTATATATATATATATACATGAGGTTGTACTATGTTGATATGAGTATGCAAGAAGTGGTATAATAGGTACAAGCATATTTAAATGAATGTTTGATCAAAAAGGTAAGATGGATATTTGAACATATGTAGTAGTATATCATGCATAGGATTGGTTTTGGCTTGGTTTTAATGTCTTGGATTGGTTGGTGCATGTGTGTTGGAACATTTATGTAGGTGGAAGACAAGTTTGAGTGAGAAATAAGGCTTAGAAATACCTTTATTTTGTCCACATAGGCAGAGACACAAGCGTGTGTCTCAGCCGTGTGTAGCACACGGGCGTGTGTCTTGGCCGTGTGAATCCTGCACCTAATTTTCGAAAATTAAATTGTCCACACGGCCTAGCACATAGGCGTGTGGCTGGTCGTGTGACTCAAGTCAGAGAGTTAAACGGGTATGGACACGGGCTGGGACACGACCGTGTGCCTCACAACGAATGCTTACACGGCCTAGGACACGGGTGTGTCACTTGGCCGTGTGAGCCACACGACCTACCCACACAGGCGTGTGTCTCCTGCATCTAAGAAAAATTTTGAAATTTCGCGAAAAGTTTTCTGAGTTTCTGAATTAGTCCCGACTTGTTTCTAATGCATAAATTGGGTCTCAATGGTCCATTTAAGGGACAATACGATTAAATATGATTGGTTTCAGATATGAATAGTAAATAACCTGAATTAAATGTATCTCATCTGTAAATTCCGGTAATATTTTGTAACCCTATTTCGGCGACGAAAATGGGTTAGGGGTGTTACATTTATTGGTATCAAAGCTACGGTTTAGCTTATTCTCAGACTAATGTAGCAAGTATGAGTCTAGTTATACATGCCATTATATAATTTGTGATTGTGTGATATCTCCTGACCATTTTAAACATGTTTTTCATATAGTAATGTCGTCCAACCGAGCTGAATCCGAGGAAGCTAAGCTCAAGCTTCAGTTCAAAGAGCTACTTCAAGCAGTAGAAGGCTCGTATCTGAGGGTCGAGGTGTAACACCCCTTACCCGTATTCAACGCCGGAACCGGGCACGAGGCATTACCGTAATAAAATCCTCAAGATCGCCACTTAGGCACAACATGACCACTCTCTTTGGCCATCACAACTACCTCAATCCCGACTTACGAGGCCTCTCTCAAACACATGAGGGCTCTCGAGACCATATCGAAATCTCTTACGATCTTAAAATTTTTCCACCTATACAGGGCTCACACGCCCGTGTAAGATTTGGCACGCCCGTGGATGTCACACACGCCCATAGTCACTACCCGTGCATGAAAACTCAAGCATTCTGTCAATGCCCCACGATTAGGGAACACGCCTGTGCCCTCCGCCCGTGGTGCACACTGACTACCTTAACACGGCCTAGAGTCTAGACACACGCCCGTGTGGCTAGCCCGTGGCCAACACTGATTAACACACACATTCTAGGCACACGCCTGTGTGACTAGTCCGTGGTCTATTCTGACTTAAAATATTAACATGCAGGGGACACACGGCCAAGTCACATGCCCATGGGCTGACCGTGTGTCACACATGGCCTAGACACACTCCCGTGTGTCTACCCACATGGACAAGAACAAAGCTATTTGCCAAGTTCTTTTCACCCTTCTAGCATACACAATCATGCACTCAATCAACACATCCATAATCAACTCAAAATCTTACAATCTCACTTAGATAACTACATCTTTTCATATAATAAAGTGCCAACAACTATGGCATTATACAAAATAGATTATCCATCTAAAGGCCAACACATCATAGCCATATATAACAAAATTCACTAACTTTTCTAGCCCCTATACATGCCATATACAAAACATTGAGTCTCATGTACCAGAGTGTGCTGATAGTGTGAGCGATCTTCCAATTGATCCTCGTATCTCGATTCAACACTTTTACTCTATAAGACAAGGGAAAAGAAAGGGAGTAAGCTTTGAGCTTAGTAAGTTTACACATAAATAATTAAGCAACATAGTATAAGCTAAACAACAATTAGCATTATACTAACATATAATGTACAACTATGCTTACTCTTTCTATCTCTTACCACATTTCCAACACATCATGAGTCACTTATTCATAACCATTGACATGCACCCCTGCATTCGATATCACATTTACACAATATACAAAACATCATTATTTCTCGATAATACATCCACACAGCTAATCCATACAGCTAATCCACACAGCTAATCTCTCGGTGGTTTTGCACTTAGCCCACCACAATCAATTAATAAGGTAGTATCGCACTTAGCCTACCATAAAGGTAATCATAGTGGTTTCGCACATAGCCCACTAGACAATATACCGAACGATAGCATCGCACATAGCCAGCTCATCGTCAATATGTATTAGGATGGTATCGCACTTAGCCCATCTTTTAGCATTATCACTAAACATTCACATATCTATTTACATTCATTCCACTTAAAACACATAGGTTCTCAATCATTCTCAACCATGCTACACACTAGCTAGCATTGACAAATTGTAAGTATGAATGCATTTTTTATGCATAGACTTACCTCGATACTCAAAAGTATAGAAACGTGCAATTTAGTCCACCACATTGTTCTTGCCTCAGTTTCGATCCGGGCTTTGTCTTTCTTGATCTATAATGAATAAATAAGCTTATTCAATACACACATTGACCAAATTGATCCACATATCATACTTTGGCAAAATTACTCTTTTGCCCCAAATCTTTCTCATAATTACACTATTACCCCAAGGCTCGTAAAGTGATTTTTATTCAACTTCCTAGCCTTTCATGCTTAGCCGAATCACTTACTCAACTAAAGCAATCATCAATTCTCATTACAACACACATGTATGACCAAACTTAAGCTTTTTACAAACTAGTCCCTACATGCATTTTCTATGGAAACTCATTTAGCAAAAGATGTTTCTACTACATCAAGCTTTCATAATATTCCATAAAACATCAAAATACATGCATGTCATACATGGCCACATTTTTGAACATCCATCATAGCTCATCAAATAGCTAAAAATAGCTTACTCATGCAACAAGGACTTAAAAAATGCAAAGAACATAAAAAACGAGGCTAGATGCACTTACTAGCAAGCTTGAAATTTTTGAAGAACCCTAATAATGGCTCTCTCAAATTTTCGGCAGCCTTAGAGAAGAAGATGAATGAATTTTGTCATCTTTTCTCCTATTTTAATCACTTAATTGTTAAATGACCAAAATGCCCTTTTTGATAAACTTTCTATTTTAACTCATCCATGCCCAAATTTGTCCAAAAATTAGAAATTGAGAAAATTGCTATTTAAGGACCTCTAATTAATATTCTAAAGCTATTTCACACAAATAGCTTCTAGAATCTCACATTTTGCAACTTTTGCAATTTAGTCCTTTTGGACAATTTAACCGCAATTTCACAAAATTACTTCATGAAACTTTCACACTAGCATGCATACATAGCATAAACCTCAAAAACTCATTCATAAACTTTGGATTTGTGGTCTCGCACCACTATTCCGACTAGGCCCTAAATCAGGATGTTACACGAGGTGAGGAGGCAAAAGAAGCCTTATTTCAAATGATGAATGAATGGTTCACAGAATTTTTGAGAACAAATCTTGTTGTACAACAACCTCCCCCTCCTGCTCCTCAACCGGTTCCTGAAATGCCATAAGGTACTGAATCTGTTAGAATTGGTAAACCTTTGGTAGATAAAATTCGTAAATATGGGGCAGAAGAATTTAGGGCTACTGCTGAAGATGATCCGGAAAGGGCTGAATTTTGGTTAGAAAATACTATCAGGGTTCTAGATGAATTATCTTGCACACCTGCTGAATGTTTGAAATGTGCTGTGTCTTTGCTAAAAGATTCGGCTTGTCAGTGGTGGAATACTCTGATTTCTATTGTACCGAGGGAGAGTGTTACATGGGAATTTTTCCAAACAGAGTTTAAAAAGAAGTATATTAGCCAGTGATTTCTCGATCAGAAAAAGAAAGAATTTTTAGAGCTTAAACAGGGGAATATGACAGTATCCGAGTATGAATGAGAATTTGTAGATTAAGTAAATATGCTAGAGAATGTGTCCCGACTGAAGTTGCCATGTGTAAACGTTTTGAAGAGGGATTAAATGAAGACATCAAGTTGTTAGTTGGGATTCTGGAATTAAAAGAATTTGTTGTATTGGTTGACCGAGCACATAAAGCTGAGGAATTAAGTAAAGAAAAGAGACAAGCAGAGATGGAAGCCTGGACTACAAGTAAAAGATTTATGGGAAAGTCACAATCGTCGGTTTCAAAGAAATCGAAGAAATATCATGATCGTTCTTTCACATCTACAGGGTATTCTGGAAGAGACCGAAGTACTCAACGCTCTAATCCGAGACCTCGGTCCCCATCTGTAACAAGTGTAGGAAGTGTCGAAAACCCCAAACCAAGATGCAAACATTATAATAAATTGCACTTTGAAGAGTGCCGCATGAGAAGTGGGGCATGTTTTAGATGTGGTTCTCTTGACCACTATTTCAGAGATTGCCCGGAAAAGCCTGAAAAGGAAATTGTTCAGACTTTAAAGTCGAACAACCCCGTCTCGAGAGGTACACCACCCCGTCACCCCGGCAATGTCAGTGGTAGTCGAGGTGCGACAAAAGATTCAATTGTTAAATCCGAAGCACGAGCACTGGCAAGGACATATGCTATTCGTGCAAGAGAGGATGCCTCTGCACCAGACGTCATTACTGGTACTTTTTCTCTACTTGATACTGATATTACTGCTTTGATTGATCTTGGTTCAACACATTCATACATATGCACGAATTTAGTGTCTATTAAAAATTTACCTGTCGAGTCCACTAAATTTGTGGTTAAAGTTTCGAACCCCCGGGCCAGTATGTGATGGTAGATAAAATTTGTAAAAATTGTCCGTTGATGGTAAAGGGTTATTGTTTCTCGGCTGATTTGATGTTACTTCCATTTGATGAGTTTGATGTGATTCTAGGTATGGACTGGCTAACTCAGCATGATGCGGTGGTAAATTGTAAACAGAAATATATTATGTTAAAATTTCAGAATGGTGAATTGCTCTATGTTGAATCTGATAAACTGGATGGGTTGTTTAATGTGATCTCAGCTATATCAGCACAGAAATATATCAGAAAAGGGTATGATGCTTATCTTGCATATGTGTTGGACACTAAAGTATCTGAATCGAAGATTAAGTCAGTGCCAGTTATTTGTGAGTTTCCTGAAGTGTTCCGGAAGAATTACCTGGATTATCGCCGGTCAGAGAAGTGGAATTTTCTATATATCTTATCTTGGGGACAACACCGATATCTATAGCACCTTACAGAATGGCTCCAACGGAATTAAAAGAATTAAAAGCACAGTTGCAAGAACTAATTGACAGAGGCTTTGCTCGACCTAGTTTCTCACCTTAGGGTGCACCAGTTTTATTTGATAAAAAGAAAGATGGGTCGTTAAGATTATGTATTGATTATAGACAGCTCAATAAAGTCACAATAAAGAACAAGTACCCATTGCCTCGTATTGATGACTTGTTTGATCAATTAAAAGGTGCCACTATATTTTCGAAGATTGATCTTCGTTCCAATTACTATCAGCTACGGGTGAAAGAATCAGATGTGCCAAAGACAACCTTTAGAACCAGGTACGGGCACTATGACTTTCTTGTGATGTCGTTCGGCTTAACTAATGCACCTGCAGTATTTAGGGGTGTGCAAAATTCGGGTAAAACTGAAAAAATTCGGTTAACCGACCGAATTAACCGAATTCGGTCGGTTAACCGAATTTTTTCGGTCGAGGGTCGGTTAATTATTTTTTGATTTTTCGGTTAACGATTAATTCGGTTCGAAACTGGTCGGTTAACCGAATTTTTTCGGTTTAACCGAAAAAATTAATAAATAAAATTATAATATATAAATAGGCCCACTATTCACCTAAACCCAATCCAAACCCAAGTATCCAACCCAACCCAATTACCCAGCCCAACCCAATCATAAAAATTACAAATAATTTAATAAATAAAAATAAAATTCTAAATTTTATTTTATTTTTGTAATAAAAATAAAAATAAAAATAAAAATAAAAAACCCAACCCACTATTATATGCTAAATTTTTGTACATGTTTTTTTTCTTTTTGTAGGTTTAATGCAAATGGAGATCTTTTGAAGAGAAGAAATGGATACAAATGGACAATATTAAAGACTTACATTTCAATTATGTGTTAATTTCAAGACTTATGTAATGTTTTTAATAATGTAGTGATTCAAAGACTTATGTAATGTGTCGAAACCATTTTTTTTGTGTTTTGAAAAACGGGAATCGACATTAAAAATAAGGATCGCCACCAATCCTTTTTGTTTAGGTGTGATCGGGTCACCTATAAAATAAATTTTGGTCTACGAATTTCAAGAAGAAAACGGGTTCGGGATTCGGTTACGTACGAGGAAGGATTAGCACCCTCGCAACGCCCAAAATTGGTACCAAATTGAGTAATTGATGTCCTAATATCGAAAAGCTTGAAATGATTTTGAAATTCTGTTCCTTTTTTTAGTTTTAAATAACTTGATTGAATATTGAGATTCCCTTGTTCCGAAGGAATAGAGCATCACATCCAGCACGATTGGATACGACAATCTGAGTCCTCGAATTCAAGATCATCCCCAAAATTCTCCAAGCACATGTATTGAAATTTTGAAAGGATATTTGGTTATTTGGACAAACAAAAACCACACCCAAAGACGATTGGGCACGATTTCTTGAATTTCCAAAGCGCACAAATATTACCTTATTTTGAAAATATGGACAAAATTTGAAAGGATATTTGTTTATTTGGTCAAACAAAAAACCACACCCAAAGACGATTGGGCACGATTTCTTGAATTTCCAAACGCATCGAATATTACCTTATTTTGAAACTTTAAGTAAAAATGATTTTAAAGCTCACATAGTGTTAAAACATGATGTTTTTAAGTGAATATAATGTGATGGCATAATAACATACGATGCAGAGCAATTATTTATAAGTGAAATACAAACTATTGAATCAAAAATAGCAAGTAAATATGAAACGAGGATTTAAAACACATAATAGCGATAAATAATTATTTACAAGGAAATAAATTGTATAATAAAATAATTTAAAAATTAATGAGTTAATTCAAAACAATTTATTAAAAATCAACCAAACAATTAATTTAGTAACACAAAAATATAACTCAATTGAATTAAAAAAAAAAACAAAATCAGCAAGTAAATAAAACTACCAAATATAATAAGTATTTAACTGTAGTACACGCAAGTAATCAGGGATTAAAAGTACAAATAATCTCATGTCAAAACGCAGTGTACTGATTGGATCAAATCGAAAAAACAAGCAAATCACAGAAATCAATTAAAATGCAAAGAAATTATATAATAAACCTAATCAAAAGACAATATAACAAAGAAGGACTAATTGCATAAATATCCCGTTTTCACAAATAACGCGCGGATCCTGCGTTTTTGAATCGGGTCGGGTCGGGGTAACTTATACGGCACCGTTTTGAGACTATTAAACTGAGTCCAAACGACGTCGTTTCTATAATACATTATAATAACCTAAACCAATCTTAAAATCGTCAGTCAACCATTCCCTTAAAACAAAACCCTAGCCTCTTTGTTTTGAAACAGAAATCCCTGTTTTCTTTTCCCAACCCCGCCGCATATCGAAACCCTCTCGTTCTATCACTAAAACACCACTAAGATCGGTGAGCAATGATACACGAGGGTCGATCTGCTGTCATATACTCCCACTCGCTCTGCTTTCTGACGAAGGCCTTCATCTAGCCCCGATTGCAACGGAGTAGACGAAGATCAAACGTTCGTCATGGTAAGCTCCTTCCCTCTCTTTTATTTTCGCATATATATATAATAAACGAAAATCTATATATGTATGTATATGATTTCGAAGAGAAAGAAAAAGAAAGAAATGATGAAGGCAAATAACCTTTTTTTATTTCTTCGTATTCTCTGTATTCAAAAAATCCCCCCTTACAAATATTTTGCTTTGTTTTATATCCAAAAAGAAATAATAAAAGAAATAATAAAAATCCCTCTTTTTTCCTTTTTTTCTCTATTATTTGTTTGCTGTCGTTTGTCCTTGTTTTTGCAGGTACAGTGGCCAGCTATGGAGACTGTACGAGCATTGTACAAAGGCTGCAGCGCGCGAGGCTTGCGTGTGAGGGCTTGTTGCGGTGCACCTTAGCTGGCTAGGGTTAGGGGCTCAATCGTTGAGGCATGCGGCACCAGAAGAATCTGGAAACCTCTAGGGTTTCCTCCAATTTTTGATTTGTTTTGGGCTAGGGTAGGTTGATTGGGCCACTGTAATTGGGCTCGGGTTTAATCTGTTATTGGGCCTGTAAAACATATTTTTATTGGACTTTATCAATTAATTGAGTTTTTCATTTGGTTTTAATTTTTTGTTTTGTTTTGGTTATTTTAATGGGTTATGGACTGGTTAATGGGCTCGGGCATAAATTGGGTCCTACAGCTGCCCATCTTTGCTCATTGTCGTGTAACGGGAATGAAGTAAAGACTTTAAAAGGGCCAATTTTGCCCGGTCTTGTCGATTCTTGACTTCATTCAGTGCTTTTCTTCTTTGAGTAGCTTCATTCCATCCCACTGCATCTTCAGGGGCGCGGGAACTAGCGCTTCAATCTAACTCAAGGGAATTAGACTTGTAGCTTCAATCTGCTCCGCCGCAACTTCAAGGAGACAAGATCTAATGTCTTCGATCTACTCCTGCAACTTCAGGAATGCCAGATCTGCTATCTTCCATTTGCTCCTGCAACTTCAAGAATGCCAGATTTGTATCTTCGATCTGCTCCTGTAACCTCAGGAATGCGGATCGATGTCTTCGATCCGCTCGCGCAACTTCGTGCATGCGGACTTGTATCTTCGACCGCTCGCGCAACCTCGGGAATGCGGTCGATGTCTTCGATCCGCTCCCGCAACTTCGGGGATGCGGATCTCGCTATCTTCCATCCGCTTCCCGCGCTTCGGGATTTTCGGATCTGCTATCTTCAATCTGCTCGTAACCCGGGATTGCAGTTGCTATCTTCAATCTGCTCGCGCAACCGGGATTGCGATTTGCTATCTTCGATCCGCCGCTCGGGAAGGCAAGATCGATGTCTTCGATCCGCTCCCGCAACTTCGAGGATTCTAGATTTACTATCTTCAATCGCTCCTCGCAACTTCGGGATTGCGGTTGCTATCTTTGATCCGCCGCTTTCGGGAAGGCAAGATCTGATGTCTTCGATCTGCTCCTGCAACTTCAGGATTGCCAGATCTGCTATCTTCAATCTACTCCTGCAACTTCAGGATTACCATATTTGTTATCTTTAATCTGCTCCTGCAACTTCAGGATTGCCAGATTTGCTATCTTTGATTCGGTTCGCTCAGGAAGGCAAGATCTGATGTCTTCGATCTGCTCCTGCAACTTCAGGAATGCCAGATCTGCTAATTCACCAATGTTGTGACACCGTCCTCTGGGGGACCCGTCCTGTAAAATCAATTTTATGTGTTTATGCTTATGCAAAATGGTTAGGATGCAATGATCTGAATGAATCTAATGCTCCTAACTAAATGTATTATGGATGACATCTGCCTGAATGCAGAATGTCATGAGAATGATTTCTTACAAAGATTAAGATGCAATGATCCGAATAAATCAAATGCTCCTAACTAAATGTGTCTTGCATGAATGCAAGATTTCATGAGAATGATCCTCTTTTTAAACGCCTAGGATTGACATTGCTCATTATTCCTCCATGTTGTATCACTGATGTAATATCCTGTCTTCTTGTTCCACTGACATTATTGACAGATAGTCTGAAGAAATGGTCACTGTTTAGAGTTTCTTCCTCAGATACTTCCAACCCTTAGGCTTGATGAGTTTTAAACAATAGTCTTGTATTAGTTTCTTGTATTATTCAGAAGCTTCCAGAGTAATATGCGAAACTCCTTTTATGAAAATATTATTAGTCCACTAACCGTTATTTCAATGCAAAATGCCTGAAAAAGATCATAACCATGGACAAGAAGGAACATAGCTCGAAACAAATAAGCTAAGCAAAGATAGCAATCGCAATTAAGAAGGAAATTTATTGTGAATCATATTTTGAAAAGAATAATATAATCACAAATAACAAATTTGAAATGGGTAAAATGGAAACTAGGTGCCACAGATATCGCAGCCTGAGCTTCTCTGTTCAAACTTCTTGAGGACCATTTTAAGCTCAACATGTGTTTAGGGGATCCAGAGCACTTTGTCGATGCACCAAGACATAGCATACTTCTTCAATGTTAATTCAGGCATAGCAAGACTGTTGTATACCCCGGTTTTGATCAAAATTTGAGCCGCCCTTTTTTGGGTTTTCAACTCAAATCCCTTTTGGTCTCAAAGCGCCCTTTGCGGGTTTTCACATTGGCCTCTCCTTTCTCTTTTTTTTTCTTTTTTTTGTTTTTTCTTTTTTTTTGGAAAACTTTTTATTGAATCTGAATTCACCAGATTGGGCAGGTCCTCACTATCCATCTCGATCAATATCCATGCTTCCCCAGAACAGGCCTTCTTCGCTGCATAAGGTCCTTCCTAGTTTGGCATCCACTTTTTTCTAAAGTCCCTTTTGCATGGGAAAAGGCTTCTTCAAAGCCCTATCATGAAATTTTCTAGGGCGAATCATTTTTGTTGCAAGCTCATATCATCTGATCGTGACAGATAGTTTTTAACATTTTCTCTTCAAATTCAACTGATCATATTGAGATTGGATCTATTCTACCTCATCCGATTTCAGCTCTGAAAGAATTTTGACTCCAATGGGCAAAACTAATGAGAAATGTGTTGCCCCGGACAGTCTTGGTCAACGTTTGATAAGCATAGAGGGTAAATAGTAACTTCTGTATGCCAATCTTTACAAGTCTCGGTCTTTTTATGATCTTTTGTTTTTCTTTTTGGTTGCTTTTGCTACACTGATATGTGGCACTTAATCTTTGAACAGACCGTAGACTTTTGACATTGTGCGGTTGAATGTGATCTTTTTGACATTTTTTTTGTATTCTTTTTCTTTTCTCTTTTTTTTTCTTTTTTTTGGTCTAATGACTATCGACTTTGTAATACTGGCATATGAAGCGACCTTCACCCTCTTAGTGAAGAAATTGACACCCACGAAGATGAATTGGTGTCGGCTAAATGCTCTTGACGAGATCGGCCCTATAACATCTATTCCCCACATATAGAAAAAATGGAGGAGGTATGTAAGTCTTGTCCTTCTCGATTTGGCATTTGCGGCGTAACTGACCCAATTTCCCTTTCTTGGTAGACCAGTAGCTCGAACCTCTTAATTAGCCTTGACCATTGTAGGACCATTAACATGGGTTCAGCATACCCATGTTTCAGTATCCTGGCGTGCCTTGATATGATTGTGCAAAAACATCTTCGAATTCTCGAGAATGGCTCAATGATGTCTCGCCTTATTTCTGTGGTGAGTTAGGCTTCGATCTTTGCCCCTTTTCTAAGCCTGCAACGTCCACTGACCTTTTGCAAGGTAGAGTCTATTTTCATCTTGTTCTACTATCATTAACAAATCAGAAGATAGGCTACACTCTGTGTCATCTTCAAAGTCCTTAGATCCCTTAGGCCCATATCTTATTCAAAAAGGGAGTCAGTAACAATGTCACTCATGTGGTTGATATCTGGGTACCTAGGTACGAAGGCAGAAAATCCAAGGAATAAATGATTTTGCGGATGATTATTCGTATGGTATGGTCATGAATAAAGAATGAAAGAATATTCTAAAAATAAAAGAATATATAATATGAAATGGAAAGCATGGAAAATATTTGCTTAAAAAGATGCATTTTATTGAAATAAAAATTTTGGACACAAGCCTATTTCACAAAAAGATCATTGTTGCTCCTAGGCTTAAAGTAACGAGTGCGTTTTGTACATTACTCCGAGTAAGCTCTAAATACTACAGAAATTTCTTCCGCAGTCCAATTATTCAGAACACTCCCAGGTTCGTAAGGGCAGATATCCGACAAGGTCCCCCTTTCAGTGAGTGTTTCTTCAATGTCTTTTTCCTCTATCGCATTTACTCCACCATCAGTGTGATTTGGTAGCGGATTATCAGCATTTGATGTGTCATCCAATTTCACCATACCCATCTTAATAAGTCTTTCCACGACTTTCTTAAAGGCAGTGCAATTTTCTATTGAATGCCTCGAAATTCCCGTATGATAGTCACATTGGGCATTTGCATCGTACCACTTGGGGTACGGGGGCTGCAATGGTGTCAGGTAGAAAGGGGACACCACGTGTGTGTCAAACAATCTCGATATAGCTCTTGGTATGTTATTGGAATAGGAGTGGCTCAAGCTTTTACGTGTTCGTCCTTTGACTAGATTCATTCCTTGAAGGAGTTTGAAGACTAGTAGTTGTCGTCCTTGGTGATCCCACAGCAACTTGCTTTGAATAACCTTTACTGTATGCTCCCACATTGTTTACCTCACTTTCTTTCTTTTCTGGGGCTAATCTTTTGGCACTTTCCCCCGCATCTATTTTACCGCTTCTCACAGCGTTTTCGATCATTTCACCGGACATCACTATATCCGAGAAACTCTTCGTGGCACTCCCTAATATGTGGTAGATAAATGGGGCTTTCAAGGTGTTGATGAAGAGCATAGTAGTTTCTTTCTCTAGAAGAGGTGGTTGGACCTGTATGGCAACCTCTCTCCACCTTTGTGCATATTGTCAAAAACTCTCGCTTGATCTCTTCTCCATGTTTTGCAAGGTGATTCTATCAGGGGTCATGTCTGTTACGTGACTGTACTGCTTCATAAATACCTGTGCTAAATCCCTCCAAGAACTAATTTAGGTACGGCTCAACTGATTGTACCAATTAGATGCTGCTCCTGCCAGACTATCCTGAAAGCAATGAATTAGCAGTTGGTCATTGTTAACGTACCCAGTCATTCTCCGGCAAAACATAGTTATGTGAGCTTCTGGGCAAGTAGTCCCATTGTATTTTTCAAATTCTGGCACCTTGAATTTGTGGGGAAGTATTAGATCTGGCACCAAACGTAGATCTTTAGTGTCGATTCCATGTTGCCTATCAGCGCTTTCCATGGCCCTAAATTTGTCTTCCAACCATTTGCATCGCTCCTCTAATTGTTTTGGCAATTCAGCCATTGCCCTTTCTCTCTCTGCTGCCTCATCAAAGTCAGGAATAACAGCATTAATTGGATGATCCCCTAAGTTAGAACCCGATCCTTTTTGGAAGTTGGCCAGTATCGAAACATCTTATTGAAATTGTTAAGGTTTAATTATGACGGATGTCTTTCGTGGATGCACTTCAGGATGTGTCGGGGTAAAAGGATATAGTAGTTTCTCATTATCTTCACCAGTGCTAACCATAGGGGCTTTTCCTTTGTCCACTCCTCCCGCCAGTAGTTGAGTCAATTGGGTCATCATACTCTTTTGTGATTCCATCATTCGGTCTATCATATCTTGCTGGATCTTAGCAAGCTGTTCTTGCATTTGCAACTGAAATTTATCCTGCATCTCTTTTTGGAGTTGTTCAAGCTTCTCTATTCTCTGATCCATATCTTTCGTCTTGGTTCAGGTACCGTAGGGATGTTTGGTTTTACCGGTGTCCAGGTTAATGCTGAAATAATTTCAATCAATCACGGTCTTCTCATGAAATCTAGTGCATATGATGTAATGCCATGTGAATGCATGCAATGGGTGCAAAAGGCATCGATTCTAATTTTATTTCCATTAGAAAACTTTTCTAGAGGGAAAAATTCTTTACATGAAAGAGATTACAAATATACAAACAACCGTATTGTCTTCCGTTTTATCAAGAAAATCGTTCTCCATGACAAACTCTCTAATTCGGTAATCGAATACGAATCGACACTCTTTTAAATATGAAATGACATGTAAACAAGAAACCAATAACACAGTAAGTCAGTATCGCATGATAAAATTCCAAACAAGCAAAATATTATCAAACATTTATCTGGGTAACCACTAAAAGTTTGGCATAGCTCTGCCTAAGCTGGGCTCTTTGGGCTACTACATGCGGCTTGGTTCTAAAGAATGGGTACCTGAACCAGCAGATTTTTCAATCTTCACCCATTATAGGCTCATATGGATCGAGTTCGGTCCAGGGGAATACATTTCCCTATGGCCATGATGAGATGAAAATCTCACGAAGCACATAGGTACAGATGTATCTCGGAAGCAGTCCACTAGCCCATGCGGAGGTGAAAACCTCACGAAGGCATAATTTCTCACTCCCACTTAAAGGTGTGACCACAACAGTCATGCAATGCAATGTAAGAGGATTCTACGAGACTCAACATTAATCATAGCACAAATGCATCAAAAGAAACATGATTTTTCAAAATAATTTTCCAAATTTTCAATCAAAAGGACAAAAATTAATCAATCTAATGGCCTGACTCTCAACCGATCCCCAGCGGAGTCGCCAAGCTATCGAAACCATTTTTTTTGTGTTTTGAAAAATGGGAATCGACATTAAAAATAAGGAGTGGCCACCAATCCTTTTTGTTTAGGTATGATCGGGTCACCTATAAAATAAATTTTGGTCTACAATTTTAAGAAAGCGGGTTGGGATTGGCTCACGTCATTTGAGGAAGGATTAGCACCCTTGCAACGCCCAAAATTGGTACCAAATTGAGTAATTGATGTCCTAATGTCGAAAAGCTTGAAATGATTTTGAAATTACATTTCCTTTTTTAGTTTTAAATAACTTGATTGAATATTGAGATTCCCTTGTTAGAAGGAATAGAGCATCGAGATCAAAGACGATTGGATACGACAATCGAGTCCTCGAATTCAAGATCATCCCCAAAATTCTCCAAGTACATGTATTGAAATTTTGAAAGGGTATTTGGTTATTTGGATAAACAAAACCACACCCCAAAGACGATTTGGGCACGATTTCTTGAATTTCCAAACGCACAAATATTACATTATTTTGAAAATATGGACAAAATTTGAAAGGATATTCGTTTATTTGGTCAAAAAAAAACCACACCCAGCACGATTGGGCACGATTTCTTCGAATTTCCAAACGCACGAATATTACCTTATTTTGAAACTTTAAGTAAAAATGATTTTAAAGCTCACATAGTGTTAAAACATGATGTTTTTAAGTGAATATAATGTGATGGCATAATAACATACGATGCAGAGCAATTATTTATAAGTGAAATACAAACTATTGAATCAAAAATAGCAAGTAAATATGAAACGAGGATTTAAAACACACATAATAGCGATAAATAATTATTTACAAGGAAATAAATTGTATAATAAAATAGTTTAAAAATTACTGAGTTAATTCAAAACAATTTATTAAAAATCAACCAAACAATTAATTTAGTAACACAAAAATATAACTCAATTGAATTAAAAAAAACAAAATCAGCAAGTAAATAAAACTACCAAATATAATAAGGATTTAACTGTAATACACGCAAGTAATCAGGGATTAAAAGTACAAATAATCTCATGTCAAAACGCAGTGTACTGATTGGATCAAATCGAAAAAATAAGCAAATCACAGAGATCAATTGAAATGCAAAGAAATTAGATAATAAACCTAATCAAAAGACAATATAACAAAGAAGGACTAATTGTACAAATATCCCGTTTTTACAAATAACGCGCGGATCCTGCGTTTTTGAATCGGGTCGGGTCGGGGTAACTTATACGACGCCATTTTGAGACTATTAAACTAAGTCCAAACGACGTCGTTTCTATAATACATTATAATAACCTAAACCAATCTTAAAATCGTCAGTCAACCATTCCCTTAAAACAAAACCCTAGCCTCTTTATTTTGAAACAGAAATCCCTGTTTTCTTTTCCTAACCCCGCCGCATATCGAAACCCTCTTGTTCTATCACTAAAACGCCACTGAGATCGGCGAGCAATGATACACGAGGGTCGATCTGCTGTCATATACTCCCACTCGTTCTGCTTTCCGACGAAGGCCTTCATCTAGCCCCGATTGCAATGGAGTAGACGAAGATCAAACGTTCGTCATGGTAAGCTCCTTCCCTTTCTTTTATTTTCGCATATATATGTATATAATAAACGAAAATTTATATATATATATATGTATATGATTTCGAAGAGAAAGAAAAAGAAAGAAATGATTAAGGCAAATAACCTTTTTTGATTTCTTCGTATTCTCTGTATTCAAAAAATCCTCCCTTACAAATATTTTGCTTCGGTTTTATATCTGAAAAGAAAAATAAAAGAAATAATAAAAATCCCTCTTTTTTCCTTTTTTTTCTCTGCTATTTGTTTGCTGTCGTTTGTCCTTGTTTTTGTAGGTACAGTGGCCAGCTGTGGAGACTGTACGAGCGTTGTACGAAGGCTGCGGCGCGCGAGGCTTGCGTGTGAGGGCTTGTTGCGGCGCACCTTAGCTGGCTAAGGTTAGGGGCTCAATCGTTGAGGCATGCGGCGCCAGAAGAATCTGGAAACCTCTAGGGTTTCCTCTAATTTTTGATTTGTTTTGGGCTAGGGTAGGTTGATTGGGCCACTGTAATTGGGCTCGGGTTTAATCTGTTATTGGGCCTGTAAAACAGACTGTTATTGGACTTTATCAATTAATTAGGTTTTTCATTTGGTTTTAATTTTTTGTTTTGTTTTGGTTATTTTAATGGGTTATGGACTGGTTAATGGGCCCGGGCATAAATTGGGTCCTACATAATGTTTTTAATTATGTAGTGATTCAAAGACTTATGTAATCTTTTTCATTATGTAGTGATTCATTTCGGTTAATTCGGGTAATTCAGGTAATTCGATTAATTCGGGTAATTCGGTTAATTCGGGTAATTCGGGTAATTAGGTTAATTCGGGTAATTCAGTTAATTTTTAAGCAAAAATAAAAAAAAAACATTAAATTTTCGGTTAACCGACCGAATTAACCGAAAAAATTTCGGTTCGGTTACTTTTTTTGAAAAAATTCGGTTCGGTTAACGGTTAAAAATTTTAAAAGGTCGGTTAATTTTGTTAATGTTATTTCGGGTCGGTTAACCGACTGAACACCCCTAGCAGTATTCATGGATTTAATGAATAGAATTTTCAGACCGTATCTAGATAGATTTGTTGTAGTGTTTATTGATGATATTTTAGTATACTCCCGAGATGAAAATGAACATGCTGACCATCTGAGAATTGTGTTGCAAACTCTGTGTGAGAAACAATTGTATGCCCAATTCAAGAAATGTGAATTTTGGCTTCGGGAAGTTGGTTTTCTCGGACATATAGTATCTGCTGAAGGCATCAGGGTGGACCAAAACAAAATTTCAGCAATTATTAACTGGAAAGCTCCGAAAAGAGTGTCTGAAGTCAAAAGTTTCTTGGATTAGCTGGATATTATCGGAGTTTTGTAAAAGGGTTTTCGATGATAGCTTCTCTGATGACACGATTGTTACAGAAAGATGTAAAATTTAAATGAACTGATAAATGCCAGCAGAGCTTTTGTAACAGCCCGGTTTAAACCCTGGTCAGAACAGTGGTTTCGAGACCACCAATCCGAGGTTGGAATGTTAATTTAATGTTATTTTCTGTGTGAATGGTATGTGACTTAGCCTGTGTGAAAATTCTGTGAGATAATTTGATCGTTTGTGTGTCGAATTAAGAGAAAGGACTTAATCGTATAAAGAGTAAAAGCTATGTGCTGAATTATATGTACTTAAATGTTGTTGTTTTATTAATGTGGAGGATTTATGAGACAATTACACCATTATTAAGTTAGTGGATGGCTAAATGACTTAATAACCTTATTGTATTTTGTCTTATATGATTAATAAAAGGGCAAAGTGGTAAAATGATAATTAAGTCATAATTTCATAAAACAAAAAGCATGGAAATAGGCCATTATTCATCCTTGTTGGCCGAATGTGTTGAAGAAAAGAAAGCATCCATGGTTTTCTAAGTTTCGGCTAGTTCCAATCTTAAATTAAGTTATGTTTTGGCTTCGGTTTTTGATAATTTCTACGTTTTCGTAATCGTTGCTTCGTGCTCTAGCTAACCCATGATGTAATTTTGTGAATTGATGATGTTTTTTTGATGAGTCAATGATGAACATTTGATCTATGTGCTAGTTGATAGTAAAATATGAGAACTTGGTGTTGGATTAACATGTGTTGTTTTTGAATTTTTAGTGAATTTAGCTAATTAGGGCTAAATTGTGAAAATAGCAAATTGAAGGGTTAAAATGCAAAATAAATGAAATGTGTGGGTTTGTATGGACATTAGTAAAATTCGGCCAAGCTTATACTAGGAGAAATTATGTGAATTTGGTGATTTTGCGAAATAGGGACTAAAGTGTCGAAATGTGAAAATGTGAGGGCTATTGTGTAAAATGCCCTAAATATGTGTGTATGGATTTAAATGAATGATTTGGTAATTGAATGGACTGAATTTGAATGTGTATAGACCAAGAGAGAAGAGGTTCGGATCGAGATCGAGGCAAAGATAAAGTGCTCGATTAATCGATCGTATTGATAGTCGACGTCCAAGGTAAGTTCGGATATAATACATGTTATTAACATATGTTTTTGTATTATGAAATGAATGTGTATATGTGTATGAAATTGAGATGCTCTGTGCAGGATTTAGTTAAGGGCACTAAGTGTGCGATATTAAAATCGAAATAGAAAAGAATAGCCTTGTGTGTGCGATGTTATGAAAGCTTGGCTTATAGAATTGGCTTTGTGTGTGCGTTACGAGATAAGTCGTTGGAAAATTTGGCACTAAGTGTGCGATGACTAATATGTACCGACCATGTATATATGCGAGTGTGCGAATAAGTTGATTGAATATTAAAGGATGATCAACAAGTAATATTGAGTATTGAGTAGCTTGGAAATTGAATAACTATGTGTTAGCCAAGGTATGTCTTGAACCTTTGTGGTTGATGAATTTATAGATAAAGCTATAGATGGATGAATGAGTATCTTGACTAGGGATGATATAGTATGGATAAGAGAGAAATGATCTATGTGATGGTTATTGATTATATTGGTTTGGTTTAATGACACGATTATATTGTATATCGAACTTACTAAGCTATAGAAAGCTTCTTGTGTGATTTCTTTCTGCGCTGCGATGTCGATCAAAAGCTAGCTCGGATTCGGGGATCATCAGCATCTTAGTCACACTATCGGCAATCTATTTTGGGTATTTTGGAAAGATGTACATAGTTAAAATATAGCATGTATAGGCTAGTCATTTGAATCATGTTTGATGTTTGTTAGTAGCCATGAGATGTGGCTAGATATATGCTAGTCTTATCATGAATGAATTTGATATATGTGATGCATCTTTTGGCATGATTTGTGGGTTGAGAAATTGACTATTGAATGGTAACTTTGTGTTGGTAAAATGCTAGTAGAAATTAGTGAAATTGAGAAGGAATGATGTTTGGTATTGAATGTATTATACTTGTGATGAGATAGATTTTGGTATTAAATTTGTTATGATTGGAATGGAAATTGAATCCATGGATTGGATAGTCATATTGGTAAGTTTTTGGTTGCCTTATGTGTATGATATGTTTTGGTATGTGTTGCTTGTAGGTTTAACCTAAGTGGGTGGCATGTTGGCCTTGCAAAATGGCCTATAATGTCACACGATCAAGGCACACGGGCGTGCGTACAAACCGTGGGTGAATTGGCGGACATGACTTAGTAGCACACGGCCTCGACACGGGGTGTCGACTAACCGTGGTGTACAAGCCGATAACTAGCTAAGCACACGGCCATGGCATACGGGCGTGTTTGGTGGCCGTGGTGGGGAAGACAGTATAGGACCACGGTCAGGACAAACGGGCGTGCCTAATGGCCGTGGGGACTAAGTCAGTATAGACCACGGGGAGGACACACGGGTGTGTCTAGCAGCCGTGGGAGGCACACGGCCTACCTCCACTGGCGTGTATCCCCTGAAACTTAGAAAAGTTTTAGATTTTCATGAAGTTTCTGTATGTGTTTCGGTTTAGTCCCGACCCCTCTCTAGCATGTGTTTAAGGTCTTATATGCCTTAATAATGGACTATTTGATTATGTTTGATGTATTATGATGATGATTGACTTTGTGTCATAATTGGGTTGTGAAATGATCTTATTATCCGGTAATGCCTCTTAACCCTATTCCGGTGGCAATTTCGAGTTAGGGGTGTTACATTTTATAGGTATCAGAGCTACGGTTTAGTCGATTCTCGGACTAACGTAGCGCGTGTGAGTCTAGCTATACATGCCATATATGAAATTGCGATAGTGTGATGAATCTTGTGATTGAAAATGTGTTTTCTTATAGTAATGGATCCCGATCGAAAGCGATTCTTGATGCGTAGAGTAATGCGCTGCTCCCGCTCAAGGGACAGTGCCGGCCATATCTAGGCCGAATGAGGGTAGTGAGGGAGGAGAGGCTAAGCAAGCCTTCTTCCGTATGATGAGTGAATGGTTTACGGAGTTTGTTCGAACGAATCCGACTACTCCACAACCTCCACCCCCACAAGTACCTGTTGTGCCACAAGTTGTAGATCCGACCAGATTGAATAAACCACCTATAGATAAGATTCGAAAATACGGGGCCGAGGAGTTTAGGGCCATATCGATGGCGATCTTTGAAGCGAGCCGAGTTTTGGCTTGAGAATACAATCGAGTATTCGTTGAGATGTCGTTAAATCCTGATGAGTGCATTAAGTGTGCAGTTTCCTTGTTGAGAGACACGGTTTATAACTGGTGGAAAACATTGATATCTGTAGTTCCGAGAGAGAGAGTCACTTGGGACTTCTTTCAAGTTGAGTTCAGAAAGAAATATATTAGTCAGCGTTTCATTGATCAGAAACGTAAAGAGTTTCTAGGGTTGAAACAGGGTCGTTTTTCTATTACTGAGTACGAACGGAAATTCGTAAGATTGAGTCATTACGCGAGGGAATGTGTTTCGACCGAAGCTACTATGTGCAAACGTTTCATTGAGGGATTGAATGAAGACATTAAATTGTTGGTTGGGATACTTGATATAAATGAATTTGTTGTGTTAGTTGAAAGAGCATGTAAAGTCGAGGAGCTCAAGAAAGAGAAGAAGAAAGCCGATTACGAGGCTCGTGATGAAAGAAAGAGATCGATGAATAAGTTCTCTCAACCTTGACAAAGAGATATAGAGATGAAAGAAATCGTTCAAATGTTTTATTTGGGACATACAAGTAGAGATCGTTCGAGACAAAGAAATCTTGGTTTACTTAATTCAAGCTCGAATGAACCAAGTGTTAGTAGTGTTAAGAGTAACAAACACGAAAAGAGCAGTGTAGAAGACGACATGGGGGAGAGTGCTGGGGCAAGTACAATAATAGAGTTTGTTATAAATGTGGATCTCGAGATCATTTTATTCGAGATTGCCCAAAGATGGTCGAAGAGGATAATGTTCAGAATGAAATACCAAGTAATGTGACGGCTACAGGTAGACCACCCAGAAATAACAGAAATGTGAGCGAAAGTCAAAGGGGGACAACTGACACAGCTGTGAGGTTAGAAGCGAGAGCACCTGCCCGAGCCTATGCTATACGCACACGACAGGAAGCATCATCTCCAGACATCATCACCGGTACTTTCACTTTATTTGATATTGATGTCGTTGCATTGATAGATCCTGGATCAACCCATTCCTATGTGTGTATGAACTTAGTATTGAATAAGACTCTACCTGTTGAGTCTACTGAATTTGTGATTAGAGTATCGAACCCCTTAGGCAAGTGTGTTTTGGTGGATAAGGTGTGCAAGAATTACCCATTGATGTTTCGTGATTTATGTTTTCTGGTCAACTTGATGTTGCTACCATTTGATGAATTTGACATAATTTTGGGTATGGATTGGCTTACTTTGCATAATGCCATCGTGAACTGTAAGAGGAAGAATATTGAATTGAAGAGTCAGAATGGTGAGATAGTTTGAATTGAGTCCAGTGATATGAAAGGATTACCAGCTGTTGTATCTGCGATGAAAGCTATGAACTATGTGAGAAAAGGTTGTGAAGCTTATTTGGCGTACGTGATTGATACAAAGATGTTGGAAAAGAAAGTTGAATCGGTGTCTGTGGTTTGTGAGTTTCCAGATGTATTTCTTGAAGAGTTACCAGGATTACCTCCAATTCGAGAAGTGGAATTTGGTATTGAGTTAGTGCCGGGAACTACTCCTATTTCGATAGCTCTATATAGAATGGCCCCAACCGAATTGAAAGAGTTGAAATCTTAGTTGCAAGAATTGACTGACAGAGGATTTGCACGATCGAGTTTCTCACCCTGGGGAGCTCCTGTGTTATTTGTGAAAAAGAAAGATGGAACTATGAGAATGTGTATTGGTTATCGATAGTTGAATAAAGTGGCGATAAAGAAAAAATATCTGTTGCCTCGTATCGATGATTTGTTTGATTAATTGAAAGGAGCTACCGTGTTTTCAAAGATAGACTTGAGATCTGGTTACTATCAGTTGAGAGTTAAAGAATCTGATGTGCCGAAAACTACTTTCAGAACGAGGTATGGACATTACGAATTCTTAGTGATGCCTTTTGGACTAACAAATGCTCCTGCAGTGTTTATGGATCTGATGAATTGGATATTTAGACCGTATTTGGATCGTTTTGTTGTGGTATTTATTGATGATATTTTGATCTATTCGCGAGATGAGACATAGCATGCCGAACATTTGAGAACCGTGCTACAAACACTACATGAGAAGCTTGATTGTATGCAAAGTTTAGCAAATGTGAATTTTGGTTGCATGAGGTCGATTTTCAGGGCATATTGTATCATTTCTTTGGGATACGAGTTGACCCGAGTAAAATCTGTTATTTTGGAATGGAAGCCTCAGAAATATGTCCAAGTCCTGTAGTTTTTACGGGACTAGCGAGGATATTATAGACGATTTGTGAAAGGCTTCTCGATGATTGCAACTCCATTGACAAAGTTGTTACAAAAGGATGTTAGATTCGAGTGGTCGAGAAAAGTGCCAAATGAGTTTTGAGCGATTGAAAGTGTTGTTAATGAAGCACGATTTTGATTCAACTCGAATCGGGCAAAGAGTTCATAGTTTCTGATGATGCATCATTGAATGGTTTAGGTGTGTCTTTGATGCAAGAAGGAAAGTCATTGCTTACGCTTCAAGACAGTTAAAACCGCATGAAAAGAACTACCCAACGCATGATCTTGAATTGGCTGCGATTGTGTTCGCATTGAAGATTTGGCGTCACTATCTATTCGGGGAGAAATGTCACATCTATACTGATCATAAGAGTTTAAAGTACTTGATGACTCAAAAAGACTTGAACTTGCGACAGAGAAGATGGTTAGAGTTATTGAAAGATTACGAACTTGTGATAGATTACCATCCGGGTAAGGCTAATGTTGTAGTTGATGCCTTAAGCCAAAAATTGTTATATGCTTTGCGAGCTATGAGTAATCTGATAGATCTATGTGATGACGGTGTGGTTGTAGCTGAATTGAAAGTAAAGCCGATGTTTGTACAGCAAATTAGTGATGCTCAGAAAAATGATGTTGAAATGATGGCTAAACGAACTCAATGTGAATTGAATGTTGAATCAGAATTTCGAGTTGATAGTGATGATTGTTTGAGATTCAGAGATCGGATTTGTGTTCCAAGAAATTCAGAGTTGATTCAAATAATTTTGAATGAAGCTCACAATAGTCATTTGACTGTACATCCGGGGAGTACTAAAATGTATAATAATCTGAAACAGTTTTATTGGTGGCATGGTATGAAAAGAGACATTTCTGACTTTGTGTCGAAATGTTTAGTTTGTCAGCAAGTTAAGGCTGAACATCAAGTTCCGTCCGGTTTATTACAACCGATTATGATTCCTGAGTGGAAATGAGAGAGAATCACGATGGACTTTGTGTCGGGTTTGCCTTTATCTCCGAGCAAGAAAGATGCGATCTGGGTGATAGTTGATAGATTGACGAAGTCAGCTCACTTTATTCCAGTGAGAATAGATTATTCACTTCTTAGATTGGCTGAATTATATATTGATGAAATCGTGAGATTGCACGGGGTACCTCTATCTATTGTGTCCGACAGAGATCCGAGATTTACCTCGCGATTCGGAAGAAATTGCAAGATGCTTTAGGCACGAAATTGCATTTCAAGATCGCTTTTCATCCGCATAAGCGGATGGTCAATCGAGCGAATCATTGATTCTTGAAGACATCTTTGAGATGTTGCATACTTGAATTTGAAAGCACGTGGGAAAAGTATTTATCATTGATTCGGTTTGCATATAACAATAGTTATCAATCTAGTATCAAAATGGCACCATATGAGGCTCTTTATGGTGAAAGTGTCGAACTCCATTGTATTGGGTGAGTGAGTGAGAATAAGATTCACGGGGTTGATCGATAAAAAGAGACCGAGCGAGAAAGTGAAAGTGATTCGTGATAGTTTGAAATCGACCTCGGATCGTCGAAGTCTTATGCAGATCTGAAATGAAAAGATATCAAATTTGAGGTCGGTAATAAAGTGTTTTTGAAAGTGTCTCCGTGGAAGAAAATACTTGATTTGGCCAGAAAGGGCAAAGTGAGTCCGAGGTTCATCTGATTTGTATGAGATTATTGAACGAGTTGGGCGGTTGCTTATAGATTGAAATTGCCATCCGAGTTAGAAAATATTCATAACGTGTTTCATGTGTCAATGCTTCGCCAGTGCAGATCGGGATCTGTCTCATGTGATTGCTCCTACTGAGGTTGAGATTTAGTCAGACTTGTCGTATAGTGAAGAACCAATCCGAATCTTGTCACGAGAGACTAAAGAGTTGAGAAATAAGAAAATTTCCTTAGTGAAAGTATTATGGCACAAACACGGAATTGAAGAGGCTACGTGGGAGCCTGAGAACATTATGAGAGAGCAATATTCTCACCTATTCACTGGTAAGATTTTCGGGGACGAAAATCCCTAAGGGGGGAGAGTTGTAACAGCTCGGTTTAGACCTTGGTCGGAACAGTGGTTTCGAGACCACAAATCCGAGGTCAGAATGTTAATTTAATGTTATTTTCTGTGTGAATGGTATGTGACTTAGTCTGTGTAAAAATTCTGTGAGATAATTTGATCGTTTGTGTGTCGAATTAAGATAAAAGACTTAATCGTATAAAGAGTAAAAGCTATGTGCTGAATTATAAGTACTTAAATGTTGTTGTTTTATTAATGTGGAGGCTTTATGAGACAATTACACCATTATTAAGTTAGTGGATGGCTAAATGACTTAATAATCTTATTGTATTTTGTCTTATATGATTAATAAAAGGGCAAAGTGGTAAAATGATAATTAAGTCATAATTTCATAAAACAAAAAGCATGGAAATAGGCCATTATTCATCCTTGTTGGCCGAGTGTGTTGAAGAAAAGAAAGCATCCATGGTTTTCTAAGTTTCGGCTAGTTCGAAGCTTAAATTAAGGTATGTTTTGGCTTCGGTTTTTGATAATTTCTACATTTTCGTAATCGTTGCTTCGTGCTCTAGCTAACCCATGTTGTAATTTTGTGAATTGATGATGTTTTTGTGACGAGTCAATGATGAACATTTGAGCTATGTGCTAGTTGATAGTAAAATATGAGAACTTGGTGTTGGATTAACATGTGTTGTTTTTGAATTTTTAGTGAATTTAGCTAATTAGGGCTAAATTGTGAAAATAGCAAATTGAAGGGTTAAAATGCAAAATAAATGAAATGTGTGGGTTTGTATGGACATTAGTAAAATTATTGACTTATACTAGGAGAAATTATGTGAATTTGGTGATTTTGTGAAATAGGGACTAAAGTGTCGAAATGTGAAAATGTGAGGGCTATTGTGTAAAATGCCCTAAATATGTGTGTGTGGATTTAAATGAATGATTTGGTAATTGAATGGACTGAATTTGAATGTGTATAGACCAAGAGAGAAGAGGTTCGGATCGAGATCGAGGCAAAGATAAAGTGCTCGATTAATCGTAGTATTGATAGTCGACGTCCGAGGTAAGTTCGGATATAATACATGTTATTAACATATGTTTTTGTATTATGAAATGAATGTGTATATGTGTATGAAATTGAGATGCTATGTGCAGGATTTAGTTAAGGGCACTAAGTGTGCGATATTAAAATCGAAATAGAAAAGAATAGCACTGTGTGTGCGATGTTATGAAAGCTTCGGCTTATAGAATTGGCACCTGTGTGTGCGTTCACACGAGATAAGTCGGTTGGAAAATTTGGCACTAAGTGTGCGATGACTAATATGTACCGACCATGTATATAGTAGCGAGTGTGCGAATAAGTTGATTGAATATTAAAGGATGATCAACAAGTAATATTGAGTATTGAGTAGCTTGGAAATTGACTAACTATGTGTTAGCCAAGGTATGTCTTGAACCTTTGTGGTTGATGAATTTATAGATAAAGCTATAGATGGATGAATGAGTATCTTGACTAGGGATGATATAGTATGGATAAGAGAGAAATGATCTATGTGATGGTTATTGATTATATTGGTTTGGTTTAATGACACGATTATATTGTATATCGAACTTACTAAGCTATAGAAAGCTTATTGTGTGATTTCTTTCTCTGCTTTGCAGTGTCAGTAAAGCTAGCTCGGATCCGGGGATCGTCAGCATCTCAGTCACACTATCGGCAATCTATTTTGGGTATTTTGGAAAGATGTACATAGTTAAAATATGGCATGTATAGGCTGGTCATTTGAATCATGTTTGATGTTTGTAAGTAGCCATGAGATGTGGTTAGATATGTGCTAGTCTTATCATGAATGAATTTGATATATGTGATGCATCTTTTGGCATGATTTGTGGGTTGAGAAATTGACTATTGAATGGTAACTTTGTGTTGGTAAAATGCTAGTAGGAATTAGTGAAATTGAGAAGGAATGATGTTTGGTACTGAATGTATTATACTTGTGATGAGATAGATTTTGGTATTGAATTTGTTATGATTGGAATGGAAATTGAATGCATAGATTGGATAGTCATATTGGTAAGTTTTTGGTTGCCTTATGTGCATGATATGTTTTGGTATGTGTTGCTTGTAGGTTTGACCTAAGTGGGTGGTATGTTGGCCTTGCAAAATGGCCTATAATCTCACACGGTCAAGGCATACGGGCGTGCCTACAAACCGTGGGTGAATTGGCAGATTACAGCTTAGTAGCACACGGCCTCGACACGGGGGTGTCAGCTAACCGTGGTGTACAAGTCAGTTACTAGCTAATAGCACACGGCCATGGCACACGGGCGTGCTTGGTGGCCGTGGTGGGGAAGATAGTATAGACCACGGTCAGGACACACGGGCGTGCCTAATGGCTGTGGGGACTAAGTCAGTATAGACCACGGAGAGGACACACGGGTGTGTCTAGCAGCCGTGGGAGGCACACGGCCTACCCCCACGGGCGTGTATCCCCTGAAACTTAGAAAAGTTTTAGATTTTCATGAAGTTTCTGTATGTGTTTCGGTTTAGTCCCGACCCCTCTCTAGCATGTGTTTAAGGTCTTATACGCCTTAATAATGGACTATTTGATTATGTTTGATGTATTATGATGATGATTGACTTTGTGTCGTAATTGGGTTGTGAAATGATCTTATTATCCGGTAATGCCTCTTAACCCTATTCCAGCGGCGGTTTCGGGTTAGGGGTGTTACAGCTTTGACAGACTGAAAGTCTTATTGACTGATGCACCCGTATTAGTTCAGCTTGAATCGGGTAAAGAATTCATAATTTATAGTGATGCATCATTGAATGGTTTAGGCTATGTTTTGATGGAAGAAGGTAAAGTAATAGCCTATGCTTCTAGACAGCTAAAACCATATGAAAAGAATTACCCGATACATGATTTAGAATTGGCAGCCATTGTTTTTGCACTGAAAATTTGGCGACACTATCTATTTGGTGAAAATGTCACATATTCACCGATCATAAAATTTTAAAATATCTGATGTCGCAAAAAGATTTGAACTTGAGACAGCACATGTGGCTTGAATTATTAAAAGATTATGTTCTAATTATTGATTATCATCCGGGGAAAGTCAATGTGGTTGCAGATGCTTTAAGCATAAAATCACTGTTTGTTTTGCGAGCAATGAATACTCGTTTGTCTTTGTCTGATGATGGTTCAATCATAGCTGAGTTAAAAGCTAAACCGACGTTTCTGCAGCAGATTTGCGAAGCTCAGAAAAATGATGATGAGTTACAGGCTAAACGGGTACAATGTGAGTCAAATTCTGATTCAGAATTTCAGATAGGGTCTGATAGTTGTCTGTTATTCAAAGGCAGAATATGTGTAACAAAGAATTTAGAACTTGTACAGAAAATTTTGCATGAAGCTCACAGTGGTACAAGGTCTATTCATCCTGGCAGTAACAAATTGTACAATGATTTGAAAAAGATATACTGGTGGCCGGGAATGAAACACGATATTTCTGAATTTGTATCTTGATATTTGGTATGTCAGCAAGTTAAAGTTGAACACCAGGTGCCTTCGGGGTTATTACAGCCATTTACGATACCGAAATGGAAATAGGAAATAGTTACTATAGATTTTGTGTCAGGATTACCCCTATCTCTGAAAAAGAAAGATGTTATTTGGGTAATCATTGACCGTTTAACGAAGTCTGCACACTTTATTCCAGTACGTATGGATTTTTCTTTGGACAAGTTAGTAGAGTTATATGTTTCTAAGATTGTTAGATTACATGGGGTACCAATCTCCATTATTTTTTATAGAGATCCCGGGTTTACATCCCTATTCGAATGTATAATACATATACTAGAGGATATGCTTCGGTGTTGTGTGCTAGAATTCGAAGGTAATTGGGAAAAGTATTTACCTTTAATTGAATTTGGATACAATAATAGTTACCAATCTAGTATTAAAATGGCACCGTACGAGGCTCTGTATGGTCGTAAATGTAGAACTCTGTTGTATTGGACAGAGTTCAGTGATAAAAAGATACACGGAGTTGACTTAGTCTGAGAGACTGAAGAAAAGGTAAATGTGATTTGGGATAGTTTGAAAGCAACCTCTGATCGTCAAAAGTCTTATGCAGATCTTGAACGAAAAGAGATAGAATTTCAGGTCGGTGATAAGGTATTCTTGAAAGTATCACCTTGGAAGAAAGTTCTCCGGCTTGGCCGTAAAGGAAAACTGAGTCCACGGTTCATCGGACCATATGAGATCACAGAAAGAATCAGACTTGTTGCATACCGATTAGCATTACCACCAAAGCTTGATAAAAATCATAATGTTTTTCACATGTCTATGTTGCGACGGTATCGTCCAGATCCTTCACATGTTATTTCTTCGACAGAAGTTGATATTCAGCCTGACATGACTTACAGTGAAGAACCGATTAAAATCCTGGCACGTGAGACGAAAGAGTTAAGAAATAAAAAGGGAGCTTTAGTAAAAGTTCTTTGGAACGACACGAAATAGAAAAGGCTACCTGGGAACTGGAGGAAACAATGAGAAAGCAATACCCGAACCTCTTTACTAGTAAGATTTTCGAGGACAAAAATTCTTTAATGGGGGGAGAGTTGTAACAGCCTGTTTTTAGTAAAATCGGAACAGTGGTTTCGGGACTACAAATCTGAGTCAGAAAGAAAAATTATTTTAATATTATTGCATGGTCTGCATTATGTTAGGAATGACGTATGAAAAGTTTCGTTAGGAAATTTTACTGATTACATGATTAAATGATAAAAGGACCAAATTGCATAAATTGTAAAAATTAAATTCTAGTAGCAAAAGGGATCAAATAGCTATGGAATTCAAAACTTGAGGTCCTTATATGGTAAATAGACCATTAAGAGAAGTTAGTAGATATTTATGATGATTCATCCATGGAAAATTAGAAAAAGAAAAGGACTAAATTGGAAAGTTAAAAAAATTAATGGATGAAAAGTTAATTAAATGAATAAAATAATTTCATATCATCATCATCCCCAAAATTTCTATGGAAACCCTAGCTAAGAGAGAGAATTTCAAGCAAGCTTAATTGGGTAAGTAATCATGTTCCATTTTTAGTAATTTTTACATTTCTGAGTTCGCAATAACCTAATCTATCTATTTTGGGGATCAATTTGCAAAGTTATCAAGGTATTAAATTTTTTCCATGTTATAGCTCTGTTATAGCTCTTCGGAATGTCCCGATAGGTTGTGATCCTACATGTGTTGTGGACACACCTTAGCTCTTATGAGCATCCCGTTACATGGCTCTTCGTGAGCTTCCCGATTAAAGGCTCTTTGTGAGCTTCTTGATTAATGGCTCTTCGGAGCTTCCCGATAATGGCTCGCTTGAACTTCCCGATATATGGCTTTTCGGAGCTTCCCGTTAATGGCTCTTCGGAGCTACCTGTTATTGGCTCACACGAGCTTCCTGATTATGGCTCTCATGAGCTTCCCGTTATACAGCCCGGATAAGCTTCCCATTATATGGCTCACATGAGCTTCTTGTTAAATGCTCGAGAGATTACTTTCTGATTATGTGCTTTAATAAGCACCCCCGAATATGAATTGATGGATCACTGTTTGGTACACCTCGAGTGTACAACCTGGGTATCCATCGATATTTCAATAATTCTTCGGACAAAACTCTTGATGTGAGAAAATATGAGATTTAAATGAATTATATCTCGAATATCCCTGAAATACCTGGAAATTGTTGCACGATGAGCTCATCTCTGATTCCATTATAATCATGTGAATTTCATGACTAACTTGTTTGATGAAGGCATGTGTTTCGGCAGTTGGCCAAAATATTTTAGATGCATGTATGTATACTTACATTGAATGAACATGATTGGTAAGTTAAATTCCTTTTATACGAACTTACTAAGCATTAATGTTTACTCTGTTTATTTCCTCTGTTTTATAGTACTCGGAAGCTCGTAAAGTTTGGAGTGAGTCGGAGCAAGATCACACTATCCTTTAGCTCAATTTGGTGTAATTAGCAAAACTAATTTTGGTATAATGGCATGTATAGGCTAAGTTAGACCAAATGATGAAATTTTTTGGTTGTAAATAGCCATTGGAATGGCTAGTGATGATATATATTTTGTGTATATATATATATACATGAGGTTGTACTATGTTGATATGAGTATGCAAGAAGTGGTATAATAGGTACAAGCATATTTAAATGAATTTTGATCGAAAAGGTAAGATGGATATTTGAACATATGTAGTAGTATATCATGCATAAGATTGGGTTTGGCTTGGTTTTAATGTCTTGTATTGGTTGGTGCATGTGTGTTAGAACATTTATGTAGGCGGAAGACGAGTTTGAGTGAGAAATAAGGCTTGGAAATACCCTTATTTTGTCCACACAAGCAGAGACATGGGCATGTGTCTCAGCCGTGTGTGACACACGGCCTAGCACATAGGCGTGTGTGACACACGGCCTAGCACACGGGCGTATGTATTGGCCGTGTGAATCTTGCACCTAATTTTCAAAAATTAAATTGTCTACACGGCCTAGCACATGGGCGTGTGGCTGGCCGTGTGACTCAAGTCAAAGAGTTACACGGGTATGGACACAGGCTGAGACACGATTGTGTGCCTCACAATGAATGCCCACACGGCCTAGGACACGGGCGTGTCACTTGGTCGTGTGAGCCACACGGGCGTGTGTCCCCTGCATCTAAGAAAATTTTTGAAATTTCGCGAAAATTTTTCTGAGTTTTAGAGTTAGCCCCGACTTGTTTCTAATGCATAAATTGTGTCTCGAGGGTCCATTTAAGGGACAATATGATTAAATATGATTGGTTTTGGATATGAATAGTAAATGACCTGAATTAAATGTATATGTTCTGTAAACTCCGGTAATGCTCTGTAACCTTGTTCCGGCGACGGAAATTGGTTAGAGGTGTTACACTCAATACATATTCTACTTGAACCACTCTCATATATCATCAACACAAGTATTAAATACATATTAGGACCTCAATAATGCATCCAAAACAAGTTTAACAATAATTCATTTACTAGCTTAAGTAAAAATGAGAAGATGCATGCATAAACAAAAGTTCATACAGTTACGAACGTTTAAGTTGGTCAAATGAGACTCCAAACTCAATAACTCAACATTCAAATACTCAATTACGTAATGACATATGAAACTAGCATATATACAAAGGATTGACACCCTAAGTACATGCCACAAATTACATATATATTAATTTCATTCTCTCAAAAGCTTTGTTGATGGTGTGATGATCCAATGGTCAAGCTGGGATTCACAAATCCAAAACAGGTATCTATGCACAAAGATAATGGCGCATAAGCATAAATGCTTAGTAAATGAAAATTACCATACTTTTTTCCCCTTTTTAAGATAGCTAACCAAGTTGATGATAAACTCAGACGATAACTTGAACAAAATAATAAATATCATGATAAAATTATAGCAAATGGATAAGCATACTTAGACATACATGTTCATATCCATAAGTGAAATCAAATGAACTTTTGTTTACTTAAACATGAGTTATCAAGCGTATTATGACAAAGTTCATAAATCTTATAAGGTCACATCTTTTGACTATAAACAAATCCACGATTTCATTCTTATAGTCATTCTCCGAATTTAGTTCCTTTTTTTTCAATTTAGCCCTTCGTAACCTTAGTAAAATGGGACTCAGGCACTTGGGTATTCCATCATAACACAACCAAATGTATGTTGTGCTATATTTGTATTTCATTCCAACACAATTAGAGATATAGCACTAGTAGTGGTCTAACAAAACACAACCAAGGTTCTCAAAGAGAATGTTCCTGTTGCCCCCATAAGAATGCCAAGTATTGATAATGATGGGAATCTGTGCTTTTAAAACCGTTGTGCATACTAAGAAAATTTACACTGATGGCCAGGAATGAAAAGAGAAAAAATTCAGAATGCGTGGTTAAATGTCAGTTATACCAGCAAGTTAAAATTGAGCATTAGAATTGTAATGATTCAGGAATGGAAGTGAGAATGAGTTAGTATGGAATTTATATCGAGTTTACTTTGTCTCCGAGAAAGCACTATTTATCATTTCAGATCGAGACTGAGATGTATCTCTTGATTTTTTGGTAGATTATACGAAGTCCTGATCATGAAACGAAATTTAAATACAATATTTCATCCTCAGATTGATAGATAATCAGAAAGGATGATTCAGATATTAGAAACAAATTGTAGTGTTGTATAATTGAATTTGAAAACAGCTAAAGAAAATTTCTATCATTAGCAGAGTTTGTATGTGATTATAGTTATCGATTGAGTATTAAATGGTACCATATGAGGTTTCACATGAATGTAAATGTAGAACTCCGTTGTACTAGTTAGAGATGAGCGAAATAAATATTATAGGGACTAATCTTATTCATGAGACAGACGGTAAATTAGGGTTATACAAGACTGTTTGAAAGCCGCCCTAGATTGACAAAAATCGTATGCTGAATTGAAAAGAAAAGTTATCGAATTTCAGACCATTGATAAATTAGTATGATATTGTCACAATACGAAAAATGATATGTGGAAGTCAAAAAATAACCATGAGATTTGTAGTACCCTAACCTTTTTGCAAGTGAAAATTTTAAGGACGAAATTTCTTAAGGGGGAAGAGTTGTAACAACCCGTTTTTTAGTGGTGTCGGAAATAGTGGTTTCAAGACCACAATTCTGACGAGTGAGTCTGTAAATATTATTAATTAATATTTATGAGTTAAACATGGTATCATTGTAAATTGTGATTTGCTCGATTTTATTAATTGGTCATTTAGTCAAGGTACAAGTGGTGCGTATCGAAAGTCAAGTGGTTTTGGAAAATGAGGTTTCGGGACCTCGTTTCTTTAAACCAAGCCCGTAAAAACTATAAAAGTTAATCGGTATTGATTTTTAGAGTTTGGATAACTAATTAAGAAAAATGAGGTTTCAGAAAATTTTAGAGTTTGAATAACTAATTAAGGAAAAAAGACTAAATCGTAAAACCAGTAAAAGTTAATTGGTATTGATTTTTATTAGTTGAATGGCTTAATTAATGATTGTGCAAAGGTCAAAATAGCAATTTAGCCTTATTAATCTCTAGTGGACGGTTAGGTGAGTTAATTATGTTATTTATATGTTAAATTTTATAATTAAATTATAATTATAATATTAAAGTTAAAGTTAATAAAACAAGTTAAAAACCTTTTTTTATGTTTTCTTCAACCTCCCATCATCCAAAATAGGATAGACAATTGAGAAGCCATAGTTGAACCTTCCCCAAGCTTTCTTCTTATGCATGTAAGTCAAAATCGAGCATGTTTCTTATAATTTTTATATTTTTGAATTCGTTGCAACTAGGTCCAACTAACCCGTATCTCCGTTTTCAAAACGGTCAAAGATTTAAAAAGTTTTCATTGATATCATTTGAAGTTTTTGAATGTGAATCGGAATTCTTATAATGAAACGAAGTAATAATTGACAATAAATTGAAAATTGATATATATTTGGTACAAAGATGAATTGATATGAAATGAGAATGAAGTTCATATGGTTTAATATGATTTTATTTGAGAATTTAAATTACGAAATGGAAATAATGTTTGGCATTTATTTGAGAAGGGATGTATTACGGGTAAATAAGTTATATGATATGATTAATATAATGAATTGATTAAATGATTATTGTTTTATGAATGATGATGAAATGTTGAATTAAGTGAATTGAAATGTTATATGATTGAGTTACGGTATAACATAACAAATGTTGAACTTGCCTTTTTTATTTGCCATGATAGGCAAACTTTACCAAGCTTAGTAACATGTAATGTATAATTATATCATAAGGTAAGTTATTTGGTTTTAAATACCTGTGAACTTACTAAACATTTGTAATGCTTACTCCTTTGTCTCCTTTTTCCCTGTAGTGTCAACTTGCGGAACATGTCTGGCGGATCATCGAGAAGCTCACACTGTACCGGTATTGATTATGTAGTCTTTTGACTATATTAAGTCTTGGTTATGTGTGGCATGTACTTAGGAGTTTTTTTGGTTTACTAATATAGTGGTATGGCTTGAAATCCTTGTTGGTGTGATTATGGCAAAGAATATGCTTGTTGAAAACATATGCATTAGTAAATGGTTTGAATTGTGTATTTAGTATTTGAGATGATATTTTGAGTATGCAATTATATAGGCAATATGATGTCATGATATAAATTAGTTGGTTTGAAAGAGAGGTATATAATATTTGGCATGTACCTAAGAGAGTTATGTGGTTGTATATGTTATGCTTCGAATGAATTTAGCATTTTAAATGTTATGTGAATATGCATATAACTATAAGTTTGGTAATGATCTTGGTATTTGGTAATCTTTGTTGGTTGTTTAGGTATGTATGTTATAATGTTTATGTGGTGATAAGGTAACATGTTTGAAATATGCTTAGTAAATGAATGGTATGTATATGATATGTTTGAATGAATTTGGTAAGGTATTGTGCATGCTTGAATGGTTGATATCGAATCATTATTGTAAGGTGTTATAAATAGTTAAATGAGGTATGCTATGTTAATTGTTTTGAGGTGCCTTGAAGGGCATATTGGATTGTTTGAATTTGAATTATTAGATTGAGGTGCCAATTGTGACATATTGGTTGTATGTTTGTAATAAATTGAATGAGTTCTTTGCAAGTTATTTGTGTATCTATATGTATCTATGAGCTATGATATAGATTTGGGCATGAAATGAATTTCTAAATTTGTGATTTTGACCATCTGGTAAAAATATCAATACCAGGGACCAAGGTATCGATACTTGACTAAATGAATAATGTTTTGAAAATGGTTGAATGCCAAAACTGTATTGATACCAATTATAATATCGATATCTACCATAAAAGTATCGATATTTTTTACTTTGGTATCGATACCTAGTTCCAAAGTTTTAAAATTTTAAGATTGGTCTTTAATTATACTCGAATCTGTTAAACTATGTTTGTATGCTCGATTTAGTCCCTACTTTACCAATAACTTCTACTATTCACGAATTTGGATTAATTTGATGATTTTAATTGAATTCAATGTTATAATTTGTGTATGAATATTTCAGTGTTTACTGTTGCATCCCGTAACTCGGGTCCGACAATTGGGCCGGGTGAGGGGTGTTACAGAAATGCATTAAAACTAACTTCGAACATAAAATATAATAAGTAACAAAAAACAACAAAAAAATTCATAAAACACATGAGAACAAAGCTCTTTAAGTGTCAAAATAACTTAATTTGACGTATATAGATCAGAAGCCATAACCCCCCGTGCCTCGTGGCACCTGCTGGGGTGCATTGCCCTGAATGTCATTCGGTCACACGTCTGGTTGGGGCACGGTGCCTCGGCCTCTCGTGTCATCCATTTGTTTTTTCTTGATTTTCCATTTCATTTGGGTTATTAGCCCACTACACTTTTTAGGGCTCCACCAAAAACTTTTAATGTTACAAAGTGCCTAGTTTGTTTCCAGCTCACAAAAATTTTCTAATTTTATGAAAATAAAATTTAAAAAACTTGCTTGGAGATGATAGTCCGTGATCTAATTACAAACCCCAAAAAAATTAAAAACCTAAATAAAATCGATATATCCCTAAGAACCACAACTTTTAGCAAAATTACTTTATAACAAAATATAAAATAATATATATACATTCATTCACATACACAATATCCATAACATGCATATAATTAAAAAAATGCCACTTCTCATTAATTTTAACCAAACATAGGGTGAGAGATTAATTTTTATATTTGGTTTATGTTATGAACATGGCACTACCTGGCTCTGATTCCAATTGTTGAAAATTTTTTGTTTAGAAATTGACTTTGTTGTATAGTAGAAAATTAAATAATTTTATAAAACCAAGTGGTTGTATTATTTATAGCAATAAATTCTAACCAAATTAGTACCTATACTTTGAGTTGGACGGTTTAGTTCATTTCCGACTATCGACCAAAACGATCTTCTCTGATATTATCAAACTCTAGTTTGCTTAGAGTGTGGGATCTAAATTCACAAAACGATTGCATAGAATGAAAACTTTATTAATTTTCCCGCGAAAAAAATTAATTATCTCTTCAAAGAAATATATATATATATATAAACTGAGCTATCAAGAATATATAATTTAACTTAGAATAAATTTCAACTATTTTCTGGCAGAGTAACGGCGCTCAATATTCTTTTTTATGGATTAAGCTTTTGTCCGTTTATATAGAAAGAAAAAAAAACAAGAGTTATAGTTAAACAAGGGTTAAATAAATAATATTGTTTTAATAGAAAAATACAAATACTCGCTTACTGGAATATCTAGGGGCGGTGGCAACCCTAGTGGTGGCACCTAGCCTCTAGGATTAGGGTTGCTGTCCACTTCTTGCCAGATAGGCCTTCAAACCTGTCTCTTATTTTAGATGTAATTATATGTGTTATCTGATCTTTAAACTAACTTATATAATTTTACTAACCCAATAACTATTTTTCTATTTTCCCAAAATAATAATAATTAATTAATTAATTAAATTAAATTAAATTATTTTTTTCAATTCAATCATTTTCTCAAATTAATTCTAATTCTATTAAAATCGTGATGACTTCATCGTATTAGAATCTACGAGTAAATAAATTTAATTAACTTGTTCACTAAAACCAAGGTTTCTAGAATCAGACATGTGGTTGAACAGGTCTAACTGGTTCGACTGGTTTGTCTAGTTCAATTAAAAAATCATTAAAAATAAAATTAAAATTAAAAATTTGATTCAACCGCCTAGTTCAACTAGTTTTTTGTTTGGTTCAATCAGTCCGTACTAGTTCCCAAGTCAACCGGTTCAAATACCCTTTTTAGATTGGTACCCCGGCTAGTTCCGCCCGGTTCAAACAACCTTGACTAAAACTGCAGTGACTAATTATTAATTTACTTTTCACTTTGAATTTCAATTATTTAATTACAATCAATTAAATAATGGATTGAAGAAATTAATTTAATCTCTAATTCATCTCTTGTGTATTACGAGAAAGCGCATTCGTTGCGAATAGTGATACATACGGTCTATTTCACTAATTCATTGTTTTCATTTGTTCATCACATCGATTCATTTGCAAACTATCTAGAGTTATACCAAGCTAGCGAAGGGATCAATTAGACATATATAATTAGGGCTGAAATAATTTGTAATTAAGTTCCGACTCTTTGTCTATTAATTACAATATTATTTAGTCTTTCCACTATATTACCATGATTGAGTTCTTCCTTATTATATACCATTATGAAAGCAACTAATCTAGTGCTTTGTAACAGCCCGATTTAGGGGCTAGTCAGAATAGTGATCTCGGGACCACTAATCCGAGATTAGAGAACTTTATTTCCATGTTATATTATGAGTCAGAGCATGATAGTATATGTGTATGAGAATTTTGGTGCTTTAATTTTAGCGATTTCATGTTTAATCGCGAAAAAGGACTAAATCGCATAAGTGCAAAAGTTCCATTCTATAAGTTAAGGGTACCAAATAGCCATAGATTGGAAATTGGAGGTCTTTAAAAGGCAATTAGACCCCCAATATTAGCTTGGCCGGCCATAGACTTCATAGGGGACAAGAATTGACCAAGTTGGTCAAAGTTGGTGATGTTTGGTGGACTAAATTGTTAGTTTAATATTAGAATAAAGAAAATATGATGTCCATCTTTTTGCTCATCCTTCTCCACCAAAAATAGCAAGCAAATAGGGTTTTTTGAATGCTCAAAATTTCAGCAAGCTCTCATCCATTCAAGTAAGTGTTCTAGTGACATTTTCTTGAAAATAATTGTACTTTTGAGACCCCTAAGGCTTAAGCTTTCAAATGAGGGGACTAATGTGCAATATGGTGAAAAGTTTAGAGTTTTGCCATGAGAGATATTATAGTTAATTGCTGTATTTTTGTGGAAGAAATTGAGTCTTAGTTGTTAGATGAACAACTTTTGTGAAAGGTGTTGTCCTGAAAACACCTAATGGGACCTTAATGAAAAGGTTACAAATTTGTAGTAAATATGTGAAATTTTGAGTTTTTATGATAGCTATAAGAGTATTAAATGTTCGCCTAGGCTTGTTGAAGGTAGATTTGTGATTAGAATTAATTTCTGAGCCTAGGGGCAAAATGGTCATTTTGTCAAAGTCTAGGGGCAAAATAGTAGTTTTACCTAAGCATGATTGTTGAGATGCTTTTATTAATGTAGTGATTAAAATGAGCTAATTTGCTATTATAGAGCAAGAAGAATCGAGAATCCGCCTCGATCGGGGAAAGAACAAAGTCTTGGACTAAACCGACGAACTAGCTCATTTTGAAAACGAGGTAAGTTTGTATGTGATTAATGCAACATTTATGTTAGCATAATTGAGAATGCTTGATATCATATTGATGCATGAAACTCCATTAAATTGATGTTGAATGAGATGTTGAAGTCCTAGTGGACCATGTGAATATGAAAATGCTATCATCGAGATATGAAATAGATAAGGTCCCGTATAAGACCATGTCCAGGACATGGCCTCGGCACCGAGTTAAGATCCCGTATAAGACCATATCCGGGATATGGCTTCGGAAGTGATTATGAAAATCGTTTAAGACCATATCCGGGATGTGGCATCGATACTTGATGTGAAAGCCCATATAAGACCATATCCGGGATATGGCATTGGCATTTAGGGGTGACTCCATGTAAGACCACCTCGGGGATGTGGCATTGGCTTTGTACCTACTTCAATGACGATGAATATGCGTCTTTGACCATCCATAGTGATTAATGGGATAAGTAGATGAGTTTAGCAGTACAAATGAGAATTGTACTAAAGTCATGTGAATGAGTGATTACAGGTACTCGTGAATGAGTCACGAAAAAAAATGATTACGATATGTGGTACGGTATGTGCTAAATAAGGGCAATCGTAAGTAAGTATGTCAAGAAGCCTTTGACTTGTGTATGGTTAGTTAATGCCGTGGATGGATTATATTATGAGCTTATTATTACTATTTATTTCCATGCAAACTTACTAAGCTTTATGCTTACTCCTTTCATTGCCCTTCTTCTTTGTAGTATTGCCAAGATAACTCGAGGATCGTGGACGTAGGAGTTCAGAAATTACACTATCGACATCACTTTGGTATAACAATTTAGACTTATTTTGAGTATGGCATGCATAGGACTCGAGTATTTTGTTAAGTTATAATTGTTAGCCAAAATGTTGGCTATGTATGTTACTAAAGTCATTTTGTAAATGGCCTTAAGTTAGGCAAATACTTGGAAAATTCTTTTGCTTAATGAAAGTGATTTTCTTGAAGTGTATACCCTTGTGTATGGATGTTGAATTGAGTATTTAGATGTGTCTTTGGGTCATGAATTATGTTGAATGGGATTGGTGTATGTATACGTGCAATGTAGGGTGGCAAAGGGCTTGGTAAATAGCCTTCTAATTGTCCACATGGGTAGACACACGGGCGTGTGTCTAAACGGTGTGGAAGGCACGGCTAGCACATGGGCGTATGCCCATGCCGTGTGAAGTCTGCACCTTGCACTTGGAATTTAAATCGCCACACGGCTGAAGCACATGGACGTGTGTATAGGCGTGTGGATAAGTCAAAATGTCAAGGTTTGACACACGGGCCAGGGCCACGGGCGTGCCAAGGCCGTGTGAAATTAGTTAGTGTCGACCACGGGTGGAAGACACGGGCATGCCTAAGGGGCACACGGGCATGTCTCTAGACCCACACGGGCGTGTGGCCCCTGTTTTGTCGAAAAGTTTCTCGAACTCGTAAAAGTTCCCGGATTAGTTTCGATACCTCTCAGAAGTATGTTTAAGTCCTCCTAGGCCGAGTATGTGCGAGTGATGGGTTTAAACGAAATTTTATAACCCTATGCGAGATGTTTAATCAAGATTAGTTAGGTAATGCCTCAAACCCTGTTTCGGCTTGAATACGGGTAAGGGGTGTTACATGCTTGTCCAACGATCTTATCATGAGTGTGTTACCCTCATAGGATATCCTTAATTTTTTTGCGTTAAAATTTATTCACCCAATATGATTCTATTTTACCTCATGGTAACCATTATTCTTCCTTAATGAAAAAGTCAATTACTAACATATAGTAATTAAATCATTCATCCTATACAAATGACCCATGGTCACGTTACTTTTTCATCTATCACGTAATGCCGATAAGAGGATATCGTTACCCTTTATTGGGCTATGAATTTTGCTATTGTAAGTAAAGCTAAGTTATGTAGAAGTTGAATACCCAACGTACCGGCTTTCAACTCTATTACCAATTAAACTCAGACTTTCAATATATCAAAGTATACGAGTCACGCATACAAAGTCTGTCACTTACTTGGTATTGAGGTAAGCCACACTATGAATGTCACAAGTGAATAAATACATAAATTAATCTAGTATTTATTTTACTTGGGTCCTTGTAACACCCCAAACCCGGCCTAGACATTATGACCATATCCGGAGATGTCACAAAGAAGAGTTTTTGAATAACTGAGTCGTTTCGATAAATCATTCAAGTTTTGTAACTCATATTCGTTTATAACCTTTATCAGAAGCGTTATTTAATTAATTTATTTGCCAAAGCATAAATTACAGCGAAAGTCATAGAAAATGTTATATTTGGAAATCCCGTTCGAATTTTCGGAAAACCTTTAATTTAGTAAAAAACTATGTTTTTAGCCAACCGTCGCAAATAAAAAGTCAAGCCAAAAACCAAAATCTCAAAATAAAATCAAACAGTCCGCAGAGTTCATAAATTACAAAACTCCCAGAAAATAATCCTTAATTAAATAAATAAAATCATAATCTTAAATAAGCGATTTAACTCGTGGTCACCGTGAGGCTCCGTCACACCGATCTGCCTAAGTCCGTGGATTACCTAAACGGAACAGAGAACAGATGTGAGTTTTAGTAAATTCAGTGCGTAACCCAACGGAAATAGACATGCAATACATACAGAAATCACATATACATTCAGATACAGATTCAGACTTATGTCCATTCCAGATACTGATAACAGAATAAGATATACAAAACAGATATATAGAATCCTACCCCCATCCTCTACACACAACCTCCGACCATCCTATCACACCATGTGGGGTTAAAAACACCCACCCAATCCTACACACCATATGGTGTCATTACGACACATATAATATAATATGCAGTCAAGCTGCCAGAATATAGGCGAAGGTCGCCATACAGAACACTTCCTCCACATACACGATTCCCACCCCAATCATAAATACAAAATACAGATACAGAAATACCATGCTTAACATGCTCGCATACAGATATCAGATATATATAATAGAATAATCAGACATGTATAACAATGTCCTGCTCAGAGCAATCTATCAAAATACTAGATAACATAATCTAGGGTTTGATTAGCCCTTACTAACCCTACAGTAGGCCCACAGTTGATCGAAATGACCCGTGTGACCCTAGGGAAAATTTTAGAAATATGGACCCACATGCTCGTGTGGGCCCACACGCCCGTGTGGCCCACACACCCAGGTTGGCCTTGCCCGTGTAGTCCATACGGCCTGGCCCAACACCCACACGCCCTACTTGGCCTAACCCGTGTGGTCCACACGGCCACACCCACACCACTACACGGCCATGTTTTGCGCACGGCCGCACCTTCGTCAGTCATACGACCAGGCACACGCTCGTGTGACGTCGACAGTATGGTTTTTCGGCTTTCACCGAAGCTCGATTTTCTGCGTTTTGGGAACACACCTGTTTCAATTTTGATGCGAGAACACACCCGAGACCACCAGAACCCCAACACCCTGAACGATTTCGACTAGGATTCCGTAAGAGGAGAGCCCCGTTCTTCATGATTCACTGCAAACAACCGAAAGAAAATGGAAAAGCAAGATACAGAGATTTGACAACAGATCGAAATAGATTAGAAGGAAGTAGCAAAAGAAAAGAATAAAAAAAAAGAGAAAGGCAAAACAAAATTTGATGTCAGTTTTTTCCTGGAAAGAGAGAGGAATTTTGAAAAAGATTTAATAAAATAAAAATAAAAACAAAAACCACTTTGATTACAATCCCACTACATCTACTAACTCACAACCACCTCAGAATTTTAGCTCTACCGAAACTCTATCGGATTCAGACAACCGAGCAAAAATAACGTCCACGCTTGCACAAGGATTTGAACACCGGACCTCCAACACTTTAGCTCCCTTACCACTCAAACCATGTAACACCCCTAACCCGTATCCGACACCGGAACAGGGTTACGAGGCGTTATCGGACTTACAACACAATCAATCATACAATTTGAATCTTAAATCCTCAACCAAATTAAAACCATTTGTATTCCATCATAACATCCCTATTCTGAGCCTACGAGGCCCAAATCATGCATTTGAAGTGGTTCGGGACTAAACCGAGAACTCTGAAAATTTTAGGAAAACTTAGAAAATTTTTCAATCTGTAGGAGCCACAGGCCCGTGTGCCCCGGCCCTGTGTCTCACACGGCCAAGAGACACGCTCGTGTACCAGGCCGTGTCTGACCCCATGTAACTCTCTGACTTGTACCACACGGCCAACCACACGCCCGTGTGATTAGCCCGTATGAAAATTGGGTGCCACACGCCCGTGTGCTAGACCGTGTGAACAAAAATAAGCCATTTACCAAGCCATCTTGCCACCTAAATATACATATATCAACACCAACCCAATTAGCACACAACCATGGCATAAATAGCATTTAACATCAACTCCAACCAAGCATAAATCACCATTTCAATACCAACAATTAACATGCTCATATTATCATGTTTGGCCTATTCAATTCATAACAATTCACATTCACAAAGCATTTATATGTACTACTTCGACCAACCATTTTACCTTGCCTAAACCACAAGCATACTATATCAATTTCAAACCATTAGCTAGCTTAGGTGCTAAACTTCCACAAGCCACTCACAATCAATTATGAACCACATCACCAAGGAGCATTAACACATATATATATATAACACCATATATCAAAAGGCCATTTACAAATATATACATAACCAAGTATACCAAAATAAGCCAAATCACATGGCTATACACATAACCAAAACATGTAAGCTATCATTAGCCAACACGACCTATACATGCCATTATAACTGAAATTATAAAACCATGAGTACCAAAATAGTCGATAGATAGTGTGATGATGTCTCTGACACCTTCCAACCCGCACGAGCTTCTGATATCTACATACACAAAGAAATTTAAAACAAAATAAGCATAAAATGCTTAGTAAGTTTGTAATTTAAAGAATTTAAAGTTTCTAACTTCAATTTATAAGCATAATCCATTTAAGCAACTCCAACGTACCTAGGCCTTAGCCTAAACAACATTAGCTTTTCAATTTTAAACATCACATGAACTAACAAATTATTACAAAACATTATAACATAAGTTTACATTACTTATGTACATTCATATATCAAGCATATGGCTAAATATATTTCAATCATCCAAAAACTCATACTTTTCCATGCTTTCAATAGCAATTCAAAATCAAAGGATTTGCCAATCTTTACATTTTTCTCATATCTGTTGAACCACAATTTAAGTGAATAAACATATCTTAATGTAACTCATATTATTCCACAAATTAACTATGAAACTCACAAATTTCATCAATTCAATGCTTGCACGGTTCTTGTACATACCTGTAGTATCTCAAATTTTGTACATACCTGACCGATACGTATTTATTTCCCCACAATTTCACATATTTAATATACCCGTTGAACCATATGGAATAATATTGGTTACTCGAGAATCTCGCACACTAAGTGCCAATACGTAGCCGAAGCTATCTCAATCACGCACACTAAGTGCCAATTCATAGCCGAAGCTATCTCGATCTCGCACACTAAGTGCCAATACATAACCGAAGTTATCCCAATCTCACACACTAAGTGCCGATACATAGCCGAAGCTTCGTCGAATATTTTCGAACAATTATACTCATCAACAATTCAATATAAAGCATTAAATCTCAATTATAATAATGCTTATTAACATACGAAGTTACCTGGCTAAATTGTAGAAATACCAAAGTTCAGGGGCATTTTGGAAATTTTCTATTTTCCTCGATTTTCCACCCGATCTTGATCTAAATTAATAATTTCATTCAATATATTAAATTAGACAATAAAACAATTCATTTCATACAATTTGATCATTTTTGACATTTTTACAAAATTGCCCCTAAAGTTTTACTTTTATTCAATTTAGTCCATGAGCTCAAAACATGCAAATTAACCATTTTTAACCAGAATTGAGCTTAGCCGAATGTTCATGGTATAAAAAACAACCCATAATTCATTTTATGGTAAAATTACATTTTTGCCCCTAATATTTCAACTTCTTTACAATTTAGTCCCTATATCATAAAAATGTCAATTCATGCCATTGAGTACAATCTCACTCTAGCCGAATATCACTAGTGTCCCTAGCAGCCCACACATTTCATTTATTTCACATTTTAAGCACAAGTTTTCACATTTATCAATTTAGCCCTTAATTGTTAATTTTATCAAAAATTACTTAACAAAGTTTGTTTAATTAACAACAAAGATTCATTTTCTTCCATTAGAATTCAAAATCCTATATAATCATCAATGGCTAAACTCAAACAATTTGATATTTTTGTAAATTAATCCCCGTGATAGCTAGATTAAACCACAACGATCCCGAAAACATAAAAATAATTAAAAACCGAGCAAAATTACACTTACATGCATAAAGGAATGTTGGCCGAATGTTGAAACTCTCCCATGGCTTCTTTCCCTTTCAATTTTCGGTTGAATAGATGTTAAAGATGATAACTTTTAACTTTTTGTTTTATTTGTTTTGTCATTATTAACCAATTTACATAAATAACCTTTATACAACTCATTTATTACACCAAATGCCAAGCCATCATATTCCACTATCTCTTTAATGGGATAATTACCAAATAAGGACTTCCACATTAAATTTCTATAGCTATTTAATACCTTTAACTAATAGAACACAACTTTCGCACTTTACGCGATTTAGTCCTTTTCATCAAATTGAACATGCAAACGGTAAAATTTCGTTACTATAATATTATCATGCTGTAGATCACAAAATAATATTAAAATAAATTTTTGACTTCGAATTTGTGGTCCCGAAACCACTGTTCCGATTTTACTAAAAACGGGCTGTTACAAACCAGCAGGCTCATTCTAATATGGATTAACACACAGTTTTATATAAGCCCACTCAACAAGAGTAAGGCTTGGTTATAAAATAACAAAGTTTTGCCAAAAGTGGGAATTAAACCCAAGACCTCTTACACACACCCAGAACACTTAACCACTAAAGCATATACACATTTGTGTTAGAATTTACAGAAACAGAAATAAATTATTCAGGGCGTTACAGTCCTGTCCGATGTACAGTCCAAAAAATCACATTCATGTCTTTGTCTTTGGTGAGTCATCAACTCCAATACTTAAGATAGGGTACTTATTAATTGAACTTGGTAGATGACATAATAGTCTCTTAATCAATTTGCTCAATTTCGATTAGATTGAGGACCGTTTAGATTATCTACTAATATAAGTTGTCTTCTTGCATTATGATCCAACCACTTAATGCAACTTAATATTAGTTAAACACTAGATAATCATTAATCTAATATTTGCTTTTGTTTTTAATCTCCATAGTTTTATTTTTAGGAATTTAATCCCTCTACTTTTAAAAATTTAAAATTTAGATCTATTTGTTAACATCGTTAAAATCCTTGTGTTAAATTTGATGGTGTGACATTTTAAAATTGTAAAAAGTACTCCCTTAGTATCCGTGTAACAAAAAATGACATTGTAATAGACTTGAATTTAGTAGAGAATTATAACGGTGTTAACAATTCTTAAAACCTCAACATATCAAAATAAAATATTTAGACTAACTAATGACATTATAAAAGTTGAGGCACCCAAGTTATGTCAAAATTAAAGTATAGAGATTAAGTCTCAAATTTAAGCAAAATATAGGGATTGAAACTAAAATTTGACCATTCTCATATAAACTTAAACAAGTAGATGGACTAGAATTGAAATTTAGTAATTATTTTCTCGTGTCAAAAGAGAAAAAAAAAAGAACGGACAAGTGCCTAAATTATGTCAAAATTGAAGTATAGAAATTAAATCTCAAATTTGAAAAAATATATTATCAAAACTAAAATTTAACCATTCTTATATAATTAATCTTTAAAAATAGAGGGATTAGAATTGAAATTTAGCCGTTATTTTCTCATGCCAAAAGAAAAGAAAAAAAGAATTGGGAGATGTCTTATATAATCTTAAAAAAGTATAGGAATTAAAACTGAAATTTAACAATTATTTTCTTATATAAAAAAAACAATGAACAAATATCTTTTGGCCTTCATTTTATATATAGTAATATAGAAATTAGATATCAAATTTGTGCAAAATATAGGTATCAAAATGAAATTTAATCATTCTTATATAGTTTTTTAAAAAAAAAATAAAGGAATTAAATCAGAAAATTAACCATTATTTTCTCATGTGAAAGAAAAGAATGGACCTGTATCTTTTTACGAAGGCCTTAGGGCTTAACTTTTATACAGTAAGTATAGATATTTTTGATGCAAAAGAAAAGAATGGAAAAGTTATCTTTTAAGGAAGGCCTTAGGCCTATCTTTTATATAGTAGTATAGATGTGGATGATTTTGATATGCTTTCTCGACCCAAGACTAAAAGCATACTGTAAATAATGTGTCTTTAAGCCCGAAGCCACTAAACCTGCTTTCCAACAAAAGTAGGATAGTTTAAAGACCTTGGTCATGTTAGATTTCATGTAATTGGACCACTTCCGATCTTTCAATCCTCATTCCACATGTCTCCAATCAATCTTTGATTTTTGGGCTATCTCACTAAAGAGGAATGGGTCCATCCTTCTTCAAATCAATCAGATCTTAGGTATTGCTTTTACCATTAAACTAGTGCTAAGTCCCTCACCTATGTCCGGGGATTTATAACTTATTTTTATAATTTCTTTCAATATTATTTAAATTATATATCATTAACATTAAAATTAATATATTTACATTCTATTACTTATTAAGATTAAACTTATGATAATTGTTTAGAATCTTATAAATATTAAATTAGCTTGCAAGTTAAATTGCAAACAAATTATTTTAAATACATTACTATTTTAAAAGTGTTACCGTGTCTTGCAACCCAGTCTAACTAGTGACCCGACTACCTGAACATGGCGACCCAACTTGGAAACCTGGATAGCTTGCCATCCCTTGTTCGCCTAATGGACACGGTTCGTCACTCCCTCACAACTCGCCAATTCACCAAGTAGCTGATCCGCAATTCGCCATTTCTCTGTTCACCGGTTGGTCAGTTTGCCATTCTCCAGCTTCACCTCCCAACTTGTTGTTCCCTAACTCGCCTACTCGCGATGAGGCCTCTTCAGAGATACCTTTGAGGTTACATGTCAAACCTAAAGGGGTAATGTGCTATTGTGCATGACACCTAGTTATCCCCGGCACTTTCCATTAGGGAACTGTGCCTTATAAATATGAAGATAGCTTCCAAGAGAAGGGAACCAGAGAGAAAGCCTTCAAGAATTGGTGCGATGAGTGTGGACACATTTTCGACCATCAGAGTAAGAAAAAAATTGATATGGCTCACCCGAATGATTTTCGACCCAGAGATGAGACGAAAGATGAGACGAGCGACCATCTGCAAGAGTTTGATTTTTTCGTCGGCTGGTTTGCCAACCAACTGGAAAACCTTTGCAACTCGAGCCAGCAGGACACCCACTGGGCTTTTAACCTAAATTTCCCCTTATATAAGGAAACTCCTAACACTTTCGACCAAGGGACCTCTTAGTAGCAGCTTGCAAATTTACAAGACTAGGTACGCATGTTAAAGGAACAAATGTTGCAATAGAGTGTAAGGTATGAGCAACATCAAATTTTTCATTAGGAGTAGCTTAGGAAAAATGAGGAAACGATTTAGAGAATGTGATCGGACCATTCCAACCACCATTACAACATTGTGCCCTTGCAAGAGGAGGGCTACGGTGTACATGCAAGGCCATGGTAACAGGAAGTGGATGCCTTGCGTCGAAATGTCCAGGCATTACACCCGGATGTACAAGATATAGACTGGATTTTCTGTTATAATAATCCTTTAGCCTCAAAATATGTGGTTGTGGGTTTTCCTCCTGAGTTCAAGGCGCCAAATGAGCTTTTCAAGGGAAGAAGAGAACCGTGGGCGCACCTGATGCAATACAACAATTATATGAACGTCTTAGGGGCTTCCGATGCAATAAAGTGTAAGGCCTTCTCCACAACTTTGAGGGGAACTTCAAATGATTGGTATTTGTCGTTACCGCATAGATCTGTTAAATGTTTTACATAGCTTTGGTAGATTTTCCTGGGAAGGTTCCATGCTCATAGAGCGATAATGAGCACTCCAATGGGTCTGATGTTAGTTAAGCAAAGAGAGGGAGAGTCCTTATAGGTATATCAAGTGTTTTCATACAACTACTTTGAACACGAAAAACATGAAGGACTAGTGGGCCATTGATGCCTTTATCATGGGGTAATAAATAAGTATGTCCGATACTCTTTCACGAATAATAGGTCATAGAGTTTGGTAGACCTCTATGAGAGGGCCCATAGGTTCGCGAAGGCAAAGGAGGTGAAAAGAACAACTCGTGATATTCCGTATAGCGAGGACAGACAAGCCAAAGGGCGATAGAATTTTCTAAGTCAGCCAGGGCTTTTCTCCTAGAGCTTGAGCGTAAAAGGCGGGGGACAACACAAGGGTGGCAGGGTAGTTCCTCACGAAGTTTTTAGAGGCCCTAACGTGAATCTATAAGAAGGTATGTTCCTTACGGTCTATTTGAAACTTATACCTCGCTAAATGCATCGCGTGCTTACATACTGTGTTAGGTCACACACTTGGGAATTTTGGCGAACCCACCTCCATGCGACCTAGTTAGGTGAGATCCAACTCCAGGGACATGCAATTTTAACAATAAAAGGGGCCACAGGACCGAGGATTATTTTTCTCTGAAAGACACTATTGAAGAAGCTATCAGAAATGGTGAGCTAAAACAATTTATGACACTGGATACTTCAGTATCGGGGTTAGGATCATAGGGTGGGGATAGAGGAAAACAACATGTCAAGGGCACCATACATGTTATTGTAGGCACTGATGAGGACTAGGAAACTTTCAGCTCGAAGAGGAAGGCTTACCTTAGGAGAGTGATATTAGTTAATAATCCTAAGAGGTTTCACCAACAAGAGAAGTGAAAAGTTGAGTTTGGCATAGATGATGAAGATGACATATATGATGATGAGGGAAATGACCTAATGGTTGTTGCAACGATGGTTGTGAGGTTCCAAGTCAAAAGAATTCTGGTGGATAACGGAAGTGCTGTAGAAGTGCTGACATGGGAGGCATATTGCAAGACGGGATTAAAGGAGTAGCAAGCCTGTTGTATGGCTTCGCGAATTAGCTGATGGAGGGGAAAGGATGTATAACTTTTTCGGTTACTTTAGGGGACGGAGAATACACGACCATGAACTTCGTGCAGTTTTTTTTATAGTGGACCACCCAATGGCCTACAATGCCAATTTTTTACCCTTTTATGCGAATGGCTAAAATGATGATCGCCACATTCTACATGAAGATAAAGTTTTTCATGTGGAAAGGAGTGACGATTTATGGTATCTTATCAGTATCTCATTAGGTAGTGCCACATGTTATCCGTGAAACAGACTCGCGAGTAGTGTTCGCAAGGTGGAAGCTTACAACCACCAAGTGCAGACAATCGAATGATGACGTTAGAGAGTTTAGACTTGGGAACGGAATAAAGAATCCGTAAGACAGAAGTGGTGGAAGTAACGAAAACCTTGCAGTTATTTTATGATGACATCAGAGAGTTGGTAAAAGATTTTGTCAACATTGACAGATGAGGATAAATGAGAGTTAGCACAGTGTTTAAGAAAAAACTCGGATATTTTTGCTTGGTCGGTGACAGGTATGCCTGATGTGGATCCAAGAGTGATTGTTCATCATTTAAATGTGGATCCTGATGCCAAGTCAATTAAGAAGAAAAGGAGGAAATTCACCGCACAGGTTATGAAAACCATAAGGCAAGATGTTGACAAATTGTAGTCAACAGGATTCATCAGAGAAGTGGCATACCCAGAATGGTTGTCAAATGTGGTAATGGTGAAAAAGGCCAATAACAAGTGGAGAATGGGCATTGACTTCACAAGTTTAAATAAATCGTGACTGCAGGATAGTTTTCCTATTACGTCTATTAACAGGTTAGTGGACGCCTCGGTGGGCCATAAATTTATGAGCTTCATGGATGTGTTCTCAGGCTACAACTAGATCTCCATAGTGATGGAAGACCAGTATAAAACTACTTTTGTGATGGAGGAGGGCCTTTTCTGTTATCGAGTCATGCCCTTTGGCCTGAAAAATGCAAGAGCGACCTACTTTCGATTAATGAACGGAATTTTCAAAGAGAAAATAGGTTGCAACATGAAGGTTTACGTTAACGACATGTTGATAAAAAGTAATACTTTGAATTAGCATACCGAAGATATGATAGAAGTGTTTGCCATATTGCGTACTTATAAAATGAAGTTGAATCTAGAGAAACACACTTTCAGGGTGAAGGCGGAGAAGTTTCTAGGGTTCATGATTTCCAAGAGAGGTGTAGAGGCAAACCCTGAAAAGATTCATACTATTCTGGACATGTCTTCACTGAAAACGACCAAGGACATTTAGCGTCTGACAGGAAGAATTCTAGCTATAAATAGGTTTGTGTTAAAGATGGCAGATAAGTGTCTACCTTTTTTCAAAGCATTAAGGGCCCCCTTTAAATGAGGGGAAGAGTGTTAATATGCTTTTGAGCAGCTTAAGTTGTATCTGACTCGCTGTCGCTTTTGATGTCACCTCAATTGGGAGAAACCCTTTCTCTTTTACCTGGCCATTTCCGAGGAGACGGTAGCAACAGTGTTAGTGAGAACAAAAAGGGGCTTGATAGTTTTCGGTGTATTATGTTAGCAAAGTCTTACAAAACGGTGAACATAGGTACTCAAAAACTGAAAAGGTCATTTTCACCTTGATAGTAGCAGCTTGCAAGTTGTGTAACACCCCTAACCTATATCCGTCGACAGAATAGGGTTACAGAGCATTACCATGGTTTACGGATTTAATTAATAGATATTCATATCATATTACATTCACGTTAGAAACCAATCAAAATAAAACATATTGTCACTTATACGAGCCTTCGAGGCCTAAAATATGCATTAGAACAAGTCAAGACTAAATCGGGTACTCAAAGATTTTTTTGGAAAATATTGAATTTTTTCAAAGCTGCAGGGGACACACGCCCGTGTGGCCAGGTCGTGTGTCTCACACGTTCAAGAGACATGCTCGTGTCTCAGGTCGTGTGGGCATTCGAAATTGGGACACACGGCCGTGTCCAGCCCATGTCCGTACCTGTGTAACTCTCTGACTTGGGTCACACGGCCAAGTCACATGCCCGTGTGCTAGGCCGTGTGAGCATACTGACTTGCACAATTTAAAAGATATAGGGGACACACGACTATGTCACTTGGCCGTGTGTCACACACTGCTGAAACACACGCCCGTGTCTCTGCCCGTGTGGACGAAAATATGTCATTTTCCAAGCTACATTTCTAAATAATGCCATTCATCAATTTATACAAAATATTAAATTTTTAACCGTACGAACTTACCTGGATTGAATTGTAGTTTGAGTTATAATATTGAATTGGATTTCGGTTTGAATGGAACGCAGGATTTGAGTACATTCGTATTTTGGTGTATGATGGTATTGGAAGGAGACAACGACATTTTTCCCAAGTAAACCAGGGTTCAGCATTTGTTGCGAACTCTCGTGTTTTACTTTCTGTTCAGGTCTTATGAGCTTCTATTCAACTCTTATGAGTTTCTGTTTAGCTCTTACGAGCTTCTGTTTAGCTTTCGAGCTTCTGCTCAGCTCTTATGAGCTTCTGTTCAGCTCTTTCGAGCTTTTGTTGGTACACTCGGGAGGACCAGCTCTTATGAGCTTCTGTTGACAATGTACTCTTATCCATAAGTCGTACTTCGATGGAAAGATTTCAGTAATGAGATTTATTAAATGGATTTGAAAGATGTGTTATTTATTTTCGTATCAATTTGTAAACGGATATATTTATCAATTGAAGATGTGATTGACAGGGAATTATCGAAAATGATTTTATTATTTGATTTATTATAGTTAGTCCAGTAAGATTTTTATTTACCCCGTCGAACTTACTAAGCTTCATTAAGCTTATTTGAGTTGTTTAATGTCCTTGTAGATTTTCGGAAGGTTGGACGATTGGATCAACACTCAAGTCACACTATCCAGCTTATTCCGGTAGTTTTTGAATCATTCAATACGGTTTATATGGCATGTATAGGCTTTTGTGTGGATTGGATTAAAGTTTGGCTTGTATAAATGTTATGAATTATATTTTGTTTATATAACCAACTTATATATATTGGTTTGAGATTGAGGCATATTAGTGATATTGGTGTGAATTATATATATTTGTATGTAATTGTTTTGTGGTGAACCTTAGTAGAATTGTTAGATGGATTAAATAGGTAAGTTTGGATATTTGGTTGGCATGTTTATAAGTTTTCATTTGAGGTGTCTAAGAGCATGTTGATTGATTGTGGTGATGATGAATGTTTAAGACATGATTTTAGTTTGTGTTGAATGTCTTGATATGGCTTATTGATGTGTGATTTGTTGAGGCTAAGTTGGTAACAATTTGGGTGAAAAATATGGCCTGGAAAATGACCTATTTTTGTCCACACAGGCGTGTGTCTCAGCCGTGTGTGACACACTGCCAAGTGACACAGCCATGTGTCCCTTGTATCTTTTAAATTGTGCAAGTCAGTATGCTCATATGGCCTAGCACATGGGCGTGTGACTTGGCCGTGTGACCCAAGTCAGAGAGTTACACGGGTACGAACATGGGCTGGACACGACCATGTGTCCCAATTTTGAATACCCACACGGCCTGAGACATGGACGTGTCTCTTAACCGTGTGAGACACACGGCCTGGCCACACAGGCTTGTGTCTCCTGCAGCTTTGAAAAATTTCAATGTTTTTCAAAAAATTCTGAGTACCCGATTTAGTCCTGACTTGTTCTAATGCATATTTTAGGCCTCAAGGGCTCGTATAAGGGACTATGTTTGATTTTGATTGGTTTCTGACGTGAATGTAATATGATATGAAATATTTGTTAATTAAATCCGTAAACCCTGGTAATGCTCTGTAACCCTGTTCTGGCGACGGATATGGGTTAGGGGTATTACAAGTTGCATCCTTATTTTTAAGCCCATCCCGTGAGGGTCATGAAAAATCAACCAATACATGATATCTTGTCTAGGGTAGGCACTGACCTGACGTCAAATGTAGTAGTCGTTTTGGTATATTCCCGTACTTAAGGAACTTGTTTTTTCGGCATTTTAATATTAATTATTGCATTTTCAATAGTTAGTAGCTAAGTAGTAAAAGTTAATAAAATAAGTGTTTTTGACACCTTTTTAAGTGTCAGTAACTTATTAGGCCGACATGGGCCTTAGGTAGGTTTAATTTTTTTATTTAATTGTGTAGGATGCTTAATTTTAGGCCCATTTGATGTAGGAATTTAGGATGAGTGTTGCATAAGTTTCTCGAGCCGTGAAAGCATGATAGGAATGTCCAAAGCCACAAAATGATTGCTATGGCACGACATGCAATGTTTATGGTGTGACACGACCCCTATGTTCAGCCATAGCAGCCTATGTTGAGCTATAGCTTGAACGTGGGTCACAAGCAATGATGTTGTCGACAATCGTATTTTGGTATATTCTTGTAGATTTTATTTCTTACTTGCACCCCAAGTATCAGGTGCATATTAGGCATAAAGTGTACATATTTTAGCATATAAATAAGAGGCTTCTGTACACAAATTAGGGCATTCATCCATCAATCCATCAAAGATAGTTTTATTCAGTTTTTAGTTTTCTTTTCTTTTATATTTGCTTAGTCGAAATTATTTCTATTCCGATGTGAAGACAATTGCAAGCGGAGATTGCTCCGGATGTACGCTTCAATATATTTATCAATGAGCATTCTCTTTACTTTTCTATTTTATTCTTTTATTTATATTTTGTTATCCTGGTCAACTAATGTTTTTATCAATATTAGAATAATTCTTGTGCTTTATCCATATATTGCATGATTCGTTTATTGAACTAATTAATTAATTAAGTCGATTAATTGTCAAAAGAATAATGGTTCATAATAGGATTAGTCGGTATAGATTACGCGTTTTTAAACCCTAGGCTTGACAACCCTAGAAAGTAATCATAGGTTAAACGAGATTGGGAGATAAGTTTAGCCGAGAAAATCGTAGTTTATTTTGGTTGAGAAAGTGAGGTCGGAAGATAAGCGAGTATCAATCAATCAATTAATTAATTAGTAGAGGTCGGGAGGTATACTAGTTAATTAATAGCTAATTCATATTAAAACTCGATTTCTGAAATTCGTTAATCTTCTGTTTACTGAATAGGGATTTAATCGATCATAGGCTAGAGGCTCGCATTGTCGACACTAGGAATAAGAAAGTCCATTAGGTTAATTTAGGTTTATTAATTTAATTAGTTTAATTAATATTTTGATTTGGACTAACACTACTAATTCGTGACTCTATTAGATTAGTAATTATTTTCTGTAATTAATTTAATAATAATTTCTCCAATTTGCAATCCATTGGGTACGATCCTCGGAATATTTACCGGTGTTCCGTTGTAACACTATTGTGTTACAATTTGACATGTACGCTTGCAGATACCACAATTAAATATTCAAATTTTTATTTGCATGATTTTTACTATAAACGATAACACGTTTATAGGCAGTCAGACACCTCAGGAAGGATGACAAAGTGAGGAATTAAGCTAGTGGAGTTTGGAATAGAGTACTCGCTAAGGAAAGCCATTAAAGCTCAAATCCTTGCTGACTTCATGGTAGAGTGCTCCTTTGAGAAATCATCGACGCTTCCAAAAGTTGTCACCCAACCACAGGAACATAGTAATCAAACTACAGAATCAAGATGTTGGACAATCTATGTGGATGGGTCCACAACAAGGAAAGGAGTAGGAGCAGGGGTTCTCCTCAAGGATCCTAAGGAAAACGAGTGGTAGTACAGGCATTCTTTGGTTTCCAAGCGTCCAAAAACATGGCAGAATACGAAGCACTCATTTCTGGTTTACAAATTACTCGACAGTTAGGAGTAGTTGAGCTAGTGCTTTTTATTGACTCCTAGTTGGTCGCAAAATTGATGACAAAAGAATATGAAGTAAAAGAGCCTAACTTAATAAAGTATCATGCCATGGCCAGTGAAATACTCTCTCGATTTGAGAACTCAGAGGTCTGATAACTATCCAGAGCAGAAAACACCAAAGCTAATGCCCTGTCCAAGTTAGCTTATTCCATTGTGATCGAACAAAGAGGGAAGATCTTGTTAGAGTATAGGGTCACTCCTAGCTGTGATAACCAACAGGTACTTAACATACAGCAGGAGAAAACGTGGATGACGCCTATCATCCATGCTTTAAAGGAGGAGAATCAAGAAATGTGAAAGAAAGAGTTAGCCAAGGTACAACATAAGGCAGCAAAGTAAGTTGTTATTCTTGACACCTAGTATACTATTGTTTGTAATATCCCTAGGTCTTGCTCAGTTAAATTTCCTAAATCCCTTTATTTTAGATGCATCATGTTTGATGGTGTACTGTATAAAAAGGGTTATTCGCAGCCACTATTGAGATGTTTGGTCCCTAGTGAAGTAGAATATGTCATGAGAGAAATCCATGAGAGGATATGTGGTGATCACCTAGGAAGAAGATCACTCTTAGAAGATTCTTCAACAATTGTTATTATTGGTTGACTGTACAGAAGGACGCACACCAATTAGTGTGCGCTTGTGATGCCTGTCAAAGATTTGCACCTATACAATGATGTCCAATCGAGATTTTCCAAATGATGTTCGGGCCTTGGCTATTTGCGACGTGGGGAATCGACATTAGGACCATTTCTGATGGCGATGTCACAAAATAAATTTATAGTTTTCTTTGTTGATTACTTCACAAAGTGAGTAGAGACAGAAGCCTTGGCAACAATAACTAAAAGGCAAATGGAATCTTTTGCATGGAAATCTATTATTTGTAGGTTCGATGTTCCATTTATAACAGACAACGAAACTCAATTCCAAGAAAATTCAAATATTTTTGTGCCGCCTTACAAATTTCCTTGCTCAAAGCTCGGTGAAAACCCCTCAAACAAACGGTCAAGTCAAAGCAATGAATAAGAAAATCTCGCTAGCTTTGAAGAAAAAGGTAGACGAGGCCAAGGGTGCTTGGCTTGAAGAGTTGCCTAAAATTTTGTGGGCCCTTAGAACCACCCCTCACACAGCAATATGAGAAACTTCATTTTCATTGGTATATGACACGGACATAGTAATACCTGCTGAGATACCTGCGCTCCCATAGAACATCTCATTTCAATGATGAAACCAACCGGGAAGCTTTGAAGCTTAGTTTGGACCTTATTGAGGATGCTAAGGAAACAACTGAAGTAAAGAATGCTGCTCGGACTCAACAGGTCGCTTGGGTACTACAACACTAAGGTAAAGAGCAAGCAATTCCAAGTCGACGACCTAGTCCTATGTGTTGAGAGATGTGTCTATATTGTAGTAAACATGTAATTGTTTTCTATGTAATTAAATGATGAATAAATAAATTTCACATTTCACTGTTATGTCTTTTGTATTTATGTCTTTCATATTTTGCATGCATAGCGAAATTGTGACAAACAAATATTAGCTCATTGATTGTCTAAGTTCAAACTGATGATAAGTGGCATTGTAAGAACGTTTACATTGCGAGAAAGACAATTTACTTCAGTAGATAATCTAAACGAGTCTGTAATCTCGTAAAAGAATCAAAGTGAGCATTTGATTCAAATACTGAGAAGGATTGTTATGTCGTCTACAATTCCAATTGAGGATATGACTAGTCTTGGCTATCAAAGCAGTTGACTTTACAGGTAGAGACATAGATGTATTCATTGGTAGTATCATACATTGGACTGGACCCAAGATGAATTAATTCTAAATCCGTTTGTGAATTAATTCACTTGTGACGTTCATGGTATGATTTACCTAAATCCTGAGTTAGTCACTAACCATGCGTATGTAACTTATGTGGTTTGATATAAGTGGAGGCTTATGCTCTAAAGATGATCGAGCCGATAGCCAGTATGTTGGGTACATGACTTGTGTATGACATGACTTTACTAGCAACAGTGGAATTCATAGCTCAATTAAAGAGTTAACGATATCATCTCATGGGCATTGTGTGGATTGATAAATATGGAATGTTGTCACGGGTTGCTTGTTCTCGAACGAGCAATTTATCACAGTCATTTGTTGACAGTGATCAAATTAATCATTAAGAAGACACAATGGTGACAATGAGATAAAATAAGATTGTGTTGAGTGAACGGATTTAACTCAAATGAAATAAGGATATCATATTAGGGTAACACACACACGATGAGGTCATTGGACAAAGAAGTTGAATGAATTACTTTCGTAAAAAGTATACAATAAGAAGTTTTCAGTCATGGTACATCTTGTGGACTGATTCCATAATTAAGTAATTGTAAATTATCGGAATGATGCTTTTAGAAATAATTGTAATTATTAGAGTCTAATTGTATATGACTGATTGGTGCCTCCGCTAGCTCAACAAAAGCTCGAACGGACTGCTTTTTAATTAGAAGAAAATTTTACGACTTTAGAAATAATTTAATTGAGTCGATTTATTCGATGTGGAATTAAATTAGGTGGTCGTAAGAATTGTTCAACTAGAGAATTTGGTTAAAGAATTTTCTTGAAAAATTAATTTGTAAAATCTAAGTGATTTTTGGGAAAAATTAATTTTGATCAAGTAAAATTAAATTAATCAAATTAATTAAAATTAATATGATATTTTTGAAAATTAATTTTCAAGTCAAACAATTAACCCAATAGGTGATTGAACTTGAAAATTAGACCTGATATCATAAATTGGACTTGAGAGCCCAAAGCTAAGACTAAGACCCAAAAATTGGTCGAACAAGGTCTGGTATGTGAAACCGGGTCGACGGTTCAACCGGTGGTTAGACTAGACCGATCGGGCTGTCACTGGCTCAGACCGAACCAACAAAAACTAAATCAACTCGGGGTGCCGAAGGTTGTGACGGCATTTTGGTGGTCGAAAAATGGTCGGCGACCGTGGTTTTTCGATGGTTGTGGGTTTAGGGGAGGGGTTTAGAGTTTAGGGTTTATAGTTGAACTTTCTAAACTCTCCCTATACAAAGAGAGTCTTGACTCATTATTTACATACATTTGAACTCAAGAGAAAGTTGTAGAAATAAAATTCTCTAAAGAAATTATTTCAGAAAATTTCTAAAGATATTTTTCTTATTTACAAATTGGCCCAAAAGTTTAGAGAAATTGTGAAATTATCCCACTGGTATTTTTTTGTGAAAAATTTGCGAGCTCAAACTCGGTAGACGTGAGCTTGAGGATAGCGGAGAAGACTACTCGGTCGAAGTGTTCATCCTAGACGAATCGAAAAGGTACAATTTTGATTAAGTGGTTATTACTTTAGATATCACAACCAAGTTATTGTTTTGGAAAAAAAATTAAAACTCTGGTTTTCCCCTAAATTTATTTTTCGTTGTGTTTTCCAATACTACGAAACACTGAAACAAGTCTAGCAACATCCCAACAAGGAAAAATGGCTCCCAATTGGGAGGGACCATACAAGATAGTAAAAAAAGATAGGTTTTGGTGCTTATAGGATTGCAATAATTGATAGCCCCGTCATTCCTCGTACTTGGAACGCACGCCACTTAAAGAAATATTATGTGTAAGCACTATTTGATCTTATTGAGCTTTTTTTCATTGAATATAATAATTTTGTGTTGTCAAAAAATATCATTGCCAACTTTCAAGCTTTAAAGATTTTCAGAATATTAGAGTTACCGATTTAAGATCGCTTCCCTATTTTGCAGCCCGCTAATTTAAGATCACAGCTAACCTACATAGCACGCAGATTTAAGATAGCGTCCTTTTTTTATAGTCCGCTGATTTTAGATCACGACTAATCTACATAGCACGCTGATTTAAAGATCGTGCCTTTATTTTACAGTCTGCTAATTTAAGATCACGACAGATCTACATAACATGTAGATTTAACATCGTGTCCCTATTTTGCATCTCACTGATTTAAGATCACAATTGATCTACCTAGCACGTGGATTTAAGGCCACGACCTCATGGTTCACGTATATCTTTGACATACTAGCTTATATTTCTCAATAACATATTTAACTACATCTCTAAAATACAATTCGCCAAAGGTATGATTCACGTATATCTTTGGCATAGTATATGCCTTCAACATGATAAACTTGAACACAATTCAACATTTTTAGAAATATGGCAGCTAATAGCTGAATAGTAATCTGCAATTCATTTCAAAACAAAATAACCAAAATTCATTGAAACTAAAGCTCCAATACAACCCAACCAATAAAACAAAAACAAATTAAGCATAAACAAAAAATACAACTACTCCCCCCTCTGCAGGTTCACTAGTAGTGGCAGTGTTCCCTCTTGGCCAGTCCCTTCAGTAGAAGCCACACTTGTCTCCACAGGCTCGCTGAAAAAGAAGATTTTCCCAGATTCTTTTCATTATTTTAGAATCTCTTCCCATTTTTTGTCGGATGGAGAAAACACATCAAACCTGAGGTCAACGTTGGTGAGCTTGCACAGAGAGTCAAAGTCCACACACCGAACATCAAGAGGCCCGACAGTAACTTGAACATGCAACAAAATGTTCGCTTTTAGCTTGGGCAGGTAGTTCTCAAGATTTTTCTTGGTTTGCACTTGATACCTCCCCAAAGCTTCATGGCTCTCTTTCCTTAAATTCTCTATTTCAACATGATGCCTTTCTTCTGTTGCCTTCATTTGTTCCTTCCACGCTGCCTTCTCAGCCTCCAATTGATTAACATTCTCATTCATTTCTTTTTCTCTAGCCTCCATTTTTTTCCCTCTAGCCTCCCAAGCGGCGATAGTCTCTGCGAGCTCTTTGTTTTGGTGCTTAGTCTCCTTGTACAGTTCGTGGAGTCTACTAAGAGCTTGCTCGCTTAGGTCTACCGCCTTATTGAACTATACCTGCTTGGCCTCTTCTTCATTACAAGCTTCCTTGAGGCCCCAACCAATAAGTTCACGTTCAGTTATCATCATCTGAAATGAACCCAACAATTCCCTCATTGAGGGTTTTCTAGAACGAGTTGAGGAAGAGGAGGGATATATGCATTCTTTCACCTCGTAGGGTAGATGTTCCCCCATCTCTTCCTAATCGCATAGGGACAAAAGGGGTACCTCCCTATACCAAGATGATCCCTCTAGGGGAATGAAACATTTACCTCACCATCTGGAGAGGTCAATTGCAACGAACCTAGAGGGGAAGCACGCGACACATTACAAATTGTTCCAAAGTTAGGCCCTACGGGGAGAGAGCTGTATATCGAGGCCATTGAGGTCATGGGGGCCATAGGAGTGGAGCATGCAACAACATCTCCCCTAGGCACTACAGGTTCCTTCCCTTTCCTACGGTGAACTAGATTTGTATTGCTACTATCTTATATGCTTATAGATTTCTCCTCCATTCGTTTCCTTATACGACCACTGCCACCAACCCCTTGCCCCAGAGCACCAAGGTCCTTATTTCTTCGCAAATTCAGCATAAGCGAGTCTATAGCCATGGTGTGTTTGAGTTCGCTTGACGAACTGGTTGATTTCCTTGAAGAAACAACGATGCCTGCATCATCAATAACATTATCATCAGCATCATTGTGCATCGCGTGAGAGCTCATCAACCCTTCCTGATAACTTCTAAATGAGGAGGACCAATTGCGAGGACATAACTTATATAAATAATAGAAAAAAAATTAGGCTCCTCTTTTTTCCCTAATAAAATTAAACCCAGGTCATCGGAGGCCTCGTGCGGCCAGGCGTTCAGTGGGTAGGACGCTGTCAGGTTCAACACTCTCCTTAACGTCAACTGCTCGGTAGCTATTAGGGATCTGTTCACAGAGGCAATAATGGAAGATATTCCTAACAGTAAAAAGATTTTCCAATCTTAAGACACGACCCCTATGCAGCCTTTTGTATTGATCAATGACGAGTACAGAGTTGAGGGGTTGGCGTTAAAGGCAAACGACTTTGCTAGGCAGTGACTACTTAATCGGGAACTCAAAATTACCCCTAAATTTTTTTCCTGACTCTAATATATTTATAGCGATTGAGGTGAAGGTTAGACACCCAGTTACGAATGATTGGCTCATGCCCTTCTCGAACACTAAAATACACCATTCCTATCGTGAGCCCCTAATTGCAAACCTTCAGTTGATAGATATGTTAAAAGACACTGAGTAGAGGTGGCTCCTCCAGCAGGCAATAATCAATAAAATATAAACTTAGAGTCCACCACCAGAAGTCAGCAAGCTGTCCCGGAGCGATTCCATACTCCTTTAAAATAGTATAGAAGAATGGGGGAGGGGGAGATGAAACCCAGCTTCAAGCAGATAGAGAGGAGTAAGAAACCCTCATCAGTGTCGCTAAATCGTTTTTCTCCTACGACAATGTCGAAATCAAAGGCGAAGTTTGGTAAACGGATTCTTGAATCGCTAGATGCCATACCATATCCTACTTTTTGGTCACACACCAGTATGCGATGGCTTCTACAGTAGTGCTAGCATCATGAGGCCTTTGCAAGACACCACCTCCAACATCTGAGTCGACCCCACGCCTCCGTTGGCCACAGACAATATGAGTATCGACCCTTCCACCGCAACCCAATCTAACCCTAACTATGGTTCACAGTCATCCTAAAATAAGGAAAGAACAGAAGAAGAATGAATAATTTACCTCTTTACCGATGATAATTTTAAAAGAAAACCAACAGAAGAGTTAACCAAATGCAACCAAAGTAAGAAAATAGGGTTTCAAAAAATTTGGAAGGAATACAAAATTTAGGGGACAATTAATCTTTTATGTGATGATTCCTCTTCTTTAAACCGTTAGATTGACAGAAATGTATCCCATAAGTTTCAAAATCAAAATTTTCGTCCAGACCCACCATTACACATTCAACATGTTTGAGCTTCTCAGAAGGGTCACTTTATAACCCTTCTTTTTTTTATTTACTCGAGTAGTTTTTTTTTTTTTTTTTTTTTTTAACATAAGTTCTTATAATATCTGTCTTTTTTGATCTAATATCTAAAATTATCTATAGCCCCTCCTCAACTCTTAAATAGGAGGATAATGCGCTTCAGCGCACTTAAACCCACGACTTCCTACACTAGTAACAATATCAATACTAATCGAGTTAAGACTCAATCAACAATTTTTTAGTTTCTTTAACTAATCATTATTTAGAGTAGTAATGCAAAAAGCTCAAAAGCATACTAAAATTTCTAACTTATACCAATACCAAAATTTTTAATAGAAGTATTAATTTTTTTTTATAATATTAAATATTTATGTATGCTCTCGAAGTGCACGAAAGATCTTCCTATTATCTAAAACAGGAAAATTCATAGTTATCCATATTCCAAACATCAAAAGTCATTTATAATAATTACTAATAATTATTAATATTCTTTTTACAAATTTACACTTATCTATATAAATTTGGATAAATAGTTGCCAAAATGTCAATAACTTATACGTTCTCTTATCTAGATTCAATTCAAATGTGCATTTTATTAATTTTCCTTTTTAAATTTTTAAATAATTATTAATACTTTTTTCTATAATTTCTATAAAAATTTATAGTGAATCTGTACACAATCCAAATATGCGTTTTTATTAATTTATATATATTTTGAAAGTTTTCATATTTGAATTTTTATATTTTTTTAATTGTTAATAATTTTTAAAAATTTTTTTTTTTTTTTTTTTAGTTTTCCCTTGTTTAGAATCTAAACAAGTAATTGTCTAAGTTCATCTTGTTTAGAATCTAAACAAGTAATTGTCTAAGATGTGTATTTATAATTTTTTAGAATTTTTAAATTTTTTATAGTTTTGCATTGATCCAGAATGAATTTAAACAAATAGTTGTTCAACTTCAAATGAATCTAAATAACTATTTATTTAGACTCATTTCAAATGTGCATTTTTACTAATTTATTTTTAAATTTTTATTGATTTAACATGTTATGTAAACATTCTTCCACATATCATGCCACACATTAGCTTTTGATCAATGATATTTGAACTGATTTGAATCAAACGATCAAATACCAATTCGAAGAATAGTATTGAATCAATTGAATTTGTACTATTTCTAATATATATTTTTTATTTTTATAATTTTTTTTATGGTTTCTGATCCAACCTATTGGACCCAATAACTTTATCAATTCAATCATGGTTACGATAACCAAAAAAAAAAAAAAAAACCATTAACAGTCAAATTGGTTATTAGCAATTTTTGTTGATAAAAGAAGTCAATTGATTTGATTTTTTTAATAATTGTGATGCACTTTTTATTTAATAGAGATTTTTCAATATTATTATTGAGCTAAGCTAAAATTAAATATAAAAAATTCAGGTAGAAATCCAACTGCAGCGTTAGCGACTCCAGTACCTTTTAACTTACAATTTATTATACACCAAGGATTTAGAAGACGGTGTGGAAAGAAACAAATGATAATTTATGATACTCTTAAGTAATAAGATTAAGAACAACCACAACAAAACTTGGAGATTTCTGGATTCACGCAGCACGCCACCAAACTCACCAACAAATTTTGGTAAATTCAGCAGCTGCACCTCCACCACCATATTCAGCCAAAAAGATGCTAACCCTTGAACATTTTAGCCAAAAAGCAATACTAAAAAGAAAGAAATGATAGATGCACCAAAGTTCGGAGATAACAACCACAATGCCACAAATCTCGAAAACAGTTCACTCCTTTTTTGATTTGGAAAGTGCTCTCTTCCTCTGTCCGAGCATATAACGGTACAAGTGAGGACTACCTGCAACAATATCAAGCCCTTCGAATAAGCATGAATGAGGCAAGTAATCAATCAAGCCGAGATGATGTGTTAAAATGAGGAATTGCTTAGTTCATACCTGGGACATAGATTCCAAGGGCAAGAATTGCAGCATAGAAGTAATCAAAGGAGAAATTCCACTTGTTTGGCATTCTAAAGCAATACTTCTCAGAAGCCTGTAGACACACCAGTTTTATGCAATGAACATACAACAATCATGTGCTTTTTAGTCTTATACCGGTTCTATTAGAATTAAATGCTAAACGGCGCAACGTGAATTGACCATCAACAGGGAACCTCCACTTGATACATATATAACTTTTGGATTGAATTAAATGATTGGGTGAAATTACCTTGATATATGGCAAGGCAAAGTAGATCAGACCAACTTCACTGCTGATGCCAGTTGGATACAAAACCAAGAATGTGCTATACCTGCTCGGAGAAAATGAATATTAGCAAAATGGACACCAAGGATTCGGCGACTTTGTTCAGGGTTTAACAAGAATAGAAGACATGCATTATTTACCTAAGCCACAAATGCCATGAAGGTGCAAAACCGAAGGCCTCCTTCATGCCAAAGAATGAATAGCGAATAATCTGCAATTACAGGGAATTTATGTAAAATTAAAATCAGGATTACATCAGCGTCTATAAAAGAAATGCCCTTCGGCAGGAGGAATTCTTGGAGGACATATACTGGCATTTTTCATAATTTATGTACAGAGAAACATTAGCTCTGAGCAAAGGATCGCATAACAGTAGGAAAACAATACTAAGTTCTAAACTATGTTACCGGACTCGAACTGTATTGGATAAAGGCATATTCCATGTATTTGAAAGGTTTTTGAATGGTCACAGGTATACTTGTCCGATAGGGGTACTTAAAAAGGAAACTGATAGAGTAAGAGTTTTAAACACAAGATGGGCATAAACACAAATGCCTAAGAATCGAACTATATTTGTATTTCTTGTTTCAGCAAAAGTAAAATCATGAATTAAGAATCAAGTTCCTGATCCCAGTTAGAAATAACAGTCTCAAGTAATCAACTTTACCAAACAATATGCTCCAAACAATGATAATAAAAGAAGATTACATGTGGTAAATTTTTTTTCCATATTATTATACTTTGCGTAATAAAAAAAAGATCTCAAACCTAAAAAAAGCATGATCATTATCAACTAATGTATAATAACATATTCATCGGTTTCAAGCCTAGATCATCAACGTATGGGCCTTTGCATTGATCAACTATCAAGAACGGATATCAGACAATGCATACAGCAATGGCAAGAAGAAAGAAAAAACATAAGATCAGCAAACGAGCAGGTCTATGTTTTAGGGGATATAACAATATGGGAATTATGGAAGCATAGAAACGAGATCTGGTTTAATGGGAAAGCCCCTAATCCATATGGTGTAGTACTACGCATTGCTAAGACTTGCTCTGAGGTCTCCCTGGCATTCCAGCGGATCAAGATCATTAAAGGAAATATGATGACTCATAGGAAGCCGGAGCCTCTCCTATCCTACATGTCTGAGATGCCATTTTAGGATTACTCATGAAGTGGGACCACACAAAAATGGCTCGTGAAGCTGTTAAACTGGAGAAACACGCCGCGGTCACCCACACATAAAATTAACTGGCTGTGATCTTGTGTTTTTAAGCTTTTGAGATGTACCATAAAAAAGTCCAGATCATCACTAATTACAACTCCTAATTTTAACCACAATTTTTTTTTGGGGGAAGGGGAACAGAATTAAGTTAAATTTACCTCTGTAATGGCCCAACTGATGACCAACGAAGTAACAAGAATGTGAGCTCGAATCTGCGAATCACGATCATCATTTCAATTTTAACTAAAAATAAGAGAAAAAGAGAAAAGAAGAAGAAGTATAGATTGTAACTTTTTTTGTTACCTCAGGAAAACTCCATAAAATTCCCCAAGTTAAATACAATCTTGATCCTATCTGCGGCAGAGTTGATGACACCGGTGACCTAACCAGACCTGCAAAAATTAACAAAATGAATTTCAAAATTCAGAACATTTAAAAAAAATAAAATTAGTGAATTATCTAAAAAATATTGTAAATTTGAAATGAAGAAGAAGAGGGCACTCCGCAATCACCTATTAAGCCATGAAGAATCTGTCAATTAAAAGAGAAACAAATTTAATTAAATTTAACACAATGGGAAAGAAAATTTCAAATTACAGCAAATTTAAGACAGATTGGAGTGAGCAGAAGAAGAAAACCTCCATAACGGCAGCGGATTGAGCTAGAAGGAGAGGCTTTTCGACAGCATTATAGACATGTTCATGACCTGATTCTTTCAAAGCCTTTAACGCTAAAAACAGAACCTGAAACCTGCAAAGAAAAACAAAGGAGTTACACAAATAGACGTTCAGAATGGTAAGTTATGAAAAAGAAAGGAGATCTGAGATGAGCGAGCTTGCCAGCCGAAGAAGACGAGCCAATTGTAGATGGAAAGGTAGAGCCGCCTGAGAACAGTCAAAGCCGACGCCATGGGAACCCAAAAGTAAAGGAAACGAAGATTATATTTGATTTGTGGGGAAAAAGGCTAGCTAGAGAGTAGAACAAATGAACAAGTTATATGGAGTAATGGGAGGGACTAGCTGAAATCCCTGTGACCTAGAGAGAGAAGATGGAGATGAACTGGGTTGTTTCAGAATGGGGCAATTGACCCAAAATAATGTCAACTTTCCAAACAAAATTATAATTATCATCAAGGGAATAGAATTATTGAAACAATAACCATTTTAAGGAAAAATTCTAATATTAGTTGATGTAAAACGCATAAATTGCAAATTTTTAGATTTTACTTTTAATCCAAATTAAATTGGTTAGGTAAAATTTTGCTATTAGTCTAATACTATATATAAGTTATGGGTTTAGTCTATATTTCCAATTTAATCATTTTTAGTTTCTATATCTTTTAAATTTTGTAATTTCAATCCTAACTCAAATGGTTATCGTTAAATCTATAATTAAAAATGACGACATGTTTGTCACCTAAGATTTCAAAAATAACAAAATTTAACTTAGCGAGCATTTGTTTCACGAAATATAAGATTACCTTTAGAAATAGGATTATCAGAATGTAGGATTACCCAACACAGTACTAGGTATCAACATTACTCTCTTTGGTTCATTTGATTAGAATGCAAAATTTTATTATTTAATTGGCATAATGTAAAATTAACAGAAATTAAATTTTACTAAATTGTTCTTATTATAGACTTTATTTTTTAACAAATTCAATTTCACATTAATTGAAGATATTGATATGAAATTTCATGAAGTTGTTTCATTAAACTCTAAAACTTTGTATGATCACTTTTGTTTCAAAGACTTAAATTTTATTATGCGAATACACTAAACTCAATTTCTTTTATTTTATTATTACATATAATTTTATTTTAATTTAGATAAATTTTAAATTTGGTTAATATAATGTTTGAATCAAATATGATATTGATAATTTTATCTACTTTCTTAATGTATTTAAGTTAATATTATATTATATTAATTTTGAATATATATAAAAATATTATAAAAAGGGATAAAATTTATTAAAATTATGAAAGAGATCACCCCATATTTTGGAATCTTAGCACTATTAGTAATATTTGTAAATAAACATAAGAACTATATGTCAAAAATGTAATGTTACTCTTAAGAATGTAAGATAACTTGAATTAAATACCCTTAAATTAATTTGATTGATAATCATCTCTTGGTCCAGGGTGTCATTTTAAATTTCAATAATAAAAAAAAATTAATCAAATTGAAATATAGACTAAATCTGCAGTTTATACATGATACATTGACTAATGATAATATTTAATATTTAAAATTGTAATATATATTTATTGGAATCTAATTAACTAATTATATAAGTGATTGGATATTATTAATAAAATAAAAATTTTACAAAACAATAGAAAAATAATAAGTGAGGTTTAAGGAATATTTTCTTAAAATATTTTAAGCCCGTCGGTCCATTTTGAAATTCCCCGAATTAACATTGGTCATTTAAGAAATGCAGTTGGAAGATTGGTGAGCTACTCAACTGCCAGCTTCCAATCCGCCTGGAAATTTGCACCTATTAATATTACTTCATTTCATAAAATAATAAATCAAATATTTCCTATATATACATTTAATAATAGTCTCAAGAATAGTTCCCCTCTCTCGCAAAATCTGATTCCAATGTCAGGTTAGCACATATGATTTCATAGGCATTTTTAATTTAAAGTAGCAGATGCAATTTCAATGGCAGTAACCTACCAACTCTCTAACCCACCCACCGTACCTTCTTTCTCAAATTTTATTATTTTTGCACTTTAATTTGATTGTTTTTAGTTTTTAGTCTTCATCCTTGCATTAATTAAGTTACAATACATTATTTTAAGATTTTATACGGTAAATATATTATCATATATAGGCCCAGCCCTAGAGGTCGTTTAGAGGTGCGGCCACTCAGGGCTCAAGATTGAAAGGGGTCTAAAATATTATTTTTTAATTTTTAAAGGGCCTAATTTTTTTTTAACTTTTAAAAGTCAAGAATTTTATCAACTTTTAAGGGACCTAAAAATTTTTTCTCTTACTTTTAAGGAACCTAAAACCCCATTTTATTATTTTGTCTAGGACCCCAAAAATGTCAAGAATGGACCTGATCATATATATAATACCGTGTCAGTTTATTATTTTTATATAATTCCTGCAAAAAAAAAAAACTATATTATTTTAGTGGATGAATTTAATGACTATTAGATTGAAATTCCAAAATTTAAAAAGTATGTGGATTAAAATGATTAAATTGGAGAACACACACTAAGCCACAACTTACACATGGTATGAGACTAATATTAGAATTTGACCTAACAAATTTGACTATTACCATTTGGATCATACTAAAATTTCAAAGTTCAAAAAATACAAGACTAAAATTGATTAAATTAAAGTATATAGACTAATTCCATAATTTAGATATAATACAAAAACTAATAGCAAAGTTTTACTCTTTTTTTTCCAATAACAATATATATATATTGATACAATGCCTAAACTACCTATAACCCTTTCCCAACCCTTATATAAGATGATAAACACTTTCCATCACGCTCAAACACATATCCTCCTGTACTGACAACAATACCAATGCTAATTCAGCTAACACTCAGTCAGCTTTCAGTAACAATATATAATAGGTAAAGATGATAGATCTAAGTAATGGGGTAAATTACCAAAAAATACTATTTTTTCAAAATTTACGGAAAATGACATTTTTTCCAATTATTTACCGGAATTGGCCATTTTCCCTGAAAGCGCGTCCACGTTAGCGCGATGTCAGGGTACGTGGCAGAAAATGCTCCCCCAGGGACGCGTTTTTGCCCTTCTCCAACGGTAAAAAAAAAACTATAAAATTCCCCTTTCATTTTTTACACACAAAGGTCCTTACTCAACTTTCTCTCAAATTTCTCTCAACTTTCTCTCAAATTCCTCTCAAATTTCTCTCAAATTCCTCTAAAGTTCCTCTCAAATTTCACAAAAGTCCTTTAATTTTTACAAAAAAGCTCTGTTTAAAAGTTTTTTGAATTAATTTTTTTTAAAATTTAAAAATATTCGATCGTATTAGCAATGACCGGAGAATTAATTCGTCTCGACAATAAACACATCTCCGTCGATCAAATGATAATGGTAAGTTATAATTTTAATTTTTCAATACTATTTAATATTTTTAGGTTTATGCAATTTTAATTAATTTTTATTTTATAATTTTTTATAACAGTCTGTAGATCGGGTGTTGCAATGCGATATTCGCAATATGCCTGGTCCACCATCGCCGTTGATCAAGAATTACCTGCGGGAAGCGGATTTTTGGCACATGGCCACGATAGGCCGGGGGTACAAGTTGGACCCAAAGCTAATCAGTGCGTTGATAGAGATGTGGAGACCCGAGACGCACACTGTAACACCCCTTACCCGAATCCGACACCGAGACTGGATACGAGGCATTACCATGCTTAAACTTACTTAACTCTTCGAAACGGGCTATAAAATTTCATTTAAGCCTATCACTTACTCAATCTCGGCCTACAAGGCCTTAAACTTACCTCCGAGAGGTCTTTGAACTAATCTCGAAACTTTTACGAACTTGAGAAACTTTTTCTCAAAACAGGGGCCACACGCCCGTATTGGTTTAGGGACATGCCTGTGTGCCCCTAAGACATGCTCGTGTCTTCCACCCGTGGTCGGCACTGATTAATTCACATGGCCTTGACACGCCCGTGGCCCTGGCCCGTGTGCCAAACCTTGGCATTTTGACTTATCCACACGGCCTATACACACGCCCGTGTGCTTCAGCCGTGTGGCGATGCAAATTCCAAGTGCAAAGTGCAGACTTCACACGGCCTGGGCACACGCCCATGTTCTAGCCGTGCCTCCCACACGGTCTAGACAGACGCCCATGTCTCTACTCCTGTGGGAGATTAGAAGGCTATCTACCAAGCCTTAAGCCACTCTCATTTGCCTTCATACATACATCATCACATAACTTCACATAACATCAATATAACTCTTGAATTGAAGACATTTAATTCATACAGTGAAATCTTCATTCCAAACACAATGGAGAACTATGACTTAGTCAACTTTAAAAGAGGTCCCTATATATGCCATGACTCATAAGAACTTGAAACATCATACCAAGTATCTGCTCGATAGTGTGAAAACATCTCCGGCGGCCTCCAACCCGAGCTAGTTAAATTAACCTATAACAGATGGGAAAAGGAAAGGAGTAAGCAATAATGCTTAGTAAGTTCATCTGCATATAACTGACAAATACTGATATTCATTGAATATACACCACCACAAGGTATTATAATGAGTTTTACTCATAAACTCATGGTTACTTACTTAACCATTCTTAAAACTTACTCATTCTATCTCTTACCACAATCTAACCATGCCACAAGCCAATTGCTCGTGTTAATTAGTGTACATTCCTGCACTGGTCACCACAAAATCACATAAAACAACACATCAAGCATTTTCAATAAGCCGCTCATAATACTAATCTCTCGGTGGTTTCGCACTTAGCCCACCATCGATCTCTAATAGGGTGGTATCGCACACAGCCCACCAATCATTTATACTTATGGTGGTATCGCATTAGCCCACCAAATGACTTTATAAGCGATGGTGTCGCACACAGCCCATCGATTAATAGTTAATCAGGTGGTAACGCACACAGCCCACCATTATTAATATAGTTGATGGTGTCGCACACAGCCCATCATTACTATCATTAAGGTGATATCACACATAGCTCACCATTATTATACATTCACGAATATTCATCCACATGAATTTTTCTATTTCAAATGTTTATCTGTGAACATCCTCACACACTATCATTCTACAACAATCGTTCACATTCACACAGTGCATTAATAAATCTATCTTATGCAACTAAGGTGCATTGATTACACATAACCCACTAGGGGTTCATCATATACCGAATTCATCTCAATTCAGTTCTAACACATACTTATGCCTCTCGTGTTACAACCATCTACTTTCTCACTTTCAACATATCCGTCGAATCACTCAAATTATTAAATAAAACTCTTGAGTCTCATACACATAGAGTCACGTTAACATCATATCCTCGATAGGATTTTACATGTATTAACATATCGATACCATGTCCCCGACATGGTCTTATACAAATTCTTACACCGAGGCCATATTCCAATATGGTCTTACACGGGACCTTAATTATCCATATTTCATTCTGATTTCCTTTCCCTCTAGTCTTACATTAAAATAAGACTCTTATTTCTTGACATTCCGTCAAAACGTACTTAACATATACATAGAGGCAATTGAACAATCCATACAACATTGAAATATTAAGTATTTCACTTAAAATTTCATAATTTAGCATATGAACTTACCTCGATGTCGAAAGGGTCGAAAGGGACTTTTTGCCCACATTTCTCTTTTCACCCGTTCTAGGTCCAAATATCGTTTTATTTGATCTATCAAGCTCCCAAGCTTGGCCGAACATGGCTTTCTCCATGGCTGCCCATTTCTTTTCTCACAATCGGCTGGAGAAGAAAATAGAAAAGAATGGTGCCTTTTTACTATTTTTGTCTTATTATACCCATTTAACTTAACTTCCAAATTTGCCCTTTTTCTTTTCAACTAACTTCAAAAATACCAAACAAATATCTTCCATCAACTTATAAGTGGGCTAATTTCTTCATAAGGACCTTCACTTTAAAAACCCGTCACAATTACACTATTTATCATCTAGAACACATACTTCGCACTTATAACAATTTAATCCTATTAACCAAATTAAACACTTTTTTGATAAAAATTCTCAACGAAATTTTCACACAACAATTCAATCACATTATAGACCTCAAATTGATAATCCAAGCTATTTCATACTTAAAGCTTCTAGGACCTCATATTTTGCAACTTATTGAATTTAGTCCAAAAGTCAAATTGGACACTTTATGCCTAAAATTTTTTCATGAAATTTTTTACACATGCATACGAACATATCATAAACCTCATAACAGTTATAAAATAATTATTTCTACTTCAGATTCGTGGTCTCAAACCACTATTCTGACTAGGCCCTAATTCGGGATGTTACAATTCTCCCCCCTTTAGGGATTTTCGTCCCCGAAAATCTTACCAGAGGAAGTTACTCTCATCCTCAATGAGGTACTTTCACAATCTCTCTAGAATCACAAATCGGTATAACTTCGTATATCTCCTTGCAATACCCTTTAAAATTTAACCTATAGTGCCGAAATACATCATCAAAATTTGAATTTTTTTTGAAGTACATTTACTCAGTAATCCGTCAAATAAGAATTCTGTATCATACGGATCCTTGCCAACTAATTAACCCCAATCCAGATAACATCTCTCTTTTCGGAGATTTTGACAATCCCGATTCTGAAGCTTATGGTAACTTTATCTAATCATCATTCTCGTTCCATCACTGACTGTAATAGTCTTGGATACACTTGATTTCGATTTACTTGCTAGCAAATAGACATCTAAACTTAACCTTACTAATATCACGTCATATACCCAATCACAAGAACATCTGCTCATATAACTGCACATTTTCTTATTCTTGGATAAATGAACGTGTTACTACTGAGCTTTGTACCAGAACTTCTGTATAAGTTCTGGATTCATTAATAGGTAAAGTCTATTTCAACATATCTATAACAACAGAAATTATGCTCGACCTAGGATTCAATATCAGAGGTAAATTCACTTTGAACTCATTTAGATTATCTGTCACTGTCGCATTTCTGAGTTTCTCAGCTTCGCAAGGAAAACCTCGCTTTAGCATTTAATGCAGCTAGAATCTAGACCGTCATCAACCAAGATCAGTTAAGTACCCAGTAGTCATAAAAATACATATCAATTTTTCCATGGATCATTTCATAACATCTAACTCACTACATAGGCACAAAAGTGATCGTATCTGGATCACCAATCTGGCAACTCTTTTTTTTTCTCGATTCAGATTGAACTCAGTACTAGGACTTTCAATTAATAGTTCATTCTATAGCTTTCAACTCAACCATCATGGTTTGAATATTTCAATGAGCATACCTTTGTATCATGCTCTCTACTCACGTACACACATAATTTTATTCTCCTTATTGATTCATGCGTAAATATACAAAAAACTTGAATCATATTTTAATACATTAATCTACTCTTTTCTCCATACTGAGAACATATTTCAAGCACACTCTCATCTGAATTTCTCTTGCTATGCTAATCTAAAACCTTTACTATCGTCATATCTCACGATAGCAGGGACATCTCAATCGAATTCATTAACTCTATTCGGCTTACCCGAAAACCCATCACATAACATGAAACTTGTGATTTCACTTCTTATACTAGAATCATCACCAATTTCCTCCTCAAAGTACCCGAATAAGGTTACGAGAAGATAAAGGAATGTCGATTTCAATTAACTAAATCGACAACCGTTTAGTCTACTTTTTCAGTCAGCTAACGTTCTCACACAATCACAATTTATGAGAGGAACAACTACATCAGTCCTGAAAGGCAACAAATATTTATACATAATACCCAAGGAGATCATTATAACCCATCCATGGCATTAACTAACCATGCACAGGTCACAGGCTTCAAGCCAACTTACTCATATTTGCCATTTATTTTAGCACATACCGTGCCACACATCGTACTCATTTCTTCTTGACTCGTTCACGTGTGCCTGTATTCACCCATTCACATGGCTTTAGTACAATTCTCATTTCTACCTCTAGATTCATCTATTTGTCCCATTGATCATTAGGGATAATCAAAGACGCATATTCATAGTCATTTATGTAGGTACGAAACCAATGCCACATTCCCGAGGTGGTCTTATATGGAGCCACCTCTAAATGCCAATGCCATATCCCGGATAAGGTCTTATATGGACTTCCACATCAAGTATCGATGCCATATTCTGATTATGGTCTTACACGATTCTCATATTCATTACCGAAGCCATATCCCGGATATGTTCTTATACGAGATCGTACTTAGATGTCGATGCTATATCCCAGATATGGTCTTACACGAGATCATTCTTTAGTGCCAAAGCCATGTCCTAAACATGGTCTTACACGGGATCGTGTATCGTTGGCAATGCCATGTCCCAGACATGGTCTTATATGGAATCACGTGTATTGTCATGGTCCTACCATGTTCTTATTCATCAACTCATTATTGGACGACTGTACTCATCTCCTGCATTCTACTAAATCAAACTTTCCAGTTTAACTTCCACACTATAATACGTGTGGCTTCATAACAGAGTCACTAAACAAAACATTATACATTTTCTACTTTAACGGTCACACATAAGATTTAACCATGTGAACACATTTATCTGACATCATTCAAGCAATTGTACATATACACATATCCCGTTCTCTGGACAATTTTACTCACTATATGCACTTAACCCAATAGGTTGGGTACATAGCACCGAACACATATCAAACCAATATAGGTAAACTTATCACTTCACAAATCTCATTTCATTCCTCAACCTGAAGTTATATCATTCCATACTTTATCATACTCATGTTATAAACTTCTATTCATACCTCTCTGAATTTCATTAGTGCATAAACACATTGCAATTACCTCTTTGCCACTTACAACCTTATTGAAATTAGCTCGGTTGGGAGTCATCTCTGTCTTAACAAAATAATTTCGTTAGAGCCGGGAGATATCACACTATCACGGTCCACCTATGGCATGTATAGCTAGACTTTTACTCATGCTAGGTTAGTTCGAGAACCGACTAAATCATAGCTCTAATACCACTAAATGTGTAACACCCCTTGCCCGTATTCGAACAGGAACAGGGTTTGAGGCATTACATAGCTAATCTTGTTTAAGTATCTAGAATATGGTTATAAAATTTTATTTAACCCTATCACTCGTACATAATCGGTCAAAGAGGCCCTAAACATACTTCCGAGAAATATCGAAAACTTTTCTGGAACTTTCACGAGTTCGAGAAACTTTTTAATAAAACAGGGGCCACACGCCCGTGTAGGCCTAGGGACACTCCCGTGTTCCCTTAAGGCATGCCCGTGTCTCTCACCAGTGGTCGACACTGACTAATTTCACACGGTCCTGACACGCCCGTGTCTCCCAACCGTGGTCGATTCTGACTTATCCACACGGCCTATACACATGCCCGTGTACTCCAGCCGTGTAGTGATTCAAATCCCAAGTACAAGGTGCAGGCTTCACACGGCCTGGGTGCACGCCCATGTGCTAGCCGTGCCTCCCACACAGTTTTGTCCCACGCCCGTGTGATTTCCTATGTGGACAATTAGAAGGTTATATACCAAGCCCTTACCACCCTAGAGTGCACACATACATACTTCCACTCAAGCAATACAACACCTACCCCATAAGCAAGTCTAAGAGCTCAGTCTAACATACAAGGTAATTAAAGGGACATACACTTCATGAATTTTATCTTCGTTAAACAAAAGAGTTTGCCAAGTATATGCCTAGCTCATGAGGCCATTTACAAAATGACTTTTACTAACTTACGTAGCCAACACTTTGACTAAAAATTACAACTTAACAAAATACTCAAGTCCTATACATGCCATACTCAAAATAAGTCTAAAATTATTATACCAAAGTACTGTCGATAGTGTGATTTCCGAACTCCTACGTCCACGGTCCACGAGTCACCTTGGCAATACTACAAAAAAGGAGGGCAATGAAAAAGGGTAAGCATAAAGCTTAGTAAGTTTTCATGGAAATAATTAACAATAATAAGCTCATAAAATAATCCATCCACGGTATTAGCTAACCGTACTCGAGTCAAGGCTTCTTGACAATACTTACTTACAATTGCCCTTATCTAGCACATACCGTGCCACATATCGCAACCGGTTCTTCGTGACTCATTCACGAGTGCCTGTATTCACTCATCCACATAACTTGAATATCATTCACATCTCTAATTCTAAATTTATCTACTTACCCCACTATTCTCAAGGGATAGTCAAAGACGTGTGTTTATCGATACTACTGTAAGTATAAAGCCAATGCCATATCCTCGAGGTGGTCTTACATGGAGTCACCTCTAAATGCCAATATCATATCCCGGATATGGTCTTATATGGGATTTCCTATCATGTGTCGATGTCATATTCCGAATATGGTCTTATACGATTTTCATATTCCTTACCGAGGCCATATCCCGGATATGGTCTTATATGGGATCTCAACTCGGTGCCAAGGCCATGTCCTGAACATGGTCTTATACGGGACCTTATCTATTTCATATCTCAATGATAACATTTCTATAATTAATATGGCCCATTAGGATTTCAACATTTCATTCACGTTAACTACTCAAATTGGTAATGCATCATACATTAACATAAGGCCAAGCATTTCTCAACATGCTAATATAAATGTTACTTAAATCACATACAAACTTACCTTGCTTTCAAAAGAGCTAGCTTGTCAATCTAGTCCGAGACTTTGTTCTTTCCCCGATTAAGGCATGTCCTCGGTTCTTCTTGCTCTATATTAGCAATTCAACTCATTTTAATCACTATATTAATAATAGCATTTCAAAAATCAGGCTTAGGCAAAATTACTATTTTGCCCATAGACTTTGGCAAAATGACTATTTTGCCCCTAGGCTCGGAAATGAATTCTAATCATATTTCTACCTTCCATAAGCCTATTTGAACATTTAATACTCTTATAGCTATCATTAAAACTCAACATTTCACATACTTACTACAAATTGTAACATTTTCATCAAGGTCCAATTAGGTGTTTCCAAGACAACACCTTTCACAAAAGTTGTTCATCTAACAACTAAGACTCCATTTCTTCCATAAAAATGCAGCAAATAACTATAATAGCTCTCATGGAAAAACTCTAAACTTTTCACCATATTGCACAATAGTCCCCTCATTTGAAAGCTTAAGCCTTAGGGGTCTCAAAAGTACAATTATCTTTAAGAAAAGTTCACTAGAACACTTACTAGGATGAATGAGAGCTTGCTGAAAATTTTGAGCTTTCAAACCTCTCTTTTGCTTGCTAATTTCGGTGGAGAAAGATGGAGATAAAGATGATATTTTCTCTTTCTTTGATCAATTATTAAACTAGTTAAATTAGTCACTAACTATCAACTACTTTGACCAAAATTTTGTCCATCTTGTCTCCTATGTAGCCTATGGCCGGCCAAGCAAGTAGTGGGGGGTCTAATTGCCTTTTAAAGACCTCCAATTAACAATCTATGGCTATTTGGTACCTTTAGCCTATAAAATGGAACTTTCGCACGTTATGTGATTTAGTCCTTTCTCGCGATTAAGCATGAAATCGTTAAAATTAAAGTACTAAAATTCTCATGCACATATTTTATCATGCTCTGACTTATTATATAACATGAAAATAAATTTCTCTAATCTCAGATTAGTGATCCTGAGATCACTATTCTGACTAGCCCCTAAATTGGACTGTCACAAAATGTAACACCCCTTACCCAAATTCGACACTGAGACCGGATATGAGGCATTACCATGCTTAAACTTACTTAACTCTTCGAAACGGGCTATAAAATTTCATTTAAGCCTATCACTTACTCAATCTCGGCCTACAAGGCCTTAAACTTACCTCCGAGAGGTCTTTGAACTAATCCCAAAACTTTTACGAACTTGAGAAACTTTTCCTCAAAATAGGGGCCACACGCCCGTGTTGGTCTAAGGACACGCCCGTATGCCCCTAAGACATGCCCGTGTCTTCCACCCGTGGTCGACACTGATTAATTCACACGGACTTGACACGCCCATGACCTTGGTCCGTGTGCCAAACCTTGTCATTTTGACTTATCCACACGGCCTATACACACGCCCGTGTGCTTCAGCCGTGTGGTGATGCAAATTCCAAGTGCAAAGTGCAGACTTCACACGGCCTGGGCACACGCCCATGTTCTAGCCGTGCCTCCCACACGGTCTAGACAGACGCCCGTGTCTCTACTCCTGTGGGAGATTAGAAGGCTATCTACCAAGCCTTAAGCCACTCTCATTTGCATACATACATACATCATCATATAACTTCACATAACATCAATATAACTCTTGAATTGAAGACATTTAATTCATACAGTGAAATCTTCATTCCAAACACAAGAGTGAACTATGACTTAGTCAACTTTAAAAGAGGTCCCTATACATGCCATGACTCATAAGAACTTGAAACATCATACCAAGTATATGCTCGATAATGTGAAAACATCTCCGGCGGCCTCCATGTAACAGCCCGATTTAGGGCCTAGTTGGGATAGTGGTGCGAGGCCACGAACCCGAGGTGAAATTATGAGTTTTTCAAGTTTATGCCATGTTTTCATGCTAGTATGAAATTTTCGTAAAGCAATTTTATTAAGTTGAGGTCAATTGGTCCAAAAAGGACTAAATTGCAAAAGTTGCAATATATGAGTTTCTAGAAGCTTTTTGTATGAAATAGCTTTAGAATAATAATTATGAGCCCTTAAATAGCAATTTGCCCAAAAATATAATTTTGGACAAAATTAGCCTTGAGATGGTGTTAAATAGAATTTTTAAGAGGAAGGGCATTTTGGTCATTTGCCTATTAAGTGATTAAAATGGGAGAAAGATGAGAAAAATTCACTCATCTTCTTCCTTGTGGCTGTCGAAAATTTGGAGACACCATAGCTAGGGTTCTTCATTTTTTTCAAGCTCATAGTAAGTTCATCTTAGCCCCGTTTTTAATAATCTTCGTATTTTTGAAGTTCCCGTGTTATGAATTAGCTAATTTTAGCTATAAAATGAGCTATGATGCATGTTCAAAAATCTATCCATGAATGAAATGCTTGTTAAATGATGTTTTATGGAAGCTTAAGAGAGTTTGATGTTAGATAAACATCTTTTCCTTGATGAATTTCATGAAAAATGGTAGTAGGGACCATTTTGTAATAGTTATAAAATTGGTCATACCTACTAGAAATAGTGATAATTGATGATTGTTATAGAAGAGAAAAATATTCAGCTAAGCATGAAGTTTAAGAAAGTTGCATGAAAATCATTTTACGAGAATTAGGGAAAAAGTGCAAATATTAGAAAGTATAAGGGCAAAATAGTAATTTTACCAAAGTATGAGTTATAAATCAATTTAGTCAATATGATTATTAAATGATCTATTTATGATTATAGATCAAGAACAACGAATCCCGGATCGAAACCGAGGCAAGAACAAAGTTGTGGACTAAATTGCATATCTACATACATTTTGTATATTGAGGTAAGTTTGTATGATTTCTAAGCTTTATGATTTTTATCATTTATTTGCTTAGTATAATGTACAATAATTGCATGAAATGATCATGTTATGTTCAAGTAAGAAATCACGATAATAAGTACGAGCAAGTCCCGATTGAAGATGAACTTCCCAAGATACTCGATCTACCACACAAGATATCATGTAAGTCCAAGGCAAGCTTGGCATTGATCAAGTTATCATGTAAGTCCAAGGCAAGCTTGGCATTGATCAAGATATCATGTAAGTCCAAGGCAAGCTTGGCATTGATCAAGTTATCATGTAAGTCCAGGGCAAGCTTGGCATTGATCAAGTTATCATGTAAGTCCAAGGCAAGCTTGGCATTGATCAAGATATCATGTAAGTCCAAGGCAAGCTTGGCATTGATCAAGTTATCATGTAAGTCCAAGGCAAGCTTGGCATTGAACAAGTTATCAAGAGAAAGACTTCATATAAGTCCATGTCAAGATATGGCCTTGAAACCAAGATGAGATATCCCATGTAAGACCATGTCTAGGATATGGCTTTGGCATCATGTTATGTGGGAAGAGATTTAGTATCCTTGGTTATTCGCAGAAATTCATCGGGCAAACGAGTAAGTCAAAAGAAGATAGCAAGAAAGCTAAGAAAGCAAAGTTAGTATCAAGATGAAATTAAGTGTTATTCATGTTATGAATGAGGAAGTAAAGATCATTATTATTAAAGTATACTGATCAATGTGATCAAGTGATACAGGTACCATGTTTACCTTACAAGTATGAGAATGTTAAGTATCATAAGACATGTAAGAATCTGTATGAGTAAGTAAGCTCTTTAGCTGAAATTTATGATACCATTGTTTATGTTAAATGATTTTTATTAAGCAAAGATGATGCTATGGGTTGTACATGCAAACTTACTAAGCTATATGCTTACGTTATGATTCTTTCTTTCTATGCAGTCCCGCCAAGCTAACTCGTGGATCATTAAAGTCGGAGCTCGTAGCACACTATCAACTCTTATTTTGGTATAGCCAAGTTACTTTACTAAATATGGCATGTATAGGAAACATTCATTTTGAGAATATGTTTTAAGAAGGGCCATTGTATAGGCTATCAAGTTTATTATTCTTTTGTATATGGCTAAGTGATTGGCCAAATTTGACTAAGTATGTATGATCATTGAGATCGCTGAAGCATGTATTGTAGTTCGTGAAATACATAGTATTATTCATGAAAGATGAGTAGTTATTGCATTGTTGATTTTAGCATAAGTATGATCTTCTTTTCAGGGTGGCAAATGGCTTGGTAAATAGCCTCTAAGTGCCTACACGGTTGGACACACAGACGTGTGTCAAGGCCGTGTTAACCCTGCACCTTATCATTATTAAACAGAATAGGCCACGGGCAAATCCCACGGCCGTATGTGTGAGCCGTGTAAGACACACGGTTTGGACATGGGCGTGTGCCCAGACCGTGTTGATTTAGCCAGTAGCCTCCCACGGTTGGAAGACACGGGTGTGTCTAGGCCGTGTGGAAATAGTCAGTAGCTCCCCACGGTTTGAGGGCATGGGCGTGCTTAAGGGTCCACGGGCGTCTTACAAGTCACACGAGCGTGTGAACCCTGCTTCAAAAATGAGTTATTTGATTTAGTTCCGAAAGTTTTCGGACATGAGTTTAAGGCCTCGTAGGCCCTTGTAATGTATGCGTTGACTAAGAAAGTGAGTTTTTTTTAAGTTGGAACGAAATTTTATAGCCCGTAAGTACATGTTTAAGTGAGTTCAAGCATGGTAACGTCTCGTGTCTAGACCTATCATCGATCCTGGGTACGGGGTGTTACACTCCAACCCGAACTAGTTAAATTAACCTATAAGAGATGGAAAAAGGAAAGGAGTAAGCAATAATGCTTAGTAAGTTCATCTGTATATAACTGACAAATACTGATATTCATTGAATATACACCACCACAAGGTATTATAATGAGTTTTACTCATAAACTCATGGTTACTTACTTAACCATTCTTAAAACTCACTCATTCTATCCCTTGCCATAATCTAACCATGCCACAAGCCAATTGCTCGTGTTAATTAGCGTACATTCCTGCACTGGTCACCACATAATCACATAAAACAACACATCAAGCATTTTCAATAAGCCACTCATAATACTAATCTCTCTGTGGTTTTGCACTTAGCCCACCATCGATCTCTAATAGGGTGGTATCGTACACAACCCACCAATCGTTTATACTTATGGTGGTATCGCATTAGCCCACCAAATGACTTTATAAGCGATGGTGTCGCACACAGCTCATCGATTAATAGTTAATCAGGTGGTAACGCACACAGCCCACCGTTATTAATATAGTTGATGTTGTCGTACACAGCCCATCGATTAATAGTTAATCAGGTGGTAAAGCACACAGCCCACCGTTATTAATATAGTTGATGGTGTCGCACACAGCCCATCATTACTATCATTAAGGTGATATCACTTTCTCACTTTATTAATATATTTATGCCTCTCGTGTTACAACCATCTACTTTCTCACTTTCAACATACCCGTTGAATCACTCAAATTATTAAATAAAACTCTTAAGTCTCATACACATAGAGTCACGTTAACATCATATCCTCGATAGGATTTTACATGTATTAACATATCGATACCATGTCCCCGACATGGTCTTATACAAATTCTTACACTGAGGCCATATTCCAATATGGTCTTACACGAGACCTTAATTATCCACATTTCATGCTGATTTCCTTTCCCTCTAGTCTTAAATTAAAATAAGACTCTCATTTCTTGACATTCCAACAAAACGTACTTAACGTATACATAGAGGCAATTGAACAATCCATACAACATCGAAATATTAAGTATTTCACTTAGAATTTCATAATTTAGCATATGAACTTACCTCGATGTCGAAAGGGTCGAAGGGGACTTTTTGCCCACATTTCTCTTTTCACCCGTTCTAGGTCCAAATCTCGTTTTCTTTGATCTATCAAGCTCCCAAGCTTGGCTGAACATGGCTTTCTATATGGCTGCCCATTTCTTTTCTCACAATCGGCTGGAGAAGAAAATAGAAAAGAATGGTGCATTTTTACTATTTTTGTCTTATTATACCCATTTAACTTAACTTCCAAATTTTCCCTTTTTCTTTGCAACTAACTTTAAAAATACCAAACAAATATCTTCCATCAACTTATAAGTGGGCTAATTTCTTCATAAGGACCTTCACTTTAAAAACCCATCACAATTACACCATTTATCATCTAGAACACATACTTCACACTTATAACAATTTAATCCTACTAACCAAATTAAACACTTTTTCGATAAAATTTCTCAACAAAATTTTCACACAACAATTCAATCACATTATAGACCTCAAATTGATAATCCAAGCTATTTCATACTTAAAGCTTCTAGGACCTCATATTTTGCAACTTATTGAATTTAGTCCAAAAGTTAAATTGGACACTTTATGCCTAAAATTTCTTCATGAAATTTTTTACGCATGCATACGAACATATCATAAACCTCATAACAGTCATAAAATAATTATTTCTACTTTAAATTCGTGGTCTCAAACCACTATTCCGACTAGGTCCTAATTCAGGATGTTACACACACTTTCCATCTTCCATGCGGAGAGTGTACTATCACTCTAAAAGACATGCAGTTGCAATTGGGATTGCCGGTGGATGGGTACATAGTCACCAGATCTGCAACTTCTGGTGATTGAGGAGCCGTATGCTACGAGCTTTTGGGTGCTATTCCGGATAACATTAACGGAGGTCGGATCGAGATGGGCTGGTTACGAGACACATTCCCAGAGCTGGATAATGATTCGATTGAATTAGAAAGAATACGGCATGCTCGGGCATACATTCTTGAGATGATTGGAGGTTATCTGATGTCGGGCTTGTCACGAAACCTCGTACATCTGAGATGGCTGTTGAAACTCGTTGATTTTAGAGCAGCCGGCGAATTAAGTTGGGGGTCTGCCGTGCTAGCAAAATTGTATCGGGAGATGTGCGGGGCGACGCGACCGAATAAAACCAAAATCAGAGGTTGCCTATCACTACTGCAATCATGGGCACGGTTCACTTTCCATTTTTACATCATCGAGTGGACCACCCATATACATTCCCACTCATAAGGAGGTAAATTTAATATTAGATTTTACAATTATTACGTAGATTTAAAATATAATTGTATGCTAAAAATTTATTTAATTAGGTGGAACCATTCGGCGAGTTAAGTTGGAATACCTACCTCGCTTGAAAATATACGGCTTCTATTAGACCAACGGTTGGAAGCACAAGTAAGTATTAAATAAAATATATTTTCATAATAAAATAGTCATTTCATATTTAGTATTTAGTATTTAGTATTTAGTATTTAGTATTATGTATATAACTAATATTTTTATCATGTTAATATAGTTTCAATGGACACCATACGAGGATCCATCAATTCGGGCAGTAATTCCGGATGAGTTCTTTCAAAATCCGAACATTTGGCATGTGAAGGTCCCATTGGTCAACTATGCCACCTTGGAGATGCACCAGTCAGATCGGGTTCTGCGTCAATTTGGATTCTGACAACTGATTCCCGTGGCACTTGAGGTGCTCGATGATGAGCACAAAGTCGACTTACGGCAGTTGCATATGGATTGGCCAAGATTTTGGTCAGCATATATCGAATTGTGGGAAAATCGGTATGATTATATACCTACTCGGGAACCGATCATCATTCCCGAGTTAGCGTGCGTGCTGGAATACATGCCATGGTTTAGGATCCATGGCAAGCCATATTTATTGTCAGAAGAGGAGAGGCGACGGCAACTTCGTGTACAAAGGGAACGACGGGGCCCTTTAAATTCAAGGAGAAGGAATGATGGGACAGGCCCATCAACAGCGCCAACACAATCACCGGGCCCATCAACATCGCCCACATAGTCACCGGGCCCAACACTTCAGCCGACGACATCCATATCACAGCCTTTTTCGGTTATGCCAGGTGCGTATCCTAGCCCTTATATGTATCCTAACCCTTATATGTTTTCTTTTCCCAGTCCAATGGTAGGTTGGAATGCATGGCCCGGTTCGAGTCTGTTCCCGACTACTCCGAGTGGACCACCGATCTATAGGCTGCCGTCGCATAAGGGATAGCACGAGGTGCCATCGGGGAGCTCTTCTTTTTACCAATCTCTGATGCCTTATGGGATTCAAACACCTCTGCCATGGGAGATGCAAACACCTCCGCAGTCATTATTTTATCAAGGTGGGTCATCCTCCCAACACCCACCACCAGAACCCCTGCCGGAGGAACCAGAATCCCCGCCGGAGCAACCACAACCCCTGCCGGAAGCTGGAACAAGGAGGAATCCAGTGCGTAACTGTCGACCACCCCCATGTGGCACTGATTCTGACCGGCACCAACATTGATTTTTTTAATATATATTTGTATAAACTTTTTTATATTGTTTCATTTAATAAAATAAAAATTTGTTTTTCATATTTTAATTGTAATTTACTTTTTATATTTTTAATAAAATAAAAGTTATTTTTTATATATTAATTGTAATTTATTTTGTATATTTTTAAGAAAATCAATTTTTTTAATAAGGTAAAAATATTGCTAATATTTTTATATTTTTAATATATTTCTACAAAATGTTTTATATTGTTACATTTAATAAAATAAAAGTTGTTTTTAATATTTAAATTGTAATTTAATTTTTATATTTTTATAAAATAAAAGTTGTTTTTAATATCCTAATTGTAATTTTTTTTTATTTTTAATAAAATAAAAGTTGTTTTTAATATCCTAATTGTGATTTAATTTTTTTATTTTTAATAAAATAAAAGTTGTTTTTAATATCCTAATTGTAATTTAATTTTTTATTTTTAATAAAATAAAATTTGTTTTTAATATCCTAATTGTAATTTACTTTGTATATTTTTAATAAAATCAATTTTTTAATAATGCAATATGTTTAAAATTTTTATATTTTTAATATATTTCTACAAACTTTTTTATATTGTTACATTTAATAAAATAAAAGTTGATTTTAATTTTTTAATTGTAATTTAATTTTTATATTTTTAATAAAATGAAAGTTGTTTTTTAATATCCTAATAGTATTGGTTCAAGTAAGGACTAAATCGGAAATGTGAGAAAAGTTTTGTGGCTCAATAGTAAATATTCAAAATTTGAGGGCTTAAAATGTATATATGAAAAAACTTGAAGGGCCAATGGTATAAATATTTTAAGGGTGGAAGGATCTAGAAACTAAGAAGAAATGGATGAATTAGGACTAAATTGAATAAGTGAGAAAGTATGATGGGTTAATTTGTAATTTTATCAAGATGGGTGTTGATCCAATGTAGGAATTTTGAAGGATCGCAGGGGGCAAAATAATCATTTAGCAAGAAAGATAATTTTGAAGAATAATGATGATGGTGATATTTTCGATTAATTGAATAACTTTTTTTTTTGTTTTGCAACTTAGTCTTTCTACGAAAGTTCAATATTTTCATCAATAAATTAAAAGAATTTTCATAGCCACCAAGAGACAAAAATGATAAGGAGACTATCAACTATTCCATTTTGGACATGAGCGAGAGGTATGGCCTGGGTTCCTACACCATCCGCATAACTTCTGTTGGTTGGCTATTTCTTGGATATCCATATTGTTGCGTATTCTAGTCGAGTAAGGTCGACCCTTTGGTTTGCGACGCAGTTCTCTATCCGAGAACAGCCTTAAAGCGGAGCAAGCGTCTGACGGCCACTTACGTTCATCCGGGATTGGTGGGAATACGTGTCTCCACACGTTGTACATGTCTTCTATTTTGTACACTTCGTCAACATAGCTCATGAGATCCAGACGGAGATTCTGACAAGCTGCAATTACATGAGTGCATGGATAACGAAGTGCGTCAAATATCCCACAGTCGCAGGTCCTATTTCTAAAGTGTACACGATATTGCCTGCGAACAATACCTTGGTTCGGTCTGTCAAACTCCGTCACACGAAACCATAGGTTGTCGCGATCGTGACACACTGTGTACATGGTGTTGGCCCGTGCCTTCGCCTTTTTAATTTCTCGCAATACCTTCGCGCACCATACATGGCCTCCCTGTATTTGGCTTTTATAACTCGCTGCTCGCTTCGGAAATAGTGCCGCTAAACGAAAATAAGTCTCTCGCATAACCAATGTTATCGGTAAATGACGCGTTCCTTTTAGAACAGAATTTATGCATTCAACCAGGTTTAAGGTCATATGACCATATCGTAGGCCGCCGTCGTATGCTTGTGTCCACTGTTCGAAAGGTATGTTAGGTAGTTTGCGCCTTCTTCGTTAACTGAGCGTAAAATCGCCAACATCTCGTGAAAATGGTCCTTATTGATCTCGTACCTTGCCAATATAAGTTGATAGCGAATATTATATACCACTCTTCAATTAAGAATAAATTGAATATTACAAACGAAATTATATTAATAGATATTATATACCCATGTTGGTCACTTGCCGTCGTTCACTTGTAGATCGATGTTGCCCGTGGTAGTTGGACGCAACATGCCTTAGGCAATATCGATGGTGTGTGCGATGCCATAGGCTTTCCTGTCGCTCTATTGCGGCTAGTATTCCAGGGCCCCAATCCGATATAATGTAAATATCAGGTTGGGGGCAGACATGCCTCCTTAACCTAGATAGAAAAAAATCCCAGTTATCAGCTGACTCCCCCGGTGTTATTGCAAACGCAATTGGAAGGATTTTCCCACTGCCATCCTGTGCCACAGCTATCAATAGCCGATGTATATATCTACCATACATAAAGGTATCGCCAATTTGTACCAATGGCTTGCAGTATAGAAATGCGTCTTGATATTGTTTAAATGTCCAGAACAGTCGCTTAAACACTTGACATCCACGGAGCAATCAATCGATTAAGGAAAAAAGAGTGTAACGTGTATTTACTCCCCATCATGAAAACATCACATACTTTCTCATATTCTACGTATTCAATCTTGAATACTAGTTTTTCAAATGACTATTTGAATGTATTTGCTAAGCATTTATATTACCATTCTTTTAAAAGTCACGAGTGAGGAAATTTTAGGGAAATATATTTTGATCTCTTCAGGTGATTTCAATAATAATCGTAACAAACTTTAATAATGATTCTTTTATAAAAACACAAATAGGCATTTTGGATCAATTTATAATCTTCCTTCAACTACTATTCACTAAGTCAACTTTACCACATATGTTCAAATTATTTTAGTTCATATAAATGAACAATTTCTCGGAACTAGCATCCTAAATCCTTCAAGGATTTTAATATAAACTTTACTATATAGTGATTCATAAAAGGTTGTAACAATAATTTTTAGACGCAAGTTAAATCTTTTATGAATTATCAATCTAATAAAATATCTAAAGGTTAGTGCATCCACCACAAAAGAATATTATATATTTCATAATCAGTGCCAGAACTTAGCGAAAAACTTCATATTTTTATTCCGCTTTTGCAAAACTACTTCAATTGCACCCTCACTGGCTTTATACCTTTAGATATTTGGACTACTGGTCCAAAAACTTCATGAATTTAATTGTACTTGAGTTGCGTCTTTCTATTTTGATCAATTTATTCCATATCTATATTTCTCAATAGATATATTCAAGATCTTCCTTTTATTTCATTATTTCAATAATAATAGTGCATGCAAAATCATTGTCGACCACTTTTATTATTCGGTTCCACATTTTCTCAATTTGACATAACTTATCAAGATCTCTTATTTTCATTATTTTAAAATTCAGTTTCAGGTATCTGAATCTCTTATAGAGTTTTACTTATTAATTATGTCTTGGGTTTCTTCTGGAACCCCCGCCTCCACCATATGACCATCTTGAATATTTGCTCCTTTACTTTTACGAGGATTTTTATCTTTGGAATAAATCGGTCTTCCACGCTTTAGGTATGGATTACTTTCTTTTACACTAACAGTTTGCCCTATTAGAACATCAATTCGTATTGGAGCATTTTCAGCTGGTATGTGTGATTTAATGAATCTAGCAGTTGATTTGTAATATGAATCATCTGTTGAACTTCTGGTTCACATTGCTTTGTACGAGGATCTTAGACATTGATAATTCATTTCAAGTACTTTATTAATCCAACTTTTTATCCTCTCCCCCTAATGTTGGGAAAACTGACAACTCAATTCACAATTAAATCTCGAATTAATTGCTCAAAAATATTATAAGGAGACTCATATAAATATACATGCTCAATATCTTATTATGACCTGTGCGTTGTGGTGGAGCAGTTGGAACATATACCGCACATCAAAAAATTCTAAGATGGGAAATATTTGGCTCTTGACCAAAAATCAATTGTAATGGGGAGTATTTATAATTTATTGGCTTGACGCGTACAACATGTAAATCAATACAAGCATGAATCTCATGCTGAAATAGAAAGTTTTATTCTCATAAGTAATGGTTTAGGTATTAGTTGAAGGCATTTGATAAATAATTCAGCTAAATCATTTTTTGTGTGAACATGAGTTACAGGATGTTCAACTATTATCCCAATTGACATGCAATAATCATTGAAAATTTGGGATGTAAACTCACCAACATTAGTTGTATAATCTGAAATTAATCATATAAACAAGCAATCTCGCAAACGACAGGTTGCGAGTTGATAACGCATGTGATTATTTTGTAGATGCATCTACCAAAATTATATAATATTAAAACCATCCACATGGTGGATGAATGGGCCCATATTTATTTCAGAAATGCAAGACATTAAATCTCAACTTTAGCTAGTGAGTTTCTAAGAACCAGTTTTTATTGAGAACAAATAACAAATAAGAATACTTTAAATTAAAGAACCTTCTAGTTCTTTAAAGAATGTCCATATAAATTCTCAATTAATTTTCGCATAATTTATTATCCAGGATGGTCTAACTGGTCACGCCAAGTAGTAAACGCATTTGTATCAGTAAACTTCTGGTTTACTTTAACATATGTTTCAATTGTACTATATTGTAATAAATTAATAATTTTACTATCATTCTTTTTACTTTGTATCCATATATAAGTGCTATTGTGACATTTACTACTGGAAATATCTAAATCAATGTGAATAATATAGTGTCACTAATTCAACAAAATAAATATAATTTCCAAACAATTATATGCAATATTCGCTTTAGGGAATATGCCAAAATCTTCAAATATCTAAAAAAAAAATTGCAACTTCAAGTGCATCTAACTATAACGAGCTTTAGATAGAATTATCATATTTTATTGCTCATAAATAGATCTTTCACAGTAAAATATTTTGCTTCTAACCCCTTAATAGGGATGATGACAAAAGAAGATCACAAAGATAATCACGATCAATTCAATTTAATAACAAGAGTAATTAATAACTCAAACCTCCTTTTTTCATCCTTTCAAAAATAGATATTTATAGCAATAGTGAATCATATGAAATATAATATTTTCCTCATTCAAAATCTCAATATAAGATCCATTATAAGTATCTTTTAAAACCAATGGATTAACCATCACAAGATATTAATATATCAGCTCTTCTAGAGCTTTCGACTAATTTTGTACTATCAAATATTGAAATAATATTTGTTTGTTTTAGTACCAAATAAGATAAATACTTTCTATCTATAATGATAGAATTTATTACTACATTCTCATATCCTTCCTCAAAGAATATTAACAAAAATATAATATCATATATGGCCAATAATATTTCACATTACATTGATAACATAAGTTATCTTTACCATTTGAAGAGTTATATTGAGAACTCTTATTGTTCTCTTATTTATTACTATGTTCCCACTTTTAGTGGTCCATGAGTATATCTTTTATTTTCTTTATATTTACATTCACTTCGGGAAATGCAACAAATCTGGTAGGATAGATTTCTAAACGTCTCTATTGATTTTTTATTTCATAATCAACATCGTAAACATACGTGGATTTTAAATCAGAATTTATCCATTCATGTTGTTATGATTATTCTCCAATTATAATAAATATGATATAATAAATAAAACATAGTAAAATATACCTGAAGATCTTTAACATCATCGTCATCACCTTGACTATTATCACGAGCATCCATTATGAGATTGAATCTTTCAACATCCTGAAGATTGATTTGTTGGACGACTTCGAAAGATTTTGAAAAAATAGAGAATCATCGTGCTGATAACGTGTTATAAAATAAAGAGAGATAGAGAGAATAAAGAACAAAGAAAATACGAAATGAATAGAGAATGTACTTTAATGATCAAAAAGGGTGATCATAATGCTTCATCAGAGTCTCTATTTATAAGCATAAAAAGTATAAAAGAAGTAGATATCTAAGTCTAATAATTATTAGAATTTAAAGTATATTAAAACTTTATCTTGATCATGATAGACATCCACTTAACACGATATTCATAACAACCCAATAATTTTTATTAGAATATGTCAACGATTCAAAGGTAAAAAATAAAAGCTCCAAATTGTTTTTATCAAAATACGTCAACAAAATAAGGTAAGTTATAATGGTTACCCAATACTTGAAGGGGAATTCAAGTGGCAGGTAATAAAATTGCACTTTGATCCTTTAATAAAATTAAAAATTATTAATTTAGTCCTGTGTAAATAATGAAATTATATATTTATATATGGTATATTTGCATTTAACTCTTTAAATTAAAAATTGTATTTTAAAAACAATGAAATCGTAAATTAATTATATTTTTATCTCTTAAAATTTATAATTAAATTTCAACCTTAAAAATATTTATAAATTTGTACACTAGCCCTTCAATCAATAATAATCAAGGCTTGTTTTCGTAAAAATCAAAGAAGTCCAGGAGTTTGAATTTAGGGCAATATCGTATATTCTTTTTCTAAATGCTTGTGAAGTCATGCTTTTCACAAACCCTGTAAGAACAATGCCGAATTTAGAAATTTTTTAAAAAAGGGATCGAAATTCTATCATAGAGATTAAAAGATTAATTTATGATCAAATTATTTTTTTAAATAATTATTTTATTTAAAGAATAAAGTACTATTTTATGATATATAAATTTATAATTTAAGAAAACTAAAATATAATTTTTTTATTTATTAATTCAACCCCTCTACCCTTTGCAATCTCTCCGGGAAGGCATGGAAATTATTTGCCGACAACAATATAGAAACATCTTCCTGTATTAACAACAATACGCATGCCAATCAAGCTAACATTCAATCAACTAATTTCTTATAATTAATTATACTTTTCAAAGATATAATTTTTTCTACCCGTAGATTGCAAAGATGGGCAGGAATTAAATAGGACGATTTTTGTATTTGTAATATTTATATTTATATAATTTTGTGTTATTTATATTATATATTAAATTATTGATTAAGTTAATATTACAATATATTTGGATATTAAATTAATTAAATAATTATTAGAATAAATTTTTTTAACCAAGAAAATTGTTATCATGTTTTTTTATCAAGTAAAGTTGATTTAATTTTTTTCATAAATATTTTTTTCACTTGCATCATGGTATGCCGTAATCTACTATGCAATATTATTAATTTTTTGGGTACACTATCTCCATGGTCACGAAACTATTAATAACTTTATATTTTGGTTAATCAATTTTAAAAAAGTTACAAAATGATCAGTGAATTATTCGAAAGTTTTCATTCAAGTCATTGAGTTATTAATTTTTTTTAAAAGTTTGACTTGTGAGCTTCAAGCTACGATTTGATAACCAATACGTTGGATCAGAACCCGTCAACAAGTAGAAGAATATTCCTTAGATTCAAGTCGATCTAACAGTCAGTGTTGAAAATCGAAGAAGAAAACTGTTTAAATTTTGGTTTACATATTCGTGGTGTTCAAAATTATTTCATGATAAAAAATTGAATCGTAGAATAGGAAAGGAAGGACAGCTTTCTATTGGTGCAGGCGGTGTGAATAGGAAAAGCCATACAACATTGATTTTAACATTCTAATGACTTAAATGAAAAGTTTTGAATAGTCTAATGACCAATTTGTAATTTTTTGAAGTTGATGACTAAAATGTAAAGTTACTAATAGTTTAGTAACCTTAGGTGGAATTTACCCTATTTATTTTTGGGTGATGTAATCACTTAAAAGATGCCTTTGTATCACATTATCCAAAGAAATGGATATGGTGCAGAGGTGGCAGAAGCTTAGTGGAAGGAAACATTGAGTTTCACATAGTGAATATCTAGATAATTCTCCAAGCCAAAAGAAAAAAAAATGAAAATCCAATTCAATCAAAGCCTCTCAATCCAATCTTCCTTTCTTTCGTTTCACTTAAACTATGTATCTGCTGAACTTTATCCTTTTTCCATTTGCAACAAAGATTTGAATACATGGCATGATCAGCTGCTTCAAGGAACACAAGCTCAGCTTCTAAGAGCAACAACAATTCCAGGCTTGTTGTAGTAAAAAAAAGAAAAAAAGAAAATTGGAATTATTTTATGCATTTAATATGTATGATTATTTAATATAAATATATCCTTAAATAATTTATCATATATTCTAATTTAATGTTTTCTAAAGTTAATTTTAATCTAATTATTACAATATCACCGAACGTGAGGCCATCCAACATGTTGTAGATACCATATCCCCATCCAAGGGTAGGGATTTCGGCATGATTTTCCACTCATTAAACAATCAGCTTTGCATTGTGTGGGATTGCTAGCTAGGAACACTCCACACCATTTATCATTATTATTGTTTAAAATAACAATATGTATACCCTTCTCTAATTTGGGTGTTTTAAATTTTGGTAAAATGATTTTTAGCTCAAAATAAAAATTTAGGTAGCTTTTGAATTCATTAATCATATTCTGTAATATTTTTAATTGTTGCTATTCAAGTTTGACTTTTATTTATAACCACAAACAATTTAAATATTTGAGGTTTGATATCATTTTACATTTATTTATAAAAATATAGCTGTAAATATTGAGGTTGTTTCAAATGTTTAAACAAATGTTTATGGCTTTTCTTTGGTTCCTTTTTTTTTAACTCTTAAACAAAAATATTAAATGTATTTTAGATTTATTATTGTTTAAATTTGGATATATTTTCTCCCAATCTGATCTCAGGGTGAAAAGGTGAACCTGATCTGACGGTCTTGATTGCACCCGTTCGTACTCCAGTTACCGAGTCAATTCTTTTCTCTGAAAACAGGTACGTGCAGCCGGTTGTAATTGTGGGGACTCTTTTCAGTGCTAAAATTTACACACAAAGAAGTAAAGAGGAGTAGTTATGGCTTACTCTTCTCCCCATCTTTCTTCAATTCCACACCTTCCTTCTTTCACTTTAAAACCTTCCCCGCCTCGCTGTAAGTTTTTTCTTTCCTTGTCTATATATTTAGTTATGCATATTTGTGAAATAGAGCTACGCCTTGTTTTTAGTTTTTCATTTCCTTTCAGTGGAAGTTTCACATATAATATTATGTTCATGGGGTTTTCTTTTTGTACATTCAGGTTAAACCTTTTTATCCAAATTCTGAAACTTTAGATAGTTGTTAAAATTATTTCCATTTTAGGTCAGTTCCTTAAAGATATCTTATCCCTTTCTGTTAACTTTTAAAAAGATTAACAGTTGGTATATTGTTTATATGAATTAGCTGAGTAGCAAGTTGTGTAAGATGCTCAAGGATTAGAATATTGAGTGTAATTAATCTTTTCTCTAAAGAATTTATGGAAAGTTTGTTGTAGAGATTATTTTTCCTTTCCAGTGAATTGGGTGCTGTTAAATGCTTTGAGTGCGGATGTAAAGGATGGCTCCATTTTAGCAACTGAAAATCGGATTAGAAGTCAAAGTAACTTCATAATATGTATTCTTTGTTGAATTCCTGGATCATGATACAATTTATTTGAAAAGAAACATATTGAATTTATCCATTCATGTTTGATTTTCCAATTAGCTACGAATTTGAGGTGTTGCACCTTTTTCTGCCAATGCATGTATTTTTGTTTTTATGGATCTTCTTTAACTATACAAGTGTTTTAAACCCTGCCTTTCATTGCTTTAACGATAGCAAGCTCATGGTTGGTTTCAGCTCAGATAAGATCTAGTTTGGAGAATGAGAGCTGTACTACTGGAGTTTCAAATGATTCATTAGAACCTGCTAAGAAGAAGGTTTCACTTATTTGTTTTCCAACATCTATTTTGTTAGTACTCTTCAAATTCACTACTCACACAGCATCTTTTATTTGTTTCAGAAACCAAAGAGTCTAAAGCCATTTTACATGTCTGATTTGCACTAATTGGGTAGAATCTTCATTATTTGCTACCTTGTTTATAGTGTTGATAGGTTCCAAATTTTTCTGCAGGCAGCTGAGTTGCCAACATCACGGCGTATGTGTCTTACATGCTTATGTTCAAGCCTGGCTTTAATCAGTAGTTCTAGCAGCTCTGCTTCTGCAGTATCAGCAATGGCTATGGATGGGAATGAAAGGGCTGTATGCCGGAATTGTTCAGGGAGTGGTGCTGTACTTTGTGAGTGACACTTTTGCAATTTCTTTTGTATGATACTTTGTTGTCTAACCAAGTGAACCACCCTTGTATGCATCTTATAATCTTTTTTGAGATTGTCCTTTACCCTGCTTTCTGACATCGGCGAAAGACATACGAACTCTTGTTTCTGATTTACGGGTTGCTTGCCTTGTATGATAAAAACATTAGTCTTCAATGGTGCAAAATTCCTGGCACCATTTATTGATTTCTATGTATTAGATAATAGCCACCTAACAAACCGGTTAGAGTAGTTTATTTTCTTTTTTGTCCTGCGGGGATTAGTTGTGCTGCATGGCTGACTGTCGTGGGACCCTTTTTTTCTAATCAAATTATATTGAACTTTTAGGGAAAGTCCTCGTTGAATGCAAGTATTTTGGCTCGATTTTAGCTTTTAGTTTATTCATCACATATAATTGTCTCTTTTATTGTTGACATGTTAACATGTTCTTTCTGAAGTAGAAGAAGAAAAAACTTGCAGACATCAGTAGTGAAATTGTTAATCCTCCTTTTGATTCGCAGGATGTTAATCTGTTTTTTATTTAGGTGATATGTGTGGTGGTACAGGAAAATGGAAAGCTCTCAACAGGAAACGTGCTAAGGATGTTTACGAGTTTACTGAATGTCCAAACTGTTACGGTATGCAGTCTTCTTCCCCTAACATTACTTCTTAACTTGCTATATCACCAAATATTTTTAGTTTTTCTTGTTTTGGATTGCTATACAACTTGCCTTGAGCATGCACTTATCTGAAGATTATTCCATGTTATGGTTGATTGCCTAGGGGTTACTCTTAAAAGCAATGGGTAATCATGAACATGTGTTCATGTCAGTACCTCAGAATATAGCAGGAATTGCATTTCTTATGATACTTGATGACAAATAAGCTGAATACGCACCTTTCTGTGATTTAGTTGCTGTTATTGGCCAATTCTATTGAGTACAAACAAGGATGCATAAGCGTGTAGCATAGAACGATGTCTGTTTTATGTTTAACATATACTGATTGTGTAGCTTGAGATTCTAAACTGTCATGAAATTTTCTTCTAAATTTTTATGTTCCTCTCCAAATTGTCCATATACAAGAATTTTTATGTAACTGATCACTGGCTGCTACTGTGTGCAGGTCGGGGGAAACTGGTGTGTCCTGTTTGTTTAGGTACCGGTTTACCGAATAACAAAGGTCTTCTAAGGAGGCCTGATGCACAGAAATTGCTTGACAAGATGTACAACGGTCGACTTTTGCCAAGTTCATAGACCCGTCATGCCCCTTGGACCCAGATGTCATTGTCATTGGCATCATGGTAATTTAGTTTACAAAACTTATCGGTTACTTTAGTGAAACTTGGAAAATATTTCCCGACCTAAATACTACAATCTGGTTTGTTTTGACAATACAATTTTGATCTTTGTAAGCAATCTATTGGCATTTTGTTTAATATGGAGAGGACAATAGACCACACTGTTAGATTCTGTTTCTTCCTTTTGTTGTAATTTAAATGTAATTGTTCAGTTCATAGCTAGCTAAGTTGCTAAGCATGATCAAGTAATAGATCAAAACATGAAGCAAAGCCGAAAATGAAAAGAAATCAAGGAGGACTTGAGAGAATTTTCCTCAGGAAATATTTGTTTATTGAGAAAATATATGCTCTTCCGCTCAGAAAACAACCTTCAGTTGAATAGACTTCACACGTTAAGCTAACCTTGATCAGCTTAACTCCTATTTGTAATCCAATATTGATAGGGGCAGGGAAATAAAGAGAAATACTGGACTGATAAAATAGAAAATAAAGAATTGAAAATTTACTTGTAGGATCAGTCCGATTCTAGATGGACCACTCTCCCAAATAATACTTTTCAATAAAAAGACTCCCCTCTTACTAAAGAGTTTCCTAGGTTATTTATACTAACAATCCCAGGTAATAACCTCAACTAACAAGCTTAAATAAAGGAACATAATCTATAATAGCCAAAAGTGGTTCCTAATTTTCAAATTAGTGTAACCAAGGTGGTTCCATGATTTCAGTTAACTGACTAAATGTGACTTCTTCCATATGTTTTTCACGTGCCCTAGATTTCCGCCTTGAGTATACTTATAGGGGAGTTGCATCGATACTTCCCCCTCGTAAGACGACTTGTCCTCAAGGCGAAAGGATGGAAATTGTTCGACAAGGAGATCATAATTTTCCCATTAAGCTTCTTCCAAAGGCCTCCCTTTCCATTCAATCAACAACTCCAACGTAGGAACCCCAGCTTCTCGAACCCACCGATGAGATGATACTTTGGCAGGAAAAAGAATTATTTCCCAATCTGCCAAAATGGGCAAAGGAGCAGATGGTGAATAGGGTAGCTAGCCCATGGCTGGTTGAAGTAGTGATACGTGGAATATAGGATGAACTTGAGAAGAAGACGGCAAGCTGAGTTCATACGCCACCTTACCAATGCGTCACAAGATTTTATAAGGGCAAAAAAAATGTGGAGACAGCTTTTCATACCGTTTCTTGGCAAGTAATTTTTGTCGATAAGGTTGAAGAAATAGGAAAACTGAATCCCCAACCTCAAAAGAGAGGTCTCGACGCTTCGAATCAACTTGAGATTTCATACGAGACTGAGCTTTGAGTAAGTTACCCTTTAAAAGCTTCAGCATGTCATCCCGTTGGATTAGTTGTTGATCCAATTCCTCCACTACAGTCTCGCCAAGAACATAAGGATAAAGCGGTGGTAGATCATGACCATAATCTATCTTGAAAGGAGTAGTATTTGCTGATATGTGAAAACCAGTATTAAAAGAGAATTTGGCCCATGCAAAAAACTACTCTATCCGGTAGGTTGTTCTTGTGCAAAACAACGAAGGTAGGCTTCTAAACATCGATTGACCACTTCTGTTTGGCCATCAGTTTGAGGGTGGTAACTTGTGCTTATTTGTAGTTTCATTTTACTTAGCTTGAAAAGTTCTTGCCAAAAATTACTGAGGAAAATAACATCTCGGTCAGATACAATCGAACGTGGAAAACCATGGAGTCTAACAATTTTCTTGTAAAAATTCACAGCAACCATCTTGGCTGTAAAAGGATGAGCCAAGGGAATAAAGTGAGCATATTTACTCAAACGGTCTACCACTACAAGAATCATGTCAAAGCGGTGTGACTTAGGAAGGCCTACAATGAAATCAAGAGAGATGTCTTCCTAAATACGATCTGGAATCAGTAAGGGTTGGATGAGACTAGCTGGCGCCAAAGCTTGATATTTGTTTTGTTGGCACTGAAAACAGTTTTGGACATAGTAATGAACATCTTGTTTTAATTGAGGCCAAAAGAATTGTGCTGACAGCCATTTGAGAGTCTTCAAATATCCTCTATGGTCTGCGGTAGGAGTATTGTGAGACTCTAAAAGAATCTTCTGCTTGAGGGTTGCATTGTCAGGAATAACCGGCCTGTTTTTATAACAAAACATTTGCCTTGCAATAACAAAATCTAGGAAGGAAGCAGGATTAGACGTTATTGACAGCATAATATGGCTGGTGTAAGGATCCACTTTGAGTGCCTCTTGTAAATCCAACAAATCCAAGCTAAATGGAAGTGCTGGAGATAAAAAAATCTGCAGAATGTGGTCTGCGGGAAAGCGCATCAGCTTATTTGTTTTCTTTTCCTACCTTGAAGATAATGGAAAAGTCAAATGACATTAGTTTCATCAAGAATCGCTGTTGTCCGATTGTCGTAATACGCTATTCCAACAAAAACTTAAGCGTATAGTGGTCTGTTTTGACCAAAAAATGCCTCCCCAATAGATAATGTTTCCATTTCTGTAATGCCAGCACCAAAGTAATTAATTCTCGACCATATGCTGATTTTATGCTATTCGTAAAGGAAAGCCCTTTATTAAAATAGCCTATTGGATGCTCAACCTGCAATAGGATGGCGCCTACTCCTTCGGATGATGCATCACATTCTACGGTGAATGGTTGTGAAAAATCCAGAAGGCGTAATATCGGGACTGTCGTCAATGCACGCTTGAGGTTGCTGAATGCTTATTCCGCAATTAGGGACCATTGAAAGCCATCTTTCTTAGTGAGTTGAATAAGAGGACGTGCTATCAGTCCATAGTTCCTGACGAATTTGCGATAGTATCCCGTCAGGCCTAGAAATCCACGTAACTCTTTTAAGTTGGTAGGAACAGGCCAAGACTGAATTGCTTGGATTTTGGCCTGATCAACCTGTACACCTTGAGAATTTACCATATGTCCAAGAAAATTCATCTGTGGTTTGCCAAAGTGGCACTTGGAAGCTTTGGCATGATATATGTTGTTGCAGAGTAGATCAAGAGATATATAGAGGTGTTGTAAGTGTTGGTTTATATCCTTGCTATAAATAAGGATATCATCGAAGAAGACTAGAATAAATTTCTGCAAATAAGGCCTGAACAGATCATTCATAGCAGCTTGAAATGTTGATGGAGTGTTAGTGACACCAAATAGCATGACTACAAATTCGTAATGCCCTGAATGCATCCTGAATGCTGTCTTAGCTATGTCTTCTAGTTTGACTCTGATCTGATGGTAGCCGGAACACAAGTCAATCTTGGAAAAGATTGTAGCCCCTTGTAATTCATCTAATAATTCATCAATATTGGGAATAAGATATTTATCGAGTATGGTGATTTTGTTAAGGGCACGATAATTGAAACACATCCTCCAAGTATAGTCTTTCTTTTTTACTAAGAGTACCAGGCTAGCAAAGGGGCTGGTGCTGGGTCAAATAAATCCAGTGGTCAAAAGTTTAGCTACTTGTTCTTCTATTTTAGTTTTTTAGTTATAAGGATAACGATATGGTCGGATGTTTGGAGGTTGGGCATTGGGTATAAGAAGAATAGAGTGAGTGTGAGATCAAAAGGGTGGTAAAGTACTCGGTTCTTGGAAAATAGCTTGGTATTCAGAAAGTAACGATTGCAGGAGGCTAGATGATACCTGGGTATGGTTAACTTCAGTAAAAAAAAACTGAAAGGTAGTAGTAGCTGTAGTTTTCGAAGGCTCTCCTTGTAGTTATACTTTTTCCCGTCAATCTAGAAGATAAGGAACATTTCATTCCAGTTTGTCTGCACCGTGTTGAGGGATGCCAACGATTGGATGCCTAAAACTACATCGGCTCCTCCAATATTAAAAGGGTAGAAATCTTGTATAATATTCAACCCAGTAAGCTAGATCTCTACATTGCGACAAATATAATTAGAACGTATAATGTCCTTATTACCAATCTGGACCCCAACAGATGGCAGAATTTGTGTCTTCAGATTCAATTCCTTAACAATGGTATCAGCTATGAAATTATGTGTAGAGCCACTGTCAATAAGAATTAAAACTTCTTTGGTCTCGATGTCCCCTCTAAGCATCATGGTGGTGGTATTTGTCTTCCCCAATATGGCATGAAAACTAAGTGTTGCTAAGTCATTTTGCTAAAGATTATCGACTTCCTCAGTCGAGTAAGTCTCTTGCTCATCACCTTCTTCGTTAGCTTCCAAAAGTAAAAAAGATCCTGTTTTGCAACGATGGCCAGGACCGTATTTTTCGTTGCATCTAAAATAAAGCCCCTTGGCTAATCTTGCTTATCTTTCAGCATCCCAATTTCAACTGGGGTTGTTGAAGCGCGTATTCGCGACTAGTTGGGGTATGTTACCGTATCTTTCTTGAGAGATGGGAGAAGGAGATTGTTGTAGAGCGGGGTTGGGCTTACTTGAATTGGACCAAGAGGTTCCTCTCGAACCACGTGTTGAGCCTAGTTTGGACTCATATTCGAGCGCCAGACTCATTGCTTTGTAGACTGCCTGTGGTTTATAAATGCGCACATCAACCTTTAAATATTCTCTCAATCTATTGAGAAAAACCCCTAACAGACAATGATCGGGCCAATTTGTTACTTGAGCTGACCTTTTTGCGAACTCCTGGCGATATTCTTGAACGGTACCAGTCTGTTTGATATTGCAAAGATACTTATCAAGATTCTAAAATTCTGTTGGTCTGTAATTTTCGTGTAATGCCCAGACCAACTCGTCCCAATAAAGGATGCCTTGTTTAGAGTTGATCCACGAAAATAAATCAAGAGCATCACCTTCAAGGTACATTGTTGCTATGTCTACTTTAAGCTCTTCTGGAGTTTGATAATAGCGAAAATATTTTCCCGCTTTGAGAAACCACCCATGTGGGTCGCCACCATCAAATTTGGGGAATTCAATTTTTGTATGGGGACGATGTACTGGATTTCTTTTCCACCAGGGTTGAGCACCGTCATCATTTGAAGGCCAATTGTCGCGTCATTACTCACGGCTACTCTGGTCCATCTTTCATCTTCCTTTATCTCGAGGGTCGATTGTATTAGAAGCAAAAAGTTGATAAGTTTGGGATTGAATTTTCAAGGCTGCTACCTTTGCTCTAAGGTTTCCACGACTTCCAGTTTGGATGCCATGGCGGCTAGTTGGGTGGCTATAGGGTTAAAAGTTTGATTGGGTGATACTGGACGGTTTTCTTATGTTTCATTGGAGGGATTAGAAGTACTTCGAGTGGTGACTACCATCTTTATTTCCCGGCAACGAAACCAAAATATGATAGGGGTAGGGAAATAAAGAGAAATACTAGAGTGATAAAATAGAAAATAAAAAATTGAAAATTTACTTGTAGGATCAATCCTATTCGAGATGGACCACTCTCCCAAATAATTGTTGTACACAATATTTACCTAGCGATGTTCTGGAGAACATACCAGTAGCCTGTCAAGGGTTTTGTAAAGATATCTGCAACTTGTTCCTTGGCTCGTACATTATTGACTCAAAAATTGTCCCTGTACCAATTTCTCCCTAACAAGATGTACATCCAATTCCATATTATCCATTGTAACATGTAATACTAGATTGGTAACAATATGCATTGCACTTGCATTCTGGCACCAAATCACAAGTGTTCTAATCAGTTTAAAGACCAACACATGGTCACATCAGCTGTTATGTTAGCTACACTTGTATACTCAGCTTCTAATATCGACTTGCACGTTTCATTCTCTTTCTTCAAAGACCAAAAAATGACTATTGTTTCATCATTGGTTCTTGCATGAATTGATTCACTTTATCCATGCTACATATGATGTCAGATCAATTCAAAAAAAAAATTATGAAGAGCTCTAACAATACTTTTGTATTTTGTAGCTTCAGTTGGTGCTTTCATCACCTATGGCTATAAAGTACTGGTGTAGTAACCATTGGTGTCGGTACTAATTTGCCCCAATACGACTTATTTTAATGCCAATAAATTAACTCAAGTCTTTTAGGTCTTTCTAGTCAAAGAATTATTTAATCAATCAAAACAAAATCATTTACATAAATAATCAAAAAGGCACATGAGCGTTGACTTCTTCTTACAAACAGCAAGGAATTATCTATAGAGGTCTTAAATCCAAACACAATAAAATTTTACAATTTCTTGAATCAGGTTTAAGAGACCGTATAAGGTTTTATTTAACTTACAAATTAGAAGAGTATGCTTAGTTTATTAATAAAAGGTATTGCGATTATTACTTTCAGTCTCTATTCTTATATATTAAATAAATTGATTAATAATAAAATCTCGAGAATAATATGATTATTTTCAAAACATCCTTAGTCGAATATTATTGTGGTCTCTGATAATAATAATAATACATTGAATCTAATATGTGGTTGATAGATGACAATGTGTTTTCATGGATATGAAATATCAAGTCAACACATGACTACATGTTAGAAAACAATGTAATGGACTGACCCACCATGAGAATGCTTCTTGAATTATTATATATTAGTCACAACAATTCTCATAGTGATAACAGTGTGTATGATCCTTAGACTAAAGTCATCATAGTTCCAACAGCGGGAGTCGTATACTTTGACATAGTCTAATTTCTTCCATAAATGGTTGTACCATAAAGACTATTATTAGGTATACCACAAACTATGTGGTGAGATATGAATGGTTAATAAGAATTTTGTCACTCCTACATAATGGAAGAATATCTCGGACTCTTTGATTGGGTGAGACTAGAAATGCATAATCGTGCTCAAATGAGTTAATATCTCAAATGAGTTGATATGAGATATCAAACTCATTTGTTTATCTTAGTCTACTTAAGATTCAAGAAATAAAATATTAGACTATACATGTTTGATTGTTCTATGACTTGTAATTAATCTGGATATCATGGACAAAGGTTATGTCAGACATGACTATGACTTCCCTAAACTTGGATAAAGGGATATATACTATATCATGGACAAAAATATATATACTAATATTATCACAAAAAGGTTATGTCAGACCATGACTTCCCTCAACTTGGGTAGCAATGATGCAATGTTAGATGGCACATTGTTTGTAATATTAGGAATGTTTTAATATTATTGGAAACATTTATAGGGTCCTATAAGGTTACACCCTACAGTTGTAACGACAGGAAACTAAAAAAAAAGTGACTATATTTAACCAATCACAAGAGTTAAATTAATTATAGAAATGCTCTCATACTAAATTTAATTTGATAGAGTTAAAATTAAATGTAGTATGCACATATACTTGATGCATTTATATAGAGAGTCCAATTAAAATAATATGAATATGTTATATGAGCCCGGCCACATCATGTATTAATTCGAGTAGAAGGTCTCATGAATGGGCCAAGGATCAACTTTCATTTGCAAACATGATTTGTTTTGGATCACTTTGGAAGAATGATGAAGATGATTGGGCCCATTACGTAAAGCCCAATACTAAGATGAAACATTACTTTGGGTTAGCTATTTGGGCCCTAACACTTAGCCATTTATTTAGCTTTTGTGTTCAAGACTTCATTGATGTAATTTATAATCGTTTTTAAAGAATGTATTGTGTTTTTTGGTATCAAGTGTGTCTTTAATTTATGCCTTGTGTCATATTTAATTGTGTCCACATTTTTTTTGTGTTCATAGCATTTAAGTTGAGTCACATGTTTGTTTGTTGTCCTCGTAAGATTTAGTTTTTTGTTATGTGTTTTTAATTCTATAGCATGCATATTTCTCTTTTGCATTGTGTTTGATTTTTTTATATATAGTGTCCTTAAGTAATATTTGTTGTTTGTGATTTGTTTTGTAAATGAATTAATGGTCTCTATTTACAGTGTTTTGTAGGTATATGGCTGGTCACATAGGGTATCCTATGACTGTTCGTATTTCCTTTCAAATTCATGCACATCCATTTCCTTAGTAAACAAGAGTTCATGCATTTCTTCAACCATCAAGTGACCATTTGAATTCTGTTCACAAATGCATTGTTCTTGTCAGATTCATGAATGGCCGAATTCATGCACTTGTCTCTTAAATGGACGGTTCATCAAGGGGGGAAAGATGTGACTTTTGAAGCAAACATTGAATCTACAAGTTCATGTATGGTAAGGGGGATTAAGGTGTCCATTCGTGGGTTTGTGCATTTCCCAAGTGCATGCATGTCTAAGAGAGATGTTGTGACCTTTCAACTATTCATGAACATCAAGAAGACGTCAAGGGGGAATGCATGGTAAGGAAAGATGAACATGACCATTCGGTCATGCATTGAACTTAGGATTTGCATTTATGCACGATCATATACATGTACGACATTAATTGTCGAATGTTGTCACTCATCTACCTAGGCTAGTCTATAAACACTACAGTAAAACAGACTTTTAGCGGCATTTTTTTAGGCTTTTAGCGGCATTTATAAGCGCCACTAATAGTATTTGAGGCGCTTTTAAAAGCGCCGCAAAAAACGCCACAAACTTTAGCGGTATGCGAAAAAAATGCCGCTAAAAGTTATGACTTTTAGCGGCGCTTTACCCACAAACATCGGTAAAGGTCATGACCTTTAGCGGTGCTTTTCCCACAAACGCCACTAAAGGTCATGACTTTTAGCGGCGCTTTACCCACAAACACCGCTAAAAGTCATGACTTTTAGCGGCGCTTTTCCCACAAATGCCGCTAAAAGTTCTGACTTTTAGTGGCGCTGTTCTCACAAACGCCGCTAATTTGTACAGATTTGCAATAGACAATTTCTCCAATATCCTACCCTTCCTGCATTAAATCCAACCAAAAACAGCAAATGTAGCATATAATTCCAACCCAAAACAGCAAATGTAGCATAAAAATTCCACCAAAAGCATTAAATCTAAATGATACTTCAAATTCAATAAAAGATATATGATGTAAATTAATAAATGAAGTATAACTGAAAATATTCTTACAATAATGTTAAATGTAACAATGTTAAAAATAATCTTACAATGAGAAAATAAATGTCTAAGATGGCGGCTTTTATGCATTGAAACATTCGCATCATATGCTAAAGCTGTAGCTGGAGCTCATCGTACTTTACGCTCTGCTCTCATCGACATCATCTGCTGCCATTTGCCTCCCGCTCTTGCCTTTCCGCTGCATCCGCTCTAAGCTGTTGGTGGAGTTCTTCATATTTTCTTTGAACGTCAGCAATTTGCTCAACCGTGCTCGCTTGCATCTGAGCTATCTAGTCTTTTAACCTCTGAACTTCAGCTTGAGCTTGACTCCCGGAAGGCATGTATAGCTGGGAGCTGGATCCAAAATATTGGGTCGGGGTAACACCAGATCCTTGAAATCGAACCCGACCATACCTTTCAGGACCCAAAACATCAGTAATAATTCTGTTATCAATATCCTCAAGATTAACAGAACTATCAGTTGAAGCAACCACTTCATACTCTGCCTTCTTCTCCTTTAGTTTCTCCTAATAAATCAATCAAAGAGTTAGAAACGAAATATATAATAAGAAGGAATGCAACATAACTTAACATTATTAATTTAAAACTACTAACAACGAATTAAACTATTATAATTAAACATTATAAATATTTATAATAAATCAAATTTTATTAAGTAAATATACCTAATTTCTCTAGCTTCGGATGTCATCGGAGATCCATCTTTCTTCCTATGCGTAATGTCAAAAAAGTCAAGGCGCCCAACTTTTTGACAGACGAGACTTCCTCTGATGTAGTAGTAAAAATATAATTTAATAGTATAAAGTCATTAATATTTGACAGAATTAATAAATTATAATACCTCGGCCTCAGCTACACAAGCAAAACTTCTCGACCCTGCCGTGTGCGTGAATTTTTGTTTCTGCCTGCTGCTTGTTCCAACTCGCTCACGGTCCTACATAATGAAATTATTATTACGTATATAGTAAATACTATAAATCGAAAAGTTTATAAGAGTTTAGAAGTACGTAATACCTCTCCTTTCTTTGAATTCTAGAATCTAACCGCATCTTCCCATTGGTACCTCAACATTCCCGGTGGGACATTTCGCAATTTTTCTTCGAGGCTTATGTCTTTCTTAAAATATTCTTTTTTCAAAGTGATTTTATGGTCTCTCCATTTTTTACCCAATGTCTTCTTGATATAGTCATCGGAGACCTCTAAAGAAAATCTCTCCTAAAAAAACATAAGTTTAGAAAGTAAATATAAATGAAACTTAAACCAAAGTATTATAAATTACATTCACGTTTTGTTACCTTAATATTATCGAGAGCTTGATTTTTGTTGCTATCAGGCATGTGATGCCATGATTCGTAGTTGATGGGCAACATATTGGCATTTCGTGCTATAATGCCCAAATAACCTGCTAAAAGTCGAGCTTCAGATCCAACAGGCTAGCCATGACTGTTTCTCCTTACTTTGACACGGTCGACAAGATTTAAGTTGTATAAATCTTTAAGTAGTGTACGTCCTCGACCTCGGCGCGTCCCACCACTTTCAGCTGAAAAATGATATATTATTATTATATTAAAATTGAAAAATGAATCAATAATAAAAGTCAACATGCATTTAAAATAAACTTAACATTACTTTGAAATTCTGCAGGCTCATCAACTGTCTCCGGCACATTCGAAGATCCAACAACTGTTTGTTGTTCACTATTTCCTTCTTCCGAATTTGGAGTATTCTGGACAATACTTAAATCTCGTAATCTTCGTCTACGCATTTTTCCTGCAATACACATAAAATAGTTGAAATTTTAGTAACAAATAACAACAATAATAGTACATATAAAATAGTTAAATTATATAACATGACCAAGATTAAAATTATAATATTACATATAAATAAAAATCGTAAAATCTTACTACATCATAATTCGTAAATATCTTCATCCACATCATAAAAGAACTTGCACTATGACAGATAACAGAAAAGTGAATGGGAAAAAACTGGACAAGCAGCAGAGGTCTGCCGATGGAGATACAGCAGAGTTAAGCCGAAATTTTAGCGTTCCTTCATTAGAACAATTTATCAAAAATAAAATCCAATACAATACAAATTAGATGATAAACAAAAATGATTTGATGATTGTCGAAACTATTTTTAAATCGTGTTTTGAAAAACGCGGATCGACATTAAAAATAAGGAGTCGCCACCAATCCTTTTTGTTTAGGTGTGATCGGGTCACCTATAAAATAAATTTTGGTCTACGAATTTCCAGAAGAAAACAGGTTCGGGAGTCGGTTACATGCGAGGAAGTATTAGCACCCTCGCAACGCCCAAAATTGGTACCAAATTGATTAATTGATGTCCTAATATTGAAAAGTTTGAAATGATTTTGAAATTCTGTTCCTTTTTTCTATAGTTTTAAATAACTTGATTGAATATTGAGATTCCCTTGTTCCGAAGGAATAGAATATCACATCCAGCACGATTGGATACGACAATTTGAGTCCTCGAATTCAAGCTCATCCTCAAAATTCTCCAAGCACGTGTATTGAAATTTTGAAAGGGTATTTGGTTATTTGGACAAACAAAAAAAACCACACCCAGCACGATTGGGCACGATTTCTTTAAATTTCCAAACGCACAAATATTACCTTATTTTAAAAATATGGATAAAATTTGAAAGGGTATTCGTTTATTTGGTCAAACAAAAAAAACCACACCCAGCACGATTGGGCACGATTTCTTCGAATTTCCAAACGCACAAATATTACCTTGTTTTGAAACTTTTGAATAAAATTATCGAGGGTTTTACTTAAACAAGGCGTATTTTTATTTTGAAACCATGATATGCGAATGAAATTACCACGCAAACAAAATCGAACGTACTAATAAAACATATAGTGATGACCACATAATATACATTATTTACAAACTGCCATGATAATCAAAGACTAAAAAAGGTATAACAAATCAAAAAAATATAAAACAAATGAAAAATGACAAGCTTTCAAAAGATAATCAATAGAGTTCGAATAAATATGAAAGAAAGAAAAATTGAAATCAACCATATATAAAACAACAAATGATATGTATATAAAAAATTTTAAAATAGGTAATACATGTAGAAGTTTGAAATAAATCATCAAAATAAATAATATATAAAATAAAAAGTATAAATGAATTTTAAAATAAGTATTATGTATAATAGTTTAAAGATAATAAAATGATAATAATACAATAACAATAAAAATAATAAAGTTAATAATAATATAAAAGAAAATAATAATAGTAGTAGTAATATTAAAATAATAGTAATAATAATAGTAATAATAATGTTAATAACAATAAAAATAATAGTGGCATTAATAAAATAATATTAGTAATATTAATAATAAGATTAAAAATAACAATATATCAATATAATTGCAGAAATAAACAAGGAATGACTAAATTGAAATCAGAATAGAATAAAGGGGCTAAAAAAGAAATAAATTAAGAGATAAAATCGGAGAAGGACTAGAAAATAATACGCTTACAACCAGAGGGATTATCGGGGAAATTATCCCCTTTCCCAAAACGGCATCGTCTACTAGAAGACTAAAGTGAATCAAAGCCAAAATTATAGGGGCAAATCAAAATAAAATAAAACTGAATTAAAACAAATACAAATGCGGAGGGGCTGTTCGCGCAAATAACCCCAAGACACAAAACACGCGGATCCTCAATCATGTGCGGGTCGGGTTACACGGGTTAGCCCATACGACACCGTTTTGACTGGTTTAAATAAGTTTATAAAACCTAAAAATTTAGACATTCGGCCCGCCCTTTTTCTTTTTGGAACCCTAGCCCCATCTTTCGCCCTTGCTCTCAGCCGCCGCAAGGAATCCCCGCTCGAGCACCATCGTCCCACCAGAAATGGTGATTGGTGGCGCGCAGAGGTCCGACTTAGGACTCAAGTTCAGGCAATAAGGCCATTTCAACGTCGGAATCCTCCCTAGAAGCCCCGATTTCGACAAAGGAGGAGAAGATTCCAGCGATTTACTCACAAAGGTATATCCCTCACCTTTTTTATTTCAAATATATAAAAAAATGGAAATAATAGGTAAGAACACAGATGAAATCAAGGGTTAATCACCTTTCGCTCTTTCTTTTGGTATTTCTTTGTATTCGTATGTTCGTAAAAAACGAGAGGGAGACTTACAATGGTTTGTTTCGGCCCTTTTTAATGCCGAAATTGGAAAATAAAAGCAAAAATAAAAAAATTACAAGCTTTTTTTTTTTTTTTTTTTCTCCGCCGCTCTCTATTGTCGTGGTGTGTCCTTTTTGCAGTGTAGGGCAGCGGGCGTGGCGTGCGGAGGAGTGGGCGTGGCACGTCTGAGGCCGTGCTGGGGGTTCTTTGAAAGCGATCTGGCGGCGGCGCTGGATAGTTTCTGGAACCCTTAGGGTTTTATTCTGAAACTGAAATTTGGGCCATTTGGGCCGTTCGGTATTGGGTTCAGTTTGGGCTTGTGGGTATTTTGGGGTCTGTTTTGGGTTTGTAATAACACAGGGACTGCTATTAACAATTGGACTTTTTATTAATGATTTTATTTTTTATTTTGTTTTTGGTTAAAAATGGGCCCGGGTGAAAATGGGCTCCTACAGCTGCCCCTCTTTGCTCGTTATCGTGTAACGAGAATGAAGCAAAGACTTCAAAAGGGACCATTTTTGCCCGGTCTTTGAATCTTTGACTTCTTGGCGCTTATTTCCTTCAAGTAGCTTCATTCCACTGTATCTTCAAGGGCATGAAAACTAGCACTTCGATCCAATTCGATGTAATTTCCTAGAGAAGAGATTTGTAGCTTCATTCTGCTTCGTCGGAACTTTATGGTGATAAGAATTCAGAGAGAAGAGATTTGTAACTTTGATCTTCCTACTGAAACTTCTCAAAGATAAAGGTTGATCCTCAATAACCTCAAGGAGAAGGGATTTGTAGCTTCAGCCTACTCCACTGGGACTTCGAGGTGATAGGAATTCAGAGAGAAGAGATTCGTAGTTTCAATCTTCTCTGCTGAAACTTCAAAGAAATACGGACTGATCCTCATTGTAAACTCAGGGAGGAGGGATTTGTAGCATCAACCTACTCCGCTAGAACTTTGAAGAGATAGAAATTCAGAGAGAAGAGATTCGTAGTTTCAATCTTCTCTGCTAAAACTTTAAAGAAATACGGACTGATCCTCATTGTAAACTCAGGGAAGAGGGATTTGTAGCATCAACCTACTCCACTAGAACTTCGAGGAGATAGAAATTTAGAGAGAAGAGATTCGTAGTTTCAATCTTCTCTACTGAAATTTCAAAGAAATACGAACTGATCCTCATTGTAAACTCAGGGAGGAGGGGTTTGTAATTTCAACCTACTCCACTGGAACTTCGAGGAGATAGAAATTTAGAGAGAAGAGATTCATAGTTTCAATCTTCTCTACGAAAATTTTAAAGAAATGCGGACTGATCCTCATTGTAAACTCGGGGAGGAGGGATTTGTAATTTCAACCTACTCCACTGGAACTTCGAAGAGATAGAAATTTAGAGAGAAGAGATTCGTAGTTTCAATCTTCTCTGCGGAAATTTCAAAGAAATACGGACTGATCCTCATTGTAAACTCAGGGAGGAGGGATTTGTAATTTCAACCTACTCTACTGGAACTTTGAGGAGATAGAAATTCAGAGAGAAGAGATTCGTAGTTTCAATCTTCTCTGCTGAAACTTCAAAGAAATACAGACTGATCCTTATTGTAAACTCAGGAAGGAGGGATTTGTAGCATCAACCTACTCCGCTGGAACTTCGAGGAAATAAGACTTGTATGGCTTCGATCTGCTCCTGCAACTTCAGGATTGCCAGATCTACTGTCTTCAATCCTTCACTCAGGAGAGCAAGATATTCGAATTCACCGATGTTGCGACAACGTCTTCTAGGTGACCTGTCTTGTAAAATCAGTTTTTTGCTTATGCTTATGCAAAATGGTTAGGATGCAATGATTAGAATGAATCTAATGCTCCTAACTAAATGTATTATGGACGACATTTGTATGAATGCAGAATGTCATGAGAATAGTCTTTTTACAAAGATTAAGATGCAATGATCGGAATGAATCAAATGCCCCTAAATTGATGTGTCTTATGGATAACATTTGTATGAATGCAGAATGTCATGAGAATGATTTCTTAAAAAGATTAAGATGCAATGATCGGAATGAATCAAATGCTCCTAACTAAATGTGTTTTGCATGAATGCAGAATTTCATGAGAATGATCCCTGCTTAAGGTGTCGTCGTTTGTTGTTCATCAGGGTAATATGCTGCTCTCTTGTTCGGCTGGTATTCTTGACAGAAAACCTGAGAAAACCAATATCTTGCTCAATGGACTTGCCCCACTGTAACTTCAGGGTTCGTCTTATTATGACTTAGGGGTATAGGGTCTGAATCTTTTCCCATCCATCCCACTGCGATTTCAAAATGTAGGATTTGTTTCTTCTTCAATCCATCCCATTGCTATTCGAAGGTATAGGATATGTATCAACTTCCATCTATCCCACTATAACTCGGGGGTATAAGGTTCGTAGCTTGTTCATTCAACTGATCACTCTTCGGGTGACCCAACCAGATGTGTATGCATGATGCAGAATATCATTTTTTCTTGCGAATGATTCCTTTTTTACACTTGGGTTAACATTGCCCAATTTTCGTCAAGATTGTATCACTGACGTAGTATCTTTTCGTTTGTTCTACCACCATCTTTGACAAAAATTTGGAGAGAAAATCTCAGTTTAGACTCTTCCTTAAACTTGGTGAGTTTTAAACAATAATCATGTTTCGGGTTCTTGTATTATTTAGAAACTTCCACAGTAATATGCGAAACTCCTTTTATGAAAATATTATTAGTCCACTAACCGTTATTTCAATGCAAAATGTTTGAAAAAGATCACAACAATGGACAAGAAGGAAATTAATTAGGAGCCTAGCTCGAAACAAATAAGATAGGCAAAGATAGCAACTGCAATCAAAAAGGAAATTTATTGTGAACATATTTTGAAAAGAATAATATAATCACAAATAACAAATTTAAAATGGGTAAAATGGAAACTAGGTGCCCCAGATATCGCAGTCTGAGCTTCTCTGTTCCAACTTCTTGAGGACCATTTTAAGCTCGATATGTGTTTAGGGGATCTGGAGTACTTTGTCGATGCCTCAAGACATAGCATACTTCTTCATTATTAATTTAGGCATAGCAAGACTGCTGTATGCCCCACTTTTGATCAAAATTTGAGCCGCCCTTTTCGGGTTTTCAACTCAAATCCCCTTTGGTCTCAAAGTGCCCTTTACGGGTTTTCACCTTGGCCTCTCCTTTCTCTTTTTCTTTTCCTCTTTTTTTTGTTTGTTTTTCTCTTTGGAAAACTTTCTATTGAGTCTGAATTTACCGGATTAGGCAGGTCCTTGCTATCCATCTCGGTCAATATTCATGCTTCCCCAGAACAGAGCCTTCTTTGGCGTATAAGGTCCTTGATTTGGCATCCGCTTTCTTTGAAGTCCCTTTTGCATGGGAAAAGTCTTCTTCAAAGCCCTATCATGAAATTTTCTAGGAAAATCATTTTTTTGTGAGCTCATCACACGACCGTGACAGATAGCTTTTAACATCAAGCGATCATATTGAGATTGGATCTATTCTCGCCTCATCCAATTTCGTGTTGATGTAATTTCGACTCAATGGGCAAAACCAATGAGAAACGTGTTGCCCCCGTGTGATCTTGGCCAAAGTTTGATAAGCATAGAGGGTAAATAGTAACTTCTGTATGCCAATCTTTAAAAGTCTCGGTCTTTTTGATCTTTTGTTTTTCTTTTTGTTGCCTTTCTTGCCTTTGTGATGTGGCACGATCTTTGAGCAGACATGAGACTTCTTGTGCGGTTAAATGTGATCTTTTTGACATTTTTTTCTTTTTTTTTTCTTTTTTTTTTGTCAGTATTCTTTCTTTTTCTTTTCTTTGTTCCGATATCGACTTTGTAATATTGGCATATGAAGCGACTTTTACCATCCTAATGAAGAAATTGACAACCACGAAGATGAATTGGTGTCAGCCAGAAGCTTCTGATGAGACTGGCCTGATAACATCCATGCCCCACATATAAGAAATCTTGTTTCTGCATTGAGCCAGGCTTTGATCTTCATCTCCTTCCTTGGATCGCGATGTAGGATCTGTTTTTCATCCAGTATTAACAAATCAGAAGATAGATTACAATTTCTGTCATCTTCAAAGTCCTGTGATCTCTTAGACTCATACTTCATTCAAAAAGGGAGTCAGTAACAACGTCGCTCATGTCATTGATATCTGGGTACCTATTATAGGTACGAAGGCAAATTCCAAATAATAAATGGTTATTTATATGGTATGGTCATGAATAAAGAATGAAAGAATATTTTAAAATGTACAGAAAAATATTTGCTTAAAAGGATGCATTTTATTAAAATAAAAATTCTGGACACAAGCCTATTTCACAAAAACATTCTTGTTGCTTCTAGGCTTAAAGCAACAAGCATGTTTTGAATATTGCTCTAGATTAGCTCCAAAAATACAAGGATCTCTTCCGCAGTTCCATTGTTCAAAACATCTTAAGTACGTAAAGGCAGAAGCTTGGAGAAGTCTGCTCCCTATTTCACCCTCCAAATACGTCATTAATGTTCAAATTCGTCAGTATCAGGTTTTGCATTAGAGCCTTGGACTTGATGTACTCCTGATCTCATGCCCCCATTCATCATGGTACTCACAATAGTTATCCCTTTAACAGTATGGTTGAGCAACGAATTTTCTGCACCAGAGAGATCATCGAATCTTATAACTCCTATTTTGATGAATCTTTCAACCAACTTCTTGAAAGCAAGGCAACCTTCTATTGAATGTCCTGTAATTCCGGCATGATACTCACATTGAGCATTTGGGTCATACCATTTGGGGTATGGAGATTGCATTGGTTTCAGGTAATGAGGAGCTACAGCATGCATATCAAATAAGCTCTGGTATAACTCCCTATATGTCGTTGGAATAGGAGTGAACTGAAGCTTTTCTGTATTCGTCCTTTGCCTAGATTCATTCTTAGAAGGAGTCGGAAGGTTTGTGGTTGTCATCCTTGGTGATCCCACAGTAACTTGCTTTGAATAACCTTTACTGTATGCTCCCACATTGTTTACCTCATTTTCTTTCTTCTTCAGGGCCTTTAAGGTCCATTCTTCTTTTGTTTCAGCTGAGCCATGTGCCACAGTATTGACTCGATCCTTCCCTGTATTAAAACCTAAACCCTTTGGGCACTTCAACAATACCGAGGTATCAGCCTGAAATCGGGGCTTGATAATGATAGGTGCCCTTTGTGAATGCGCGTCTGGTTGGGCCGATACACTTATTGGAGAATAAACGATCTCTTCATCATCATCCACACTGTCGACCACTGGGTCACTCCCTTTTCTAAGCCTTCCAGCTAGTAATTGGGTTAACTGGCGCATCATATTCATTTGATCTCGCATATCCTGCTGGATTTCGGTCAATTGCTCCTGCATTTGTATTTTCCTTTGCTCTAATCTCTCCATCTTTCGTTCCATGTTTTCCAGGTTAACTGAAATAATTTTTAATTAATCAGGGTCTTCTCATGAAATCTCATGCATATGATGTAATACAATGCAAATGTATGGAATGCAATGCCAATGCATGGAATGAATGCAAATAGAAAGAGAGACGTTGATTCTGAATTCAATTCCATTAGACGAACTTCTCTAGAAAACAAATATCTTTACATAAAATGGATTATATATGCGGCTTCGTCCTCATTAATCTTCTTCATAACCGGACATTTGTGATCAAATCTTTCAAATCCTCCCAAGAGATGCCTCTCTTATTTCCACTCGGCTTGATCCAGGTCGTGGTTCGCTGGTCACTTATCCCTTGCGATATTGATTAGCTTCTTTAAGAAAGTTGAGGCATGATGGTTCTTGCACAATTCTTATCAATATGAATCTTTCGGGCAAGGTTTTGCATTCCTCCACGGACTTTCAACTTTCTTCCATTGTGTTTACTCAGACCAGGTCCGGGCAACCGTATTATAATCCACTTTATCAAGAAATTCGTTTCCTTATGACAAACTCCTCTATTTAGCAATCGAATTACTAATCAACATCTCCTTTCTATGATGATGTAATGCAATGCAGTGCAATGTAATGCAAACATAAACACAAAACACGTTAGTACAAGAAAAATAAACAACCCAAAATAGATTGCCTAAATGAGTGACCATTAGGGTTTGACACGGCTTTACCTATGGTTAGCTCTTAGGGTTCGCTATATGTGGTTTGGTTCTAAAGAATGGGTACCTGAACCAGTAGATTCCTCAATCCTCACCCGTTATAGGCTCATATGGATCGAGTTCAGTTCAGGGGAACACATTTCCCTATGGCCATGCGGAGGTGAAAACCTCACGAAGCACATAGGTACAGATGTGTCCCGGAAGCAGTCCACTAGCCCATGTGGAGGTGAAAACCTCACGAAAGCTTAGTTTCTTGCTCCCACTTAAAGGTATGACCACAACGGTCATGCAATGCAATGCCATAGTATTTCATGAGACTTGACATTATAGCACAAACAAATGCATCAAAGGAAAAATGATTTTTCAAAACAATTTTCCAAATTTTCAAGCAAAAGGACAAAAATTAATCAATTTATGGCCTGACTCTCATTGGTTATCCCAGTGGAGTCGCCAAGCTGTCGAAACCATTTTTAAATCGTGTTTTGAAAAACGGGGATCGACATTAAAAATAAGGAGTCGCCACCAATCCTTTTTGTTTAGGTGTGATCGGGTCACCTATAAAATAAATTTTGGTCTACGAATTTCCAGAAGAAAACAGGTTCGGGAGTCGGTTACGTGCGAGGAAGGATTAGCACCCTCGCAACGCCCAAAATTGGTACCAAATTGATTAATTGATGTCCTAATGTTGAAAAGTTTGAAATGATTTTGAAATTCTGTTCCTTTTTTCTATAGTTTTAAATAACTTGATTGAATATTGAGATTCCCTTGTTAGAAGGAATAGAATATCACATCCAAAGACGATTGGATACGACAATTTGAGTCCTCGAATTCAAGCTCATCCTCAAAATTCTCCAAGCACGTGTATTGAAATTTTGAAAGGGTATTTGGTTATTTGGGCAAACAAAAAAACCACACCCAAAGACGATTGGGCACGATTTCTTTAAATTTCCAACGCACAAATATTACCTTATTTTAAAAATATGGATAAAATTTGAAAGGGTATTTGTTTATTTGGTCAAACAAAAAAACCACACCCAAAGACGATTGGGCACGATTTCTTGAATTTCCAAACGCACAAATATTACCTTGTTTTGAAACTTTTGAATAAAATTATCGAGGGTTTTACTTAAACAAGGCGTATTTTTATTTTGAAACCATGATATGCGAATGAAATTACCACGCAAACAAAATCGAACGTACTAATAAAACATATAGTGATGACCACATAATATACATTATTTACAAAGCGCCATGATAATCAAAGACTAAAAAGGTATAACAAATCAAAAAATATAAAACAAATGAAATATGACAAGCTTTCAAAAGATAATCAATAGAGTTCGAATAAATATGAAAGAAAGAAAAATTGAAATCAACCATATATAAAACAACAAATGATATGTATATAAAAAATTTTAAAATAGGTAATACATGTAGAAGTTTGAAATAAATCATCAAAATAAATAATATATAAAATAAAAAGTATAAATGAATTTTAAAATAAGTATTATGTATAATAGTTTAAAGATAATAAAATGATAATAATACAATAACAATAAAAATAATAAAGTTAATAATAATATAAAAGAAAATAATAATAGTAGTAGTAATATTAAAATAATAGTAATAATAATAGTAATAATAATAATGTTAATAACAATAAAAATAATAGTGGCATTAATAAAATAATATTAGTAATATTAATAATAAGATTAAAAATAACAATATATCAATATAATTGTAGAAATAAACAAGGAATGACTAAATTGAAATCAGAATAGAATAAAGGGGCTAAAAAAGAAATAAATTAAGAGATAAAATCGGAGAAGGACTAGAAAATAATACGCTTACAACCAGAGGGATCATCGGGGAAATTATCCCCTTTCCCAAAACGACATCGTCTACTAGAAGACTAAAGTGAATCAAAGCCGAAATTATAGGGGCAAATCAAAATAAAATAAAACTGAATTAAAACAAATATAAATGCGGAGGGGCTGTTCGCGCAAATAATCCCAAGACACAAAACACGCGGATCCTCAATCATGTGCGGGTCGGGTCACACGGGTTAGCCCATACGGCACCATTTTGACTGGTTTAAATAAGTTTATAAAACCTAAAAATTTAGACATTCGGCCCGCCCTTTTTCTTTTTGGAACCCTAGCCCCCTCTTTCGCCCTTGCTCTCAGCCGCCGCAAGGAATCCCCACTCGAGCACCATCGTCCCACCAGAAATGGTGATTGGTGGCGCGCAGAGGTCCGACTTAGGACTCAAGTTCAGGCAATAAGGCCATTTCAACGTCGGAATCCTCCCCAGAAGCCCCGATTTTGACGAAGGAGGAGAAGATTCCAGCGATTTACTCACAAAGGTATATCCCTCACCTTTTTTATTTCAAATATATAAAAAATGGAAATAATAGGTAAGAACACAGACGAAATCAAGGGTTAATCACCTTTCGCTCTTTCTTTTGGTATTTCTTTGTATTCGTGTGTTCGTAAAAAACGAGAGGGAGACTTACAATGGTTTGTTTCAGCCCTTTTTAATGCCGAAATTGGAAAATAAAAAGCAAAAATAAAAAAAATTACAACTATTTTTTTTCTTTTTGTTTTCTCTGCTGCTCTTTGTTGTCGTGGTGTGTCCTTTTTGCAGGTGTAGCTGGCAGACGTGGCGTACGGAGGCGTGGACGTGGCACGTACGGAGGCCGTGCGTTGAGGGTTGCTGAAACGATGCGATACGGCGGCGGCACTGGATAGTTTCTGGAACCCTTAGGGTTTCATTCTGAAACTGAAATTTGGGCCATTTGGGCCGTTCGGTATTGGGTTCAGTTTGGGCCTGTGGGTATTTTGGGGTCTGTTTTGGGTTTGTAATAACACAGGGACTGCTATTAACAATTGGACTTTTTATTAATGATTTTATTTTTTATTTTGTTTTTGGTTAAAAATGGGCCCGGGCTAAAATGGGCTCCTACAATGATAAAAAATAATGACAACTGAACGCACAGTTTCAAAAATAGAAAAGAACATAATATACAATTAAATGCTTTCATGAATACACAAGTTATATTGCACTTACAAGTAAAACTGGCAACAAAAAGCGCAAACTACCAGAAAAATGGATCCATTAAGCGAACGATTAAATATGTCATTTCATTGGATTTAAATGTTTGACTATCTTCAATGAGAATTCCAGTTAGATGCTAACAGGTTAGTCCTACGCGGGTTTCAGAGTTTGATAAAACTTTTTTCAAAACTTTTTGAAATTTTTAAGATTCATCATACATGGCATTGTTATACCTAGGGAGGATCCATTATATCTTACAGTGAGATATAAGGCAACCCATTAAGTTTCCAGCCTATATACTTTGAATCTTTTTTTTGGACAGCAATATAATAAACAACCTATAATAAACAACAATAAAATATTTTAATATTAATAAATGATTAGTAATGTGATAGAAAGATTGCATGAGAATTTTGATAAGAAAATTTTATCAATTAGGTGCTTAATTGTAGAAAGGACTAAATTGCATAAAATGTCAAATTTGAATTCTAGTAGCTATAAGGATTAAATAGCTATGGAATTCAAAACTTGAGGTCCTTAAATGGTAATTAGACCATTGATGAAAAATTTGTAGATATTTTTAGTGAATCATCCATGGAAAAATTAGAAAAGGTTAAGGACTAAATTGGAAATAGAAAAATTATAAAGATGATAATTAAATTAAAATGAAATATCATCATTTTATATCATCTTCTTAAACCTAAAATCCATGGAAACCCTAGGAGAGAGAAAACAAGCTTTCCAAGCATTAATTGGTAAGTTTCTATGTCCTGTTTTTAGTAATTTTTATATTTTTGAGATCGGGAAAGCTTAATTTCTCTATTTGGGGGGTTAATTTGAATAGATATAAAAGTATATAAAAATTTTCATGGATGAACATGCTGAAATTTAAAAGTTTATGGTATAAAATGAAAAGTTGTTGATAGATAAACAACTTTTAAAAAGGGAAATTTGATGGAAAATTGATTTAGGGACTAAATTGAAAAATGGTAAAACCCATGGAAAATTCTGAAATTTTTAGAATATATGTGTTGTAAAAGTTATATTAGAATTTTGATTAGGCTTGGCATAGAGATTAAATTGCATGAATTTCAATTTCCGAACCTAGGGACGAAATTGGAATTAATCAAAAGCATAGGGGTAAAATGGTACTTTTGTCTAGATTGTAAATTGAGTTCAATAGAATATGAAATGGTTTGAATTGATGATTAAATTCATTTATATAGATCCAGAAGTACCAAACAAAGAACTAGATCGAGGAATGGAAAAGATTTTGGATTAGTAGATTTTAGATACGAACAAATATCAAGGTAAGTTCGTATAACTTAAATGAGTATGGAAATGTATTTGATTTGAATGTTATATTACATTGATTATGTTATATGAAATCATGTATGTGAATTACATAGATATGGCAATGAACAAATGATACATGTTTGGATAATTATTAAAAAAGGGTTGAATTCCTTGAATATTAAATTCCAATGGATAAAAAGGTGATTTCCTTGATGAAACTGCATGTGTTGCAGAATGGATTTAGCCTAAACGGGTATTCCGAAATGAGCCTCTCGAGTATATGTTTCAATTAGGATTTAGCCTGGACTGGTAATCTTAATTGACTAGATTTAACATGGACTGGTAATCCAGAATGAGCTCTATAGGGAATTCTTTGTCATATAAAGGATTTAGCCTGGATTGGTAATCCGACAAAACCCTTAGAGTATATGTTACAGCTAGAATTTAGCCTAGACTGGTAATTCTACTGTGTAATATGTGGCTCGAGAGTGTACCTATAAAGTACTACTGGACTTGAATTGACAGATAATGGAATTGTACACCTCGCGTGTACTACTTGAAATACCAATCGGAATTTCAATGATTCAACGGATAAAATACGCATATGGCATGATGAGCTCATCTATGCATATTTGCATATTATGACTAACATGTTGGTTGATTATGTGTGAATAGGTAAATTACCAAATAGTTGGAAAGCATGGTTTGTATGGTTAATATATTGAATGTAATGGTAAGCTTAATTTATGTTATACGAGCTTACTAAGCATAATATGCTTACTAGGTTTTATTTTCCCTATTTTATAGTGCTCAAAGCTCGTGAAGGTTGGAGATTGGTCGGAGCAAATCATCACACTATCAACTTATCCTTTTGGTATAAATGAAAATCTTATTTTGTTAATGGCATGTATAGGCTAACTAAATCAAATGATGGTGTGTAAATGATGAATGAAACTTAGCCATTGGAATGGCTAATATATTATGTTTTTAATATATGTTACGGTTGGACTACACTTGTAATTGGTTGGATTATACTTGTAAGTGTTGGTGCAGGAAAATGGAAAATTTGGGTGAGAAATGAGGCTAGGAAATGGCCTTATTTTGTCCACACGGGTAGACACACGAGCGTGTGTCTAGGCCGTGTGGTACATGGGCATGTTGTCTGGCCGTGTGTCCCCTGCACTTTAATTTTGAAAAAACAGAATGCTCAGAATTGAGCACAAGGGCGTGTGTCTCAGCCGTGTGGGTGAGACGGCCTTGGACACGGGCGTGTGTCATGGTCGTGTGTAACCTGCACCTAATTCGAATTAAATTAATTAACCACACGGCCTAGCACATGGGCGTGTGGCATGGCCGTGTGGCGCAAGTCAGAGAGCAACCTAAATTGGACACAGCCTGAAGCACGGGCGTGTCTAAGGGTCACACGGGCGTGTCCCTTGGACGACACGGGGAAAATTTTTAAAATGTCACGAAAAATTCTTAGAGTTTTCGAATAAGTCCCGACTCAATTCTAATGTTCATATTGGGCCTCGAGGGTCCATTTAAGGGACGTCCTGAACAAACTCGGTTAATGAATAGTGATTTACATGATTTATCTTAAAATGTTCTCAAAAGTATCGTTAATGCTCTGTAACCTTGTTCCGGCGATGGATACGGGTTAAGGGTGTTACATATTTAAATTAAACATTTTCCCTACGACCATCCGTTTTAAGTTCCTCGCCGACCTCATTGCAGTATGTAATGGTGCCTAAACCTCCTTATCAACCATCTTTATCTAGTCCAAGTCTGGGCTCAATAGATCCACAGTGCCTCCAAGCTTGATGCAACCTGCAATGTCATTTACGGCTAAGTCTCAACTTGTTATGTCACCTATGGTTTCTACCCATCATTCGTATCCACCAGATAAAGTACTAAAGCTTGACAATGCCAGTAACTTCATCTTCCACTATGATCGAACCGCCGTTGCCTACTGATAATCCATCGTCATCGACTTTAACGACTAGCTTAGCACAGCCTGCTATAGGCACCTATGGGCTTCATTGAAATCATCTTCCCTTGATAAAATGCTAGGCTTGACATTGCCTACAAAATCACCTTCTGCTACGTTCGTATTTGCCTACTGGTATTCTGTGGGTCTCCAACATGACACAAAGTTTTACGCCACCGAGAATTGCACCTATTGTTCCTTTCAACCATCAAAACTGTCAAACTCAAGCTCAACACCAGGCTTGGACCACCAGTAATGTCGCCTAGTGCAACTACTCCACCATCTTCGCCTACTAAAAAGCAGAGACATATATAGGAATTTACTCTAAGAGGGCAAAACTTATAAATTCGAACAAATTTTTTTAACATAGAAAAGTGCCAATTTTACTTGGATACTTTTATTTTCTTATCAAACAAATCAATTTAATGTTTTTTAAAAAGCATGAATGATTTAACTGGAAAAAAATTAAAAGAAAACAATCACACTGTAATGGCCCATTTTTGCCCGGGCTTAAGCAAACCAAAATCAAAAAATAAATAATAAATAATGTACATTTTACAACCTAGTATAAAACTAGTTACAAGCCCAGATTCAATGGCCCAAAACTAATCCTAAAACTGCCTACCCATTAACCCGAGCCCAAACTAAGCCTAAACCCACTGACCCAAAAGGCCCAATGCTTGGTCAATCTTCAGTTGCCTAGGGTTTCAGAAACCCTAGGCGCCGCCTCAGTAGGAGCCCAAACGTCACGCCGCCTCAGCAGGAGCCCGAGCATCACGCCGCAGCCTCATCCAGCCTGCTCTCACGCCGAAATCAGCGCGCATGTCGCCCTACCACTGAGAAGCTTGCTCATCGCCACGATCTCCGCCTTCAACCTACAAAAGAAGAAAGAAATCGCAACAGAAATGGAAAACAGTGACAATTTTTTATATTTTCCTTTTATTTTGTTTCTTTCGGGGTTATATAAACTCAAAACTTGTAAACAAGAGGGGATAGACACGAAAATACATGAGACAAAAACAATAAAAGCGAGGTTTTTTACAAAGGTGATTCTCTGTTTTTATTACATTTGTTTGTTTCATTTTTATTTTTATTTTTATATATATATATATATATTTGTGTACATATAACCTTTGTTGAAAAAAGTAAAAAGGAAAGGATTTACCTCTCGGAGGCGGACCAGGAAATGGAGGAGCGGGCCTCCGACCACCGGCCAAGGAGGCACGCGTGTGGCGCGTGGCCCAAGAGAGTCGGCTGGAGCTTAGGCGAGGGCAAGGGACGAGGCGAGGCTCTCTCTCGGAGGATTTTCAGCTTTTTTAAACTTTAAAACTAAATGATTTTTTTTATAAAACTAATATTTATAGGTGAGAGCAAACGGCGCCGTTTTGGCAAAGCAGAATTCGCGCGTCGACCCGGACTCGAACAACGAGTATTATGGAGTATTATGGAGCAGTGAGTCGCGTCCCTGATCAAACAAAAAGGAGCTAGAGGAGGCATCTATTAGAAGTTTGCAAGACTTGACTTTTGCGAAGAAGGGATTCAGGTTTTCACTTGGATTATGAGGATAAGGTCGTGTATGCGATCCGTTTAATGTAAAGAAATTTTCTTTCTAGAAAAGTTTTTCTAATGTAACTGAATTCAGAATCAACGCCTCTCTCTCTTTGCATTCATGCATTTGCATTACATAACATCATATGCATTCAAGTCTATAGAGAGAGTCTAATTAGTTTAAATTATAGGAGAGAGAGAGAGAAAGAAAATCTGGAAGCTGAACACCCTTACAGTACAAGAGCTAAGTAAAGAAAAAAGGACCAGAGAATGGAGCAATTCCAAAGAGATATGCAAGAACAGATGCAGGAACAGATGGCAAAGCTTCAACAAGAGATGATGGACCAGATGTTGGAAGCCCAAAAGAACATGATGACCCAAATGGCCCAGATGCTGAGTGGGGCAATGGACAATGGAAAGGGTCTCATAATAAATGCTGATGACAATGAAGATTTTCCTCGGGGTTCCACCCCACCGCATGAACAACCGGAAGAGTATCCCCAAAGACCACCTGTCACGATTGGGCCTCAACAGGGGCAAGCTGATAATAGACCACCTATGAACTTCCAAATGGGTTCAGGATCTAAAATAGGAGATAACCATGCCAATCCTGTTATCCCTGATTTGGACATAGCAGAAAAAGAGGGAAAAAGAATTGAATCTTCAAGGAAATTGGAGAATCGCTGCAGATGGTTGGAAGAAAAGTTCCAGGCTTTGGAAAATGTTGACCATCATCAGGGTATTGACGCTAAGGACTTAAGTTTGGTTCCAGATTTAGTGCTTCCTCATAAATTCAAGATGCTAGAGTTTGAGAAGTACAGCGGGACTAGTTGCCTGAAGCCCACATCACTATGTTTTGTAGGCGGATGGTGGTTACGTGAACAATGATCAACACGATTCATTGTTTCCAAGGCGATTTGGTGGGAGCGATGTCTAGGTGGTACAATCAACTCAACCGCGCTAACATTAGCTCCTGGAGAGACTTAGCTCAAGCCTTCATGAAGCAATACAACCATGTCACGGACATGGCGCTTTGTGAATTACTTTGCAAAACATGGAGAAGAAACTAAATGAAAGCTTGAGCGGTATGCAAAGATGGAGAGAGGTTGCCATGCAAGTTCAGCCACCACTCCTAGAAAAGGAGACTACAATGCTCTTTATTAATACACTGAAGGCCCTATTTATCACGCATATGCTAGGAAGTGCTACAAAGAACTTCTCGGACATTGTAGTGACGGGAGAAATGATCGAGAATGCCATAAAAAGTGGAAAGATCGAGGCGGGAGAAAGTAACAAAAGAATGGCCACAAGGACGAGAGAAAATGAAGTGGATAATACAAGCATGGGGTGCTCAAAGTCGATTACTGTTAAACAACCAAAAACAGTGACTACTGGGTATCAAGGTTCATCAAGGAAAGAATCTGGCACAAGACAAAGCAATGAGCAACTCCAGTTTACACCAATTCCAATGACTTATAGGGAGTTGTATCAAAGTCTATTTGATGAACATGTGGTGGCTCCTCATTACATGGAACCAATACAACCCCCATACCCCAAATGGTATGATTTGAATGCTCAATGTGAGTATCACGAAGGAATAACGGGTCACTCAATCGATTATTGCATGGCATTTAAGAAATTGGTCAAAAGACTTATTAAAATAAGGGCTGTAAAGTTCGATGAGTTGAACGGAGCAGTGATAATTGAAGGAGGGGGCAGGAGAGTTGTGATTCCTTGAAGAAGTCATCAGAAACCTAACAATCGGGGAATCAAAACACCAATGACATATCCGAAGAGGGAATCGGGGAATAAAAGTTTCAAAGCCCTTATATACTTGGGAAGATTTTAAACAATGGGACTATGGAAGGGATCCCTGTATTTTTGGGGTTAACTTAGAGTAATATTCAAAACATGCTTGTTGCTTTAAGCCCAGAAGTAATAAGAATCCTTTTGTGAAATGGGCTTGTGTCCAGAATTTTTATTCCAATAAAATGCATCCTTTTAAGTAAATATTTTTTTATTCTTTACATTTCATATTGTACATTCTTTCATGTCTTAGAATATTCTTTCATTCTTTACCAATAATTATCCTTAGAATCATTTATTCTTTGGATTTGTTCGCCTTCGTACCTAGGTACCCAGATATCAATGACATGAGCGACGTTGTTACTGACTCCCTTTTTGAATGAGATATGGGTCTAGGGGATCTAAGGACTTTGAAGATGACAGAGATTGTAACCTACTTTTTGATTTGTTAAAGATGGTAGAACAAGATGAAAAAAGACCTTACTCTATAAAGAGTCATTGGATATTATAAGCCTAGGGAAAAGGGGAAGACCAAAGCCTAGCTCACCACAAAAATAAGGCAAGACATCATTGAGTTGTTTTCAAGAATTCAAAGATGTTTTCACGCAATTATATCAGGACATGCCTTGGCTAATAAGAAGCAGGCTAAACAAAGAGGATCGGACATTGTTGATTCACCATAGAAGGGGACTACATCAGTCATACCGCAAATATGGAATTAAAGAAGACAAGATTCATATGCCTACTCCAGTTTTCCATACGTGGGGCATGGATGTGATGGGGCCAATCTTGTCAAGAGCTTTTAGTCAATATCAACTCATCAGCTTAGTTATCGTTTACTTCACTAAGAGAGTGGAAGTAGCTTCATATGCCAATATTACTAGGTCGAAGTCATCATAGTCAAATTCATCAAATAAAAAATAAAGGAAAAGATCAAATGCCACAAAGGATCGCGTTTAAATAACTGTACAAAGTCAAAGTTTACAGTTTGTCCAAAGATCAAGCCACATATCACAGTGCAACAAAAGTTGCCAAAAAAAAAAATGAAAAGTGGCTAAGACTTGTAAAGATTGACATAAGAAGCTATCACTACTCTCTATGATTATCAAACGTTGGCTAGAACCTTCACTGGGGCAACATCTTGCCCATTATGGAATTGAAGCATTTTTGCCAATTTAACCTAATTGAAGAAGAGGTTAAAAGTTATCCATCACGGTCGGATGATGTGAGCTTACGACAAAAAGGTTCATCCAAGAGAATTCCACAAAGGGAACCTGATGTTGAAAATTTTTTTTCCTCTACAAAACGATTTTAGAGGAAAGCATATGCCAAACTGGGAAGGACTTATATAGAGCCTATTCTAGAGGAGCATTTATATTGATGGATGGCGAAGACTTGCCCAATCCGTTGAATTCAGGTTTGGTCAAGAGATATTTTACTTGAAAGAGGAAAGATTAAGGTGAAAACCCGAAAAGGGCGCCTCAAAAAAAAAGGGGAGAGGCCAAAGCGAAAACCCGCAAAGGGTGCTTTGAGATCAAAGGGGATTTGAGTTGAAAACCCGAAAAGGGCGGCTCAAATTTTGACTAAAAGCAGGGCATCTGATAGTCTTGCTACGTGCGAATTAACAATGAAGAAGTATATTACGTCTTGGGGCATCGAAAAAGTACTCCAGATCCCTTAAACACATATTGAGCTTAAAATGGTCCGCAAGAAATTGGAACAAAGAAGCTCAGGCTGCGATATCTGGGGCATCTAGCTTCATTCTTACCCAGTTTTGAAATTCGTTATCCTTGATTGCTTTATTCTTTTTGAGATACTCCCAAATCAATTTTCTTTTATTGCACAGGTTATCTTTGATTAAATTATTTCTCGAGCTATGCTCCCGACTAATTTCTTCTCGTCCATTTTGTGACCTTTTCAAGCATTTTATATTGAAATAACAATTTATGGACTAATAACACTTTTTCATAAAAGGAGTTTCGCATATTACTCTAGAAGCTTCTAAATAATATGAGGAATCAAGCATAACTATTGTTCGAGAACTCACCAAGCCTAAGAAAGTTGGAAACATTGAAGAATGATTATCTCTTGATTTTTATTGGATAAGACAATTTCGTTGGTGATACCACATCGGCAAATGACGAACAAGGTCAATCCAAGTGTAAAGAGAATCTTTGTGAGATACCCTGCATTCATACATCTGGTCATTACACCCGAGGAATGGTGTAGCAGATTGAAAGTAATACAAGTTACGTACCTCAATGGTAGTGAGAAAGATGGAAGAAATTAAAAGTTATTCCCTGAAGTTGCGAGTGGGAGATACCAATTCATGTCCCAAGGTTCAAGTAGAGAGGACTCGAGAATTACCAGTGGGGAAAATTATTTGAGCGAGAACATGAATGAAAAACAAATGAGTAATAACACCTAGGATAGGAATCATACTCATAACATTTTTGTAAATTTCATTAGGAGCATTTGATTCATTTCGAGCATTGCATCCGAATCCTTGAAACAGGAATCATCTTCATAACATTTTCATAACATGTCTAAATAAGAGCATCTGATGCATTTCGATCAAAGCATCCTAAATATTGGACATAAACATATACCCATTCTACAGGTTATGTAGCAAGGTAGAAGACATTAGTCTGGTATCCCTGAGTTTGCAGGGAGATGATTAAAATAGCAGATCTAACAATCTAGAGGTTGCAGGAGCAGATCGGAGACATCAGTCCTATCTCCCTGACTAGCAGTGGAATAGGTCAAAGATTGTAGATCTTGTCACCTTAAGCGATGGGAACCAAGATCGAGCGGAAAATCTTGTTTCCCTAAGCGATGAGTGGAGCGATTTAAGCCACCAAGCCTATCTCACGACCACAGATGAATAGGTCAAAGATTGTAGATCTTGTCACCGTAGCGATGAGGAACCAAGATCGGCGGCAAATCTTGTCTCCCTAAGTAGTAGTGGAGCGATTTAAGCCACTGACCCTATCTCACGACCGGTAGTGGAATAGGTCAAAGATTGTAGATCTTGTCGCGCCTAAGCGATGAGAGGACAAAGATCGAGCGGCAAATCTTGTCTCCCTAAGCGATAGTGGAACAGATTTAAACCACGATCTGGCATCCCCGAGTTTGCGATGGAGCGGACCGAAGTTAGATCGGCATTCCACGAAGTTCTGAGAAAATGTCAGAGACATCAGTCCTATCTCCCTGACCAGCAGTGGAATAGGTCAAAGATTGTAGATCTTGTCACCCTAAGCAGTAGGGAACAAAAATCGAATGGAAAATCTTGTTTCCCTAAGTAGTAGTGGAACAGATTTAAGCCACCGGCCCTATCTCCCTGACCAGCAGTGAATAGGTCAAAGATTGTAGATCTTGTCACCCTAAGCAGTAGGGAACCAAGATCGAGCGGCCAATCTTTTCTCCCTAAGCAGTAGTGGAACAGATTTAAGCCACCAGCCCTATCTCCCTGACCAGTAGTGGAATAGGTCAAAGATTGTAGATCTTGTCGCCCTAAGCAGTAGAGGACAAAGGTCGAACGGCAAATCTTGTCTCCCTAAGCAGTAGTGAAACAAATTTAAACCACCAGTCTGGCATCCCTGAGTTTGACAAGATCTTGGTTCCCTACTGCTTAGGGTGACAAGATCTACAATCTTTGACCTATTCACGCTGCTGGTCGAGAGAAGATAAGGCGATGGCTTAAATCTGTTCCACTACTGCTTAGGGAAACAAGATTTTCCGTTCGATCTTGGTTCCCTACTACTTAGGGTGACAAGATCTACAATCTTTGACCTATTCCACTACTGGTCAGGGAGATAGGACTGATGTCTCCGATCTGCTCCTGCAACCTCAAGATTGTCAGATCTGCTATTTTAATCATCTCCCTGCTAACTCAGGGATACCAGACTAATGTCTTTTACCTTGCTACATGACCTGTAGAATGGGTATATGTTTATGTCCAATATTTAAGATGCTTTGATCGAAATGCATCAGATGCTCCTATTTAGACATGTTATGAAAATGTTATGAAGATGATTCCTGTTTCAAGGATTAGGATGCAATGCCCGAAATGAATCAAATGCTTTTAATGAAATTTACAAAAATGTTATGAGTATGATTCCTAAAATAGGGTTTAATTATAGCAGAGGCCTTATAAAATTCATCCACAAGTAACACATCCATAAAAATTTAACCAGAGGCCTTATTATATCACAACTTAAAAGCAAATATTAAAAAGTACTTTAAAGAAATTCGAAGTTTAATTAACCCATTAATCGTAGTATGGCCTCCACTGAGTCGTCCCCAGCCCAAGCCCCCGTCATTGATCATTACCTGGAAAGGGTAAAGAAAACGGGATGAGTTACTTAGAACTCAATGTGTAACTCACTTACCATAGTCCACTGGGCCAAAACCATTTAAGCATTTATTTGGGCCTGAGCCCATTACAAATATAACAATTTAACATGTATAGAATGCATGTGATATGCAATTTCCCAAAACCAATCCTAAGTTTCCATCCGCTACACACCACCCGTACCAACCAGCACACCTGTGGGGAGCTTTAGTCACCCACCCCGCCAACACACCAAAATGGCATTAAGCCATATATCAAACTGGGCACGAAGCCATATTTCAAACTGGGCATGAAGCCATATTTCAAACTGGGCACGAAGCCATAGTTCAAAATGGGCACGAAGCCATCAGAATTTTACAGCAAAGCTACCAGAACTTCTCTTCATCCAAAAAGCCCAACCCATGTAATCATGTATATAATATGCATAACAATCCATTCTTATAATTATTCCAACATAAGGCTCATTATAAAAGTTATCACAAACTGGCCCATTTCACATTTTGGCCCACACAATCTCATATCACATTTGGCCCATTTAGCAGTCATCACGTATGGCCCATTTATCAAAATCACATATGGCCCATTTATCAAAATCACATATGGCCCAATAAGTCACTTTTATCGATTTAGCCCATTAAGGGCAATTTCGTAATTTTCATAATCTTGATACCAATTTCATAGTTTTTACTATTAAAGTGTTAAAATATACCATTTTACCCGATTTCACCAACTTTGTGATTTTAATCTAACATTATTACGATGTGGTTATCTAACTCATGAGATATGGTGTGAGATTACACACCTGATTATGGTGAGCACTACACTTTCCTGATCATCAACACCAAAAAACGTTATAACGCTCAATTAGAACACTAACACTTAAAATAAATCTATGCTAATGTAAGCGATCAATATTTTTACCCTCGGGATCTCGAATAACTACTATTTGTCGGTTCTCCCGGTTGACGGTTCACAACCCGTTGGAAAATCCCGAGCACTAATGGCTCGGAACTACGAACAACCTCGAATAAGCGGTTTTCACCGGATGAGGTCCACATCCGGTGGAAAATCTCGGATTGCGAAAGCTTGACCCTTCGCTTGAATCTAGTGGGAATAGCGAATCGCCCCTCTTCCGATCACTATTCACCACCCTTTTTGACCCTATCTTGCTTGCCTTCATTGACATAAGAATATTAGTCCAACTATTATTTGAAAATTAAGGCGATTGATTTTAAAGAAGTGAAATCGACACCACGAAATCCTTACGTTCAAAGGATGAAAATCAAGCGATAGCGTTCCTAAGATAAAATCGATTAGTAAACCCCATCATTAACGAAATAATGAGTAATATGGAATTCCTTGATAAAAACCCTTACCTTAAAACTTTGGACCGAATCCTAGAGATTCACGATGATTTCGGACACTCTAAATTTCGGCCTTCCACTAAGTTTCTAAAATAGAGAAAAGATTCGAGTGAGTCATGGTATGATGATGATATCGATCCAAAAGACCATCCTACACCAACATGAAATTTCAGCACAAAGGAAAAAAGGGAAAATAAGAATACTAGAGTATTATATTAGCCACTTACTAAGCGATTAAAGTGTGAGAAGAAAAGAAGGAAATGGTTTGAGAAGAAGATATGTGTTGTAAAATATTCGGCTATGAAGAGAAAAATTTGAAGGAGATGGTGTTAGCAACATTCGACCATGGAGGAAAAGAAAAGGGAGAAAATGTTGAATAAATTTTGTAAGAAGAAGGAGATGAAATAAAGGTATATGACAATTAGGTGTTTCGGTTTTGGTTGATTTTAAGAATAGAAGATGAACAAAGAGAGATGTTTGAGACTAGAGAGCATTCGACAATGGAGGAAGAAAAGAAAAGAGAAAATGGCCTTCAAGGTTTTGGTGTTTTCGGCACTAGGGGAAATGACTTGAGAGAATAGGCAAATTTAGACCAAAATGGTCAAAATGGAATGACCAAAAGAAAAACGAAAGATTCTTAGCTAATGCTCAATGTGCATTCGGCTAGGGAGAGAAAAGATGAAGAGAAAATGTTTTGAGAGAAAGCAAAAATGACCCAAAAAGAAATATGCCCAACAAGCACCTATCCTTACTCAAAAGTATTCAAAAATTCGGCCACCCCCTTAGCCCCTAAAACCGTCCAAGTACATGGACACCAAAGTCAAAGTTTGGCCATTCCAAACTTTCCAAAACACATTCCTTAAAATGTGCCTTGTGTTCCCCCTACATACCATAATCTCATGATTCCCTACCTTAAGTTCAATTCTTGCCTTAATCCATTAGCCACCTTACCATAAACTAAAAGTCCAACTTTCCAAAAATAAAGCTTGGCCGACACATGCTAGATGAGTGCAAAAATTAAAAATTTTTTTCATGCATAACAAAGGATTCGAACCTCTTCCCTCTATACTTATGGCGTCAACTCCTCTTTACTACTAGCTCATCTTATGCTAACTTTTGCCACTTAATTTCCTTAAACATCAAGGTTACTTGTTCCACTTCAATAAAGTTCTATTTACCAAAATTTATTCCAAAATCCAATTAAATCCCGAACCTTCTCAGGACTATTTTAACACACACATAGGATAAATAAACTAGCTGAGCACCAAAGTAATGTAACATTTAAAAATTCAAATTTTAGGATGTTACATGGAGACTCCCATTTTTTTGTTTTTAAAGTCGATCCCCATTTTTAAAACCCGATTTTAAAATGGTTTCGACAGCTTGGCGAATCCACTGGGGACTAAGAGAGTCATGCCGTAAAATTGATAATTTCATGTCCTTTTGTTTGAATTTAAAATTCTGATTTTAAAATATGATCCTTTTATTGCATGTTGTGTAACATCCTAAAAATTTGAGTATCAATATGTTGTTTTTCTTTGGTGTTAGCTCGGGTATGATTTTTTTTATGTGCTAAATATAGTCTTGAGAAGGCTCGGGTTTACTTGGAATTAAAATAAATTTTAGTAAAGAATAATTTAGTGTAGAGAAATCAGTTGACCTTGAAGTTTGAGTTAATTAAGTGATAAAAGATGGCATAAGATGAGTAATTGGCAAAGTGGTGATGGCGCCATAAGTTGGACTTGAAGGGAGAGGTTCGAATCTCCTAGCATGCAATTTGGGAGCTTTTATTTTTGGTTTTTCCTAGCATGTGTCGGCCAACCATCAATTATGGATAAGATGGACTAAATTTTTATGGTAAGGAGACTTAAGGTTATGGTATGCATGAATTAAGGGATCGAATTGCTTGATTTTAGGGATAGGATTTCTTAAACTTTGGGAAAATGGAGGATTACAAGGCATGTATCAAGGTGGATGTTTTGGAAACTATTTCATGGCCATTTTGACCATGAACATGGACGACATTATGGACAAAGGGAGGGGAGCCGAAATTTGGTGTTTAGCTTGGGGTAGGATGATAGCTTGTTAGAATTCTTTTTGGTCATTTTGTTTGAAGATATTATTCTCCACTCATCTTTTCCTTCCTTTGGCCGAATGTATTGGTAGAAGAAAACAACTATTGCTTTATTTCGTTTGGCCATCTTTTTGACCAATTGGTCATTTCTTTGCTAATCATTTTAGTGTCTTCCTCTTAGTGCCGAAACTACCAACACAAAAGGCCATTCTTTTCCTTTTCTTTCCCCATTGCCGAATGTACCTTTGCTCCAAAACACATCTCTTTTCTTTTCCTTTTTCCCTCTTGAAAGCCGAATCATCATCATCTCTTTCTCTCATCTTTTATTTCATTTCAACCATACCTTCTTCATTATTTTATCTCATGGCCGAATGTTAGTGTACTCCATTGCCGAATCATTTTCTCTTTTCTTTGGTTATTCATAGCCGAATCTTCCATCATACATAAGCATTCTTCTCAATCATTTCTTTTTCAACCGTGGACAATAGTGTGATAGTGGAGGACCGGAACTCAAGTGTTCGTGAGTATCGTAGAACGTTGGAATCGATTTAAGGTGTTAAGGGAACGTTTTGCTCGATTCTCATATTGTGGAACAAGGATATTTTGTGAGATAACCAAAATAGGGACGAAAAGGGCGGTGAATAGTGTTCGGAAGAGGGTGGTTTACGCTATTCCCCTAAGTTTAAGCGAAGAATTTGTTTCAAACAATCGGGATTTCCCACCGGGTTGTGGACGCTCATCCGAGGAGAATCAGTTGTTTGAAGTCGTTCGTACTCCCGAACCTTTGTTTGTTCGTGGATTTTTATCGGGTAACGAACCATCAATCAGGGAGAAACCGCATATAGAAGTGGTTCGAAATTTTGAGGGTAAAGTCTAGATCGTTATTTCTAAGATTCGATTTGTAAATAAATTATGGTGTCCTAATTTATCGTGATGCATTTAGGTATCGACGAGCGGGAAAGTCTAGTTCTCACAATAACCAGGTGTGTAATTTCACACTTATCCCGGGTTAGATATTATACCGTAAGTATTGGGATAAAATCGTAAAGATGGCAAAATCAGAAAATATGTAGTAATTAACACTTTTGTGTAAATGTATGAAAATAGTTAAAGTCGTGGAATTTACGAAAAATTGCTAGATCGTTAAATGGGCCGAAAAAATTGCTAGATCGTTAAAAGGGCCGAAAAACTGCTAGATTGTTAAATGGGCCGAAAAAAACTGCTAGGTCGTTAAATGGGCCAAAAACTGCTAGATCGTTAAATGGGCCAAAAAATTGCTAGATCGTTAAATGGGCTAAATGCTATTTTATCTTATGGGCCTAAATGAAATTTAAAATATAGAATCACATGTATTGTGGGCTTTTTGTTAAATTATTATATGGTTATAAATTGTTATGCATACATGATTGCATGGGTTGGGATAATTGATGAAGAGAAGAAAGGCCTGTTGCCAAAAATCTAGTTCGGTGGCTCTGCCACAAAATTTTAATGGCTTAATGCCTCTAGTTGGTGACTTTGTCACAATCTAGTTGGTGGTGCACCACAATATATTTAAAATGGCTTTATGCCTACGATTGGTGTGTTGGCGGGGTGGGTTGACTTGATCCCCACAGGTGTGTTGGTTAGTGCGGGGTGTGTAGCGGATGGAAATTAGGTTTGGTTGGGAAATTTCATTTTACATGCATTTTATTTATTATATTATATTCGTAAATGGGCTCAAGCCCAAAACAATGTCTTGATGATCCGGCTCAATGAGCGTGGTAAGTGGGTTACACTGCTTTGAGTTCTAAGTAACTCACTCTGTTTATTTATCCATCTCGGTAATGGCAATTGACGGAGGCTTGGGCCAAGGATGACTTCATGGAGGCCATACTACGAATATGGGTTTTATAAACCATGAACTTTTATTAAGTTATTTATTTTAATTACTATTTTGGGTATGATGTAATAAGGCCTTTATAATATTTTTATGGATTTTTATGTGTGGATGGATTTAAGTTTTGGTTTTAAGACACTTAATATGGGCTTATGTTAATTCTATAAGGTTTTCTTAAAAAATGTGTTTTATAACATTTTAGATACTTTAATTATTTTTCTTTTCAAATTCTTTTGAACTCTTTAAAAACTAATTTAAAGTTTTTGACAATTAAATACTAAATGATAAGATTTCAAACTAGAATTTCTTAATTCATCGATTTTTAAATCATTGCTCTTAATTTTTACTAAACTTCACTTTCAAAAGGTTTTGTAGAACTGTTTTACTTAAATCATTAGAGAATTAAATGGATGTTCGATCTGTGCGACAAACCAAATCTCGTCTTAACGCATAGACCTGGTTTGGGGTGTTACATTTAATGGTATCAGAGCCAGTTTCAAAACTCTATTTGTGGTTGGGTTCAACAACAATTTTGTTGAGAAAGCAGTTTAAATTTTTAAACTTTATGTTCTAAAGGTAGTATGGCACCACGAGCATCCAGGTACCAAGTCAAGTAAGTATTTGTATATTGATTGTTTATTATTGTGATATAATCATAGGAACACTCTAGAACTTCTAGTTTTAGGTGTTGAAAACAATAGAGATCGAGACTATAGGATGGAATGCGAAAACAACTCTATCTCTTATATCTTATAAAATATTGTTAATAAACAACAAACAAGATTCGATTCATAAAACTTGTAATGTCAGTTAAATCGAATTAGTCATTATGAGCACTAGAGGGCGTGGTCGTGGGACGCGGTAGAGCGTGGCCGTGGTAGAGGGCGAGGTGTTAGGGGTGCAAGCCGAAGCGCCGGGTCATATGCGAAATGGATGCACTGCGTCACTCGAGAGTGAGGCGGGATCACATGATCATATGAAAGAAGATAATGCTTTGACACGAGCAATGTTGCGAGTTCTTGAAAGGGTCATTTGGAGCTAGAGTGGGCCAACAACTCGTGGGTCGATATCGAGCGATTGAAATCAAGTGGTGCCGAGGTTTTGAGAGAGGTGTCTCGGTGTAGCTCCAAATGTTCTTTGAATATTGGCTTGAGGCGGTGGGGCGAATTATGGATGACCTTGAGTGCACTATAGAACGAGAAACTAAGAGGAGCGGTGTCCTTGTTAAGGGGCGAAGCATATCAATGGTGGCTTCTTTATGCGGGAAGGCTGGAAGTTGCATTAATTACTTGGGAATTCTTCAAAGGCGTTTTGCCTTCAGGGAAATATGTAGGAACAAGTTATGTGGATGCGAAGAAAGGAATTTTTGAATCTAATTCAAGGAAATAAGGCGGTGGCGGCTTATGAAGGCGAGTTTTTACGTTTGAGTCGCTATCCTCGAACAATAGTGCCAGCGAATCATGAGCGTTTGTGTGCGCTTTGAGGATGGTTTGAATGATGAGTTGCGGGTTACGATAGCCCCACAACAAGTTAGAACTTTTGCCACGCTTGTGGAGAAAGCTAAGATAGTAGAAGAGGCTAAGAGCTCGAACGTCGAGAATCGGGAAAGAGTTAGAGGCAAGAGAGATATAAAGTATTCGGGTTCTTCAAAAGGTTTTCGAAGAGGCCTCGAATGATGAGCCACTCAAGGTAGAACACTGTGAGTACATTAATCAGTCGAGGCTCATCTTTGAATGTGGGAAGCGGCATTCCGAGAGTCTTTGGAAGAAAGCGGGTGCTTGTTATAAATGTGGTTCAATGGATCATCAATATAGGAATTGCCCTCGGCGAATGGATACAACTCGGGAAGTTCGTAATATTGATGCACAGTGCGGCAAGAGGAACTCGACTGACCACCGAGAGGTCGTGGACCGGTCGTGGTGGTAATGGGGTGGGCGTGGTCAAGGTGCGGTGGTCGAGGCAATGGTTCTAGAGGTGACACGGATGCAAGATAGCCGAGGATTGGTATATGCGGTAGAGGCCGCGCGAGGATGGCAATGCACGATGTGATAAGCTGATACGTTCCTCATCTTTGATGTACACATTCTTGCTTTGATAGATATTGGTTCTACCCACTCAAATGCATTGCTAGCGCCATATCTGGAAACTTGAATTTAGAATCTAAAATTTCTGATAGTGAGATAATGGTACTTAGTCCTTTAGGACAGTCGGTAATTGTAAATAAACTGTTTATAGACGTGCCCTTAGAAATTCAAGGAGAAATATTTTTGGCGAATTTGATGGAATTGCCTTTCGGCGAGTTCGATCTCATTTTGGGCATGGATTGGTTGGTTAAGCATCGGGCGCATTTGGATTGTGCTGAAAAGCGGATGTCAATAAGGACTTTAGAGGATAAAGAAATAGTAATGATAGGAGAACGAAGGAATTACTTGGTAAATGTGGTATCTGCGTTAAAGGCAGAAAAGTTGGTGCGGAAAGGGTATGGAGCATTTCTAGCTTTTATTAGTGCTTTGGATGCCAAAGAGTTATCGATGGAAGATGTGAGAACGGTGAAGGAATTTCGGATGTATTTCAGAAGAACTTCAGTATACCTCGGATCGGGAAGTGGAATTTGGTATTGAGCTTTTGCCCGGAACGGCTCTAGTGTCCATTGCTTCTTATAGAATGGCACCGAAGGAGTTGGCGGAACTTAAAGCTCAAATTCAAGAATTACTGGATCGAGGTTTTATTCGACCCAGTGTGTCTCCGTGGGGAGCACCGGTTTTGTTCGTTAAGAAGAAGGATGGGTCGATGCGTATGTACATTGATTACAGGCAGTTGAATAAATTGACGATCAAGAATAGGTATCCTTTGCCAAGAATTGATGACCTGTTTGATCAATTGAAAGGAGCTTCAGTTTTCTCTAAAATTGATTTGAGATCGGGTTATCACTAGCTTAAGGTGAAAGAAGTGGATATTCATAAGACGTCATTCCGAACTCGTTATGGACATTTTGAGTTTTTAGTAATGCCGTTTGGGTTGACCAATGCACCAGCTGCATTTATGGACATGATGAACCGGGTCTTTCAACCGTATTTAGACCAGGTTGTGGTGGTATTCATAGATGGCATTTTGGTATATTCAAGGAATGAAGAGGAGCATGACTCGCATTTGCGTATAGTATTGCGATTACTTGAGATAATCAACTTTATGCCAAATTCGATGAAATGTGAATTACAGTTAAGGAAGTGACTTTCTTGGGTCATGTGGTATCATTTGAAGGAATAAGGGTGGATCCTCGGAAGATTGAGGTATCTTGGATTGGAAACCACCAAAGTCGATGGTGAGATTCGGAGTTTCTTGGGTTTGGTTTGGTTATTATAGACGCTTTATTGAGGGTTTTCGTTGATTCTTTGCACCCTAACTAAGTACATTGCGAAAGGAGTACCGTATGTATGGACCGATAAGCAGAAGAAAGTTTCGAGAAAGAAGAAGATTTTGACTGAGCGCCCGATCTTGATTCAACTGAAATTTGGAAAAAGAGTTTATAGTTTCTTTGCGATCGTCACATACGGGTTTAGGTTGTGTCTTGATGCAAAATGGAAAAGTGGTGGCTTATGCTTCTCGTCATTTGAGACCGCCACGAAGTAAACTACCCTACTAATGACTTAGAGTTAGGCTGCGGTAGTGTTTGCTCTAAAGATTTGGAGGCACTATCTCTACGGTGAGAAGTCTATCATCTATACGGATCACAAGAGTCTTAAGTATCTTCTTACTCGGAAGGAGTTAAACTTGAGACAAAGAAGATGGGTGGAACTATTAAAGGACTATGATTTCTCAATCGAGTATCATCCCGAAAGGCTAATGTAGCCGACGCGTTAAGTCGTAAGGTGGTATCGATTTGAGAGCAATGTTTGCTCATTTGAGTTTGTATGAGGATGGTAGTACATTAGCGGAACTTTGGTGAAGCCTCTATGGTTAGAACAAATCAAGGAAAAGCAGATATCAGATAAAAAGTTGGGACCCTTAATTCAGCAAGTTGGAAGTGGTGAAATAGAAGATTTTGGTATAAACACGGATGGTGTGCTATGTTTTTGTGGTAGAGTTTGTATGCCTAAGGACTCAGATTTGAAACAAATGATTCTGCGGGAGGCGCATAGTAGCCCTTATGCTATGCACCCCGGAGGAAATAAGATGTATCGGGATCTCCGTGAATAGTATTGGTGGCCAGGGTTGAAGCGTGAGATTTCTGAGTTTGTGGGGACATGTTTGACTTGTCAACAAGTGAAGGCAGAGCATCAATTACCGTCAGGTTTATTACAACCGGTAAAGATTCCTCTTTGGAAATGGGAGCGGATAACAATGGATTTTGTTAGTGGGTTACCTTTAACACCCACTAAGAAAAATTCCGTTTGGGTAATTGTTGATTGATTGACGAAGACTGCTCATTTTCTACATTAAATGCGGATTACTCATTACAAAAGTTGGCTAAGTTGTATGTATACTGAAATCGTGAGGTTGCATGGGATACCAGTGTCTATTATATCAGATAGGGATCCTAGGTTTACATCACGATTTTGGAAAGCTCTACATGAAGCTTTGGGAACAAAGTTAAACTTTAGTACGGCTTTTCATCCTCAGTCAGATGGTCAGTCGGAAAGAGTAATTCAGTTTTTGGAAGACATGTTAAGGGGATGTATGATTGATTTCAAAGGTAGTTGGGAGGATTTTCTACCGTTGGCAGAATTTGCGTATAACAACAGCTATCAGTCTAGCATTCAGATGGCACCCTACGAGGCATTGTATGGTCGTAGGTGTCGCTCTCCTACTTGTTGGACTGAATTGGGCGAACGACAGATGTTAGGTCCTGAGTTGATATCTGAAACCGAAGGAAAGGTAAAAGTTATTCGAGCACGGTTAAAGGAAGCTTCGGATAGACAGAAGTCGTATGCAGATCTGAAGCGTAGGGATATCGAGTTTGCTGTGGGGGACCAGGTCTTTCTGAAGGTCTCACCTTGGAGGAAAATTTTCAGATTTGGAAGGAAGGGCAAGTTGAGTCCTAGGTTCATTGGACCATATCGTGTGATGAAGCGTGTTGGTTCAGTGGCTTATCAGATTGAATTACCTCCGGAGTTGAGTCAAATTCATAATGTTTTCCATGTTTCCATGCTGAGGCGCTATAGATCGGATCCGTCACACATAATACCGGTAGAGGAAGTGGAGTTGAGTTCAGACTTGTCATTCGAGGAGGAACCAGTGGAAATCTTAGACCGAGATGTTAAGGTGCTAAGAAAGAAGACCGTGCCATTGGTCAAGGTTTTATGGCGTAATCACGGAGCGAAAGAAGCTACGTGGGAGCCTGTGGATGAAATTCGGCAACAATATCCTCACCTCTTTTAATCAGGTAAATTTTGAGGACGAAAATTTTTTTTAAGGAGGGTAGAATTGTAACATCCTAAAAATTTGAGTATCAATATGTTGTTTGTCTTTGGTGTTAGCTCGGGTATGATTTTTTTTTATGTGCTAAATATAGTCTTGAGAAGGCATTTTAGTAAAGAATACTTTAGTGTAGAGAAATCAGGTGACCTTGAAGTTTGAGTTAATTAAGTGATAAAAGATGGCATAAGATGAGTAATTGCCAAAGTGGTGATGGCGCCATAAGTTGGACTTGAAGGGAGAGGTTCGAATCTCCTAGCATGCAATTTGAGAGATTTTATTTTTGGTTTTTCCTAGCATGTGTCGGCCAACCATCAATTATGGATAAGATGGACTAAATTTTTATGGTAAGGAGACTTAAGGTTATTGTATGCATGAATTAAGGGATCGAATTGCTTGATTTTAGGGATAGGATTTCTTAAACTTTGGGAAAGTGGAGGGTTACAAGGCATGTATCAAGGTGGATGTTTTGGAAACTATTTCATGGCCATTTGACCATGAACATGGGCGGCATTATGGACAAAGGGGGAGGAGCCGAAATTTGGTGTTTAGCTTGGGGTAGGATGATAGCTTGTTAGAATTCTTTTGGTCATTTTGTTTGAAGACATTATTCTCCACTCATCTTTTCCTTCCTTTGGCCGAATGTATTGGTAGAAGAAAGAAACTATTGCTTTATTTCGTTTGGCCATCTTTTGACCAATTGGTCATTTCTTTGCTAATCATTTTAGTGTCTTCTTCTTAGTGCGAAACTACCAACACAAAAAGGCCATTCTTTTCCTTTTCTTTCCCCATTGTCGAATGTACCTTTGCTCCAAAACACATCTCTTTTCTTTTCCTTTTTCCTCTTGAAAGCCGAATCATCATCATCTCTTTCTCTCATCTTTTATTTCTTTTCAACCATACCTTCTTCATTATTTTATCTCATGGCCGAATGTTAGTGTACTCCATTGCGAATCATTTTCTCTTTTCTTTGGTTATTCATAGCCGAATCTTCCATCATACATAAGCATTCTTCTCAATCATTTCTTTTTCAACCGTGGACAATAGTGTGATAGTGGAGGACCAGAAACTCAAGTGTTCGTGAGTATCGTAGAACGTTGGAATCGATTTAAGGTGTTAAGGGAATGTTTTGCTCGATTCTCATATTGTGGAACAAGGATATTTTGTGAGATAATCAAAATAGGGACGAAAAGGGCGATGAATAGTGTTCGAAAGAGGGTGGTTCGCTATTCCCCTAAGTTTAAGCGAATGATGTTTTTGACAATCCGGGATTTCCCAGGGTTGTGGGCGCTCATCCGAGGAGAATCAGTTGTTTGAAGTCGTTCGTACTCCGAACCTTTGTTTGTTCGTGGATTTTCATCGGGTAACGAACCATCAATCTGGGAGAAACCGCATATAGAAGTGGTTCGAAATTTTTGAGGTAAAGTCTAGATCGTTATTTCTAAGATTCGATTTGTAAATAAATTATAGTGTCCTAATTTATCGTGATGCATTTAGGTATCGACGCAGCGGGGAAAGTCTAGTTCTCACAATAACCCGGTGTGTAATTTCACACTTATCTCGGGTTAGATATTATACCGTAAGTATTGGGATAAAATCGTAAAGATGGCAAAATCAGAAAATATGTAGTAATTAACACTTGTGTAAATGTATGAAAATAGTTAAAGTCGTGGAATTTACGAAAAATTGCTAGATCGTTAAATGGGCCGAAAAATTGCTAGATCGTTAAATGGGCCGAAAAACTGCTAGATCGTTGAAAGGGCCGAAAAACTGCTAGATCATTAAATGGGCCGAAAAAAACTGCTAGATCGTTAAATGGGCCGAAAAATTTCTAGATCGTTAAATGGGCTGAAAAATTGCTAGATCGTTAAATGGGCTAAATGCTATTTTATCTTATGGGCCTAAATGAAATTTAAAATATAGAATCACATGTATTGTGGGCTTTTTGTTAAATTATTATATGGTTATAAATTGTTATGCATACATGATTGCATGGGTTGGGATAATTGATGAATAGAAGAAAGGCCTGTTGCCAAAAATCTAGTTCGGTGGCTCTGCCACAAAATTTTAATGGCTTAATGCCTCTAGTTGGTGACTTTGTCACAATCTAGTTGGTGGTGCACCACAATATATTTAAAATGGCTTTATGCCCTACGATTGGTGTGTTGGCGGGGTGGGTTGACTTGATCCCCACGGGTGTGTTGGTTTTAGTGCGGGGTGTGTAGCGGATCGAAATTAGGTTTGGTCGGAAATTTCATTTTACATGCATTTTATTTATTATATTATATTTGTAAATGGGCTCAAGCCCAAAATAATGTCTTGATGATCTGGCTCAATGAGCGTGGTAAGTGGGTTACACTGCTTGAGTTCTAAGTAACTCACTCTGTTTATTTATCCATCTCAGTAATGGCAATTGACGGAGGCTTGGGCCAAGGATGACTTCATGGAGGCCATACTACGAATATGGGTTTTATAAACCATGAACTTTTATTAAGTTATTTATTTTAATTACTATTTCGGGTATGATGTAATAAGGCCTTTATTAATATTTTTATGGATTTTTATGTGTGGATGGATTTAAATTTTGGTTTTAAGACACTTAATATGGGCTTATGTTAATTATATAAGGTTTTCTTAAAAATTGTGTTTTATAACATTTTAGATACTTTAATTATTTTTCTTTTCAAATTCTTTTGAACTCTTTAAAAACTACTTTAAAGTTTTTGACAATTAAATACTAAATGATAAGATTTCAAACTAGAATTTCTTAATTCATCGATTTTTAAATCATTGCTCTTAATTTTTACTAAACTTCACTTTCAAAAGGTTTTGTAGAACTGTTTTACTTAAATCATTAGAGAATTAAATGGATGTTCGATCTGTGCGACAAACCAAATCTCGTCTTAACGCATAGACCTGGTTTGGGGTGTTACATATTGTTTTAAATATATTACTCTACATTGCACTGCATGACCGTCGTGGTCACACCCTTAAGTGGGAGTGAGAAGCTATGCCTTCGTGAGGTTTTCATCTCCACATGGGCTAGTGGACTACTTCCGAAATACATCTGTACCTATGTCTTCGTGAAGTTTTCACTTTCGCATGGCTATAGAGAAATGTATTCCCCTGAACCGAACTCGGTCCATATGAGCCTATAATGGGTGAGGATCGAGGAATCTGCTGGTTCGGGTACCTCAACTTTAGAACTAAACCACATGTAGAGAACATAGGAACCCACCCTAGGTAGAACTATGTCAAACCCTAGTGGTCACCCTGATAGTTTCTATGTTATTTATTTTTCCTATACTAACGGGTTTTCTTTTGTTTTGATTGCATTACATTCATATCATAGAAAAGAGGTGTTGATTGCAAATTCGATTACTAAATAGAAAAGTTTGTCATAAGAAAACGGGTTTTTTGATAAAGTGGATTATAATACGGTCTTGTCCGAATATAGTCTAAGTGAACACAACAAGAGAGGACTGATAGCCGGCGAAGGAATACAAGACTTTATTATCCGAAGATTCAAGCTGACAAAGACTAATCGAGAATCACCACGTCTCAATTTTCTTGAAGAAGCTAACGAGTATTATGGAGTAGTGAGTCGCGTCCCAGATCAAACAAAAAGGAGCTAGAGGAGGCATCTATTAAAAGTTTGCAAGACTTGACTTTTGCGAAGAAGGGATTCAGGTTTTCACTTGGACTATGAGGATAAGGTCGTGTATGCGATCCGTTTTATGTAAAGAAATTTGCTTTCTAGAAAAGTTTTTCTAATGTAACTGAATTCAGAATCAACGCCTCACTCTCTTTGCATTCATGCATTTGCATTACATAACATCATATGCATTCAAGTCTATAGAGAGAGTCTAATTAGTTTAAATTATAGGAGAGAGAGAGAAAGAAAATCTGGAAGCTGAACACCCTTACGGTACAAGAGCTAAGTAAAGAAAAATGGACCAGAGAATGGAGCAATTCCAAAGAGATATGCAAGAACAGATGACAAAGCTTCGACAAGAGATGAGGGACTAGATGTTGGAAGCCCAAAAGAACATGATGACCCAAATGGCCCAGATGCTGAGTGGGGCAATGGACAATGGAAAGGGTCTCATAATAAATGCTGATGACAATGAAGATTTTCCTCGGGGTTCCACCCCACCGCATGAACAACTGGAAGAGTATCCCCAAAGACCACCTGTCACGATTGGGCCTCAACAGGGGCAAGCTGGTAATAGACCACCTATGAACTTCCAAATGGGTTCAGGATCTAAAACAGGAGATAACCCTGCCAATCCTGTTATCCCTGATTTGGACATAGCAAAAAAAGAGGGAAAAAGAATTGAATCTTCAAGGAAATTGGAGAATCGCTGCAGATGGTTGGAAGAAAAGTTCTAGGCTTTGGAAAATGTTGACCATCATCAGGGTATTGACGCTAAGGACTTAAGTTTGGTTCCAGATTTAGTGCTTCCTCATAAATTCAAGATGCTAGAGTTTGAGAAGTACAACGGGACTAGTTGCCCTGAAGCCCACATCACTATGTTTTGTAGACGGATGACTGGTTACGTGAATAATGATCAAGTTCTGATTCATTGTTTCCAAGACAGTTTGGTGGGAGCAGCGTCTAGGTGGTACAATCAACTCAACCGCGCTAACATTAGCTCCTGGAGAGACTTAGCTCAAGCCTTCATGAAGCAATACAACCATGTCACGGACATGACGCCTGACAGAATTACTTTGCAAAACATGGAGAAGAAACTAAATGAAAGCTTCAGGTAGTATGCGCAAAGATGGAGAGAGGTTTCCATGCAAGTTCAGCCACCACTCCTAGAAAAGGAGACTACAATGCTCTTTATTAATACACTGAAGGCCCTATTTATCACGCATATGCTAGGAAGTGCTACAAATAACTTCTTGAACATTGTAATGACGGGAGAAATGATCGAGAATGCCATAAAAAGTGGAAAGATCGAGGCGGGAGAAAGTAACAAAAGAATGGCCACATGGAAGAGAGAAAATGAAGTGGATAATACAAGCATGGGGTGCTCAAAGTCGATTCTTTGTTAAGCGACCAAAAGCAGATGACTCTTTGGGTATCAAGGTTCATCAAGGAAAGAATCTGGCACAAGACAAAGCAATGAGCAACTCCAGTTTACACCAATTCCAATGACATATAGGGAGTTGTATCAAAGTCTATTTGATGAACATGTGGTGGCTCCTCATTACATGGAACCAATACAACCCCCATACCCTAAATGGTATGATTTGAATGCTCAAGGTGAGTATCACGCAGGAATAACGGGTCACTCAATTGATAATTGCATGGCATTTAAGAAATTGGTCGAAAGGCTTATTAAAATAGGGGTTGTAAAGTTTGATGAGTCGAACGGAGCAGTGATAATTGAAGGAGGGGGTAGCAGAGTTGTGATTCCTTGAAGAAGTCATCAGAAACCTAACAATCGGGGAATCAAAAAACCAATGACATATCCGAAGAGGGAATCGGGGAATAAAAGTTTCCAAGCCCTTATATACTTGGGAAGATTTTAAACAATGGGACTATGGAAGGGATCCCTGTATTTTTAGGGTTAACTTAGAGTAATATTCAAAACATGCTTGTTGCTTTAAGCCCAGAAGTAATAAGAATCCTTTTGTGAAATGGGCTTGTGTCCAGAATTTTTATTCCAATAAAATGCATCCTTTTAAGTAAATATTTTTTTATTCTTTACATTTCATATTGTACATTCTTTCATGTCTTAGAATATTCTTTCATTCTTTACCAATAATTATCCTTAGAATCATTTATTCTTTGGATTTGTTCGCCTTCGTACCTAGGTACCCAGATATCAACGACATGAGCGACGTTGTTACTGACTCCCTTTTTGAATGAGACATGGGTCTAGGGGATCTAAGGACTTTGAAGATGACAGAGATTGTAACCTATTTTCTGATTTGTTAAAGATGGTAGAACAAGATGAAAAAAGACCTTACTCTACAAAGAGTCATTGGATATTATAAGCCTAGGGAAAAGGGGAAGACCGAAGCCTAGCTCACCACAAAAATAAGGCAAGACATCATTGAGTTATTTTCAAGAATTCAAAGATGTTTTCACGCAATTATATCAGGACATGCCTTGGCTAATAAGAAGCAGGCTAAACAAAGAGGATCGGACACTGTTGATTCACCATAGAAGGGGACTACATCAGTCATACCGCAAATATGGAATTAAAGAAGACAAGATTCATATGCCTACTCCAGTTTTCCATACGTGGGGCATGGATGTGATAGGGCCAATCTCGTCAAAAGCTTTTAGTCAATATCGACTCATCAGCTTAGTTATCGTTTACTTCACTAAGAGAGTGGAAGTAGCTTCATATGCCAATGTTACAAGGTCGAAGTCATCAAAGTCAAATTCATCAAATAAAAAATGAAGGAAAAGATCAAATGCCACAAAGGATCGCGTTTAAATAATTGTACAAAGTCAAAGTTTACAGTTTGTCCAAAGATCAAGCAGCATATCACAGTGCAACAAAAGTTGTCAAAAAAAATGAAAAGTGGCTAAGACTTGTAAAGATTAGCATAAGAAGCTATCACTACTCTCTATGATTATCAAACGTTGGCTAGAACCTTCACTGGGGCAACATCTTGCCCATTATGGAATTGAAGCATTTTTGCCAATTTAACCTAATCGAAGAAGAGGTTAAAAGTTATCCATCACGGTCGGATGATGTGAGCTTACGACAAAAAGGTTCATCCAAGAGAATTCCACAAAGGGAACCTGATGTTGAAAATTTTTTTCCTCTACAAAATGATTTTAGAGGAAAGCATATGCCAAACTGGGAAGGACTTATATAGAGCCTATTCTAGAGGAGCATTGATATTGATGGATGGCGAAGACTTGCCCAATCCGTTGAATTCAGGTTTGGTCAAGAGATATTTTACCTGAAAGAAGAAAGATTAAGGTGAAAACCCGAAAAAGGCGCCTCAAAAAAAGAAAAAGAAAAAAGGGAGAGGCCAAAGCGAAAACCTGCAAAGGGCGCTTTGAGATCAAAGGGGATTTGTGTTGAAAACCCGAAAAGGGTGGCTCAAATTTTGACTAAAAAACGGGGCATGCAGTAGTCTTGCTACGTCTGAATTAGCAATGAGGAAGTATATTACGTCTTGGGGCATCGACAAAGTACTCCGAATCCCCTAAACACATATTGAGCTTAAAATGGTCCTCAAGAAGTTGGAACAAAGAAGCTCAGGCTGCGATATCTGGGGCATCTAGCTTCATTCTTACCCAGTTTTGAAATTCGTTATCCTTGATTGCTTTATTCTTTTTTGAGATACTCCCAAATCAATTTTCTTTTATTGCCTGGGTTATCTTTGATTAAATTATTTCTCAGAGCTATGCTCCTGACTAATTTCTTTCTCGTCCATTTTTGTGACCTTTTTCAAGCATTTTATATTGAAATAACAATTTATGGACTAATAACACTTTCATAAAAGGAGTTTCGCATATTACTCTAGAAGCTTCTAAATAATATGAGGAATCTGAAGCATGACTATTGTTCAGAACTCACCAAGCCTAAGGGCTGGAAACATTGAAGAATGATTATCTCTTTAGATTTTTATTGGATAAGACAATTTCGTTGGTGATACCACATCGGCAAATGACGAACAAGGTCAATCCAAGTGTAAAGAGGATCATTGTGAGATACCACTGCATTCATACATCTGGTCATTACACCCGAGGAATGGTGTAACAAATTGAAAGTAATACAAGTTCTGTACCTTTGAATGGTAACAGAAAGATGGAAGAAATTAAAAGTTATTCCCCTGAAGTTGCAGTGGGAGATACCAATTCATGTCCCAAGGTTCAAGTAGAGATGACTCAGAATTACCATGGGGAAAATTATTTGAGCAGAACATGAATGAAAAACAAATGAGTAATAACACCTAGGATAGGAATCATACTCATAACATTTTTGTAAATTTCATTAGGAGCATTTGATTCATTTCGGGCATTGCATCCTAATCCTTGAAACAGGAATCATCTTCATAACATTTTCATAACATGTCTAAATAGGAGCATCTGATGCATTTCGATCAAAGCATCTTAAATATTGGACATAAACATATACCCATTCTACAGGTCAAGTAGCAAGGTAAAAGACATTAGTCTGGTATCCACGAGTTTGCGGGGAGATGATTAAAATAGCGAGATCGACAATCCACGAGGTTGCGGGAGCGGATCGGAGACATCGACCCTATCTCACGACCCGGTAGTGGAATAGGTCAAAGATTGTAGATCTTGTCACCCTAAGTAGTAGGGAACCAAGATCGAGCGGCAAATCTTGTTTCCCTAAGCGATGAGTGGAGCGATTTAAGCCACCCGACCCCCTATCTCACGACGGCGATGAATAGGTCAAAGATTGTAGATCTTGTCACCCTAAGCGATAGGGAACCAAGATCGGCGACAAATCTTGTCTCCTAAGCGATAGTGGAGCAGATTTAAGCCACCAGACCTATATCATACGACCGGTAGTGGAATAGGTCAAAGATTGTAGATCTTGTCGCCCAAAGCGTTAGAGGACAAAGATCGAATGACAAATCTTGTCTCCCTAGCGAGAGTGGAGCGATTTAAACCACCGATCGGCACCCGAGTTTGCAGTGGAGCAGACCGAAGTTAGCAGATCTGGCATTCCTGAAGTTGCAGAAACAGATCGGAGACATCAGTCCTATCTCCCTGACCAGCAGTGAAATAGGCCAAAGATTGTAGATCTTGTCACCCTAAGCAGTAGGGAACCAAGATCGAACGGAAAATCTTGTTTCCCTAAGCAGTAGTGGAACAGATTTAAGCCACCGACCCTATCTCCCTGACCAGCAGTGAATAGGTCAAAGATTGTAGATCTTGTCACCCTAAGCAGCAGGGAACCAAGATCGAGCGGCAAATCTTGTCTCCCTAAGCAGTAGTGGAACAGATTTAAGCCACTAGCCCTATCTCCCTGACCAGTAGTGGAATAGGTCAAAGATTATAGATCTTGTCGCCCTAAGCAGTAGAGGACAAAGATCGAACGACAAATCTTGTCTCCCTAAGTAGTAGTGGAACAGATTTAAACTACCAGTCTGGCATCCCTGAGTTTGCAGTGGAGCAGACCGAAGTTAGTAGATCTGGCATTCCTGAAGTTGCAGAAACAGATCGAAGACATCAAATCTTGCCTCCTTGAGTTTGCAGGAGCAGATTGAGGATAACAAATCTGGCAATCCTGAAGTTGCAGGAGCAGATTGAAGATAGTAGATCTGGCAATCCTGAAGTTGCAGGAGCAGATCGAAAACATCAGATCTTGTCTCCCTGAGTTTGCAGTGGAGTAGATCAAAAGATAGTGGATACTGCCTTCATGAAGTTGAAGCTATCAAACTTACTGAAATCAAGATGAAGTTCCAATACTGGTGAAGTTGCAGTGGATTTGGAGTCATTAGGATCAAAGAAGTCGAAGCTCGGCCAAAACCGGGCAAAATTGGTCCCTTTATAGTCTTTGCTCTATTCTCGTTTCATGACAATAAGCAAAGAGGGGCAGCTGTAATGGCCCATTTTTGCCCGGGCTTAAGCAAACCAAAATCAAAAAATAAAAAATAAATAATGTCCATTTTACAACCTAGTATAAAACTAGTTACAAGCCCAGATTCAATGGCCCAAAACTAATCCTAAAACTGCCTACCCATTAACCCGAGCCCAAACTAAGCCTAAACCCACTGACCCAAAAGGCCCAATGCTTGTTCAATCTTCAGTTGCATAGGGTTTATGAAACCCTAGGCGCCGCCTCAGCAGGAGCCCGAACGTCACGCCGCCTCAGCAGGAGCCCGACCGTCACGCCGCAGCCTCATCCAGCCTGTTCTCGCGTCGAAATCAGCGCGCATGTCGCCCTACCACCGAGAAGCTTGCTCATCGCCATGATCTCCGCCTTCAACCTACAAAAGAAGAAAGAAATCGCAGCAGAAATGGAAAACAGTGACAATTTTTTATATTTTCCTTTTATTTTGTTTCTTTCGGGGTTATATAAACCCAAAACTTGTAAACAAGAGGGGATAGACACGAAAATACACAGAGAAAAACAATAAAAGCAGAGGTTTTTTTACAAAGGTGATTCTCCTGTTTTTATTCTGTTGTTTGTTTCATTTTTATTTTTATTTTTATATATATATATTTGTGTACATAAAACCACTGTTGAAAAAAAGTAAAAAAGGAAAGGGATTTACCTCTCGGAGGCGGCCAGGAAATGGAGGAGCCAGGCCTCCGCCACCGGCCAAGAGAGGCGTGTGTGGCGCGTGGCCCAGAGTCGGCAGCCGGAGCTCGAGCGAGGGCAAGGGACGAGAGGCGAGGCTCTCTCTCTCGGAGGATTTTCAGCGTTTTTTTAAACTTTAAAACTAAATGATTTTTTTTTATAAAACTAATATTTATAGGTGAGAGCAAACGGCGCCGTTTTGGCAAAGCAGAATCCGCACGTCAACCCGGACCCGAACAAGGGTCCGCGTGTTTTTTTAAATGGGAAAATTACTCTTTTAGTCCCTCCGCTATTTCATTAATTTTAATTTAGCCCAATTCACATTTTTATTTATTTTAAATTTAGCCCTAAAGTTTGTTTTGGGTTCCAATTTAGTCCCTCGGTCCGTTTTAAAGGTAAAATTGGAACGACGTCATTTTGTAAAAAGGTTTAATTGCCACATTGGTCCTTGGGATTTAACACGTGTTTTGATTTAGTCCTTTTAATATGTTTTAATTGTTATTTGACCCCTGTTTCTTGATTTTATTTTATTTTTATCTTTTTATTTTATTTTTATTATTATATAGTATGTTAAACTATTTTATTATATTATATATTCTATGTTATTTTCCTATATTTATTTATTAATATTGTGAAATTCATATACGTATGTTTTATGTGTATTATTTTATTATATACTTAATTATTACTATATGTATTATTTTACTTGTTTAATAATTTATATATTATTATATTTTGTATATTATATATTATTATGTTAAATTTATATATTATTTTTAAAACTTTATTTTTATAAAATTTATTCATATTACCTAATCTATTTTATTGTTTATATTATGTATGTAAATTTATGATTAGTGTATTATATATATTTTTTCATCATTTTATTTTGTTTAATATTATTTTAATTATATATTTTTTTCATAAATTAGTTATTATATTATTTTATACAAAATATATTTATGTTTCATTTATATTATTTATATTTTATTTTATTTATTCAAAATCATTATATACTATTCTTTTTATTTATACATTGTTTGCATTATTTATATCATATATGTATGTAATATTTTTTTATTTTATTTATTAATCTTGCATGAAATATGTTCATATTTGTTTTATTATTTATTTGTTTATACTTCATCATGTATTCATAATTGCCTTAATATAGAAATTATTATTTGTCATATTTTGTATTATTATTTCTTTGTTGCCTATCTTAAACGTTAGTATATTTGCTTTTAATATTTGTGTCCGATAATTAATGCAATGTTGTTACATGGTTATTGTCTATTATAAAAATCCATTTTTGCCAAACCGTTATATTTTTAAAAAAAGTTTTTAAAATAAAGCAATGTTTTGGTATTTAGAAAATCGGGAAATAGTGCCCTAACGTGTTGGGTGTGATTTTCCGTTTGGCTAAATAACTAAATATCCTTTTAACAAGTTTTATAAGTCATGAGAGGATTTTGATTACGAAGGTTTTAAAATATCGTGTCCTAACGTGTTGGATGTGATATTTATATTCTTTCGGAAAAAAGAAATCTCAAGTTTTAAATAAAAAACTTTATTCTTGGGAATTCAAAACGTTGTATCCTAACTTATTGGGTGTGATGTTTTGTATCTCGAGGTAAGAATTTTCTAAAATAAAGATGTACCTAGCTTTGAAGTCATGAGATACTGTATCCTAACTTACTGGGTGTGGTATTCTTATTTCTTTGAGATAGGTAGTCTTGGTTTATTTTCAAATAAAGGATCTTATTTTAAACTTTTTAAAATTTCAAACATTTGGAAATGATTTTATCGATTCAGTACCAATTTCTGGGTGTTACGAGGGTGCTAACCCTTCCTCGTACGTAACCGATTCCCGAACCCGTTTTCTTGTTTTTTTTTCGTAGACCAAAATCAAAATGTTTTAAAATAAAACGTTTTACAAGGTGACCCAATCACACCTAAGTAAAAAGGGATTGGTGGCGACTCCCTTTATTTTATTTTTAAAGTCGATCCCCATTTTTAAAACCCGATTTTAAAATGGTTTCGACACACACTATATAAAATTAAATAGTTCTTTCCAATATGCAAAAAGAATAACTAATATTATACTAAAAATTTCAAAAATATCATTATAATTTTAAAAATTAAATTAAAAAAAAACTTGGCCTTAGTTCTATTTCTCAATACTAGATATTTTAAATTACACCCTCCGCTTTTTCATAAAATCGAACTCATCAATAATAGAATCTGTTGAAATTTCTCGAGCTATCTCTTTTTCGTTGTATGTAACCAAGTAAGTTGAAAGGAAATCATCCTCCATTTTGTTGTGAAGCCTTGTCTTCACAATTTTCATGTCTAAAAATGCTCATTTAGTTGTTGTAGTAGACACGAGAAGAGTTAGTACAAGACGAATAATTCTATCAAGAAGAGGATAAATACTTGACTTATTTGTTTTAGCTAGCACTTGACAAAACTCGACAACTGTAGAAACTTTCTGCAACTCCGTGCTTTGATGAACATCAAGTTGAAAATGCTTTAATTGAATCTTCATGTGTAGCTTTTCTTACTTCGTAAAATCGTTCGGATAAAAATCATTCAAAAGCTTGCAGATATCTTCTACCCGAAAAGCTTTCTAATTATTGCGTGGATCCAAAGCGAAGCTAAGAACAAGTAACTCCACTACCTCATCATTAATGCGAGAATTCATTGCTGAGAATTCATTTCTGTTAGCAATGAATCGATACCAACAATGAATATATCAAATCGATAGTGATAATCAATTGTGAGGTTATCTCTCTAGATGCGAGACCAACCTCGACCAACTTTGTATGGAGCACTTAAATTAGGGACTTATCTCATGATTTTTACAAAATAACTTCATTTTCTCAAACAAAGGATCACACCCATGTTCTCTGAATTTCTGGAGAAACGTTTTAGTTGATGACATCAACTGCCTCATACATTAATATTTGATTATTATTAAAGTTATATAATTAAAAACTGAAAAATACTTTGTTAATATAAAGTATAATATTATAGCATAAGGGGGTGAATTATATGAAATATAATTTGGCCAAGGAACGAATGTTATATAATGTGGATACCAAATTTAAAATACATAATAATTTATATATAAAACTCAAAAATCTAAAAATTCCAAGGTGGCGACCGCCCCGCGCCCCTTGGATCCATCCCTACTAATTAGTCCATCGTTATCGAACTCAATGTTTTCCCCTAATAAACTCCCAAACTTGACACTGCCTACAGTGTCACGTTCAGCTCACCAAGCTTTCAGCCCCCCATTTCAATCCAACATAGCACATTTGACTTCGGAAAGCCTTCTTTTCCAAACCCGAATCTGAGATCGTCACAGCAGTTGCACCGTTGTCTCCTCCGTCAAATACAACACCATTAGGGTTAAAACATCTTTGCCTAGAAACTTCTTTGCCACCCATTTTTTCGATGAACTATTAGTCTGTTAGATTCTTATAACAGATTCAGCTTGCTAGTTTGTAGCAGTTTCCTCCTTCTTGTATGTGTATAAATACCCTCCTCATGTACTCAATCAATCAAGCAACATTTTTAAAGTTTATTCATAAATTTTAGCATGTTCATGTTTACTTTTGTATGAGTTTCTTTCATGGTATCAGTCACCGATTCCCAGACTAATTTCCACTGTGCTCCATGGCTACCATTTCTGTAACAGCCCAATTTTGGGGCTAGTCGGAATAGTGATCTCGGGATCACTAATCTGAGGTTTAAGGAAATTTTTTTGATGTTATTTTATGCATTATAGCATTAATATATGACTATGTGAAAATTTTGGTACTTTAATTTTAATGATTGCATGCTTAATTTTCAAAAAGGACTAAATTGCGTAAAGTGCGAAAGTTCTAATTTTCAAGGTAGAAGTACCTAATGACTATAGAATGTAAATTAGAGGAATTTAAAGTGAAAATAGGCCATTTTGGAGTGTGATGGCCGGCCATATGGTATGGGGAGACAAGAGCATTTAATGTTTAGTCAAAATTAGGTGAGAAAAGATGAATAAAAATATGGTAAAAGAAAAACTATCATCTTTCACTATTCACTCATCTCTTTCCACCGAAAATTGAAAAAGAAATAGAGCTCTTGGGGGTTCAAACTTTCAACCACTCAATTCATATTCAAGTAAGTGATTTAGGTGGTTTTAATTGATGATTTTTGTGTTTTTGGAGTCCCCAAAGCTTAAGCTAGCTAATGAGGGGACTAATTTGAGATATGGTTGAAAGTCTAGGGACTTGCCATGAGAGTAGTTGAGTTGTTAGCTGAGTTTTATAGAAGAAAATAAATGTTAGGGAGATGAGAAACAACTTTTGTGAAAGATGTTAGCATGAAAACACCTAAATAGGACTAGAATGCAAAGATTTAAATTGTGTCATAAATGCAAGAAATAGTTGGAATGGTGAGTAGTTGTAAGAGAAATAAATGTTCACCTAGGCTTGTTTATTGAGACAATGTGATAAAAAATGATTTACGAGCCTAGGGGCAAAATCATAAATTTGCCATAATACAAGGGCAAAATGGTCATTTTTGCCTAAGTGTAGATTTTGGTGCATTATGATCATAGAATGATCTAAATGAATGAAATTTATTGTTATAGATTAAGAAGAGCGCGGAATTAACCTTGACCGGGGAAAAGGCAAGGTTACGGATTAAGCCGTTAGTTGACACGTTTTGCACCGAGGTAAGTTTATGTGTAAACTATACATTTTATATACATACATTGTCGTTGTTGATTGGTGCATGGCATGATTGAGAACATGTGTGATACAAGTGGATTGAATGCGGTAGTTATGGTATAATTATTGTATGAATGACGAAATAGTCTTATAAACGTGTAATAAACACTTGATGGTGGGCTATGTGCGATACCACCTAGTTATTTAATTATGATGGGCTATGTGCGATACCATCGTCTATTTATCAATTGGTGGGCTATGTCTGATACCATCGTAACTAACCTTTTCAGTGGGCTATGTGCGATACCACCCTAATAAAGACTGATGGCGGGCTAAGTGCGAAACCACCGAGTAATTTGATTATGAGTAATTGACTAAGAGTTTGTGATGTGCTGTATTATGTGACATTGTGGTGCTAAGTGCAGGGAAGCATGCTAATGAATGTATACATTAAGCTAGTGATAAGGTTGGAATTTAGAAATGGAAGAAATGAGTAAGCTTAATTATGAATGTGGATCGTTCCTTGTTTAGTATGTAATGCTATAACTTTATATTGTTTACATGTAAACTTACTAAACTTAATGCTTACTTCCCCTTTCTTTTACCTTGTTTTATAGAGTTTAAGATTTGAGTAATTTGTAATGCGTCGATAATCGGAAGATCGCCCACACTATCAACTCATCTCGGTATATCTAGACTTAGTGATTTTGTGTATGGCATGTATAGGGGCTAGACTAGTTAGATTATTTTGTTATTTTGGCCAAGATGTGTTGGCCCCTTTTAAGATAACTATTTTGTATATTGTCATGGTTGATGTCTCAATTTGTTATTTATGAAAATATGAAATTACTCATGGAAGTTCCTATTGCAAATTATGAGTGTTTATTGATATATGAATTGAATATTTAGATGTGTCTTTGGGTCATGAATTACGTTGAATGGAATCTGGAGTATGTATGTATGCAATGTAGGGTGGCAAAGGGCTTGGTAGATAGCCTTCTAATTGTTCACATGGGTAGACACACGGGCGTGTTTCTAGACCGTGTGGGAGGCACTGCTAGCACACGGGCGTATGCCCAGGCCGTGTGAAGTCTGCACCTTGCAATTGGAATTTAATTCGCCACACGGCTGAAGTACACGGCCGTGTGTATAGGCCGTCTGGATATGTCAGAATGTCAAGGTTTGGCACACGGGCCAGGGCCACGGGCGTGCCAAGGCCGTGTGAAGTTAGTCAGTGTCGACCACGGGTGTCGAACACGGGCGTGTGAGATGATACACGGGCGTGTGGCCCCTGTTTAGGCAAAATTTTCTTAAGTGCATAGAAGTTTCCGAATTATCTCCGAAACCATTTGGAAGCATATTCAGGGCCTCGTAGGTCCATTATGAGAGTGATAGACACATGAATGGAAAAGTTTTAATTTGAAACGAACCTAATAGCCCAAAGTTGTATGATTGTATGAGTTAAGTACGGTAACGCATCGTACCTAGTTCCGATACAGAATACGGGTAATAGGTGTTACAATTTCACTCGATGTGTCCACAAATGAAGCAATGTCCCCGAGGAACTCTGCTCTTGTCCACAACTCATCTTCATTGTGCTTTCCTGATAGAGAAAGAACCTGTTGAATGGTCTAATCCTTCCCTAGACTTAAAACATTAAATCTTAGAGAAGATTCTTTCATTCAATGGCAACACAACTAAAACTCATTATAGATGGATATGGCCTTACCGATTATGTCAATGACACTCTTTCGTCTCCGTCTCGTTTTGTGCCAGATCCAGAAAGGAAGTTGGTCTAACCTAGAATTTGTATATTTTCATCAGCAAGATAAACTTCTTGCCTCTTGGCTCTTATCCACAATCAGTGACAAAATCTTATCGTATTTTACATGTGCTACCACTACGCACAAAGTGTGGAGCAAAGTGACTCAATTATTTATTGCTGCCTCCGGTGCCAAAATCTCACCGCTAAAGAATGACTTGCACTCTTTGAAGAAGAGTCATCTATTCGTTAAGGAGTACCTGGCCAAAATAAAAAATGTATGTGATCTTCTTGCTGCCTCGGGTCATTCTATTCCGAATACCCACCAAGTTGACATAGTGTTGGCAAGCCTTTTAGTGGAGTTTAAGGTTGTGGTCACTGTTACATCATTTGCGCCAGAACCTTTGAGGATGGAACGCTTGGCTGACATTCTTCTTAAATGTGAGAATCAACAAAAGCATTTTGTGGCCAATGTTCCGGTTCAAGCCAATCTTGTATACCACTCGGTTTTGCCTATTCCAATTTCTCCTTCTGACTCTGTGCCTCCATTTCGCTCAGTGGGCTCCTTTCCACGAGATAGTAATAGTTTTTCTCGGGGTTGTGGTAGGAGCTCTAGGGGTTGTCTTCAATATCAGCTTTGTGGTCGACTTGGCCACCTTGTTTAGAGGTGTTTTTACCAATTTAACAGAGATTTTGATGGTTTTTCAGCGCCTGCTTTCTCTCGAGGTTTGGAGGATATTTCGATGGCTGCACTGATGCTTGGGGGTTGTTTTCCAATGGCATTTCAAGGGTTTCTTCAAACCCTAATAATTTTTCACATTTCTCTTCTGGCCTGATATATTCACTAAGACCAAAGGCCCAAATAAATCATGTTGCTTATGGGTATGGACTTCTGGCTACATTCGGGATTAGGGATTCATTTGTTGGGTCTGTTGCTAGGCTCTTGAATAATCTAGGCCCGTGTTTCAGCATAATACTGTAGCTGAGTCTTCGGTGCTACCAAGTACTACTGTTGGGACGTATTTGTCTAGAACACCCCTAACCCGTATCCATCACTGGATTAGGGTTAAAGGCGTTACTGGACAGATCGAAAAACTTTACAGACATTTCATAAAATAGATCATCAATTGCATCAAAGTTTCCCTTTTATAGGTCAACGAGACCTTAATCATGCTTTAGAATAGGGTCGGGACTAAACTGAACACTTCGAAAATTTTCCAAAGTTTTCAACATTTTTCAATACTGTAAAGGTCACACGCCCGTGCAGTCAGGCCGTGTGCCTCACATGACCACCAGACACACCCATGTGTCCAGGCCGTGCCAAAACAGAGCATACCTACTGACTTGTCCACACGGCCACTAGACACGCCCGTGTGCCATGGCTGTGTAAAATTAGGCTAGCTACTGACTTATCCACACGGCTACTAGGCATGCTCGTGTGCCACGGCTGTGTAAGCAAAACAAGCCATTTGCAAGGCCATAATGCCACCCACATTTGGGTCATACCTACAAGCAATATACCAATTCATATCATACACAATTGACAATCAAAGACATGCCAAATAATCAACAAGTCTCAACATTCAATTTCATTTTCATTCATGTCAATTTGCACAACTAAAACACATACTTATATTCAAGCATGATTTCATCCACATTTATCTTTCTTATAATCATTTCTTAGATCAAACATACATACTCAAAATTTCAGTCATATGCTTACCATAAACTTGTCCAATTCATAGTCATGAGATCATGCCAAAACCAACATCATATACCATATTCACAAATGCATAATACCAACACACAACTAGCCACATCACATGGCTAAATTCATATCTCAAACTTATACCAGATAACTAGCCTATACATGCCATATTGAGCTATATACACATTTTCAAAGTACCAAAACAAGTTTGAGTAGTGTGATGACGATCCTCGACGGTCCCCGAGCCTTCAGTAGCTTCGACGATCTATAAAATAGAACAAACACACACAAAGTAAGCTTCTAAAAGCTTAGTAAGCCATATACAAATGAAATTAACATATAAGCATTCAAGACATATAATCAATATGAATTCACTAATAGCTCAATTGCATAGCCATAATTCTTTTTGGCACATTTACTTAGCCATTCATCTTTCAATCTTGCATATCATCATATACTTTGTTAGCTCATAGCTTTTCCATTCATGTATCACTTTTATATTCTCATGTACAAATACATAACTCATCTAGGTAAGTTTATGAATATACTTACCTTCTTATACACACAATGTATACTTATCAGACGTACCTGAAACATATATACAAACCACATAGTCATTCGTATCTCGAATTTGCCCGTTGAACCGTTCAGAATCTAATAGAATATTCGGAGTGATCGAATTAGTCGTACAATGCAAACATCCCAGACGTGGTCTTACATGTAATTGGGTATCGATGCCACTATCCCAGACAGGGTCTTACATGTAATCAGATATCGATGGCACTGTCCCAGACAGGGTCTTACATGAATCAAGTACGATGCCAATGTCCCAAACATGGTTTTACACGTAAATCTCACATCGATGCCAACGTCCCAGACGTGGTCTTACACGAATCTCAAATCAATGCCAACATCCCAGATGTGGTCTTACATGATATCACATAACGGACACCTATGTCATGACATATACTATCCTATCTATCCCTAGGTTCAAACGGGACTTCTCGGGTGTTGACAATATGTCGATTCTATCTCGGAAATTCATGTATACATCATCTCATATGCATTCATCATTGTCAATGGTCATATAAACATACATAATTTAATACAAATACATTTATTTGTATATCGACTTACCTTGGATTCAAATATTTGATCGGACTCGGTTATTCAACTACTTTCGCCTTCCCGCGATCTAAGTCCGTTTTCTTCGGTTCTTGATCTATACATATTCAAATTTAACCCTTTTATTCATCAACTTATTCAAATCAATCCAAAAACACATATTTAGGCCAATTTGCAATTTAGCCCTCACATTTTCACATTTGGACAATTTAGTCCCTATTTTACAAAATCACAAAATACCTCAAATTAACTTGTACCCATGTTTAGCCAAATATACCCCATGATCATATCAATCCATACATTTCATTTATTTTACAAATTAGTCCCTCAAAATTTCATTTTCTCAATTTAGCCCTAATTAGCTAAATTCATCAAAAATTCAAGAACAAAACATGTTCATTAAACACATATGTTTCATTTAACACCAATAATCATCACAAAACTGACTATTTCATCAATGACACATCTCTTTAAACATCATCAATTCTTCAAATTACAACATGGGTTTTATAGCATACGAAGCAACGATTATGAAAATGTAGAAATCATCAAAAACCGAAGCAAAACATACCTTAAAATTGGATCAAACCTAGCCGAAGCCTTGAAGGTTCTTATTCTTTCTTTTTATTTTGTATATTCGGTCAAATGAAGGAATAAAAGATGATCACTTTCATCTTTTTGTTTTATTATTCTAACATTAACACCTATTTTACTAAATTGACCTTTAATAAACATATAAGACAAATATAATTCAAGGTCATTTTTGTCCATTAACAATCCACTATCTTATAAATGGCTTAATTGCTACATAAGGCCTCCCTATTAAAAAGCCATCTCAATTAAGTGTCTTTTCATGAAGCATGCACATTTTGCATTCAATGTAATTTAATCCTTTTATCAAATTAAACACGCAGACGGACAAATTAACTTACAGAACTTTAACATATACTTAATCACATATTAAAGGCACAAAAAATAATATTAAAATATTATTTTAACTCAGATTTGTGGTCCCAAAACCACTGTTCCGACTAGGGTCTAAACCGGACTGTTACATTGTCTCTTACCACTAGGCCTATTTTGTCAACTGAGGTTGTTGGGTTATGCCTTTCTAGTGCTGTTGGGCATTCCAGCCGAATGATGCTATTGGGCCCTTATTACCACATGTTGCTGGGCTCATCCATACCTTGTCCAATAGCCCGTATCTTTGCTTCATGCCTCTACTAAGATGTCTGTTTGGTATCCTGACTCGGGTGCCACCAATAATGTATGTCAGGAGGCCTCATTATTGAATAGTTTGAGTGAATATTCAAGTAAAATTCCTCAGCTTATGGGTGATGGTATAAGTTCCCATATTACGCGTTTAGGTCATAACACGATTTTTACTTCTCGTAAATTATTGCATTTAACAAATGTGTTACATGTACCTAAGATTCAAAAAAAATTGCTATCAGTTTCTCAATTTGTTCAGAATAATAATGTGTTTTTTGAGTTTCACCCGTTTTGTTGTCTTATAAAGGATATACAGACCTTGGAAATTTTACTTCAAGGCCACACACATGAAGGATTGTATCGGTTTTCTCCGATGCTGTCTTCCGTCAATATGAGTTTTGTTTAAGGTGCTGAAATGTCTCTTCACGATGTAGAATTGGGCACTAGTTTCTATTTTCCTTCTAAGTGTAATTTGTTTGAGTTGTGGCATCGTCGACTAGGGCACTCGTTGTTGAGTATTTTCAATTCAGTTTTAAAAACTTGTAACATTGTTAATACTAATAAATTACAGCATGTATGTTCTGCTTGTCAGCAAGGGAAGTCACACAAGTTACCATTTTCAGCTTCTACCATAGTGTATCATCATCCATTTGATTTAGATGTTTTTGACCTATGGAGACCTGCTTCTGTTAATTGTGGGACTAGTTGGTATTATGTTTCATTTGTTGATGTTTGTAGCTGGTTTACATGGTTCTTTCTTATCCAAAAGAAGTTTCAAACTGTTGATTGTTTTGTTCGTTTTCAGAAGATGATTAAAGTTCAGTTTGGCAAAGATATAAAGTAGTTTCAAAGTGACTGGGTATAACGCCCCGAATTTTAGGCCTACAAGTTTTTGGATTTGAGCATAGGGTTAGTGAGGAGGCTGCACATATGTGTTTAATCATGCAATTTAGCGGCAGAATGGGCCTGCTGGTCTAGTGGTTGGATGAGTGTCAGTGTACCTCGAGGTTCTATGTTCGAGTCTTGGGGTGCGCGTTTTTGGAGAGCCTTTTTATTTTTATTCTGTTTTGTTTTTTATTTAGTTAATAATTATAATCTTTTAAAATTATTAAATTATGTGTTTTAAGATATAAGTTGTTTCTATTTTATTTTACTTTATTTTTATTTTTTATTTTTGATAAAATTACTCAAAGCTCGGCTTTGGTATTTGGCATCGGGGATTTTTGCTCATCTGTCATTTTCGTCGTCGTCGAAACAGGTGTGGGATTTGAACCTTGACTACTTTTCTTTTGTTTTGCAAGTAATTGTTTCGGCTTTTCGAGAGAGTGCTTTAACTCCTTGGTTTTAGAGTTTTGATGGCTGAAAGGGAGTGCGATACTCCATTCTCTAATATATTTTTTATGTTGCTAAGGTTGGAAACGTATTTGGTGGCTAAAGCGAGGTTTTCGGGGATGTTTAAGGGTGGTTTTGTGACCATTCTAGTGGCCACACGGGCGTGTGTCTACTCACACGGCCGTGTGAAATTGGGTATTAGGGTTTTCAGGCTGAATTGGGTGCCACACAGCCTGGCCACATAGCCGTGTGACTGATTTGAGGATTTTGTTGATTTTCACACGGTCGTGTCCCTTGGGCACAGGTTTGGGAATTAGGGTTTCAGAGATTTAGTGTCACACGGCCTGACCACCCAACCGTGTGATTGATTTAGGGATTTAGGGATCCCTCACACTGCCGTGTCTGGTGGGTTGTGAGATCCTCACATGACAGTGTCTGCCCTGCACTTGATTTTAGCGAAATTGGACAGTGAGTTACACGGCATGTTCACACGTCCGTGTCCTTGCTTCACACGAGCATGTGCCTCTATCACACGGCCATGTGCCTCCCTTCACATGGGTGTTTGGACCCCCACACGGCTTGGATTGTCCCGCACGGTCGAGGCACAAGCTATCTCGTCAAATATTGATTTTAGGTCAATTTAATTGTAATTGTGACTCTGTGTGTTTCAATCCTTGGCTAAGCTTTAGTAAGGGTAATTATGACTCTGTTCTGACTTCGGTTTAGGTGACATTCATGATTGGTTGCGTAACATGTTTGATTTTGAACCCGGTTGGTGGGGTGTGTGTGTACAATATGGTTCTGTCTGATTGTCTGATTAGGTGTCATTGTTCTATGAGGTTACATTGACATTGAATCTGAAATTGGGTAGATGAGTATTCACCTTTCTGATTCTGACTGACTGGATGTGAGTTCTATCTCTGAATGACTGTCTGTAACCTTGTACTCTGGTTTTGTTCATCTGTATGCACACATACATTTGCATTTAATGTTTTTGGGTGGGACTGTGAAGAGAAGGAAGATCAAACCGAATCGAATCGCGGCGATTCTGCTGGTTATTAGCCCCTAATACCCAGAGGGTCGTGGGCAGTCCCAATACCCTGAGGGTCGTGGAATTTGTTGTTAGCGGCTTACCGCGTTGCACCGTACAGCTCATACGTCAGCCTTGCTGCATGTACTTATCAGATCTAGCAGGTTAACTGCACTTTACTGGTATAGCAGTTTACCGCATTGCACTGTACCGCTTATACGTCAGCTTCGCTGCGTATCATCACTATCTAATCTGGCAGTTCATATCGCATATGCAGATGCGGTTTACCGCATACCATCTGTCTGACTGCATCGATAGCCCCTAATACCCAGAGGGTCGTGGGCAGTCCCAATACCCTGAGGGTCGTGGACATTATTGGAGTGCAGGGATGGATGTGCCTTACGAGGTCCTATGTGGTGTGATTGGTTGGATGAGCTCAAACAGCTCTATGTGGAGTGATGGGGGACGGAGTGGTGTGTTGGCTGGTTGGGTGGGGTTTATAACTGAACAACATTCATACGCATTGGTCTGACTATCCTGATTGACTGAAAAGTACCTATGTCTGTATGCACTTCGTGAACTCTGAATGTTTTGTCTGACTGATAGTACTTGTGATTGTTTGTGAGTTGTTGTGGCTCGAATTGTAATAACTGTCGGAACTTCTATTTCAAACCTACCATCTGGATTTGTATAGTGCTGTAAGTATGTTTTGCTTTTGAACTGTTTTCTAGCTTTTTGTATCTGATTCTGTAGTTAGACGGTTTTGATCTCACACTGAGCTCGAGTAGCTCACCCTCTCTTTTGTTTCCCCTTTCAGGTACCCTTCTGAAATCTAACGCTGGACTCGGTATGCGGAGGTCTCGGACGGTCATGGTTTTAAAAGCTTATTTCGGTTCTACTTTCTAAATTATATTCTGATTATACTGTTTTCGAGCTGTAAGGTTTTATAAGGCTGTGGTACAATTTCCACTTCAGATTTTCATTCGTACATTTATTCTGGTTATTTATCAGACTTAACAGTAACCTTATTGAATGGTTTCGGAAATGGAATTAAGGTCGACTGGCTTTGTAAAATTTTTCCCATTATCATTTCGGTGATCAATGTAGCATCCTGAGTTCGGTCTAAACTTCTAGGTCGGGTTTAGGGTGTTACACTGGGGTGGTGAATTTCGCTCCTTTACTTCATTGTTGGCTCAGCACGAAATTCTCCATTGTGTTACTTGCCCACACACATCCGAGCAAAATGAGATTGTTGAAAGAAAGCACCATCATATAGTGGAAGTTGGGCTCACATTACTGTGCATTTGATAAACCGGTTGCCCACTTCGGTTCTTCAAAATTAGTCTTTGTATTTGGTGCTTTATGGTACTCTTCCGAAATATGATCATCTTCGTGTTTTTCGGTGTTGTTGCTATCTGTACCTTCGATCGTTTAATCAGCATAAGTTGGAGTTTCGACCTCACCCATGTACTTTTCTTGGCTACAATTCTCATCATAATGGCTATCAGTGTTTTACTCCGGATGGACGTGTGTTTATTTCTCGACACCTGAAAGAAACTCGTACAAAAGTAAATATAAACATGCTAATCTTTATGAATAAACCTTGAAAATATTGCTTGAAAGGCAATTGGCATATTCATGTTTACTTTTGTACGAGTTTCTTTTATGAACCATTCCAACCCAACAAATGCAATTTAATATTTAAAAAATTTGACCTTAAGCAACGATGAGTAACGTGGGCAAATATAGAGGTGACATATAGACAAACAGAAAAACAACACATGTCTTGCTTTTTTATTATTCTAAAAAATTTAAAATATATATATTCAAAAAATTAAGAATAAATAATTAAAAAATAAAAAATAGTTAAAAAAAGAAATATGGAAAATATTAAAAATTAAAAAAATATATTTTGAAAAGTTAAAAAAAGTTAAAATTTTAGAAAACTAAAAATATAAAATATTCAAAAATTATTTTAGAAATTCACAAAGGAAAAATTTATGCAGTCAACACTTGGTGGTCAACGCCTTGATCAATTTATAAACTTTTTTTGTAATTTAATTTTTTTGAATTTTTTATTTTTAAAATATTTTTTGAATTGTTTATATATTTTTAATTTTTATAATTTTATGAAAGTTAAAATAATTTTTTAAAATTTGTTTAAATATATATATTAAAATTGTTTGTCTTTTTAATTTTTAAGTTTTTTTTTAATTTAGAATAATTATATAGAAAGACATTTGTTATTCTCTCATTTGTCCACATGTCATCTTTTGTGTAAAAAATGCCAATCTCAAAGACCAATTTGATCTAAGAAAAAATTCTAAAAATTAATCTAAGAAAAATTATCAAATTTAAAGGCTAATCTATATATTAATCCTTTTAAGTAATAATTTGTTATTTACATAGCACATATTCTTTGGATAAAATTAATTACAATTTTAAAACTTGTGGTGTGAAATTGTATGTAACTCATTACATGGCTATATATATATATTCGCATATATAGAAAATATAAATTTTATTTAGATTATCACTACACCAAAACAGACTTTTAGCGGCGTTTTTTTTGGCTTTTAGCGGCGTTTATAAGTGCCACTAATAGTATTTGCGGCGTTTTGAAAAGCACCGCAAAAAATGCCACTAAAGAAAGCGTCGCAAACTTTAGCGGCATTTATACGAAAAAAACGCCGCTAAAAGTCTTGACTTTTAGCGGGGCTTTTCCACAAACGCCGCTAAAATTCGTGACTTTTAGCGGCGCTTTTTCCACAAACGCCGCTAATTTGCACAGATTTGTAATGGTTAGTTTCTCCAATATCCTACCCTTCCTGCATTAAAACCAACCAAAAACAGCAACAGTTGCATATAATTTCAACCCAAAACAGCAAATGTAGCATTTAAATCTCACCAAAAGCATTAAATCTAAATGATACTTCAAATTTAATAATAGATATATGATGTAAATTAATAAATGAAGTATAATTGAAACTATTCTTACAATAATGTTAAATGTAACAATGTTAAAAATAATATTACAAAGAGAAACTAAGGGACTAAGATGGCGGCTTCTGCGACTGCTGAAACATCTGCATCATCTGCTGAAGCTGTAGCTGGAGCTCATCGTATTTTCTGCTCTGCTCTGCTGCCATCGCTGCCGCCCTCGCTGCTGCATCCGCTCGAAGTTCTTCATATTTTCTTTCAACCTCAAGCAATTTCTTTGAACTGCGTGCTCGCTTGCATCCGAGACATTTGGTCTTTTAACCTCGAACCCGGCTTGAGCTTGACTCTTTGGAAGGCATGTCTTTGGTGGGAGCCGAATCCAAAATATTGGGTCGGGGTAACACGGATCCTTGAAATCGGACCGACCATACCTTTCAGGACCCAAAACATCAGTAATAAAAAACAGCAAATGTAGCATATAATTTAAGCCAAAAAACAGCAAATGTAGCATAAAAATTTCGACCATACCTTTCAGGACCTAAAACATCGGTAATAAGTCTGTTATCGATATCCTCAAGATTAACAGAACTATCACTCGAAGCAGCCACTTCATACTGTGCCTTCTTCTCCTTTAGTTTCTCCTAATAAATCAATCAAAAAGTTAGAAACAAAATATACAATACGAATGAATGCAACATAACTTAACATTATTAATTTAAAACTACTAACGAATAATTAAACTATTATAAGTAAACATTATAAATATTTATAATAAATCAAATTTTATTAAGTAAATATACCATAATCTCTCCAGCTTCGGATGTCATCGGAGACCCATCCTTTTTCCTATGCGTAATGTCAAAAAGCTGAACGCGTCCAACTTTTTGACCGGTGGAGACTTCCTACAGTGTAGTAGTAAAAATATAATTTAATAGTATAAAGACATTAATATTTGACAAAATTAATAAATTATAATACCTCGGCCTCAGCTACAGAAGCAAAACTTCTGGACCCTGCCGTGTGCGTGAATTTTTGTTTCTGCCTGCTGCTCGTTCCAACACGCTCACGGTCCTACATAATGAAATTATTATTACGTATATAGTAAATACTATAAACCGAAAAATTTATAAGAGTTTACAACTAGGTAATACCTCTCCTTTCTTTGAGTTCCAAAATCTAACCGCATCTTCCCATTGATACCTCAACATTCCCGGCGGGATATTTCGCAATTTATCCTCGAGGCTTATTTCTTTCTTAAAATATTCTTTTTTTAGTGTGCTTTTATGGTCTCTCCATTTTTTTCCCAGTGTCTTCTTTATATAGTCATCGGAGACCTCCAAAGCAAATCTCTCCTAAAAAAACATAAGTTTAGAAAGTAAATATAAATGAAACTTCAACCAAAGTATTATAAATTACATTCACGTTTTGTTACCTTAATGTTATCGAGAGCTTGATTTTTGTTTGCATCAGGCATGTGATGCCATGACTCGTAATTGATGGGCAACATATTTGCATTCCGTGCAATAATGCCCAGATAGCCTGCTAGAAGTCGAGCTTCAGGGCCAACAGGCTGGCCATGACTGGTTCTCCTTACTTTCACACGCTCGACGGGATTTAATTCATATAAATCTCTAAGCAACGTACGTCCGCGACCTTTGCGCGTCCCACCAGTCTCAGCTGAACAATAATATATTATTGTTATATTAAAATTGAAAAATGAATCAATAATAAAAGTCAACATGCATGTAAAATTAACTTAACATTACTTTGTAATTCTGCAGGCTCATCATCTATGTCAGGCACAGTCGAGGATCCAACAACTGTTTGCTATTCGCTATTGCCCTCTTCCAAATTTACAGTATTCTGTACAATATTTAAATCTCGCAATCTTCTTCTACTCATTTTTCCTGCAATACACATAAAATAGTTGAAATTTTAGTAACAAATGACAACAATAATGGTACATATAAAATAGCTAAATTATATAAAATGACCAAGATTAAAATTATAATATTACATATAAATAAAAAAATCGTAAAATCTTACTACATCATAATTCGTAAATATCTTCGTCCACGTCCTGACGAACCCATTGATATTGTGTACTAGTACTAGGGATATTTCCATTTAAGTTTTGTTCTGGAAAAGGCAGAGTTTCTGATCTTTCGATGATGTCATCTCTACTTTCATTGCCCATGTCGAACAAGTCTCTAGGGGTGTTTCGAAGTACAACGTACCAACCCTCATCAGTTGGATCTTTCGAGTAAAAAACTTGTTTCACTTGAGAAGAAAACACATACGGCTCGTCTATCAGTTGTTCTCCGGTGTTAATCAATCAAGAGAAATTCACCATTGTAAAACCATATTGATCGTTTTTAATTCCGTGAGCCGTATTCACATCAGCCCAATCACCTCGAAATAAGACAACTTTCCATTTGCCGTAATAATCCAACTCAATTATGTCAGTAATAAGTCTGTAATACTCCGCATCCCCTCGACAGATTCTTTGTCCCTAGCGATAGCATAACTTGTAATTGAAGAATTAACAACAATTCCACAATTTTGGGTTCTCCTCAATCTCTCGCGATACCTTGTATGAAATCTGTATCCGTTGATGAGGAAGGCACTATATCTTTTCACTATTCTGTTTGGACCTTGTGAAAGCCATTTAACTTCGTCATTTACTTCATTCTGACTCCAAACCTATTGAATCGAAATTAAATTGAGTAATTATAAATGTTATGAGAAAACATTATTACTTGTCAATGAAAACTTCAATTGCATACCGTTTGTCTTAACCATTCATGAAATGATTCTGTGAACAACTTATTAATTTCTCGTCGATGTAATCTTCGGGACTGTGAACGAGCTCTTAATATTTGTTTGTACTCACTATGTTAAAAAAAGGGTTACTTTGTTAGAAGACAAACAAATTATAATTGATGAGTAATTATCAAATTCTAGAACTTACTTGCGTAATGGTTCTATTGAATCGTGATGAAAAAGAACGTATCGATGTGCTTGGACCCATGATCTATCGTCTAATTCTGCAATTTCGACTTTGCCGATCGATTCTCCGAAACTTTGAAATAAATAAGTTTCGGCCAAGTTATGATCTGTAAGCCCAGCATTTCTACTTGGTCTGTTCATTCTTGTTTCAACATCTTCCAAATACCTCGAACAAAAAGTCATACATTCCTCTGCCAAGTAGCCTTCGGCAATTGATCCTTCCGGATAACGCTTATTATTGCGAAGTAAGACTTCAATTTGGATAGGAACCTAAACACGATATACAACATTATCAAAAGTTGCAACTAAAGGCATTGAGGTGAATGAAGGAATAATTTGGAAATAAAGTAAGACCTTTCTATGGGATACATCCATCGATAGAAAACGGGTCCACCAAGTATTGCTTCACGAGGGAGATAAATTAACAAGTGCACCATAATAGTGAAGAAGGAATGCGGGAAGATCTTCTCCAGATTGCATAAAGTCAATGCGGTTCGATCTTGTAGTGTCTCAAGTTCTTGAACACCCAAAACTTTTCCACAAATACCTTTCATTATATTGGATAGTTCAATTACACAAGACGTCACCTTTTTCGACATACAACACCGCATAGCAACTGGCAGTAAGTCTTGCATCAAGATGTGATAGTCATGCGATTTTAAGCCATATAGTCTTCGGTCTTTAAGACTCACACATCGGGATATATTTGATGCATACGCATCTGGGACCTTTATATCCTTCAACACCATACAGAACACTTCTTTCTCCGTCTTCGACATTGAGAAAATAGCATGCGGCAACCGATATTTCATATTCAGAAGTGCTTCGGGATGAAGCTCACGTCGAATTCCCATGTGGACTAAATCAAGTCGACTCTGAAGATTGTCTTTCGATTTTCCATTGACATTCAAAATAGTCCCAATAATGTTCTCGCAGACATTTTTCTCAATGTGCATGACATCAATATTATGTCATAAAATCTGATGCTCCCAATAAGGCAACTCAAAAAAAATACTTCTTTTTTTCCACAAGTCCGCCTCATTAGGATCATCCTCTTCATCAGATTCATCATCAGATTCATCCCTTGATCTTCTATTTCTTTGCGTGTTGGGCGGTTGATTCATCTTCCCATAAATGAAATTCATATCTTTCAACATGAACAATATTTCAGATCCACCGGTCTGCGAAGGAGCTTCTCTCGAACTCTTGATGCAGTCAAACCGAGTACTCGAAATCTAAATCTATAATTTTTCCGGAACCACCGACGATGCCCCATGTAAGAGAACTTCTTCCCATTATATAACCATTGCGAACAAGTTTGCGCAGCACAGCAAGGACAAGCATAACGTCCCTTGGTACTCCAACCAGATAGATTGGCATAGGCCGGGAAGTCATTAATAGTCCACATCAATGCCGCACGTAAGTTGAAGTTCTTCTTTCTCGATTACATCGTATGTCTCAACACCGACCCGCAATTGTTTTAACTCTTCAATAAGTGGCTGCAAATATATGTCAATATCATTTCTGGGCCCTTTCTTTCCAGGGATAATCATAGATAAGATGAAGGATGATTGTTTCATGCAAACCCATGGAGGCAAATTGTAAGGAACAAGCACCACAGGCCAAGTACTGTACGCAGTGCTCATGATTTTGTACGGGTTAAATCCATCAAATGCTAGCCCAAGCCCCACACTCCGAGGATCGCTTGCAAAGCTTGGAAATTTGGAGTCAAATGATTTCCAAGCTAAAGAATCTGCAGGATGCCTTAACAATCCATCACCGGTTTGTCCATCATGGTGCCACGTCATTGAATCGGCTGTCTTCGACGACATGAAAAGCCTTTGAAGCCTTGGTATTAGCGGAAAATACCGCAAAATCTTAACTGGCGTCTTCCTTGACTGTGCATCGTTTTCATCCTCGTTACCATCCTCTGTATTTCTATTCGTCCAACGGGATTGACCACATACATGACAGCACTGTTGGTTTCTCCAGTCGCCCCAATACAACATGCAGTCATTTGGGCAACTATGAATTTTGTTGTAGCCAAGGCCCAAATCTTTGATCAGTTTCTTCATGTCTTTGGAAGATTGAGGGATTTTCGCAAACGGGAACATTTCTCTCAAAAACTCTAACAACATTGTCAAAGAGTTTCCGGTCTACCCTCCCAAACATTTTAATTAAAAAAGACGAATACAGAAAGACAGTTTTGAAAATTTAGATCCCTCATACAGTTCTTCGTTCATTTCACCAAGTAACGTGTAGAACTTCACTGCTTCTTCATTTGGCTGATCATCAGGTACACTTCTTCCCCTTTCGGTGAAATTATTTCCACCAAAATTATAATCATCGGTTGCACCCAAGTCAGGTGGAAATGACTGCAAACCATCACCGCGCATATTAAATGCATCCCGCAACATGCCATCCATGTCATCTTCTCTAACATTCTGATTGTAAGCACTATGAGGATAACCCAGATTCATCGATGAAGAGGCTCCACTAGATGTACACTCTCCATGGAAAATCCATTTTTTTTACCCCCGAACAAAGCCATCAACAACTAGATGTTCGTAGACAACTTCACGATAATGCCAATTGATATTGCAACACTTCTTACACGGGTATAGAATCATATTCTCTTGGCTTGCATTTTGAAATGAAAAATTTAGAAAAGTTTCTACTCCATATCGATAGCCGTTGCTTACCCTTAACAAATTCATCCAAGTTCTATCCATTTCGTAGTTTTTGAAGTCTAAAGTTGACAGTAAATTACACGGGTAAGTTGTTTATCTATACAGGTATTATGTAAGTTTTGTAAATTATGTAAGTTATGAAGTTTGATCTTAAAATTATGTAACTTATGTATTATGTAAGTTAAATAATTTGATGAAAGCTATGAAATTTGATCTTTAACCTATGTATTATGTATTATGTAAGTTATCTGAGTTATGTAAGTTATGTAAGTTATGTATGTTATGTGAGTTATGTAAGTTAAGATTCATCATACGTTAGCCTTTATTACACACGGGAGGATCCGTTATATCTTACAATGAGATATAAGGCAACCCGTTAGGTTTCCAGCCTATATAATTTGAATCTTTTTTTTGGACAGCAATATAATAAACAGCAATGTGGACAGCAATTTGGACAGAAATTTTTTAAGATTCATCATACGTGGCATTGTTACACCTGGGGAGGATCCATTATATCTTACAATGAGATATAAGGCAACCCGTTAGGTTTCCAGCCTATATACTTTGAATCTTTTTTTTTTGTTCCAACCATAATGTCATTGGTATTCAGAACAGTGAATTTATCACATTTGGATAGCTTTATTGACTAATGATACAACATAAATGTTTTACATTAGGATATTGAATTTTAACAAATTTGCACAAGCAATTATGTACGACAAAACCTAAGTAACGTTTTACCTTACATTTAATTTTATAACATATTATGCATATACTTCCAACCAAGAGATAATTAATTATAAAGCACAAAAATACAAAAAATACAAAATATATAACATATTTCAAATTTGATCAGGCAACAAAAAATATAAGCAATTTAAAAAAGTTTAAATGCAATTTAATTTAATTATGTAATTAAAAAATAAAATAAAAGTAGACAAAATATTTTCAAGGATTAAAAAAAGTACATAGTAATAAAATTCAATAAAAAGAGATCATGGCAAACATGGCAAATTGAAAGACAAAATCATCAACCAAAATTATACAAAATCGGAGCCCCAAAAGGAAAATCAGCATATTTGCAGTTAAGTCAATAAACAACAGCACATAACATTTGAACAGTTCAATTAATTAAATAAAACCTCATAATTGACTAATGAACATTAATTCACTGACTTTTTTAAAAAAATAACTCACAGTATGGCAGATAACAGATAAGTGGATGGCAGAAAATGGAGTAGCAACAGAGGGTTGCCGATGGAGATGCAACAGAGGGCTGCCAACAGCGATTCAGGGGGCTACTAAAGGCGATGTCGAGGGCTGCCAACAGCGATTCAGAGGTGTAACAGTCTGATTTTGACCCTAATCGGAATAGTGGTTTCGAGACCACAAATCTGAGTCTGAAAAATTTTTAAATATTATTTTCTGTGTTAATTATATGTGAATTTGTATGTGTGGAAGTTTCGTATAAAAATTTGATTGTTTGTGTGCTTAATTAAACAAAAAGGACTTAATCGCGTAAAGTATAAAAGTTACTAATTAAAGTGTAAAGTGCTTATTTGATAGTGGCTTTTTAATGTGAGATCCTTAAAGGGAAAATAGCCCATTTTAAGTTATAGTGGACGGCATGTTTAAGTTTAAGTGATTATATGATGTGAAATTATATTATAAAAGTTATTATTAATAATTAAACATTATATTATACTTATAATAATAAAACATGATATGAAAGAGAAACATTATTCATTTATTCATCTTTCTTTGCCGAAAGTGAAGAAAAAGAAAAGAACTAAAACATAGCTAGGTTCGGCCAACTTCAAGCTTGATTAAAGGTTAGTTTTTGTTCGGTGTTTGATAATTTTTACGTTTTTGAGATCGTTACTATGAAATGTACAAGACCCATGCTTTAATTTTTGAGTTTGATGAATATTTTGAGTTGAGCCATTGATGATAGTTTGTTGTTTATGTTGTTTGAGGATGAATTATGATAAATATATGTTAGATAAACAAGTTTTGTCTTTGAATTTTTGATGAAATTGAGTATATTGGACTAAATTGCAAAAATAAATTTTAGAGGGACTAAAATGTGAAATAAATGAAATGCATGGACTTATATGAAGACTAGGAATATTAGGCCCTTAAGGTGAGTAGGCAAATTTTGTGTATTTTGGTGTTTTGTGCAAATAGGACTAAATTGTAAAAAGTGTGAAATGTTAGGGGCAAAATGGTAATTTTCCCATTTATGTGTTTTTGGACTAAATTGAATGAAAATATATTTGAGTGAGCTTAATTTGAACATGTTTAGATCAAGAACCAAAGAAAACGGACTTGGATCGGGGAAAAGCGAAAATAGTCGAATAGCCAGTTTTTATCGTCCGACGTTATTCGAGGTAAGTCTTTAAGCAATAAAACATCGAAAATTATGTACATAACCTAGTATATACTGATTTTTGGAAATTTTGTAGCTATATTATTGAATAGCCGAATGCGGTAAGTATAAGATTTGACTTGTTTAAATTATTCGATTGATATATGTTATTTGAATGTTCGTACAATGAGTTCAAAATGTGTATAAGTGAATCGATATATGGAACGAATTGTGTGAGACAGATTAAAAGTATCATGATTCAGGCTTTGAGCCTAGCAAGCCTTGGGTGGTGAACTTAATCGGGCTTTATGCCAGCGAGGCTTATTGCCGGTGATTGAATATCGGACCTCGGGTCAGCAGTGCTTATTGCGGGTGATTGAATATCGGACCTCGGGTCCAGCGGGCTTAGTGCCGTGTGTGTGTTTTGGGCTTTATGCCTAGCAGCTTTATATGCGGTGATTATTTATAAGTATATGCTTCAATGGATTATTAATGATGTGGAATTTTGAATACGATAAATGAGCTAATTGTTCGGTACATAAAAGCCTATTGGTTATGCGAGATAAGGTAAGTTAGTATATTACGATTGATACTACTTTGGTATGTGATACAATTGAGGTATATTTGTAAAATTCTATTAAGGGTATTCGGCCTTATAAATGATGAGTATGATATATTGAAAGTTGACTTTAGATGTGAACATGGATGTGTCATTTAGATTCGGCCAAATGGGTAAATATACATGTAATGTATATTGAACTAGTGAATTAACAATGTGCTTTTGTATATTTGGCCTTATAGATGTGGATAAAATGATATTATATAGATATTATATAATTGTATACATGTGAAGTTTAATGGATATTATTATATATGTATATTCGGTTATAAATGGTTGATATGTATTTAGTATTTATTTAATCGATTGTATACGGAAACATATCAAATTATATGTAATTGATAAGTTTGTATTTTTAAGGCATGACGGAGATATTTTGAGGTTGTTAAGATATAAATGTTATGTCAAGCAAGTATATCAAAGATTCGGCTATAATTGTCTATTGGTGCTATGTTATTACATCAATGTCATAAAGTGATTGGATTAAATTATTTGAATTGCTCAATTGATTTATTATATTTGCTTAAGACTTACTAAGCTAAGATAGCTTACTTTGTGTGTTCTGTTATTCTATTTTATAGATTTCGGTTGTAAGCTACGAGCTCGGGGATCGCTTTCAATGTCATCCACACTATCGACTTATTTTGGTATTTTAAAAGCTTGGATTTTGAACTTAAGGCATGTATAGGCTAGTTAATTACTTAGATAATGTTTTGATGATGTAAATATAAGCCATGCGAAAATGTCTTGATCTTTATGCCGAATGGACTAATGCTTAAATGTACTTAATTGTATTATGTGTTTAACCTGCTTAGATTATAAGTATGGTTGTGTTGAGAGTACATTATATGCACAAGTATAAGTATATGTTTTGATATGAGGTATCATTTAAAGTTTTATAAGTTGTGTATTTGGTAAGTTGATATTTGTGGTATTTGAATATGTTTGAGTTAGAGATTGATGAATACTTACTAATGAGATGCATAAATTTGAAGCACAAATCAACTTGGAGAATTACTTTATATGGTAGAATGTATATTCGGCCAAGTGGTGAAATTATAAGTTAAGTATTTGGATTGACATATTCGAATATGGTTTATATATGTGTATGTATATTAAGTTCAAATTTAGGTGTTCCGGACTATGAAAGACATATTTGGTATTTTTGGTTCGATTATGTTCTTCTAGATGATATGATCTATGTCATGCTTGGATGTGTGTGCAATTAGTATATCTTGAATTCGGTTAAGCAAAAATTCTATACAAAAATATATGTATGTCTAGTTTTGGTATTGATAATTTGCTTTATTAAATTAATAATGAGCATGTGCATGTTCGATTAATGAATTTTAAATGACCACATGAATAGTAAACTTTGTTATTTGATGAAAAATGTTTATATGAGAAATTGGCTAATGGATTTAAGATATGCACGAGATTGTTGAAGTATACTATGATAATGCATTACTCATAACGCATTCAGTTTTGACTATATGAGCAGTAAATATTTGTTGTGACTTGTGCTATGTTCGGTAATGCCTTGCAACCCTAATCCGGCGACAGATACGGGTTAAGGGTGTTACAAGAGGGCTGCCAAATAATAACCATAATTTGTTTATCACCTCATTAGAACACAAATATGCAAACTCACATGGAAAGTTGGAAACATATGTAAATATATTATAATTCGCATTCCTTATAGCGCATTCTTCATGAATACCATAACCAAATGTGTATAGACATCAAAGCTCACTCAAATGGCCTATTTCGCATATAATCTACTGGTTTAATCATGTCTAAAACATCATGCTTACACATGAAATAAGTCATATTAAACTAAACATAAATACCTAATATTTAAGCATAACATATATACAAAACAAACCAAAACCAAATGACCAAACCACAAATGAATCAAACATTAATGCACTCATATGATAAAAACATCATTTCCGAATCTCATAGAACCAAATATGCCAACAAAGTTTCACGACATTTATAAACATCATAGCCGAATTACCAACCTACTATATTCATCACACAAATCCAACATTTAACCAATTACACATCATCAACTAAACCAAACTTTACTATCAATTTCACCAACCATTTGCAAATTTTCATATAGTTTACTTCTCATGTTAAATTATTCGGTTTAACATTTTCTATTTTGTATCTTTTGTTTTGTATTTTTAACTAAAACGTACCTTAATAATTTCAACAACCCGGTCTACTCCACTTTCAACAGCAAACAGAGGCTGGAGTCAGAAAAGTTGTATCTGTTAAGCAATTTAAAACGAATGGTTACTTGGTTACTTGGTTACTTTATAAATAAAAAATAGAAAATAAATATAATATCAGACAAATCTTAAGACAAAATAATTGATCATAGGGAGCAAAGGGGAAAAAAAGCTGTTATAATATATGAATCTTAAGAGAGATAAGAGGAAAATAAAGCATTTCTAGATTTATATATTTCACATATTCTCAACTGAAGGATTTCACAAGAATTCTGAACAACATTATAAACACATACATTAAAATATATGGTATGTTAGTACATTTCAAGTACTAATTTGGATGTTATCATTCCAGAATGAATAGAAAAACAATAATCCAAAGATACATATAATGAGATATAGTTTTACTTGAATCGATCCAAACTAAATATATACCCAAGGGCCCAAAACATGCTAAACATATTTTTCCTACTTTAGGACACACTTTAGTTGCAAAATCTAAGCAGAACAATACAAGGAAACACAAACATAGAGAGAAAATAAGTACAAAAATGTATGAAATCATCATTGATTATTTAGCAAAAAGCTCACTTGACAAGCGATACTAGGCCTAACGATATTGCAAGAACATAGCCATCCAAATTTCCGAGAACGACAAAAGAAAAACAAGTCGCATAAGCAAGGTCAACATAAGTATATTTCCAATTAAAACTTCATTATAATTTAATTGTCATGAAGCCCTAGTTAGTTACAAACAGTTTGCAAGGAAAAGTCATGTTGTCTTCATGGAAAAACTATAAACTTAACAGAAAGAGAGAAACTTAGCTTAACTGAATTCATAAATTTGGCAAGAGATATTTTAAATTACAGAATATGCATATAACAAATCCTAGTATCCTAAGAATCCTTTTATGGAGCTCTCTTTATCATCTCATGTGGGACAGATGCGGGAACTAACAAAAAGCAGAACAGTAATATGACCCAACTCATTCAAGGCTTGAACTTATACCACAAAACTATGAATCTTACTAAGTAGAACCAAAAACAATACCAAGCACTCAGTCACAGATTATAGAATAAGTTGCATAAGATAATAACAGTTGCAATTTAGATGTTTTATCACATTCACTAATATAGTATTTGGTTTAATTGTATCATAGTAGAATACAGAAAAAGTAATTCATCATTCCAAAGTATAGAGAAATATTTAAAAATGAAATAAGTGATGCAACAAAACTAGGGAGGTGGTGACCACTGACATCTTTTCAAGAATTAGAACAATGCAAACCTTGTTGAAGAAACCGATTTAGCTTATTCAGAAGCAGTGGTCCAGCAAAACCAATGAAATCATTAAAAACCTGCAAAAAGGAAAATTATACATGTAGTAGGAAAAACTTAAAATTCATATAAAGAAACTTGAAAACTTCAACCAGGGATCTTTTATTTTTCTACAAGTTGAATCCCAGAATTCCACATAAGCGAGTAGACCTCAATTTCCAAAAATGTTTTATATGCATAAACATATATGCCTAAAAACTATGAGAGAGGTGAAAAATGCACATTTCAAACCAGCAATGTAAGACACAATCTAGTTATGAAATGACCATAAATTAAGTATACTTTTTTTGGAAAGTAAAAACACTAAGCTATACTGAAAAGCTTAATCAGTAGACCATGAAATCCATTTAGGTGAAAATTTTCGTTGCTAAAGCAGCGTTATCTGTATGAACCACGTTAGAGATTTATCTTATTCTAAAAGCATAAGCTCCGTTTCTCCAAGTATATGAAACTACGATCATTACAGTTTAATAGATCCTACCATTTTTTAATCAAAACAAGGAACTCACTTTTTTTAAAAAAAAAAAAAAGAGAGAGAGAGTAAAATGTTAGTTTTTTCACTGCCCATCAATACTTAAAACGCTAAAAAAGTTCACTAGTTGGATTTTTTTTTTAATTATTCAAACGAAATAGATACTGAAAATAGAAAATGGGTTTAATTTGAACAAAATGAAACCTGAAAGATGAGACTAGCAAGAAGGTATCTCCAGTTATCAAGAAGAAGGTTGATCTCTGTAGTTGTCTTTGAACAAATTCTCTTCCATAACTACAAAAAAGAAAATAAAAGAATACTCACAATTTAATAAAAATCCCTTCTTTTTCTACTGTTAAGACTGAAGAAACTAAAAAAACGTCTCAAAAGTAACATTACAAAGGACTTACACGTTGGTCCAAAGTCACTATTGAAGTGTTCCTTTGACTGTCGACGGCGATGAGGCAGATGAAGGCCGACGCGATGCGGCAGAATGGACAATCGAAGGCAAAGCAGCAGATGGGTTGGATTGGATTTGAGGTTTCGAATTTTTGGGAAATTAGGGATTGGAAAATTGGGTGAAGAGACTAAGGGATTTCGGGAATAAAACTAAAGGGAATAAAACTAAACATAAAGAAACGGCGCCGTTTTGCTACAAAAGTTTTTAAACTTTGCGGCGTTTTTTCCCTAGCGCCACTATTGCTGACTTATAGCGGCACTTTTACCCTAGCGCCGCTAATACTTGAACCTATTATAAAATTAGTTTTTACCATTATATAATAAATTATTTAATATATAATTTAAAAAATAATATATAAGTCATATACCCAAAAAATTTTAAAAGTATTTTAAATAATAGTATTTTAATTTTTTTTCATTTTTAACATATATTTTTTAATGTTATTAGTTCTAAATTTTTTTCTACCTGTCATTTATTTTTTTGAATATTTTAAAAATTAAATTACAAATAAATTTTATTTTAATTAATTAATATAAAAAACCTAGTTAAATAATAATAGATCGAAGAGGATGAAAGAGTGCATGAGTTTTCGAAAATAATACATGATGGCCACTTGGATGATGGATCAGAATGTAAGGAGCAATACAACACCAGTTTGTTTAAATTCAGACCCTAAGCCGGCCCCTAAACCCCTAAAACCTATAAAACCCTAAACACATAACCCTAAACTCTAAACCCTAAAACATTATAAACCTCAAAACCCTAAACCATAAACCATAAACCTTTATAAACTCTAAACCCTAAAACACCAAAAACCCTAAAACCCTAAATCATAAACCCTTATAAACATATAAACCCTAAAACCATAAATACTAAACCTTAAATCAAAAACTCTAAACCACTAAAACCCTAAACTATAAACATTAACCCCTAAGCCCTACGACCCACACCTTACACCCTATACCCTAAACGCTAAACCCTTAACACTAAGGCAAAAACCTTAAACACTAAACGTAAATTAAAATTGAATTATTATACAGTGATCAAAACAGCGCTTTTTTTGTTTTGAAATAAGTTGAATAAAGGTAACCCTTAGTGGTGTTTTTGATAAAAACGCCGTAAATTTTTTATACTTTTTATATTTACACGAAAACAATATCGTTTTCTTTTGAAATAAAAAATTTATTTTGTGGCGTTTTTAAGTAAAACGCCGCTATTGCTTTACTTTTAGCAATTTTTTTCCAATTTTTATATTGTAATTAAAACGACGTCGTTTTATTTTGAAATAAAAAATATTTTGTGGCGTTTCTAACAAAAACGCCGGTATTTTTTTACAATTTTTATATTGTAATTAAAACGACGTCGTTTTGTTTTGAAATAAAAATTATTTGGCGGCGTTTTTAACATAGACGCCGCTATTGATTACCTTTAGCGTCGTTTTTTAAAAAAACGCCGCTATAGCCCAATCTTTTGCGGCGTTTTCTTGTTAGAGCTGCTAAAGTCTAAATTTTGCGACATTTTAAATAAAAACGCCACTAAAAATGCCGCTATAAGTCAATTTTGCTGTAGTGTATATTCGTTGAAGAATTAGAAAAATAAATTTGAAACTATAGTTGACTTTATTTTTATATTAATAATTAATACATTTATGAGTGTGTAGTTATATATGTATTAATTAATAGTTGTGTTTATCGTATATTAATAATTAGGTGTTTAACAATTAATAATAGATTATGACATATTCATGAAAAAATTTATGTAATAAATAAATTTAAAAGGAATTTTAGTTGAAATGATAAAAATTTTAAATTTTATGGTGTTTTAGGTTTGAATCTTATCAAGCACATTTTTATAAATTTCACTTAATTTAAAATAATAATAAAAATCCCTCAAAAAAAATATTTATTATTTTATAAAAGAAGGGTTTTCGATAATTGCTTAATTTGAGTTGAGACCCAATTGAAGAGTAATACCTATTTAATAAACCTCTTAAATATAATATAAACATATATGTATGCATGCATGCATATGTGTACATGCATACGTACATATGTATGTATTAATACTTATATGAAAAATAATTTTTATGACGAGATTATATAGATTGGCTAATAAAGATATTACAGTTAACAATTACGGTAATAGACTTAAATAAGAATTTTTATGAAACAATAATTTATGATGTAGATGTTTTATATTTTGATCGGGTCGAGTTTAGGTTGAGTTTTTATGGTTAATATATTATTATGTTATAGTTTTATTATTGTTTATTATAATTATAATTTATTAGTAAATATATATATATATATATACGGCTGTGTAATACATATATTATAATAATAATATAATATATAGTTTTTATGTACATACGTGTGTAGGCAGTTGAAAGAGGGAAAAATTTTAATTTGAAAGTTGAAAAAAAAAAAGAAGGATAGGAACGAAAGAAAACTGCTCCATTTTAACGACAAACATCACAACACCATCATTTGTTTTTTAACCCCTTTACCCGAGACCCTCCATTACCGTGTACGTACAACCGTCGGACTCCAGCTCAAATACCACCAAGATTCAGCTAGGCAGATTCATGGGGGCCAAGCGGGTTCCCGCAAACTTCGACGGTAAAGCACAAATACAAGTAGCAGCAAAGCTGTCATGCGATTCCGGGATTGATCGAATGTGAGCGGCACCGGAAATTGAGGACAGTAGCATCAGTGTTGCTACCGTTACAGTGGAAAGAAGAAAGAGATTGAGTCGTTTGTGCAAAATGGGCCATAAGTTGCGTGAGTACTGTTCAAAGCTGCCATTTCAAACTTACTTTGTTTAACTTATTTGTTTTTAGGGTCTTAATATCATGTTTTGGCATTTCAGAGTTAACCTTTCGTTGGGTCATTGTTAGCTAATATTCATTCTTCTATTTATTATTGATCATGACCAATGGATGATGTCAATAATGATCATTACGGAAATCCAGAGGCGGATACAAGGGGGCTGGCAGTGGCCCTGCCCCTCTAAAATGGAACATTTATATTTAAGTCCTTGAATTTTTTTTAAAATTTTAAATTAATAAAGGTAAAATTATACTTTAGCCCCCCTAAAATTATAAAAACTCGATTTAATTCTTTAAAAATTATAAAGATATAGACCATAAAAAATTAAATTTTCATTCGGCCCCCCCTAAAAATTTGTTCTGACTTCGCCCCTGCGGAAATCGTTGCTAAAATTATTGGACTCTTATTATTCTTAATGTTGAAATGTTCTTCTCAAACACTAGTGAACAAAATTTATATTTTTTTAATTTCTAAAATTTTAAAATAAATTCCCTCTATCAATATAAGCAAAACATAAAAATAAAATTTTAGAGATTATTTTTAAATATTAAAATTTAAACTTGTAAATTTCGAAATTCAAAACAACACATATAAAAGAGATATCATTTGTTGGGCATTGTGAGGGTGCTACTACTTTCCTCACACATAACCAATTCCCAAATTCAAATTTTGCTAATTTCCAAACCTACACCAAATGCCGAGTAATTTAGAAATAAAATTTTTCATTATTTCATCATGCTATTTTTGTTGAAAAATAGTTTAGACACCATGATTTTACTTATGTTAGTTATCAATAGAATTTTAAGCAATTATATAAATGCAGTGTAAAAATAATTAATTAAACTGCCAAAATACATAAAAAAAAATACCCTCAAACTTTAAAAAAAATAATTAAACTCCTATTTTTTATTTTACTTCTTTTTGCTCTCAATTGCTAAAAATCATCAAAATAACACGTAGTTTCCATGGAACAAGAAGAAAATGTAAACTAGCAAAGATGAACCGTTACAATCTGCTTCCCCTCTGAACTACCACTTACATTATTAAACTACCACACAATGCTAGTTTGCGGATAGATCCAAGATAGATGAAGTGAACACTTCTTGTTTCCTTGTTTTAATGGCGGAAATAAAATCATCATTTGCTTTAATGGAAGACCCCTTTTCGTTTCCTTCATCTTTCACAGCTTCCCTTATATGGTGTGCAATCTCTTCAACTTTTCTCTTCATATCCCTTCCTTTCCCTTCCTTCTCCATCACAATTCCTATCACTTCCTTAACCTTTTCACTTGAAATACTGCTCTGAACCCCTCTTGTTAACTCCACTGACCACTACAACAAAACAAGCATACCGCGACACTTTTTTTGACCTAAGACGACACAAAAAAGGTTGGTATAGGTTTCGCGATGCTTCTCTTGACGCTTTCAAAAAGGTTGTCTATAATACAGTTGGCGTAGGCTTCACGACACTTTTGAAAAAGCGTCGGCATAAGTCAACATAAGCCGACCCTTATTGAAGGGTTTGGAAAGACCTAGTCAAGGCCGACCTTTAAAAAAGGTTGGGATAGACCTAGTCAAGGCCAACCTTTGAAAAAGGTTGTGATAGACATGTCTAAGGCAACCTTAAAAAGGTTGGGATAGACCAGTCTAAGATAACCTTTTAAAAAAAGTTGGGATAGACCTTATCTAAGGCAACATTTAAAAAAAGTTGCGATAAACCTTGTCTAAGGCAACCTTTAAAAAAGATTGGGATAGAATCGTCTAAGGCAACCTTAAATAGGTTGGTATAGACCTTGTCTAAGGCAACCTTTAAAAAAGAGTGGGATAGACCTTATCTAAGGCAACCTTTTAAAAAAGTTGGGATAGACCTTGTCTAAGACAACCTTTAAAAAAGGTTGGGATAGACCTGTCTAAGGCAACCTTTTAAAAATGTTAGGGTAGACCTTGTCTAAGGCAACCTTAAAAAAAGGTTGGGATAGACTTGTCTAAAGCAACCTTAAAAAGGTTGGGATAGATTCGTCTAAGGTAACCTTAAAAAGGTTGGGATAGATCTTGTCTAAGGCAACTTTTAGAAAAGGTTGGGATTGACTGTCTAAGACAACGTTAAAAATGTTGTTGGGATAGACCGTTTTTAAAACAACCCTAAAAGGTTGGGATGGACCTTTTCCAAGGAAACTTAAAAAAAGTTGGGATAAACCCGTCTAAGGCAACCTTAAAAAGGTTAGGGTAAACCCGTCTAAGGCAAACTTAAAAAGGTTGGGATAGATCTTTGTCTCATGTCCAATGTTTTTTTACGACGTTTTCCCCGATTTTTAAGAGCCTATTTCGGTGAAATATGAGCAAATTTGTATGTATTGAGTTTGGAAAAGTTTGAGTCAATATTAATTGAACAAGTAATTAACATAAAATGATCATATAAATACAAAATTATCATTAAATAATGCAATTAGTAATTTATATACAAAATCCTAATAGAAGTAGTCAACAAGTTGCGAACATGTTGTCAACCTATTTCACATGACATTAAAAAATTATACAAAATCCTAATAGAAGCAGTCAACACGTTGCAAACATGTTGTCAACTTGATTCCCATGATATCAAAAAATTATACAAAATCCTAATAGAAGAAGTCAACACGTTGCAAACATGTTGTCAACTTGATTCCCATGACACCAAAAAATTATGGGACAACTGCATTCATCAACCACTATAACATATATATATAATACATAATATGCAGTAAGCGTTGTCGAAACCATTTTTTTTGAAAACGGGGAATCGACTAGGGCTTTGAAAACGAAAATAAAATGGGAGTCGCCATCGATCTTTGTTAGGTGTGATCGAATCACCCTTGTTTTAATAAAACATTTTGTTTTACTAAAACGGTATTTTTTTTGTCTACGAAATTCGAGAAAATGGGTTCTGGAGTCGGTTACGTGCGAGGAAGGATTAGCACCCTCGTCACGCCTAAAATTGGTACCAAATTGATTAATTAGTTTCTTAATGTCGAAAGTTGAAAACCGAGAACGAATTTAAAATACGATCCTTTTTATTAGTGTTCATTTTTTTTTAAACACGCATAAATTGAATTGAAACAAGCTTCAAGGACCCACTCGTTTCGAGATAGCAAAATATTGCGTCCCGTAAGTTAGGATACGACATTCGAATCCACGAGAACAAGTTTGCCTTTAAATTTTTGAGACTTAATATTTTGAAATTTAAAAGGATATTTAGCTATTTCAGTTTAACAAGAAAACCGAAACCCCGTAAGTTAGGGTACGATTTCTCGAATTCCCGAAACGCGAAATATTGCATTTTTTTTTTGAAGATTTTTATTTTAAAACGCTAGCGGGTATAATATTTGAATGGCATGCGTTATTTAGTTTGGAGTAAAATACGATGATATAAGTTGGATAAATACATTGGGGTTTAATTCACGATACGATAACACGAAGCGACAATATGGATGATGAGCATGGAACAATAATACATGAATAAAACATTATAAGCGAATGACAATGATATAAAAATTCGAATAAACGAATTATAATACACAAGGGCAATAATCACATAACATGCACTATATTAAATATCAACATCAATAATCAAAGACAAATAAATTAAGCATCATATATAACAATTTACAAAAAGTATAAAGCAAGTTAAAATAAATAAAACGTAAAAACATACAATTTGAAATGGTAATAAATTTGTTTAAAATAGATAATGTAGAGAAATTTTAAAACCAATAATATACAAAGCAGTTTTTTTTAAAAAAAAAAGATGATATATAAAAACTTTAAACAGATAGGGTATATATATCTATATATAAGTATAAAATATGATATGAAGGAAACCTAAAACAAATAATGATAAAACATTTTAAAATAAATAAAGAGAATTTAAGATAAAATATATGAAATAATTTAAAATGGATAATAAAACAATTTCAAATAATAAAAACGAGTTTGAAAATAATAATATATAAAGTATTTTAATATAAAACAATTTAAAAATAATTAATATATAAAATAATGTAAAAATAAAATAAAGGAGACTTAAAATAAATAATATATAATATTTAAAATGAATAAATAAATACTAAATTAAAAGAAGTTGAAACCCAATTGCCCAAGGACTGAATCAGAATAGAAATAAAATTAAGGGATTAAATAAAAAAAATAGAACGAATTAGGGCCCGATTGAACGCGCAGCAAAACAAAGAGGACCGAATGGGCAAATATCCCTGGCCTCTATGCGCTGCGTTTTGCGCAGTGCTAAATTGGAACAAACGAAAATATATTGGGGGCAAATTTTTTTAAAAAATAAAAAGACTTAATTAAAAGAGTGAAAAATGCGGAAGGGCCTATTAGGCAAATAGCCCCAAGGTTACTAAACGCGCGGATCTCCGCCTATGGGTCGGATCGACCCGTTACGCGTCGAAACGATGCCGTTTAGTGCTTGGGAGTCTGGTGCAAAAACGATACCGTTTTTCACTTCTTTAAAAAGGCCGCAAACATTTTTTGTTTCATTCTTATCCCTTCTCTAAAAAAACTCCAAAATTATCATTCAATCAGGAAGAACCCAGTTACGAGCAAGCAAACGCCGGCGGGCTTTGCGGTGGCTCACTTGCACGGAAAAGTTTTCAAAAAAAATTTATTAAAAAAATCTTCCTATTTTAGAAATAAACCCGATTCGGGTGTTTTTCGAGCTAAAATGGTAGAAATAAAATAAAATAAAAAATAAAAAAAACGAATGCCTCTCGGCCTCCCCCTGTTTTCCTTTGGATGAAACTCGAACGGAACCCTAAAGGGGTTCCATGGCTTCGACGCGCGTGGAGGTGACCCCCGACAGTGGCGCAACTCCGAAAAACAGGTAGTATTCCTCCTTTTCTTTTATTATTTTTGTTTTATTAAAGCTCTTAATAAAAAGTAAAAAGAAAAACAGTAGCAGTATAAAAATAAAAACTAAAACGGAGATCACCTTGAATATTTGTTCTTTTTTATTTCTAATGTTCGTAAAACGGAAGAAAGAAAGAAAAAATGGTCGTTCCCCTTTTATAAACTAGTTACAAAACTCTTTATTTTCTATTCTTTTATTTTTTTCTACTTGTCTCTTCTGCCATTTGCGTGTAGTCTTTTTGCATGTAGTTTCTGCGCTTGTATTTACTTCATTGCAGGTGTCAGAAGCATGGGTGGCTGCTGATTGGCGCGCGTGGTGGCTGCGTGGGGGAGATGAAAGGTCAGCGGGCGACCTTGAGGCTAGGGTTTCTTGCTGCTGTTTTCTTTTTCTGTAATGGGCTAAGTTGTTGGGCTAGGGTTTAATAAATTTGGGTTGGTTTTATTTTTGTAATTGGACTCTTGATGGACTGTTATTATTTGTTTTTTTGGGTTTATTTTGTTTTTGGACTTGGGCCAAAATTGGCTATTACAGCTGCCCCTCTTTGATCATTGTCGTGTAACGAGAATGGAGCAAAGACTTCAAAAGAGCCAATTTTGCCTAGTCTCACCGAGTCTTGACTTCTTTAATGTTTCTGTTCTTCGAGTGGCCTCGCTTTGACCCACTGCAACTTCAGGGGTATAGGGATTGTTGCTTTGATTCACTCTGTTGTAACTTCAGGGAGACAAGAATTGTAGCTTCAGTCCACTCCGCTGCAACTTCAGAGAGATAAGACTTGTATATTCAGTCTGCTCCACTGCAACTTCAGGGAGATAAGACTTGTATCTTCAGTCTGTTCCACTGCAACTTCAGGGAGATGAGACTTGTAACTTCAACCTACTCTACTGCAACTTCAGAGAGATAAGGTTTGATGTGATATGCTCTACTGCAACTTCAGAGAGATAAGATCTAATATATAGCTTCAATCTGTTTCACTGCAACTTCAGGGAAATAAGATTCGCTATCTTTAGTACATTCTCTTTGTAACCGAGGATATGAGACTTGTAACTTCAACCTGGTCTACTGCAACTTCAGAGAGATAAGGTTTGATGTGATCTGCTCTACTGCAACTTCAGAGAGATAATATCTAATATATAGCTTCAATCTGTTTCACTGCAACTTCAAGGAAATAAGATTCGCTATCTTTAGTCCGTTCCACTGCAACTTCAGGGAGATGAGACTTGTAACTTCAACCTGCTCTACTGCAACTTCAAAGAGATAAGGTTTGATGTGATCTGCTCTACTTCAACTTCAGAGAGATAAGATCTAATTTATAGCTTCAATCTGTTCCACTGCAACTTCAGGGAGATGAGATTCACTATTTTTAGTCTGTTCCACTGCAACTTCAGGGAGATGAGACTTGTAACTTCAACCTGCTCTACTGCAACTTCAGAGAGATAAGGTTTGATGTGGTCAATCTGCTTCACAGCAACTTTAGGAAGGCAAGATCTGCAATTTGTAGCCTCAATCGGTCTTGCTACACCATCCTCTGGGGGACATGAGTTGTAAAATAGATTTCTTGGGTCTATGCTTATGTCAAATGATTAGGATGTCATGATCAGAATGAATCAAATGCTCCTAACTAGATGTGTATGAATGATATATGCAAAATGTCATTTTTAATACTTAATTTGATATTACTCGTCTTTCGTTGAGGTCCTAATACTGACGTATTACCCTATCTTCTTATTCAGTTGGTATCTTCGACAGAAGATATGAAGAAATGGTCACAATTTAGATCATTCTTTCTCAAATGTTCCCAACCCCTAAACTTGGTTAGTTTTGAATAGTGGTCCCGCTTCAGGTTCTTGTAATATTTAGAAGTTTTCAGAGTAATATGCGAAACTCCTTTTATTTGAATATTAATAGTCCATTAATCGTTATTTCAATGAAAAATGCTTGAAAAAGATTATCACAATGGACAAGATGGAATTTTATTGAGAGCAGAGCTCGAAATGTATAGATTGATCAAGAGATCAAATTTTGCTAAAGTACAATATGAGAATAAGTTAAGATAGCAAATTTTCTAAAAATACAAAAACGAATAAATAAATCACGAATAGCAAATTTTGCTAATATATAAAATGAATAAGATGAAAATAGGTGCCCCAGATATCATAGCATGAGCTTCTCTACACAAAACTTCTCGAGGACCCCTTTCGAACTTGATAGGTGTTTGGCGGACTTAGAAGACTTCGTTGATGCCCCAAGATGTAGCGTCCCTCCTTCTTGTTAATCCAGGCATAGCAAGACTACTGCATGTCTCCCCTTTAATCAAAAATTTGAATTGCCCATTCTTGGGTTTTCAATTCAAAACCCCTTTGGTCTCAAGGCACCCTTTGCGGGTTTTTGCCTTGGCCTCTCCTCTTTTTTTTTTTAAACGAAGTATTTTTTGACTGAATCTGAGTTCACGAGATTAGGCAAGCTTTTTCCATCCATCTCGGTCAGAATCAGAACTCCTCCAGAGAAGGCCTTCTTTACCACATAAGGTCCTTCCCAATTCGGCATCCATTTTCCTCTAAAGTCCTTTTGTATGGGAAGGATCTTTTTCAACACCAAGTCCCCCTCATGGAATTCTCTAGGGCGAACTTTTTTTATAAGCCCACATCATTCGCTTTTGGTACATTTGTCCATGACGAATGGCTCTTAGCCTCTTTTCTTCGATTAGGTTCAGCTGATCATACCGGGATTGAATCCACTCTGCTTCATCCAACTTCAGTTCAAAAAAGACTCGAAGGGAAGGAATCTCAACTTCGATAGGAAGTACCGCCTCCATTCCATAAACCAAGGAGAAAGGAGTTGCCCCGGTAGAGGTTCTGACTGATGTTCGATAAGCATAAAGAGCAAATGGTAACTTCTCATGCCAATCTTTATAAGTCTCAGTCATTTTTCCCACGATTTTCTTGATATTTTTATTAGCTGCCTCGACTGCACCATTCATTTTTGGATGATACGACGACGAGTTGTGGTGTTTGATCTTCAATTGACTGCAGACCTCTGCTATGGTACTGTTGTTCAAGTTCAATGCATTGTCAGATATGATCCTCTCCGGCATTCCATAACGACATATGATCTCCTTTTTAAAGAATTTTCCGACCGCTGACTTAGTGACATTTGCATATGAAGTGGCCTCTACCCATTTGGTGAAGTAGTTGATGACCACAAAGATAAATCGATGCCCATTTGAAGCTTTTGGTGAGATTGGGCTAATGACGTGCATGCGCCACATAGAGAAAGGCCATGGAGAAGTCATGACATGAAGAGGTGAATGAGGTACATGAATTTTATCTCCATAAATTTGGCATTTGTGGCACTTCTTGGCATAGCTGATGCAATCCCCTTCCATAGTGGACCAATAATACCCGAATCTCATGATCTGTCTGGCCATTGTAAAACCATTAGCATGCGTTCCACAGACACCCTCATGGACTTCTTCCAAGATTTGTTTAGCCTCAACAGCATCCACGCATCTTAAAAGCACCTGATCCTTCCTTCTCTTATATAAGATCTCTCCATCTAAGATATAATCACTGGCCAGTCTTCTCAACATCCTCTTATCGTTCTCGGTTGCTTTGTCAGGGTACTCACGATTCTTCACATATTGCAATATATCGTGATACCAGGGGTGATCATCTTTTCCTTCTTCTTCATTGATGTTGTAGCAATGAGCCGGAGCCTCATAAATTCTCATTTGGATAGGCTTCACTTCCTCTTACTTGTTTGCTCTGATCATAGAAGCTAAGGTAGCCAAGGCGTCGGCCATCTGGTTCTCATCTCGCGAGAGGTAACAGAAGATGATGTCATCAAACTCCTTAATTAACTCCAAAACTAGCTTTCGATAATTGATCAATTTGGGATCTGTTGTTTCTCATTCACCTTTGAGCTGATAGATTACTAACGCAGAATCGTCGTATACTTCTAACACTTTGATTTTGCGTTCAATGGCTGCACGGATACCCATGATGCATGCTTCATATTCGGCCATTTTATTTTTGCAATCAAAATCCAATTTGCTAGTAAAAGGATAATGGTCTCCGTTTGGGGATACTAGGACTGCCCCGATTCCATTACCCACTGCGTTTGAAGCTCCGTCAAAGTTTAGCTTCCAAGGATGACCCTCCTTTTGAGTACCTTCTTCAGTGACCGCAACGTATATTAGATCCTCATTCGGGAAATCAAAGTCCAGTGGCTCGTAATCTTCTAAAGCTCTGCTGGCTAGAAAGTCTGCTATTGCACTCCCCTTTACAGCCTTCCGGTTTACATAGACTATATCGAACTCAGAAAGTAGAATCTGTAACACCCTGGTTTAGGGGCTATGCAGGTTGGGTATAATTCGTGTTCTAGCAGGTTTTGGGTATGCTTAGATGTGTTTGAGAGGTGTTGGGAATGCTCGGATTAAAGGGGAGGACTTTGGAAAATTTTAGTTTTTAAGTGCTAAAGGGAGCTTGGGTGATGTGGTCTTAAGAGAAATTTTTGTGGGATTAAGGCACAAAAGATGGGGTGAGTGGAGTGGCAAGGGGGCGCCACTAAGAGCTTGAAAAGTGACGCCTCAAGGGGGAGTGGTAAGGGTCTCGAGTTCGATTCGCAAGAGGCGGCGCAGGAGGCCTTTGTTTTTGCGTCATAAAGGTAGAGTGTTGGGACGGTTTTGGATGCTTAAATGAAGGATATTTGACTTGTTCAAATGTTTTGAATGGATGGCTAGGAGAAGAGGTGGGTTGGTTACTTTTTAATTTTATTTGAAGGGATGGTGTAGAGTGTTTTTAGGAGAGAATGTTGGGATTTTGTGGGGAGGTGGAGTGTTTGGCGAATTTTGTTTCTTCTAGGGGAGCTTGGCGAATGTTATAAATAGGGAAGGTGCTCATCCTTTTGGGTTTTTCCCATGTGCTTGCTTGCCGAAAATTTCTTCACACATCTCTTCCATTTCACTTGAGCCGAAACCTTCATTGCCATCCTTCCTCTCTTCCTTTTGGACCCTTGGCCGAACCACTCATCTTGCATTCCCCCTTTTTCTTCCATTTTTTTAAATCGAAGGTACACCCCACACCTTTCTTTCTCTTCTCTTTGGCCGAAACCACTATTCCCTACCCCTTGATTTTCTTGTTAGCCGAATCCACACCACCTTTGTGCCGAATTTTCCTTCCCTCAATTTGGTAGTACTATTGGCCGAATGTTAGCATAGACCTCTTCGGGTTCCATAGCAATCGATTTTGGTAAGGCTTTGTTTTAATAAGCTATGTATTTAGTATTCGCTTTAACCTATGGTTTTGATGCCAAGGCCGGTTGTAGGGGAGGAGAGCCTAGCGCAGGAGATCTTTTCGGGATTCGTTTAGTCAGCTTTTGCAGAGGCATTAAGTAGCATTTGGGTTTTGATTGGTTGTGCTAGAAGGTGCGTAATCATCGCACTATTTCTCGGTTTGCTTGCTAATTATTAAACATATGTATTATGTGTGGAAGTAGATTATAATGGCTTAAGTGATGAGAAGCTGGTGATGGTAAGATTATTTGTGATGTATTTATGTATGTATATATATTTATATTCTTATGTGATATGATGACTTAACATGTAGCATCTACATATTTGCATGAGGTGGGGCTTGATTCGATGAAGGAGGAAGTGTACACAAGGTGTACGTGGTCTAATGATAGCTCGGCTACATTAGCGCTTGATGGTTAGCCGTGCTACCTCAAGGGAGATGTTGGCTAGGTGCCCATCTCGGCGGTTGATGGCTATGTGCATCACCGTAGAGCGGATATTGAGGTTGAGATCATTTTGGTTGATCGGTGGCTCGTACGGCCTTGTGCGAGAGAGTTGCCAAGGTAATGTTTTGGATCACGAGGTGATCGGTGGTGGTTTATCCACGGCCTTAGGCAGGAGTCCGCTAAGGTTGGCGTGCGGTTGGATAGTAGGTTGGGTTGAAGTGCATCTTTGCATGATTTGTTTTGAGGATTGTGTGGGTATGGGCCAAGCCCATCGTGTGGGAAATTTGTGTTGTGGTTATGCCTTTGAGTGCTGTGGACTCACCCAATTATTTTCACGACATTTCGGGTGATTTATGAGATGGACCGGGATCGGGAGAGGATACATGGTGGCTCATGCAGAAGGAGATGTTTTTGGCTATATTAAATATTAAGTATTTCATTCAAATAATGGTTGTAATAAGGATTTATTTTATTATTTTGGTACCATTTTATTATTAACTCTATTATGGTTTGTTTAAATTGAAACACTATGTGAAGATGGTTATATTTTTATAACTTACTTATTCAAATATGGAATTATTAAACATGTGGCTATAAATTCAGAAGAACATGGTTTCCAAGAGCAAATAAATTTTTACTACTTTACTCTAAGTCTAAAATATTTTCACTAACATAACCAGATCGATTCGTAGTGAATGGGTAGGGTTTGGGGATGTTCTGATTTGGTATCGAGCACTGTTCAAAAACTCGGCTTTGAGGGTTTTGGGCCCAAAAACATTTTCAAAATGGGCTTTTCAAAATATGGGTTTTTTTAGGATATTCGGCATGGCACTGTACCTCAGGCAGAAGTCCACAGTAAGTACCGGACTTTCTTGAAGTGATTTGTTTGTATGACTTATTATGGGCTTAGTTTGGGCTCGTAGATTAGAATACTAGGATCTGTTGGACCCTAGGAATAGTCTACTCAAACATATGCATAAAACTTAAGGCTACTAAACAAACTGTGAAGTTAGTCGTCGTCGAGTTAAGGTGTGGCAACCTTCATGACGCATGTCTAGGAATGGTATTCGATAAGAGCTTGGTATTTAAGCGGTCCTAGCGACTCACCTCCTCTTTACTTGAATCCCTGCAGTGCGTAGCTACGGTTCACCTTAACCAAGAGGACTTGTTCATAAGGCTAAACCGATTATTAAAACCCGAAAGGGATTTGGCTTTGATTGTTTTAAATTCCCTGTTTTAAAATTATCAACTTTACCCTTTTGGTCTATAAACCTAAATCTAATTTTGAAGGACGTTTTTGATTTATAAAATTACCAAAATGCCCCTAGTGGCAAAATTACAAAAATACCCTACATTGCAAAATTTCCAGTATTACCCTCAACTTTTGATAAAATGATTTTTTTTTATTTCACAAGACACCAAAATCTCAGAATTTCAAATATTAAGATACTCTGGTTTATGGAAGTTTACGAAAATACCTCTGGTTGATAAAATTACCAAAATGCCATTGGTTTCTAAATTTTCTGATTTCTCTCGACTTTTACTAAAATATTCCTATTTTACTAAATATCAGAAAATTATATTTTGAGAAATGTTGTGATATTCTGATTTGGAGAATTTCTGAAAATGCCCATGATTTCCAAAATTACAAAAATAACCACGATTTACGAAATTTGTGCGATACCTCTGGTTTGAAAAACAAAATTTTCAAGATGACCCCTGTGATTTTGTAAATTTTGAAATATCTTTAAGTTGGAAAACTATTTTTCAAAATTGACCCTGAGTTATTACCGATATACCTCTTATAGGAAAATGACGAAATTACCCCTGGGTAGGGAATGAAACTTGATTGCTCGAAAGAACTACTCTTGGAAACTTCATTGCATAAAATTGCTCGTGGATAAAGCAGTGAAACAAGAATTTCTAATGCATAAAACTTTCTAAGCAGAGACTAAATCGAGGCGCTAGATATGAGTTCTAAGGGCGTGGTCGCAATACTCGTGGGCGTGGTAGAGCGAGGATGTCGATGTCGGAACCGGTTGGGTCACGCCATGGGTCGAGAGCGATGCACCGCCACCAAGCTGTTGAGGTTGAGCAGCGAGGATCAAAGCGGAGGAGGCGGACGCGATGTCACGGCGGTCTGCGAGTGCTCGAGCAGTGGCGAGGAGCCAATGTGGGCAATAGGACTCGGAAGTCGTGTGCGAAAGGCTTAGGCGAATGGGCCGAGGTTTCGGAGAGGAGTGTGCGGGGTAGCTCGAACGTGGTAGTAGAAATCTTGGGTGGAGGCGGTTGAAAGGATTATGGATGATCTCGACTTTGCTTGAGGAAAAGCTTAAAGGTGTTGTTTCGTTGCTACGAGATGAAGCCTACCGGTGGTGGCTCACGGTTAAGGAAAGTACCCCTGTGGATCGAGTGGGTGAGGCTACTTTAAGATCAAGTTCGAAGGAAGTATGTCGGAGCAAGCTATGTGGATGCTCGGAGGAAGGCGTTCTCAATGCGGTGCAAGGTAGCAAATCGATAGCGGAGTCTGGCCGAGTTTCTGCGTTTGAGCCGGTATGCTCGGGGAATCGTGGCAACCGATTATGAGAGATGCGTCGAGTTGAAGATGGGCTACGGGATGAGCTGCGGGTTTTGATTCTTGCGCATAGAGAAAGAGACTTCGCCGTTTTAGTGGAGAAAGCTCGGATAGGTGAGGAGGTCAAGAAGGGTGAGAGGCACAATAGAGAAAGAAACCGTGATAAGAGAAGTGTTGGGTCGCTGAAGTGTTTGAAAGGGTTCGAGAAAAGACCGAGAGTCGAGACTCTGTTCGTATTTCTAAGCCACCGCCGGAAATCTAGATCGTCCGTGCTTGCGCATCGCGGGAGAAGGTATCATGTCGGGCGAGTCTTTGGAATCGAGTTCGAGAATGCTTCGGATGTAAGTCCAAGTCTCATCGATTAAGGATTGTCCCAGAATCCGAATGGGACTCGGACGGTAGGTCAAGGTTATATGGGAGCCGGCGGAGGTGGTCGACAAGCGGCAAGAGGTCGTGGTCCGAACCATGGAGGGAATGGTTCCGCCGAGGTCGTGGAAGCGAGAGATCGCGATAATGGTGGCAGGCGAGGCAAAGCGGCCAGTGCAGTTTATGCGATTCGTCGGAGAGAGGATAATGATGTCTTAGGATGTGTCGTGGTAAGTATCTTATGTTTGGAATATTCTCTGTTGTTTTGTCCGCTTTTTTGGTATTTGTTTTACTTCGTGCTTGTAAAGTATCTAGAACCTTGAGTATGATAGATCTGTGCCTAAAAGTATGTTAGCTCTTTAAGATCAGAGTGCTTGTGACCATAGTGTAGTGGGAGGAGTTGAGCTGTTAGTTTAGACAAGTAATTTCGGGGACGAAATTATTTTAAGGAGGGTAGAATTGTAACACCCTGGTTTAGGGGCTATGCAGGTTGGGTATAATTCGTGTTCTAGCAGGTTTTGGGTATGCTTAGATGTGTTTGAGAGGTGTTGGGAATGCTCGGATTAAAGGGAGGACTTTGGAAAATTTTAGTTTTTAAGTGCTAAAGGGAGCTTAGGTGATGTGGTCTTAAGAGAAATTTTTGTGGGATTAAGGCACAAAAGATGGGGTGAGTGGAGTGGCAAGGGGACGCCACTAAGAGCTTGAAAAAGTGACGCCTCAAGGGGAGTGGTAAGGGTCTCGAGTTCGATTCGCAAAAGAGAGCGTGAGGAGGCCTTTGTTTTTGCGTCATAAAGGTAGAGTGTTGGACGGTTTTTGGATGCTTAAATGAAGGATATTTGACTTGTTCAAATGTTTTGAATGGATGGCTAGGAGAAGAGGTGGGTTGGTTACTTTTGATTTTATTTGAAGGGATGGTGTAGAGTGTTTTTAGGAGAGAATGTTGGGATTTTGTGGGAGGTGGAGTGTTTGGCGAATTTTGTTTCTTCTAGGGGAGCTTGGCCGAATGTTATAAATAGGGGAAGGTGCTCATCCTTTTGGGTTTTTCCCATGTGCTTGCTTGCTTAGAAAATTTCTTCACACATCTCTTCCATTTCACTTGAGCCGAAACCTTCATTGCCATCCTTCCTCTCTTCCTTTTGGACCCTTGGCGAACCACTTATCTTGCATTCCCCTTTTTCTTCCATTTTTTAAATCGAAGGTACACCCCACACCTTTCTTTCTCTTCTCTTTGGCCGAAACCACTATTCCCTACCCCTTGATTTTCTTGTTAGCCGAATCCACACCACCTTTGTGCCGAATTTTCCTTCCCTCAATTTGGTAGTACTATTGGCCGAATGTTAGCATAGACCTCTTCGGGTTCCATAGCAATCAATTTTGGTAAGGCTTTGTTTTAATAAGCTATGTATTTAGTATTCGCTTTAACCTATGGTTTTGATGCCAAGTAGGTTGTAGGGGAGGAGAGCCTAGCGCAGAGATCTTTTCGGGATTCGTTTAGTCGGCTTTTTGAGAGGCATTAAGTAGCATTTCGGGTTTTGATTGGTTGTGCTAGAAGGTGCGTAATCATCGCACTATTTCTCGGTTTGCTTGCTAATTATTAAACATATGTATTATGTGTGGAAGCAGATTATAATGGCTTAAGTGATGAGCTGGTGATGGTAAGATTATTTGTGATGTATTTATGTATGTATATATATTTATATTCTTATGTGATATGATGACTTAACATGTAGCATCTACATATTTGCATGAGGTGGGGCTTGATTCGATGAAGGAGGAAGTGTACACAAGGTGTACGTGGTCTAATGATAGCTCCGGCTACATTAGCGCTTGATGGTTAACCGTGCTACCTCAAGGAGATGTTGGCTAGGTGCCCATCTCGGCGGTTGATGGCTATGTGCATCACCGTGAAGCAGATATTGAGGTTGAGATCATTTTGGTTGATCGGTGGCTCACCACGGCCTTGTGCGAGAGAGTTGCCAAGGTAATGTTTTGGATCACGAGGTGATCGGTGGTGGTTTATCCACGGCCTTGGCGCGGAGTGCGCTAAGGTTGGCGTGCGGTTGGATAGTAGGTTGGGTTGAAGTGCATCTTTGCATGATTTGTTTTGAGGATTGTGTGGGTATGGGCCAAGCCCATACGTGTGGGAAATTTGTGTTGTGGTTATGCCTCTGAGTCCGTGGACTCACCCAATTATTTTCCTAACATTTCGGGTGATTCATGAGATGGACCGGGATCGGAGAGGATACATGGTGGCTCATGCCGAAGGAGATGTTTTTGGCTATATTAAATATTAAGTATTTCATTCAAATAATGGTTGTAATAAGGATTTATTTTATTATTTTGGTACCATTTTATTATTAACTCTATTATGGTTTGTTTAAATTGAAACACTATGTGAAGATGGTTATATTTTTATAACTTACTTATTCAAATATGGAATTATTAAACATGTGGCTATAATTTCAGAAGAACATGGTTTCCAAGAGCAAATAAATTTTTACTACTTTACTCTAAGTCTAAAATATTTTCACTAACATAACCAGATTCGGTCGTAGTGAATGGGCCGGGTTTGGGGATGTTACAGAATCTACCACCGGGCCATTCTCCCATTCAGAGCAGTCGACTCCATCATGTACTTGAGAGGGTCCAGTTTCGAGATGAGCCAAGTTGTATGGTACAGCATGTACTGTCTCAGCCTCCGGGTCGTCCAAATCAAAGCGCAACACAACTTCTCAATTGGTGAATATCTTGTCTCACATTCAGTGAACTTCTTGCTAAGATAGTATATCGCTCTTTCTTTTCTTCCCGACTCATCATGTTGGCCTAGCACGCATCCCATGGAATTTTTTAATACCGTCAAATACAATATCAGTGATCTATCTGGGCAAGGTGGCATCAGTACTGGGGCTTTGGACAAGTAATGCTTGACCTTATCAAAAGCTTTCTGGCACTCCTCATCCCATACACCTGAGTTGTGTTTCCTAAGGAGACGGAATATAGGGTCGCATTTCTCCATTAGTTATGCAATGAACCGGGCGATGTAATTTAGTCTTCCTAGGAAACCTCGAACTTCTTTTTGAGTACGAGGTGGAGACAGCTCTTGTATTGCCTTTACTTTATCTGGGTCAATATCAATTCTTTTTTCACTGACTACAAATTCTAGCAATTTTCCCGACCTAGCCCCGAAGGTACATTTTGCTGGATTGAGCTTTAATTGGAATTTCCTCAACCTTAGGAACAATTTCCTTAAGACCTGCACATGCTCCTTCTCAGTTCTAGATTTTGCAATCATATCGTCCACATAAACTTCTATCTCCTTGTGCATCATATCATGGAAAAGGGTTACCATGGCTCTTTGATACATTGCTCCCGTATTTTTCAGTCCAAATGGCATTACCTTATAACAAAACGTTCCCCACATGGTTATGAATGTGGTCTTCTCCATATCTTCAGGGTGCATCTTAATCTGATTGTACCCGGAGAAGCCATCCATGAAAGAGAAAAGTGAATAACCAGCCGTGTTATCCACTAAGGTATCAATGTGAGGCAACGGGAAATTGTCCTTTGGGCTGGCCTTGCTCAAATCCCTATAGTCCACACACATCTGCACCTTCTCATCTTTCTTAGGAACGGGTACTATATTGGCTACCCATTCTGAGTACTTAACCACTTGTAAGAAACTGGCATCAAACTGTTTCATGACCTCTTCCTTTATCTTCAACAAAACATCGGGTCTCATCCTTCGGAGCTTCTGTTGAGCTGGCCTACACTCCTCCTTTATGGGGAGTCAGTGTACCATGATATCCATATTTAACCCGGGCATGTCCTGGTATGACCATGCGAAGACATCCTTGAATTCTTGGAGTAACTCAATGAGGTCTCGCTTTGTTTCTGCGGCCATGCCAGCTCCAATCTTCAACTCTTTTCCTTCTCCTAAGCTCATAATTTCCACTGAATCTTTGTGAGGTAGGATTTGTTTCTCATCTTGCTCTACCATCCTTAACAAATCAAGAGATATGTTACGGCCCTGGTTATCTTCAAAATCCTGAGAATACTCCATACCCGCATCTTGGTCAAAAGGAGATTCTGAGTCAATAACAGCGTCACTCATATCATTGATATTTGGGGACCTGTTAGGAGGGCGAAGAAAGGTGCAAAAAATAAAAGAATCTAAGAATGATTATTTGCATGATTGGTTATGAATGAAATGTAAAGAATATTTTGGTTATGAATGAAAAGAATAAAAGAACATTTGCTCGGAATGATACAAAAGACGCATTTTATTGAAATAAAGATATTTAGACATATGCCTATTTAACAAAAGGATTCTTATTTCCCCTAGGCTTAGAGCAACAAGTGTGTTTTGAACATTACTCTGAATTAATTCTAAAGGTTACAGAAATCTCTTCCATGGTCCAATTGTTCAGAACACTTCCAGGAGTGTAAGGGCAAATTCCAGATAAATTTCTTTCTTCAGTTCCTTCCTCGGATACGGCGTTAATGCTCAAACTTCCCAACATTTCCTCTGCTACTTCTCTTCTTGCCATCCTTTGTTCAGGGTATATGGTTTCTCCCGAAACCAATATTTTAGATAAATGAGGAAAGGTCATTGGCTCCCATTTGACCTCTTCCCCGCTTGAACGCGCCCTTCTTCTTTCCTACTTTTTCTTTACCTCTTTCCTCTTTTGCTTCACATCTGGCTTGAATCCTAAGCCAAAGCGATCTCGTTTTTCCTTTAGCACTGGTACCTCAGTCTTTCCTTAAAGGCATTTCCCGAGTCCTTTTCCTGGTAAGGCTCCTTTCTCGACTGTCATTTGCAGGCCCATCCTTTTGGATTTGGATATTTTGGGCATAGGGATCTTGTTGCCTTCAACGATAAAGGTTGCGTTGAAAAATTCTAACGATCGAAAAGAACATTCTATCACTTCGTCGTCTGCCCCTATATATGGGGCGTCACTGGTAACAGATGCTATGATGTCTTCTTTCGCGTTTATTGTGAGTAATCTACCTTCAGTTACCAATTTTAACTTTTGGTGTAGTGACGGCGGCACTGCTCCCGCTGAGTGGATCCAAGGTCTCCCCAATAAGCAGTCGTAAGAAGGTTTAATGTCCATCACCAAAAAGTCCACCTCATATGTGTTTGGACCAATCTGAAGAGGTATCTCGATCCTTCCCATGACCCTTCTTTCAGTATCATCGAAAGCTCTCACAATTTTTTGGCATGTTTTCATGTGAGAACTATCCACGGGCAACCTATTTAGCGTGGATAAGGGTAAGACATTCAGGGCTGATCCATTATCAATTAACACCCCTGGCAGCGTATATCCCTTGCAGCGTGTGGTTATGTGTAGAGCCTTTGTAGATCCCATGCTTTCGGGAGGTATTTCATCGTTGTTAAAGAAAATGAAATTATCGGCACTGATGTTATTGACCAGACGATCGAGCTTGTTCACAGATATATCATTCGCAACATATGTTTCGTTCACTACTTTCATTAATGCACTTCGGTGGGCTTCTGAGCTCATGAGCAAGGCCAGTACTGATATGCGAGCCGGCTATTTGTGCAACTGCTCCACAACACTGTACTCGCTGTGCTTTAGGAATTTTAAAAACTCTTTAGCCTCTTTTTTCTGTCACTGGCTCATTGACAAGTGATTCAGGTCCGATCGTCTTTTCTTTCTTTTGCTCAACTATCACGGATTTTCCTTTAACCGATCTGCCTTTGTGTTCGGGGTATAACGCCTTCCACTACGTGTAAAGAAACCCATGTCTTGACCTTCTTCCGAAGTGTTAGCCGGGTTCTCCTCTCCCGGGATCATCACATTACAGTCATAATTCCACGGAATCCTTTTACTGTCTTTATAGGGGAAAGCTACAGGCTTCTGAATTATGACCTTTGGCGCGATTGGTACTCCAGCTTCACTAACTCTTGGTCGTGAGATAATTACCACAGGGTGATTGACCCCATAGACCTTCTTGGTTGATCCTTCTTCTGACGCGTAGACCTCTCCTTCTTTCGACCCTTCGATCTCTTCATAAAATTCCATCTCTTTATTGTCCTTGGGATTTTGCACCGTGGCCCTGAACTCGATGCATTCTTGGATGTCATGACCCACCTCGGCATGGAACTCACAGTATTTTCCCACTCCCTTGGGCTTTTCCCCCGATTCTTGCATGATTAAATCTTTATTTGCCATTTGTTTCCAAACCCAACTCAGTGGGGTTTTTACTTCAGCCAGATCAGCCTTGATTCTTTTCCCACCATTCTCGACTATCGCGTTTACCCCTTTATCTGAATGACTGGGTAACAGATTTCCTGCCAAATTAGGTCCTGTGGGGTCATCGAATTTTACTATGCCCATCTTTATGAACCTTTCAACTATCTTTTTGAAGGCGGTGCAGTTCTCGATCGAGTGTCTCGCGATTCCCGCATGGTATTCGCATTGAGCGTTTGCGTCATACCACTTAGAGAATGGAGGTTGCAGAGGTTTTATGTAGTAAGGGGATACCACATGTGCATCGAATAGACTCTGGTACAGCTCTCTATATGTCATTGGGATGGGCGTAAACTGGAGCCTTTCTGTGTTTGGCCTTGTATTGGATTCCTGCCTCGGGGGGCCTTGATGGTTAGCAGCTAACGTCCTTGGCTAGCTTACGGTGATGGGTTTTGAATAACCCTTGATGTATGTGCTCACATTGTTCACTTCGTTGTCCCTCTTCCTCAGGGCCGATCTCTTGGCGCTTTCTCCTGCGTCTATCTTCTCGCTCCTGATTGTGTTTTCTATCATCTCTCCAGACATCACTATATCTGAAAAGCTCTTAGTAGTGCTTCCCAGCATGTGGTTGATGAATAGAGCCTTCAGAGTGTTGATAAAAAGCATGATCGTTTCCTTTTCTAGAAGAGGGGGCTGGACTTGTGTCGTTACCTCTCTCTACCTCTGGGCATACTGTCTGAAGCTCTCACTCGGCTTTTTTTTCCATATTTTGCAATGTAATTCGGTCCAGTGCTATGTCCGTCACATGGCCATAATGTTTCATAAAAGCCTGTGCCAAATCCTTCCATGAATTAATTTGAGCACGGCTTAGCTGGTTGTACCACTTGGCCGCATATCTGATCAATCTGTCTTGAAAGCAGTGAATTAACAGCTGATCATTATTGACGTATCATGTCATATTCTGACAGAACATCATAATGTGAGCTTCAGGGCAACTAGTCCCATTATATTTCTCAAACTCCGGAGTCTTAAACTTAGGTGGGAGTATTAGGTCTGGGACCAAGCTCAAATCCTTAGCATTAACCCCGCTATGGTAGTCTGCATTCTCCATTGCCTTAAACTTCTCTTCCAGCCATCTACACCGGTCTTTAAGTTGTTTTGACACATCTAATCTCGCCCTCTCTGTTTCTGCTATATCATCGAGGTCGGGGACAACAGGATTAGTTAGATTATCTCCCGGATTGGAACCCGAGCCTATTGGAAAATTCATCGGTGCCGAAGCACCAGCCTGATATTGGGGCTTGATGGTAACAGGTACCCTTTGTGGGTATGCATCCAGTTGCGTTTGGGTGTTCGTTGGGGTAAAACCCGGAGGATAGGGAGGTTCTTCATTGTCATCACCAGGATTGGTCACAGGGCTCTTTCCTTTGTCGGGACCTCCGGCCAATAGCTGGGCCAGTTGGTTCATCATATTCCTTTGGGATTCCAGCATCTGATCCCTCATATCTTGTTATATTTTGGCTAATTGCTCTTGCATCTGTGCTTGCAATTGATCTTGCATATCCCTTTGCATTTGTTCTAGTCTTTCTAGTCTCTGATCCATTGCTTTCGTTTTGCGACGGGTATTGTAGCGATATGTGATTGGTGGATTTTCGTTGGTTTTCAGGGTAACTGTCATAATTTTAATTAATTACAGTCTTTTTATGTAATTTAATGCAAATGATGTAATGTAATGCAAATGAATGAGATGAATGCAAAAAGGGGCATTGATTTTGATTCAATTCCATTAGATCAACTTTACTAGAAAACAAATTTCTTTACATAGAGCGGATAATTACATATACGACTTCGCCCTAATACCCAAAGCCTTGACCTTCCTAAGAAGCCAAGCTAAGTTTCGGCCTCGATCTGATTCTGACTCGTATTTTAGACTTAATACATCAGCCTGAACTGCCAAGGTTTGTAAATGATCGGCTACTTCTCGAACTTGAGCCACAGCTTTGCCCATAATATAATCTCTATCTCTGATCTGATCTTGTGAGCGGTGGAGTTGCTCCTTCCAATGTTCATTGTTTGCTTCAAGGGGTTCAACTCGAATCTTACTATTTCGTAGTGTAGTCTCGAGCTCCTCTATCCTTCCTTTCAACTCCTCAATCTTGTTTTAGCTGGCTCTTAATTCGATTACCGAGTTGTGACTACGGTGCTGATGTAGTGACTTTTCTAGCTCTGCCACTCGAGCTCTTAGCCTCTCTTTTTCGCTTTGACTTTCCAACAGACTCTTTTTCAAAGCGTCCTCCCGTACTTGAGCATCTTGGAACTTCTTTTCCCACTGATCGGCTCTAGTCTTTTCTTCTTTAATTTCTTGCCGCCATTGCTCTGATATCTTGCCCAAACCAGTAGTTCTTATTGACATGCGCAGCTTCTTGTAGTCCGTCTTTAAACTGTCTATCTTCTTCGGCCTTATTTTTTCCTTTCCTCAATTTCTCAGCCTCGAGCTTGTGGATGTCAACGTCTAATCCTAACTACATCTTTTCCTCCTCTAACTGCTCTATTTTCTTTCCCAATTCCCGACTCCTTTTCTCAAAGTCTTGCTTGATGATCTCTAATTCAGACGGGATTACTTGTAATTTCTCTTCTATTGGCTGAGCATTTCCTTGACTCGGCATTGGGATATTGTCGTTCATTCTTTTACCCCACCACCAATCATACTCGGGGGTCTTCATTGGTCTTGTGGCAAGTCCCTTCATCCTACGGGTTTGGTTCCACGCATTCGATATCTCACAGACTTTCTTCTTATAATTATCGCCCTTGTATGAAAACTCGCACTGAGCTAACCCATACATCGTAGGTATGAACTGCCTTGAGCGATACTATCTCATCACAAGTAGTGGAGCGTATCCAACGGCTCCCCATATTCCGAGTAGTGGGACCCAGTCAAAGTCTCCACACCGATACAGGATCTCATCGGGGATCATCCATGGGGCTCTCCATTCGACATCTTCAACTTGTAAATTTTGGAGAATCGCTATCCATTTCTCTTCAGAAAGGTCGTCCCGTCTTGGTGTAGCCACTAATTCCTTCAACGGAGAGTAGTTCTCAGAGAAAACTCGATATGAGACTTTTTCTACCTTCCAAAAGTGGCTATGGAACCACGATAGCAAAAGCTGTGCACATCCTATGAACCTACCCTCGCCCGCTCTCCGGCAAGCATTCAATGATCTGAAAGTTTCGGCTAAGATCGCAGGGACGGGTGTGACCCATTTATCAATTCTATCGAATAGGTCTGAGACTGCTTCCTCTACGTGTCCTAATACCTTGGGAAAGACAACCAAACCGTAGATGCTTAAAGCAAAAACGTCGACCCTCTTTTTCATGTCCGGGTGCTCTAGAATTAGATCTCTTAAGTTCTTCCAAGGAATACACTTATTGTCTCCCTTTTGCTTAATCCGAGCTGCAACCCATTGCTCACTCATCCCCGTGATATTCATCAATTTTTTTACAAAGGTCGGGACGTTAGCAGCTCTGGAATAGGCTTTGTCGGCTTTTATTCTCAGGCATCGAAGCAGGGCCATGTACTCCTCCACGGTAGGTACCAAATCAACTCTCCCAAAAGTGAAGCAACTGTAGCCGGGATTCCAAAACTGAGCGAGGGCCCGGAATAAATACTTGTCCACATTTATATCAAGTAGATAAGGTAAGTCACCGTAGTTATAGTAAAACAGCTGCTTGATCTCGTCACCCCATGAGTCCCATATCTCCTTTAATTCTTGTAGGTTATTCTGAGTCACACTGATGCGGGTGAAATCCCACAACTCTGATTCATATCCCTCGGTCAGACTATCTCATTTCTCTCGCTGTATCCTCTCAGACCATATTCGGACGGCCGCATTATCCTCCACTCTATCAAGAAACCCCTTTTTCATGCTAATCTTTTCTATCTAGTAACCGAACGTGAATCAACACCATTTTATGATGAAATGCCATGCAATAACAGCAAAACACAACAAGTCAGTAATATGTACAAAAAAGAACTCAAAGCAAACAGGAAATAATCAAGCACCTATTCAGGTAACCACTAGGGTTTGGCATGGTTCTACCTAGGGTAGGTTCTTAGGGTTCGTTACATGTGGTTCAGTTCTAAAGTAAGGGTACCTAAACTGGCAGATTCCTCGATCCTCACCCATTATAGGCTCATATGGACCGAGTTCGGTTCAGGGGAATACATTTCCCTACGGCTATACGGAGATGAAAATCTCACGAAGACGTAGGTACGGATGTATCCCGAAAGCAATCCACTATCCTATACAGAGGTGAAGACCTCACGAAGGAATAGTTTCTTACTCCCACTTAAGAGGGTAAAATTGTCCAATCGACGTGATGCGATATGCAAAGATACACCAAGAGATTTAAATCATAGAACAGGCATATTATAAAGAAAATCATGAAAGTAAAGAATAACATGCAATGAAATAATCGTGATTTTAAACCGGATTTTCAAATTTCGATGAAAAGAAAAAAATTAATCGATTTTGGCTTGACTCACTTATTGACGTCCCCAGTGGAGTCACCAAGCTGTCGAAACCACTTTTTGAAAACGGGGAATCGACTAGGGTTTTGAAAACGAAAATAAAACTGGAGTCGCCATCGATCTTTGTTAGGTGTGATCGAATCACCCTTGTTTTAATAAAACGGTATTTTTTTGGTTTACAAAATTCGAGAAAATGGGTTTGGGAGTCGGTTACGTGCGAGGAAGGATTAGCACCCTCGTCACGCCCAAAATTGGTACCAAATTGATTAATTAGTGTCTTAATGTCGAAAGTTGAAAACCGAGAACGAATTTAAAATACGATCCTTTTAATTAGTGTTCATTTTTTTCAAAAAACGCATAAATTGAATTGAAACGAGCTTCAAGGACTCACTCGTCTCGAGATAGCGAAATATCGCGTCCCGTAAGTTAGGATACGACATTCGAATCCACGAGAACAAGTTTGCCTTTAAATTTTCGAGACTTAATATTTTGAAATTTAAAAGGATATTTAGCTATTTCAGTTTAACAAGAAAACCGAAACTGTAACATCCCGGTTTAGGGGTTATGCGTTTGGAGCATAACTCGAGTGTTTAGAGCTTAGGGTAAAGTTGGATGGATTTTAAGGAGTTGGAGAACCCTAGAAGGTAAGGGATGACTTAGGAAATTTTTGATTTTTAGTGTTAAAAAGGAGCTGGGCTATAGGGGTCTTAAAAGAAATATTTGGGGATTAAGACGCAAGAAATGGCTTGGCAGAGTGGCAAGGAGGCGCCACTTTAGAGCTTGGAAGGTAACGCCTCAAGGTGCAAGGGGGCGAGTTCGAGTGCAAAGCGGCATTTTGGTTTTTATTTTTATATGCGGTGATGGGCTTAAGTAGGAAGGGTTTAAAGTTAAATGATGGGGCTTTATGACATGAAAGTCAATCGGGAAGAGTGGCACTGGGCGTTGGAAGAGAGGCGGCGGCGGTGATGTCCTAGGTTCGAACCAAAGGAGTTGCAATTGGAGTTTTATTTTCTTTTTCTTATTTTGCAAACAAATTGAAAGGTGTTGGGCGGCTCATGTGACCTTCAATTGGGATAAAGATTAAGTTAATTTTGTTTTTTTAAATTCAATTTGGATGAGGGAATACTTATTAGTTTATCTTTTTGTTTTTTTAAATTGAAGAGGTGATATTGGTTAAAGTTGGGGTGTTTTCAAATTCGGTGGGATAATGGATTAATCTTTGGACATTGTTATTTTATTTTTGAATATTTCCAACTGGTTGGCTAGGAGGAAATTAAGGAATTTGACTAATTCAAATTAGTTTGAATTGGTGGTCATGAGCTTTTGTGGGAGTGCCGAATTTCTTTAAGGCATTTTGGTGTTTTAAGCTGGCCTTGTGTAGTGCTCCTAAATTGATTTTTTTGTTGTTTTGCTCCTAGCCGAATATTCAAGAAAATTCTCTCATTATCCTCCTGAAAGCGAAAGTTCTCAAGCTTTTAATTTATTTTGCTCCCTTCTCTTCTTTTTGGATCTTTAGTGAACCTTATACCCCTAGTTCTCTCTTTTTCTTTTATATTTGTGTTAAGCCGAATCTTTCCCTCTCACTTTTAATCTCCATTGCCGATTTCTCCTTTCTTCTTGAACCACATTTCTTTCGGTTCTACTTCAAGACTCTAGCCGAATCTCTCCTTCTTGGTGTGCCAAATTCCCCTCTCTTAGTAGTTTTCTTCTTGGCCGAATATTAAGTGTGGTGTGGAGCACGTTGGGTTTTTCGTTTTCAATCATTGGAAAAGGTAACTAATGGCGATCGAATGCCTATTGCTATCCCCTCCTTGTGTTCATCGACTTTTTCAAGGTAAGGAAGTGGTAGGTATTCGGCCAAGGGTTCAAAATATTGTGTCTTTAGGTTATGTCTTTAAGTCAAAGCCGAATCTAATGTGGTACTATTTTAGGATTTCGACGGGGTTGGAGGAGTAACAGGGATTCAAGATATTTTGGTAAGAAATATTTAAATTAGTTCGGTGTTTATACTTATAACTCGGGGTTTAACCGGTTTATCGATTAAAGCGTTTTGATGGAGGCCAATACCGGTCCAAGGAGGACAAGGAAAGTCCCTATCCCAAAGTTTAAGAAAAGAGTGCATCTCGGCGGTTCGGGATTGGCCACCCGGGGTGTGGGCAAAGAACAGAAAGCTATAGGCGGATAGCCGTAGTCTCGCTTTAGCGATAGCGTTGAGGATCGAGAGTCTAGAACTCCAAGTAATAAGGTGTGTAGTTAGCCATTGTTTCCGGGTTTTGTGTGATATCTGCTTATGTTATATGCTTACTAATAAGTGCGATGGTAAAAGTGTGATAGATACCCTAAAAGGGGTATGACGATGATCGAGTAAGTAGCACATTGTAAATATTGTTGTCATTTATTTAAATATGAGTGTATGCCTATATTTGTGAATGACATGCACATGCATCATATTGTCGTTATATCATGTTACATGTGCGTGGGTGGGTTATGAAAGAAGGACAAGGGTGTACTTGAGTACGTGGTTGATGTCGACTTTGTGCTACATCGTGGATTGGCAACCGATCGAGGTCGCGTTGTGGATCTTTGCGATTTAGTTCGCGTGGTTACCTTGATTGATATCGGCTCTATGCCATATCGTGGCTTGATGGATTGATGTGTGCTCCATCGTGGTTTGATGTTAGCTATACGTTACATCGTGGATGGCATTGGTTGCCTTTTGGAGGGAAAAGGAGAGGGTGACTCGATAGTCCCCTGGTGTGTGGTAGGATGGATAAGGGGGTGTGTAGCGGATGGACCTTAGGATTGGGTTGGGTTTCATGTTGCATTGTTCCGTTGTGAAATGATATGGAAATGGGCCATGCCCAATATGACATGTGGAAAGGTATGTTTTGAGAACATACGTGGAAATGGGCCAAGCCCACAATCGATGGATTGATGAGAAAAGGGCCTAGCCCGGTGCTTGAATATGATTTGATTGTGGGCCAAGCCAGCATTGTGGTAATGTTTAAATGATTATATTTACATGCTGCATTTTATAATTGGGTTGATTTGTGGCTAACATGTGGGTGGATATCGGTGGTTGAATTACACATCGAGTGCGTGTGACTCACCCAACTTTTAAACATCGCGGTGAGTCGTGATTAATGGACCGGGTTGGAGTAGATACAAAGGTGGCCATGCGATGCGATTTTCATGCAGTAGATGTTTTACTTGTTTAGTTAATTAATAATGATTTTTATATTATCCGTATTTTGGGAATTTATTTGATGTAATAAGGGCCACTTTTGATTTAAAGTACTCTATTTATGGTTGTTGAAGTTTATGTTTACTTAGAAGTATTTTTACAAATGATTTATATTATAATAACTTATAATAAAGTTTTGATTCGGATATTTTATATCAAGCTTATATTATTTAATAGATTTTAATTGGACATGGTTTCCAAAAGATCACAGATTCTAAAGTTTTATTTTAACTCAAAACAAATTTTCAACCGTTTTTCCGTAGTGACATACCAGATCCGGTCAGGGCTTGTGGGCCGGGTTTGGGGATGTTACAGAAACCCCGTAAGTTAGGGCACGATTTCTCGAATTCCCGAAACGCAAAATATTGCCTTTGTTTTTTGAAGATTTTTATTTTAAAACGCTAGCGGGTGTAATATTTGAATGGCATGCGTTATTTAGTTTGGAGTAAAATACGACGATATAAGTTGGATAAATACATTGGGGTTTAATTCACGATACGATAACACGAAGCGACAATATGGATGATGAGCATGGAACAATAATACATGAATAAAACATTATAAGCGAATGACAATGATATAAAAATTCAAATAAACGAATTATAATACACAAGGGCAATAATCACATTACATGCACTATATTAAATATCAACATCAATAATCAAAGACAAATAAATTAAGCATCATATATAACAATTTACAAAAAGTATAAAGCAAGTTAAAATAAATAAAACGTAAAAACATACAATTTGAAACGGTAATAAATTTGTTTAAAATAGATAATGTAGAGAAATTTTAAAACCAATAATATACAAAACAATTTTTTTTTTTTAAAAAAAGATGATATATAAAAACTTTAAACAGATAGGGTATATATATCTATATATAAGTATAAAATATAATATGAAGGAAACCTAAAACAAATAATGATAAAACATTTTAAAATAAATAAAGAGAATTTAAGATAAAATATATGAAATAATTTAAAATGGATAATAAAACAATTTCAAATAATAAAAACGAGTTTGAAAATAATAATATATAAAGCATTTTAATATAAAACAATTTAAAAATAATTAATATATAAAATAATTTAAAAATAAAATAAAGAAGACTTAAAATAAATAATATATAATATTTAAAATGAATAAATAAATACTAAATTAAAAGAAGTTGAAACCCAATTGCCCAAGGACTGAATCAGAATAGAAATAAAATTAAGGGATTAAATAAAAAAACAGAACGAATTAGGGCCCGATTGAACGCGCAGCGAAACAAAGAGGACCGAATGGGCAAATATCTCTGGCCTCTATGCGCTGCGTTTTGCGCAGTGCTAAATTGGAACAGACGAAAATATATTGGGGGCAAATTTTTTTAAAAAATAAAAAGACTTAATTAAAAGAGTGAAAAATGCGGAAGGGCCTATTAGGCAAATAGCCCCAAGGTTACTAAACGCGCGGATCTCCGCCTATGGGTCAGATCGACCCGTTACGCGTCGAAACGATGCCGTTTAGTGCTTGGGAGCCTGGTGCAAAAACGACACCGTTTTTCACTTCTTTAAAAAGGCCGTAAACATTTTTTGTTTCATTCTTATCCCTTCTCTAAAAAAAAACTCCAAAATTATCTGTTCAATCTGGGAAGAACCCAGATTCGAGCAAACGCCGGCGGGCTTGCGCGGTGGCTCCGCCGCGCCGGAAAAGTTTTCAAGAAAAATTTATTAAAAAAATCTTCCTATTTTAGAAATAATCCCGATTCGGGTGTTTTTCGAGCAAAAATGGTAGAAATAAAATAAAATAAAAAATAAAAAACGAATGCCTCTCGGCCTCCCCCTGTTTTCCTTTGGATGAAACTCGAACGGAACCCTAAAGGGGTTCCATGGCTTCGACGCGCGCGGAGGTGACCCCCGGCAGTGGCGCAACTCCGAAAAATAGGTAGTATTCCTCCTTTTCTTTTATTATTTTTGTTTTATTAAAGCTCTTAATAAAAAGTAAAAAGAAAAACAGTAGCAGTATAAAAATAAAAACTAAAACGGAGATCACCTTGAATATTTGTTCGTTTTTATTTCTAATGTTCGTAAAACGGAAGAAAGAAAGAAAAAATGGTCGTTCCCCTTTTATAAACTAGTTACAAAACTCTTTATTTTCTATTCTTTTGTTTTTTTCTACTTGTCTCTTCTGCCATTTGCGTGTAGTCTTTTTGCATGTAGTTTCTGCGCTTGTATTTACTTCGTTGCAGGTGTCGAAGCATGGGTGGCTCTTGATTGCGCGCGTGGTGGCTGCGTGGGGAGATGAAAGGCGGTGGGCGACCTTGAGGCTAGGGTTTCTTCTGCTTTGTTTTTTTTTTACGTAATGGGCTAAGTTGTTGGGCTAAGGTTTAATAAATTTGGGTTGGTTTAATTTTTGTAATTGGACTCTTGATGGACTGTTATTATTTGTTTTTTTGGGTTTATTTTGTTTTTGGACTTGGGCCAAAATTGGCTATTACAAGCGTCATTCATCATCATCCGAACTGAAGGCTTTATCATCAAGTTCGCTACTCTGAAATTCAATTGCAAAAATAGCAATGTACATTTTCTATTTATATGAGTTAGATGAGAAACAACATGAACACATGGGAAGAATATTTTATTATTAACCAAAGAACCATAAATTGAAGCTAAATAAAGAATTTTCATCAGTACATCCACTAATTATTAGTTGAGCAAGCAATGAAGACATCAAATAAGAACCTAGCATTCAATTACAACAATCAATGTCTATTAAACCATTAACAAACTTATTGACAATCTAGTTATAAAATAGTCACCTTACTATGCTTACTATGAAAAACCTTGAACTTACTTGACATTCCCTTTGCCATACACTCATTGATGAGAGCCTTATACTTTTTCTCACGAGCATCCATCATATCCATGAACTTTGCCTCTCGAATTTCAGTTAATTTCATAAATCTTTCTTCTGCCTCAGCTATCAAATGAGCTTATCACTCGGCGGCCTCCGTACGAAATCGAGATTCTGCTTCCTCAAGTAGATTTTTCTCTCGAACTGCTTGTTCGGCTTGAATTGTTTGTATTTGCTCGACATGTTTAGCGCTCATCTCTTCAATCAATGTACTAATGGCCGATGTAGATTGGCTTCCTCGGGTGACTGACCCATAGCCAAACAACCTGGATTTGGTCATCCCACATCCATATCCCAACATTTTTCCATCCTTGTCAGGGCCGAACAATTATGTATAGACCTCGTTTTCTAATGCAATATTATCTTGAGGTGCGAAAGATCTCTTAGGTGTTGGCATAGAGTCTTTAACCATCTTGCATGCTTCATCTTACAGTTCTCTTTAATTAGAAAAATCTATTTTGAAAAAAAAAATTGATGTCAAAATAAATATAAATAAATAAATAATACTCATTTGTTTCTTACATAAACTTGTTCTGCTGCCTCACTGCTCAATTTGTCACTCCCATCTTTGCCAAATGTTGAAATCTAAACTGCTCCAAACACGAGGGTTCACGACCTTCCTTCTCAGCCTATTATACAACAAAAAAATAGTTGTTAACAATATTCACCAATGAGCGCAGAATAATTAATATAAGTTACATATTGATTAATATGTAAAACTTACAAACTGTGCATTGAGGGTCGCATATCCTATACTACCAGCAGTGTGTGCATAACGCACCTTTGTTCGGGATTCTTTCCCCTTTTTTGATTGTGCCTATTGTTTAAATTAATGAGAAAAAATATGAGAGTAATAGGAAAACTAAGTTTATTATGCCTCTTTCTACAAATCACGCATTTATGCACCCCCTACTTTGATCATACCGTAAGTGGAAGCAGGAAAAATGGGACATTTAGTCTAATAAAAGTGCATACCGCAGCTTGTGGTGTTCCCCATCGCTCCACTAGCCACTTCCATTGATCATCATGCACACTAGGAGGATTATTTTCGTATATTTCTTCAATCGGTCGACCTTCTTGGACCATCTCTTTGTAGTATCTAGTTTTCAAAGTCGATTTAAACTCCTTCCGGAGTTTTCCAACATGTGAGAGGATGTCAGAGTCCTCCACCTTACCTTGGAGATCAAACTTTTCCTACACATATAACAAAATAATGTAACAAGTACTCATTACATACAATTTCAAATAATGCAAAATTATTGCAATACATTAAATTAGAAAATGATTATGTACTACATACATGAACGATTCTCAATATGTTTTCCAACACATATTTAGAAAGATGTTTCCAATGTTTTGTATTCAAAGGACAGATAGAACTAGTCCTTGCAATTGTACCGAGAAATTCAGCCAATTTGGACGCTTCCTTCCCAATAGGCTGGCCATATTGGTTGGCATCTACTACTATACGAGTTCCAGGTTGAAGATTCCATATATCTTTCATAGGGGTGAGCGTTCGATCTAATCGAATGGAATCGAATAAAAAAATTTCGAGTTAATCGAGTTGACGAATCATATTTTATCATCCTAATTTGATTTGAAATTTTCTCGAATCGGGTCGAGTGAGATGGAATTCGAATCGAATCGAATCGAATATATTTGTTCGAGTTAAATTTTAAAAAATAATTTTGGGTCCTTGTAACCATTGTCATCCATCGTAATAAAATTTGTCCACCTTAACTAATTTTTTTATTAACTTTCATCACCAAATAATTTATTTATTAATCTTTTATATACGGGTTAGCTTCTTTGCTTGCTTAGTTGTTTCAATTATCTTCAGATTCTTGTCATTATGTATTTTGGAATTAAAAAATATATTAAATGTAAAAATATGATTTTTTTTAATGAAAGTTATTTTAAAGATAAAACGTGAAATTGATACCAATATAAAATTTTAACACGAATATTTTATGGCATAATTAATAATTCAATTTTAATATAAATATTCAATATGACTAAACAATTCAATAATATAAATAATATAAAATGTGAAATTTAATTTAATAATATAAATAGTAGATATAAATAAAATTATTACTATTTATGTTTAGTGATTTTTTTGATAATTTTGATTTTTATTTGAGAGTAAAGGGTGAGAAGTAAAAGTTTAGGGGAAAAATAAAAAGTTTTGGAGAATGAAAGTTTGAGGAAAGTAAATAGGGGAGTAAAATTTTGAAGGAAAATATTAAAAAAATGGAGGAGATGGGTTTGGTGTAGATGGGAGGTGAGATGGGAAGGGAGTAAAAATTTTAGGGGAAAAGTGGGAGGAGTAAAAATTTTGGGGAAAATAAAAGTTTTGAGGGTTTTGGGAGTAAAATTTTGAGAAAAAGTAAATGAGAGAGTAAAATTTTGGTGGGAAATGGATTTTGGGTAGATTGGGGGGTTGGGATGGGAGGAGAGTAAAAGTTTTGGGGGGAAAGTGGGAAGGAGTAAAAGTTTTGAGGGAAAAGTAAAAAGGTTTGGGAGTTTGGGGTAAAAATGTAAAATATTATAGTTTGATATTCGAATTATTCGAATTATTCGAGTTATTCGAATTCGAAAACTCAACTCGATTCGAACTCGAAATTCGAAAAAAAAATCGAGTTGACTCGAATAACTCGATTAACTCGAATAACTCGATTCGTTTAACTCGAAATTCGAATTTTTTTTCGATTTTTTCGAGTCGAATCGAGTTTTGCTCACCCCTAATCTTTCATGTTTGTAGGCCCTTGCTTTCTCTTAGTACCCTTAGTAGCCTCTGTCAAAAGTAACAATTATATTTTAGATATGAAAATTGAAAAAAAAATTATGTATCAATGTGAAAAAAATAAATATGATGCAGGAGCAAATTGTGAATATGGTAAAAAAAAGAAAAAAAAACCACTATTAATTATATAAAAGCATAATAAAAGATTTTATTTATCATAAAAAATACATAAACAAGTTTCTTTTATGCTATTACTTGTAATGTGAAAGTGCCTCAAATAGGGCTAAAGTCAGAGAAGCATCAAAATTCTTTATGTAAGAGAAGGGTTCTTGAATGATTTTATTTCTGAACTTGATTCACCAATAATAGGAGTCTTCAATAAAAAGCATAGGTGAGTCAAAAGAGTACCCTCTTCTCTTTTTAAGTCAACTTAATTTCGAAATCTTGCTGAAATTTTTAATCAGAAAATTGAAATTTTTTTTAACAATAACAAAAATTCTTTCTGTTTGTTCAAATAACAAAAAATTTCATAGCTAAAAAAAAGTGAACTCTAATTAATAAAAAAATTCGAGAAAAAAATAGATTCCTTTGAACCCTTTGAAAAATCTTACAATTAATAACATATCTCTTTGTTTAACAATGTCTCAAAATTGCTCTGGTTTACAACAAGGTTAATAGCACATGAAATATTATCAATAATCCACTAAGATTGAAAGTGAAAACCATGTGTCACGAAGCATTTGACACTATCTGACTTCAAACATCTTTGGCTGCCCCTTAGTCACAGAGTCTGAAAGAATAAAAATAGTAATTGCAAGTAAACTAAACAGTGCTTCTTCAAGCACAGGTGACCAAAAAAAAACACAATGAACACTTAATATGTTTATGTTGTTCGATTTTTCTATGTTTACGGACCTAGAGATAATGTATTATCTTAAGACTTCGTATATATGGTTACAAACAGCAACACTTACCAGATTAGTAAATTCACTTTTGCACCTAACATCTAAATCACTCTTCTCTAAATTTACCTCTTAAAATTTTAGTTTGTAAATCAAGAAACTCACTTGATTATTAACAAAATGCACTTTGGAAAACAAGTTCTAAATAATAGAGAAAGTGCTAAAATTTTCCACCCTTTTACATGCACAAACCTTATAACCGAATAAGTGCTAAAATTCTCCACCCTTTTACATACACAAACCTTTCAATATATAAGAGTTCAATACTTGTTAAACTAAAAGTCAATTACTATCAACCTTTCCATCAAAATTGTAAGATAATCAACATATAAAATATCTTCAATAAATTCAGGATAAGATTTTAAATCTTCAAGATATGTTATTAATTAACAAACAAGATTTTAAATCTATTGAATACCAAAGAGAAATGTAAAAACCCATCATGTTTAACAAAGCAAAGAAATGGTCCGAAAGTTGTGAAAAAGTATAGTGCAGCAGAAGACGAAGAGGAATCTATGAAGGAAAGAAAACAAAACAAAAAATTCGTACAATAATGGAGTGCAAAAGAAGAGCAGTGACAAAATGGTAACAAATAGAAAGATCAGTGGAGCAAAAAACCAAACACAAAGTTAAAGCCGAAATTTTTTGTTTCTCTGTATATTGTGAACAAAAAGAAAACTAGACTATGAAGCCATTAGCCATTAGTCAACTTAATCAGAGAAAGAATAAGTACCAGAGAAAGAATAAATACTAGCAGAAGGTAATAAACTAGTTTAAAACCAGAGAAATAATAAGTGAGAAGGCAATGGAGGTACCAGCCGGAGTTGCAGGTACTTCTTCTGCTGATTGAGTTGGAGTTTCATCTCCCATGCTTTGACTATCGGTAGCAGCACTTCCCAAGGTGTTCGAACCTGTCGAAGAACCCCTCGAAGAGAATCGTACACCTTTTAATGTTCGCCTTTTGCCAATCATTTTCCTAGAAAACAAAGTGGTAATGGTTAATGATGAAGCACCCAACAGAGCACCAAAAAATTCATGGGTTTTGAGGAGGAAAAATAGGGAAAAATATGAATTTTTAACTTTCTGTTGCCGGGAAACTTGAAACCTACTGTAAATTTGGAGCAAGGTTTGCTTCTTTATTTACTTACCTTTTATTTTAGCTTTTAGGGTTTGGCCGACAATTTCAAAGTCAAAAGATGGAGAATGTCCATTCCATTGGCTTTTATATATTTTTGAAAATAATCACTGCATTTTATTAAAAGCAGGGCCGAAACAAACCCAATAAACCAAAAATAAGCAAAATAAACAAAAAGACCAAATCAAGCTTCAAAAAAAAAACAAAAAAAAAAAACATTCAAGGAAATATCCAAAGAAAAAGCGACAAAGGGAAGCAAATATTTGAATATTTGTATAAATTTATATTCTATTTAATTTTCAAAATAATAACCTAAAATTTGATTTTTATAAATAAATTAAAATTAACAAATAACACATCAAACCTAAACAAATAATATATTACGAGCTTTTGTAAAACATGTGTATCCAAATACACCTGCATAATTAACTGCACATCATTGATATCTAATCCCCTCGCCGCCACATTTGTAGCCATTAATGCATATAACTAAGAAAAAAGCAAATAATAGAAAATGTAAATCAAATGCTCAATCTTGTTTGAGAAGAATGCATCTTACATGTTGAAATCAAGAACAGCGACAACACTGAAAAGATCCAGGTTATACTCAAGACCAAAAACCTACAAGAGAATAAGATTTTAAATGAAGAGATCAAATAATCTCAATACCACAATAAGAACAATGTAAGGATATAAAGACTGACCTTATTGACTCCCCATCATCTTGTAACTTACAAGATTAAAGACCATTAATGACTAACTTTCCTCTTATTATGGCCTATTCCCTTCAAAATTAGCGTACCAATTGCTATAAAAAGGTGTCGGGTTTTCACGATATTCTATAGCAGTAGTCATTGCTAATCTTCCACAAGTTACTTAGAAAGTAGAAAGCTATAGGCCTATTTGTTTGGGGGAGGGGGAACTATTGTTAATACCCAAAGTTATACGAGCCTGGACTTAAAGAGCATATGTATGAGCTTAAGCCCAAAACAAATATAATAGCTCAAACCAATGAGCAGGCTAGCCAAACATCAAAACCTGCAACAGGTTTTTGACCCATAAGCATAATTGAACAAGCCTCGAAGTCCTGCAGAGCACAAAAACTATGTCATAAGGGACCTTTCCCTGTAGGGCACCAAACCTATCTAACAACCTTGAATTTGCAGGAAAGAGTTTATGCACAAGTAGTTAGATCTCGGAATTTGCTAGAGAAGTTTTGGGCAGAGGCCAAAAGCCAATAAATTGTGATATTCACCATAATAATCAACTTACCAATAATTTACCTTCAACCTTTTCTAGACTAGCCTGCAAAATTGACATCAACAATGTTGTTAATATTTATGAAAATCGAATTAAATAAAAAATTCATATATAAATTTAATCAAAATCAAAGTTTATATATAAAATTACTATGGAACCTAAAATTCATGCATAATTTTGAGATTTATTTTACTATCATTTCATTTAAAATCTTTATCAACAAAAGTTAAAATTGTGATAGATTTTATATAAAAATAATCATATGGAAATACTTTTAACATAACTCCTAATAAACAAAAAGAGACTACCATAAAAAGTGAAGCTTGCCTCAAGGGTTCCTTGCTCTATGAGATTTCTATTAGATAACAATACAGGATACAGTAACTTATCAGCTTCGATATGGCATGTGTATTTCGCCATTATATCCGGATGGTCCTATTCACAAGGTAATCATGTCAACAAGGCATAAAACAGATTCACAAATCGAAAAGAAAATAATAAAATCCAATATATGTTTCAATATCTTACTTGATAAAATGTAATTTTCCTGAAACCCTCAGCTTCACATTGTGTACAGAAATACCTAGATGACTTGTAAAGCCCCTAGAGTGAGAAATTAAAATTTACAACATGGGCATTAAAATGAGTTAATAAATATATTCAAGTGCATACATATAGGAGTGATTTTAGAAAAAGTAAAAGAATTGAACTCTTAAAAATAACTTGCATATTTACGGTCATTCTCTGCATATTTACGGTCATTCTCTGCATATAAAAATAACTTCATTTTCATTTTCATTAAAATAAACCCAGTACTGAGAATGAAGCTTATATGTTGAATAAGACTATATTCTTGGCTTCCAACAGTATATAATTTCATAATTCCTATAACCCAAAATGTCTTCAAATATAAAAATGAACATACATAGATGTTAATATAATATGAATGTCATCTTCATCTAAGTGCTCTGTTTCTTTTGGGCAATTCATTCTGCTATACTGCATTAAAAATGTCAATTACACTAAATCTTTGCACTTCAAAACATCGTTCTTGTTCAAATTAAAACTAAAATTATTAAGTTACAATATGATGATCACATTGCGGATATTCATCATCTTCTACAGGGGTTTCAACGCTTAGGTTGAACAAATCTCTTGGCTTTATTCCGATAACATGGAGCCATCCTTCACTCTTGTTATCCTCGACATAAAATACTTGTTTCGCTTGAGAAGCCAATGTGTATGGATCGTCCGAATCACGATTCCTTGTATGGATAAGCTCAGAAAATTTCACCATAATAAAACCATTTGCATCCTTCTTCATACTCCTAGGAGATTTAATATTCACCCAATCACATCTAAGCATGATAACCTAAAACCTTTCATAATAGTTTAGCTCGATAATTTCAATGCAATTGCCATAATAGTTTCTCCCGTCAGCAAAAACCATCACGCCACTATTTTGAGTCTTACAATGTTGCTCAAGTTTTTTAGTATGGACCCTAAAACCATTAATTATAAGCCCATCATATGTGGAAACCACCTTATGCGGTCCTCGAGCAAGAGCAATTACATCAGCATCAACTTGTTCAACTTTCATCTTTAGAATCTAACCATATAGTAGGAAATCAGTTAACTCTTATTCTATGATCAAATTTCTACAATGTTCCATCATTACATAAATAATACGATAAATTATTTTAATAGTGACAACTTACCTGTTTCGCAAGCCATCTTGGGAACTTTTCAACCAACCATTTGTCCTCTGTGCGTTTACTAATTTGAATGCCACCATAAACATGTAACATCCCGAAATTGGGCCTAGTAGGATTGGGGCCATTGGGCCTTGAGCGTAGAAGCGTTTTAAAATTTTGAGAACAAGAGAATGCCATTATTTCAAGTTGGACTTATTAAGAAGGTAATTTTGAAAAGTTACGAGGTTTCTATGAAGTTCCGGGTTCAAGTTGCCTTAGTAAAATTTTGTGTTTAAGCCTATTAAGGAGAGATAGTAAGTGGCATCAAGGCTTATGGAAATAAAAGAGTAAATTGCTAGCATAAATGAGCAATTGGTAAAAGGGTTATGGCGCCACATGTAGTACCTTGAGGGAAGAGGTTCGAATCACTTTGTGTGCAAATTTTGACTTATATTTTTGCACCCTTTCCTTAAGTGTCGGCCAAGAGGCATTCATGGCAAGGTTGACTTCATTATTTTGGTAAGGTGGCTAAAAGAAAAAGGTAAGGTTGAAGTTGGGGAAAGGAATCAAGGGAAATAGGAAAGAAAGGGGGACATGAGGCTTATTTCGTGGGTGATGTTTTGGAAAGCTTGGATGGCCAAACTCTTATCCTAGGGGGGATGCATGTGGACGGTTTTGGGGAGAATAGGTAGCTGAATTTTTAGTTGGCTTTTGGTAAAGACTTAGTAGTGTTTTGGCGAAAATTCCCTTTGGCAACTTTGTGTCATTTCTCCCAATTTGCAACCCTCCTTGCCGAAACATATTAGCACAATAGTGCATTGTTTCTCTCTTTTGTTTGGTCACATACTCATTTTCTTTCCACCTTCCTTGATAGCCGAATTCTCCTTTGCCTTTTGATTGAATTTTTTGTGCTTGTTAGGCCAAAACCTTTCTCTTTACACTATTTGGTATTCTCCAAATTTCTTTTGCCTTGTGCCGAAATTACAAGCCATTAGTGAACATATTCTCTTCTTTTCTTTCTTCTTGTTGCTGAATGTACCCAAACCATTGAGACCAAAATTTGTTCATTCATCTCTTCTTTATCATTTTCTCAAGTGGGTTGACATTCTTTCTTCGATTAAATCGGTAAGTGAATTCTTTTCTATGATCATATTCTTTTCTCTTTAGTCGAATAAGTATTTATCACTATTCGGTTGTAAATCGTGATCGTAACCGAAAATGGTGTTATCCTCCACTTCTTCATGTCTTAATCACTCTCTTTTCGTAGTGCTTTAAGTGGGAGACCGTGTATTGTTCTAGCCGAAGTCAAACGGTGGAAATTGGATCCAATATCGATAAGGTAAGGGGGTTCATTTTTGGATTTTTCGTTATATCTCTATTTGGCTATGTTGCAAATCGGATTGAAGTTTCGACTAATCGACTATATGTTTTAGGGACAAATTACTCGATATATTTCTACCTTAGGATATAGTGGTAAGTGATTCAAGTGTAAGTGATACGAAATCTTTTGGAAATCCGAGGCTAACTTTTGGTTGGTATTGTTCTAGGTCATCGACGAGTGGTTCGTTAGGAAATCAAAATCAGGTGTGTAATCCCGTACCTTCCGAATACATGTTTGATATGGTGTGTAATCTCACATCTCTCTGAAATTTTGTATGATATGTTCTGTGATTTGGTCAAAATACCAAAGGAAACCGAAAACCGGCATCCATGATCACTCGGGCGTGCGTATGATCGTAGTGGTAATCATATTTTGTAATAAAACCGTTTCGGTCAGAAACAGTGACATGTATTTGAAAAATCACGAAAAATAGGAGAAAAGAAATTAAAAAGTGAATAAGATATAAAATTAAAGCTTACTGTGTCTATTTTGATATGGAAGAAACAGAGAAGGAAAAGGAATTTTATATTTTGAGATATCTTAATTTTAGTGAGACTGGTTCTGAATGACTTCGTGGTTCCCTGATTTGTCTTGGAAAAATCTTATAAAATTGTACAAAGTGAATTATGAGTTATAGTTTATATGTAAAGATTCCTTAGCGAGTCTATTTTCAATAGAAACAAGTGGAAGCAACATATGAAAACTGTACAGTGAGATATTTGAATTTTGGGTAAGAGAGATCAGAATCGTTGGTCAGTGAAACAAGGGAATCTTTAAGGAATAAACTGTACTAAATGGTTTAGCCAAAAATTTTGGAAAAATAGTAGTAAGAATATATATGAGTCTAGTTTCAAGAAAAATTTACGGATTTAGATTTCGAGATTCCTAACTCAAGTTATAGTCAATTTAGTCAGTACGACGCAGATGGACAGTTTCGATTTTTATGCTCCACATTAGTAGTTAAGTCTAGGTTGCGAAATTTCCAAAATACCCTTAGGTTGCTAAATTACCGAATTACCCTTAGTGGGTAAATTATCGAAATTACGAAAATGCCCCTATGGGTCAAAATTACGAAAATGCCCCTAAAGGGCCAAATTACGAAATTGTTATATGGGCCAATATGATATTTTGATAAATGGGTCAATCTTATATTTTGATAAATGGGCCAATCTGATATTTTGATAAATGGGCCGATCTGATATTTTGCTATATGGGCCAATCTGATATTTTGCTAAATGGGCCAAATCTGATATTTTGATTAATGGGCCTTTTGATTAATTATTGTAATTGGCCATAATTTTGTAATAAATATCTGAATAAATTGTTGTGAATGGCTATGCATTATATACATGATTTGCATGGGATGGGATAATGATGAAGAGAAGTTCTGGTAGCTCTGCTACATAATTCTGGTGGCTCTGCCACAAATATGAAAAGTGGCAATGCCATGTAAATTCTGTTAATCTGGTGGCTTGTCCACAAATCTGATATAAATGGCTTAATGCCTACGTTTGGTGTGTTGGCGGGGTGGGTGACTAAAGCTCCCCACAGGTGTGCTGGTTGGTACGGGTGGTGTGTAGCGGATGGAAAACTAGGTTTGGTTTGGGAATTACATATCATATGCATACTATATTTGATACATTATTGTTGTTGTAAATGGGCTTAGGCCCAAAATATTGCTAATTGGGTTCCGGCCCAATGAATAACGGTAAGGGGTTTCACATTGAGTTCTTCTAACTCACCCCCCTTTCTCTTAACCCTTGTAGGTAATGCTTGATGATATGGACTTGGGCTATGGATGACTCGAGGGAGGCCATACTTCGGAAATGGTTTATTTGGACTTTAGACTTCTTTCTCGTTTATTTTATTACTTTACTATTTTGGGTTAAATGTTGTAATAAGGCCTCTGGACTATTTTTATTTTTGCTTTTTGGTTGGGATGTTTTTATTATTTTTCTTAAATTGTTTAAAAAAGGGAATTTTCTAAAAACTTAAACAATGGTTTCCAAAATCGATTAACAAATGGATTTCAAAATTAAACTTTTACAAATATTTTAACACGGATATTTTCTCTCGAACTATTAACGATATTTTCAAAAGACTTGGATTCTCTTTCGAATTTTCAACGTCGTTTTCAAAAGTCACAGTTTTGTAAGATCATTAGTTCAAATTTATCGATTTATCAATCAAATCTTTGAGGTTAGTAGTATTTTATCAAATCAAACTTGTTTTCTTGATTTTTAACAAAGCAATATTTTAGTACGAACAAAAAGGGTTTAACATGTTTTGCTCGTGTGACATACCAAATCCGCTCATAACGCATGGGCCGGGTTTGGGGTGTTACAAAACAGCTCGCTCAGACTCCAAAAATTCTCTATAATATATTCAGTATTTTGCAAAAAATGTTGTCAAAATGTATACAAATTATGTGATAACTTTATTTGTCTATGGTTAAGAAAAAGAATCGAATGACAAGATTTTCCTCAGGAAACTCACTGATGGTATGGTGATAACTTATCACTATGCAATAGAACATAGCGGTTTGCTTGTGCAAGAGATCGCATGTCCAATATCTTCGTGTTCATGGTGCCAATTGGACGTCCTCCAGAAGAGAAAATGTACAGTTTTTGAATATTCCCATCATTCCTCGGAGGACGGGAAAATATAGTTTCAACATCAGAAAAATAACGGGAGCAAAATGTAAGACATTCTGAAACTATGTACCCTTCAGCAATGGAACCTTCGGGATAAGCTCTATTTCTCACCGAAGCTTTCAATCCCATAAGATACCTACATCACATACATTTATTTTTACATACTTATTATATTCTATATTAAAATAATAAAAATAAAATGTTGTGAAATATTATTGATATATTTCATATACCTTTCGATCGGGTACATCAACCTGTATTGAACAGGTCCACCAAGCTTAGCCTCCATCGGCAAATGAATAATCAAATGAATCATGATTGTGAAGAAACTTGGAGGAAATATTTTCTCCATTTCACAAAGTGTTAATACGACTTGTATTTGAAGTTGATCAACTTCTTGTGGATCAAGACTTTTTGCACATAATCTCTTGAAGAAATCTGATAGATTTGTAATAACACTTAGCACCTTCTTTTCTACAACTCCTCTTAAGCATATAGGAAGCAAATCTTGCATGAGAATGTGACCGTCATGACTTTTAAGGTTGCTCAACTTTTGTTCTTTCAAATTCGCGCATCGAGATATGTTTAATGCATAACCATTGGGTACCTTCAAGTTCTTCATAATGGAAAGAAAAATATCTCTTTCCTTTGATGCAAGAGTGTAACACGCTTGCGGTAGGTACTCTTTCCCGTTTCTCATTTTTGGATGAAGATAACTTCGGATGCCCATATCTTGTAGGTCCTTGCGTGCCTTGATATTATCTTTACCACCGCGTGAGAGATTAAGACGGGTGCCAACGACATTGTCACATATGTTCTTCTCGATGTGCATGACATCCAAGTTATGTCGAAGTAGATTGTAACGCCAATAAGGCAAATCGAAAAATATGCCCATCTTCTTCCATAGAGTCTCGTCTTGATTTATGAGATTTGCTTCATCTCCCTCTACCACCAATTCTTCAAAGTTGTTAAACAAATCACACCCCTCGTCTACATCAAGTTCTACCGACCCTTCATCTATTTCTTCTCTATCCTTCTTTCGAGCTTTTCCATAAATGAAATTGACACCTTCAACTTCCCTTAAGATATCTTCCCCGGATCGTGGTATAGGAGCTACCCCATACTCTATAGTGCCATCGAATTCACGACTCTGTTTTCGAAATGGGTGTTCAGCTGATAACCATTGACGATGACCCATATAACAGAACTTCCGACCATACCGTAGCCATCGAGATTTAGTTTTTTCAGCATATACTGGGCAAGCAACCCGACCTTTTGTACTCCACCCTGAAAGATTAGCGTAAGCTGGGAAATCATTGATTGTCCAAAGAAGACAAGCCCGTAAAGTGAAAGATTTGGAAGCTGATGAATCAAAAGCATCAACTCCTGTCCACAATTATTTCAACTCTTTAGTTAAAGGCTGCATGTAGACATCAATGTCATTGCCAGGTCCTTTTCACAATGGATAACCATTGAGAGTATCATTGATGATTGTTTCATGCATGCCCAAGGTTCCAAATTATAAGGAATAAGAAGTACGAGCCATGTACTGTGACTTGTACTCATTGTTCGGAATGGATTGAATCCATCGTTAGCCAAACCTAGCCTAACATTGCGAGGATCAGATGCAAAATCAGAAAACCTCTTATCAAACGCATCCCAGGCAGAACCATCGGCTGGATGTCTCAATATACCATCTTTGGTTCGTCTTTCTTTATGCCATCTCATGGATTGTGATGTCTTGGATGATTGAAATGATCTTTGAAGTCTAGGAATCAAAGGAAAGTACCGTAATACCTTGGCAGGCTTAGGACGGCGACAACTACCATCAACTTGTTCATCTACATCCAACTCATTAGAAGATTGCCACCTTGAGCTTTTACAGACATCACAACTGATCTTTTTTACTAGCATCGCCTCAGTATAACATACAATCATTCGGGCATGCATCAATCTTCACATACCCAAGATTTAGTGCAGAAATCTTTTTCTTCGCTTCATAGTATGTAGTCGGGATTGTGTTTCCATCTAGAAATGCCTCATTTAAAAACTCCAATAAGCATGTCAAAGATTTTACTGACCATCCAAAAAGTGCTTTGAAGTGGTAAAGCCGAAGTAGGAATGAGACGCATGAGAACTTGACACAACCGAGATAGAGCGGAATATCAAAATCATCTAGAAGAGTAGTTGCTCTCTCCGCAGTCCTTTGGGCCTCATTAACATCATACTCCCGACCATTATTCTGAAACTCGCTTGAAACTCCATCAAAACTCTCATTAAGAGTTGGGATGTTGCTACCTAGAGCATCCGTTATGAGATCTCTTAAATCGACTTCGTTGTCTTGTGACAACGTACAAATTGACGGAGAAGTTCTCACTGTTTGGTCAGTTTGCACCGATGTTCTTTCAATGGATTCTCCATGAAAAATCCAATGCTTGTATTCTTTTATTATACCATGAAGACGAAGATGCTCACCCACAATATGTGGTTCGTGCAATATCCTATTATTGCAACGATGGCACGGACAATATATTTTTCCGTTAAAAAGTGATTTTCCAATTGCAAATGATAGAAATCTTTCTATTCCAACTAGGTGATTGGTGCTAAATCTTGGAGCATCCATCCAACTTTTATCAACAATCTGTTAAAGTAATTAATATTAAAATAGAGTATCTATTAATGCCTAATCCTAAGGTTCATGTGTGAAAAAAGATGAGCTTTCTAGTGAACTAACAGCAACCAAAACTACCTAATCCAGAAATAAAATAAAATATTAAAATATTAAAATAAATAAAATTTATCTTTATGACAATTAAATAATATTAAAATTTATGATAAATAATATCTAAATTCCTAAATAAAATAGTCCAAACTACAAAGATAGAAAAATTTAAACCTAAATTTAAAAAACGAAAAAAAAAAGGAAAAGAAAAGGTTAACTAACCTTCTGGTTATATCAAACTGGTAAATCCAATATCACATATATCTCAATTATAGTAAAAAGGTATATGCTTCGAGATCTTTAATTTAGCCTGAAAAGTTCACAAAAATAATACCATCAACAACAAAGCTCAAAAAAGCTTCATATGAGGCAAGCTCAATGCCAATTAAGAAGGGCAAATAGATTGTAAGTAATAAATTTATATATTTATTTATTTATTTAATTTATGTTTGCTACATGGCCTATTGAGAAGCTGCCTTGTTACACCACTAGATTGGGCAAAACTACCACATCAACACAAACTAAGTTGATACAAATGGTCAAGTTAACCCTAAATAAAATAAACCCATTACTATAATATAAACCCTAAATAAACATCAAACACAACTTTCAAATTTTTAGATCACCAGAAAACTTTCAGTTAATGAAAAAAGTACTTACTGGATCTTCCCAGGTGATTCTGGCTTGACATTAGGGGTCACTGCATTGTCAGTGGACTCTAGCTTTACACTAGTTGTTACAGCACTATCGATAGACCCTCAATTCACACCATGGATTTCTGCATTATTCACAAACTTGCATTAGTTTTTAAATTTGGCCATTTTGGAACCACAGAGCAAAGGCCAACTTCAGCTAGAAAACATAGGTAAAACCCCATACCTCTGTTATTTTCTGTTGACCTGAACTTGAGTGGAAATATACATTGGTTAAATTCGCAGTGGGTTTCCATCGACATAAAGCTCGAGTATGGATTATCGAGCACTGTAAAAGCGATGTCAATCACTGCTGATATTACTGAAACAAAAACAGAATTCCAAATTTATCAAACCGCACTTGTACAAGGAAAGTGGCCTTAAATATATATCAGCTGTAGATTAAATGGAAACAACCAAGTGTTCAAGTAATTAAAAACTATTCCCTGACCTTAAATATATATAAACTGTAGATTAAAGGAAATCGACCTCATTTATCATTTAACACAAAACCGAATCAACCATACATACCCATGAAGATTGAGACAAATCTCAACAAGTCGAAACCGATTCACCAGGTTCTACCACTGCAGGGTCGGGGATTTCATGGAATCTGTAAGGCAGGCTTTCAAAGAAGGTACCGTGACATACCAGTAGCTGGAGCAAGTGGTGGACAGCAGATGCACCAGTGCCTGGAGCAGGTGGTGGTCGGCAGATGCAATTGGTTTTCTTTGGCCAACAGAGTTTGGAGTGAGAATAAGTGGTTTTTTGTGGGTAAGAATCAAGGTAACTTTACCAATTGACCACTAATCCCATGCCATGTCACCATCATTTCATTTGTTTTTACTAATTATTTATATTAAAAAATATTTTACTTTCTTTAATTAAACTCTTTATTATTTAATATTATCATAATAATAAATTTAGTATTCAAACTTTGGAAATTTTTAATAATTTAGCTTTCATTTTTTTAAGTTAAATTTGATTCTCATTTTTTTTAAAAGAGTAAATTTATTTTTATAACCTAAAATGTTAACTAAAACAATAAGTTGTTAATAATATTAGGGTGATAACCCGCTAATCTACACGTACTTTATGCTGACATGGTATCATTTATTTTATATATCATATCAGTAAATAATCTAAAATTTTTATTTATTAAATAAAAAATTAAAATTGAAAAAATTATACAAATAGTTCGTAAAAAATAAAAATATGAATAACATGGATTAACATGCATATTACCATGTTTAAAATTTTCACATTTTAATTAGTTTTTTTTATTAAAATAATAATGATTTAACTTTTTTTAAAAGAATAATAATTAAATTTCACTCTTTTTAAAAGATTAAGAATTAGATTTAATTAAAATAAATAAATAAAAGCCAAATTGATAAAAAAAAAATTAAACATTTAGAACTAAAATTTTCATTATGACTTTAATATTTAACTCTTAATCTTCAAGTAAATACAAAGAAATACAAGGATTCCATAAATATTATGACTTTTTTGTTAGAACTATCTATAATCCCTCCCCAACCTATAAATACGAGGATAATGCGCTTCAGCGCATTTGAACCCACATCCTCCTACATTGGCAACAATACTTATACCGATTAAGCTAATACTCAATCGGCAAATTTCAATTTCTTAAAATAAAAGTAAAGTAATAAATTACAAATGTACGAAGAATATAATCCTTAGAGCATATTTGGTTCATATATTTATCTCTATAATTATAAAAAGGAAATATTCCCCAAGTATTTTGGGCATGTTCTTCATATCCAATGTTTTGAGAAAATGCAATGTGTCAAGCTTGGCATTGTTGCTTCAAAGAGAAAGCATTTATCAAAAGCTCAGAATTTATCTAACAATTCAATCCTTTTTACAAAATTCCATTAATGCATTAACGTTCCATCCAAAGAGATATAATAACAAAGATATTCTTTTCTTGCCCTAATTTTTTTACCTTTTTAACCAAAGAAATAGATCAATAATAACAATAATATATATTTCCTCAAAATAAATACTATACATTAGATGGCTAACATCTATCAACACGATTATTTTACAAAATAACAAATTCTTTCTAGCCTATTAACAAATTATAATAAGATTCGCAAACTTAATATCTATAATCTTTAATATTTTTATTTAAATATTTCAATCAAAATATTTTTTTAGTGTCAATCATTTATGAATATATTTGTTAGATAAATTAATTTGCCAATTTAAGTGATGCCTTAGACATACTATTGGACAAAGCCAACTCTTAAACCCTAAACCCTAAACTCTAAACACTAAACCCTAAATACTAACCCTAAACCCTAAACCCCTTAGGCATGCATATACCAACCCTTATACAAAGAGTTGGCCAAAGTGTATGTTGGCAAGTCTATCCCAACACTTAGGAAAGTGTTGGCCCAAAAGTGTAGGCATAGTGTTGGGCAAAGCCGACTCTTATTTAAGCGTTGCCTTAAGCATGCATATCCCAACCCTTATACAAAAAGTTGACCAAAGCGTATGTCGCCAAGTCTATCCCAACACTTAGGAAAATATCGTCTTAAGACTGGACAAATCCAACTCTTATTTAAGCGTTGCCTTAGGCATGCATATCTCAACCTTTATACAAAGAGTTGGCCAGAGCGTATGTTGACAAGTCTATCCCAACACTTAAGAAAGTGTCGCCCCAAAACTGTCGTCTTAGGACTACACAAAAGCCAACTCTTATTCAAGCGTTGCCTTAGGCATACATATCCCAACCCTTATACAAAGAGTTGGCCAAAGCATATGTTGACAAGTCTATCCCAACACTTAGGAAAGTGTCGCCACAAAGTGTCGTCTTAGGACTAGACAAAAGCCAACTCTTATTCAAGCGTTGCCTTAGGCATACATATCCCAACCCTTATACAAAGAGTTGGCCAAAGCATATGTTCGCAACTCTATCCCAACACTTAGGAAAGTGTCGCCCTAAAAGTATCGTCTTAGGACTAGACAAAGCCAACTCTTATTTAAGCGTTGCCTTAGGCATGCATATCTCAACCCTTATACAAAGAGTTAGCCAAAGCGTATGTTGGCCAGTCTATCCCAACACTTAGGAAAGTGTCACCCCATAAGTGTCGTCTTAGCACTGTTTTGTTGTAGTGGACACATCCATTTCATCCACCAACTTCTTGGAATTGAAAGCCTGTTCAGCCGCCATTGGCCACCCTATGATTTTCACACCTTGGCTTAAGCTTTCCATTGTTGAATTCCACCCACAATGGCTTAAAAATGCCCCAGTTGATTTGTGTGACAATATCTCCAATTGTGGTGCCCAGTTTTTCACCAGCAAGCCTTGGTTACTCTCTTTCATTCGAGCTTCAAACCCTTCTGGTAACCATTCCGATCTGAATTCAGCTTTTAAGTCGAATCCAAGTGGAGGCCTAATCACCCAAATGAATGGTTTCCAACTTTTTTTCCAACCCGATTGCAAGTTCCATCATCTGTGATCGACTCACAGTGTTTTGAGATCCAAAAGAAATGTATAGAACTGAACCAAGATCATGCATATCAAGCCATTCGACACATTTCTCAGCTGAAATTCCAGGCGATTTTCCTGCATGTTGTGTTGTAGAACTCGAAGACGATAATGGCGACTTGTTTAGCAACTGTTTGGATAGAAGAGGCCCAATTGGCCAAACTGGAAACTGTGTGTATTTTCTCAGTGAATCCAACCCAAGAGGCTCAAGCTCTTCAGCTGTGTTCGTCAACCATCCAAAAGACTGCAGAGAACTTGAAAGCTGAGGTTTTAAAAACCTGGACCATGAATCATTCCCATGAGCTTTTCTCATAAATTCATGGAGTTGAGAAACATGAAACTTACATCTTTCAGGGAATCCAGGCAAATTAAACTCTTCAGAATCTGTTTTACGATGTGGGAGGTTCAACCAAAAGGAAAATAAAGCCAAGGTTCCATAAGCTCCACCCGTGGCAAAAGTGATGTTTACATTGTTCATAATATTGGCAACCTCGACAACCCACCCGAATAAAACATCTGATATGATACAAAGTGGGGGCTTTCCTTGTTTCTTTATGATATCTAACAACAAGTTATGGAATGGGGTCTTGAGGGAAACAGATGAAATAACGAGTTTACCGATTTGATCCAAAGGCAAGTTCTCAGTGTTCTCTGAGTTGGGTGGCAAGCCATGGCCTGCACTGTTGAATGGGAGCTCAAATAAGTGGATCCATGGAGGAGGGTGTTGATGTTGGTGAAAAGTGGAACGGAGATACTGAATGTTGAGAGGGGTGTTGGCAATGGCGATGTTGAAGCCAGTGCGGTGGTGGATTTGTGTTGCGAGAGATAGAAATGGTATAAGGTGGCCATGAGCCATGAATGGGAGCATTACGATGTCCATCTGCTGTGAACCCATAGTAATCGCTGCAATGATTCAAGCTGTTGGAAGCAGAGATTTCAATGGCCATCGCCAGTGTAAATTTCTAGATTATGAATGTAACCCATGCTAATACACATCAAGGATCGATATGGAATGTATATTTAAATTGCCAATGTAAGAAATGTGACTGTAAATTATTGAAGAAAATTAAAGTAGAAAACGGAGAGCTATTTTCTTGTTAGGAAAGTGGTAGACGTGGACTTTGAAAACTCCACAATCTAGAGAGAGTGTGTGTTTTAAATTTGTGGGATATTTCACTTTTAACGTATTTGATTTAATTTTAAGTTGATTTCAGTAAATAAATAATTATATTCGCTAAATAATAAAAAAATGCTGTTTTAAAAAATATTCAAGGGAATGTATCACTTTTTTTACATGTAGAGAAATAGGTTGATTTTGAAGAGAGAAACAGAAAGGGTCTTATAGGACGTTTTCTGACTTTTTAACACATTAATTTCTTTGATCCTACTTGAGGAGATTTTATCTTTCAAATTGTTAAATATTAGTGGTTTTATCTTTGAGTCTCGAGTTTTATTCCTTTCATACTCATATTTATATTTTTATTTCATGTTGTTTTAAGCTTTACTTTTATTTTTAATTGTTGTTTTTAATACATTAGTTCTTCTAGTTAAATGATTAAATAATAGTGATTTTATCCTTAAGTTCTAAGTTCGATGCCTCTTCTAAGCACACTTGTATTTTTGTTTTCATGTTGTTTCGAGCTTTTTTTTTATTTTTAATTAACAAATATATTATTTTCAAGTTTTTTATTTTTAATTCATCTTTTTAATTAATAACTCTTTTTAATTATATAATAAAAAATATATTTTTTATAAAATTGATATTTATCATTATGTTAAATATATTTTATATTTTAAAAACATCAACTATTTTTTTGATATATTTTTCTTTATATATAATATTTATATATCAAATATTTATTTTCTCTACCTATATTGTGGGTATGGTGATTTCTAATATTATAAAATCAAACAATTATTTCAAATATCATTATTATTTTTATATGTAAAATATTTCAAAAATCATTGTTTTTTCATCTACATTGTGAGTATGATATTTCAAATATTTCAAATATAATTATGTTTATATGTGAAATATTTTAAATAATTATTTCAAATACACATGCAAAAATATATAATACTAAAATTTACTACACTCATGATATGAATTGAAAAATAAATATTTCACACATAAAAATTATATTTGCTAAAAATAATAATATTTGGCAATAATTATTTGATTTTATAAATAAAAGAGTTATTAATTAAAAAGATGAATTAAAAATAAAAAACTTGAAAATAATATATTTATTAATTAAAAAAAGCTTGAAAAAACATGAAATAAAATATACATATGTGCTTAAGAGAGGAATCAAACCTAAGATTTAAGAATTAAAATCATCTAACCAAAAGAGTTGTTAAGGTATTAAAAATAGTAATTAAAAATAAAAGTAAAGGTTGGAACAGCGTGAAATAAAAATACAAATGTAAATAAGAAAGAAATCGAACCCGGGATTTAAAAACAAAATCACTAACATTTAACCATTTAACCAAAAAAACTAATATATTAAAATGTCAGAAAACACGCCTTGTTGGACGTGTTTTCTATTTCTCTTTTCACAATTGACCTATTTCCCTAAATATAAAAAAAAAATTACATTTCCTTAAATGTTTTTTAAAATCAGTATTTTTTTTCAAATTTAGCTTATTTTTATTTTATTTTATGTTAATTTCATTAATAAATAATATATTTGAAAAGTAAATTATGATAGAGTTTATACGTGCAAAAATTCATATAAAAAAAAAGAGGAGATATGTAGCTTTTTTTTTTATTTTAGTGTTATTTTTTAAAATAATTGGGTTGATGCGTTTATAAAATCGAATTAAGTTAAATAGTTAGAATAAAATTTGTTACTTGAAATTAATAATATTTTTTTTAAATTGATATATGATTTTTTTTAAAAATTAGATAAAAATATTATGGAAGCTCTTGTACTGAGTGTTAAATTACATTTTTCCTCCTCTATTGTTAAAAATTTCAGTCATTTTTATTATTAAGATCGGACATGACTAATTGAATAACTAAAAGTGACATGTAGTATACCACGTGTACCTTATGTTGATGTATGGAGACCCGTTTTTATAGTAGAAATGGATGAATTTTTTAACAGAAGAACTATTTTACTATTTAATCTAATATACATCGATTAATTTATTAACTATTTAATAAATAAAACAAAATACAATCTAACTCATAATACGGTAAACTCTCCTGTTGCTATACATATTACTCAAGATGTTAACTCTATTAGTTTTTGGCTTATGTAACAACGTGAACAAATCACTATGCAACACGTGGATTATTTTTAATTCCATGTCATTTTTATAATTTGTTAACATAGATTAACAATGTTAGATTTTTCTTTTCTTTTTCTTTAAGGGTTAATGTACAAATTTGTCACTATATTTTAGATAAAAATTAAAATTTATTACTATGCTTTAGCTTTGTTGATACTTGTCATTGTACTTTTAAATTAATAGTAAATTTACTATTTTATTTTAACTTAATTTTGTCACTTAAGTTTTATTTGAATGAATTTTGAAATTAAAGCTTGGTTTTTTATTAAATTTTACTGTTCGATTTTAATTTAAATTAACCTAAGTTAAACTTAATTAAAATATTTTAAATATTTTATTTAAATATTTAATTAATTAATTAACATAATATTAAATATTAATAAAATTGTTATTTATAAAAAATAAAGTATTCTTTTTATATATTTTAAAAACTTACAAGTCTTCCTTCCATTAAATAATCGAAGTTAATTTATAATTTTTAATAATTTTACAAAGTAACTTAATTGTTACTATTAAAAAAATATTTGAAATAATACTTTTCCATTAAATTTTGTTTTTAAAATGATAAAATTTTATTTAGAAAATTAAAGTTGGTGGTAAAATTAATTAAAATTCAAAAATAATAAGAAAAAATAAAGAAGTTAAATATAATAACAAAAAAAGGAAAATAAAGAATTTAAGAAAAGAGAGCAAAAATTAACCTCGGCTTTTTTATAAAAATATTCAAAAAAATTATTATTTATAAAAATGACCCGCTTTTATAATTATGTATGTAAATGACTTGAAATGAACAGTGAACATGGGTGGTATCAATTTCATAGCGTCACCACCTGCCACGCAAGGGCAAAGCTAAGGGGCTAGCATGGGCCCCGGCCCCTCTAAAATGTAAAATTGCTATTTAGGCCCTTAAATTTTTTTAAAAATTTTAAATTAGTAAAGGTAAAATTACACTTTGCCCCCCTAAAATTATAAAATTTCGATTTAATCCTTTATAAATTATAAAGATATAAACTATAAAAAATTAAAATTTCATCCGGCCCCCCTAAAAAATTGTTCGGGCTTCGCCCCTACTGCCACGTCAACCAATGATTGACCGATAGAATAAAAAACAATTGTTTTGAGTGGTGCCAATGGATATGGCGTCACCCGTATAAATACCAAATACTTGTACACATATAAGTTGTATTTTGTGGAAGTGAAAAAAAAAATTGGGTGGTGTCAATTAGATTGGCGTCACGAAATGTCAATTTTTTTGTGGTGCCAAATAAATTGGCGTCGTCAGTCATCAACCCCTTTTTTTAATTTTTTTTTATTTTTAAAAAAATTAATTTTTTTTTGTGGTGCCAATAACTTCGGTGTCACCACTATGTAATTTTTTTGTGGTGCCATGACATTAACGTCAACAATGTTTAAATATGCAGTTTAAATTTATTTTTTTTTTATTTTGTGGTGCCAATGACATTGATGAAAGATCAGTGTAAGGTGAAGATTTTTTTTTTTAGAATTTTATTATGTTAAAGGATGAAGGGAAGGGAGATCAGGACTTTTCTTTTGTGTTTTTGTTTATTTAGAAAAAAATTATAATTTGAAGGTATGTTTTATTTAAAAATGATCTAGTGGAGCTTGGACACTAGAAAATTTAATGATGCTTTTCGGAAGTGTAGATTTGATTCATTAATTTCATATGCGGTGATGATTTCAAGTAAAAATAGGGATCTCGATTGCCAGTGACTTATGCGGTAACGGATCTAAATTGGTTATGTAAGTCTTTTCGTTGGTTGCGGTAGGACGATAACGGGTTCAAATTGGTTATGCAACCAACGGGTGGATTATCTGGGATTCCCTGGGTCAACGGGATGTTTGAAGGTCTATTGGAATCCCAGTTGAATAGCACGAGTAAGATTATCAATATCAACAGTGTCCGAGCTGCAAATATTAGTACCGAGAAACTTGCTCGTGTTGTCATTAAACATGGTCTTTTTCAAATTGTAAGATACAATGCTGTCGGTCTTGAACAAAATCGAATTCATCATTTATTTAAGTTTTATTAGTATTGAAAAACTTGTTCGTGTTTCTGTTAAACATGGTCGTTTATGTTTCGTTGTACTTTTTATGTTTCAATTTTCAATCTTCTTTATTTTAAATGTAGGAAAATATAAATCACGTACTAAAGTAAATTATTTGAAATTATTTTGTAATGTTGCCAATGTAAAATTATATTTTGTAAACTATAATTTCGGAATTATGCAAATTAATAGTTATTTGAAATGTTGCCAATGTAAAGTAATTTCTATTTAAATTATTTCCGCAATGTGAATTAACTGTTTGATAAGGGGTGTAATTAAAAAAATAGAAATATAAGGGGCGGAATTGTATTTAAAGGAAAAAATAGTTTAGGAAAATTAATAGCTATTAGACATATTTTCCGTGATGGTAAATAGTTGTTTAATTGGATATAATAAATTGAAGATTATAAATCAAATGGACGATATAATTAACAAAATGGAGAAAAATAAAGGATTGGGGTGGAATAGTGAAAATAATAAAGATTAGGGTAGAGTTTTAAATAGAAGAAGAAAGGAAGGATGAGGAAAAAAGAAAGTGTGGGAAAAAATGAATAAGAAAGAAAAAAAAAGAGAGTGGGAGAGGGAGTGTGGTGGAAGAAAGAAAGAAAAAAAGGGCATTTATACATAAAGTAAAAAATATTAGATCATTTTTAAAAAAAATCGAAAAAGAAAAGACCAAAAGGTAAACAGGGAAAAATCGTGATTGATGGATCATATTACATCAGTCGCGTCAATCGCGTTAGCAACGTCAGGGACGTACAAGTCGGAGTTATTATTTATTTATTTTTAATCTGTAACATTTAAAAAAAAATTTGAATGTTGGGAGGCTTCCTCCCCTCCCACGGTTTTAGTATAAAATGGGTGGGGGGTGGGCCTCTGGTCCCCCATTTAGAAGAGAAGGAAAAAACAGATACTTAGCAGATTAGGAATTTTTTATTTTATTCATCTTAATATACTACTTTATTATATTATGTTGGATTTATCTGAAATTCGAAGTTAATATGATTAAAATATGTAAATTATAATTTTTGATATGCATTATTATATTAAAGTAGTTATTATAATATAATATTTAACTATATTTAATTTATTAAAAAATTATGTATATTAAAATATTTTTTATTCGGAACTATGGATCACACTGTATTGAAAATAAACGAAACAATAAAATTATTATATCACAAATTATTTATTGTTAAGTGTGATAAATTTATTAAAAGTTTAGATAGAAAATAAATAAATTTTTAGTTCAACGCTTAAAATAATTATATTTTCAGACAAAATTTTACCATGCTTAACATTTTATGAATTTTACATAAAATATCTTTAAAATAAAAATATACTCGTAATAATAACTAAATTAATAGAAGTTCACATTTACGATATATAGATTTTTGTGAATCATGAAAAATTCAATAAATAGGTTTTTTTATTCAATTAACTCCTAAAAATTAAATATTTATAAAAATAACTTAATTTTAAAAAAAAATGACGGGAATAATCTAAAATGAATAGTGGAGGATGGTGCCAGCACTCCCATGGCTGGCACCCAAGTCAATCATTCCCCCATCATTGGCTATTAATTGCTGGGGGGTTTTAAAAAAAATTTGGTGTTGACACCGCAATAGTCGACACCGGTATGTATTTTTTCTCTTATATTTTGTATAATATAGGTATTCTCCAGTCCAAAAAAATAATTTTTTATTAGGTGCCGGTGTACACGTGGTCGGCACAACCAAAAATAAATTTATTTTTTTGGGTATTTTTTGGTGCCGACACCCATGTCAGTAAATTTTTTTATTCTGTGATTGTAGTGGCTAACACAAGTAAAAATAATATTTTTTTCTATATTTTTTTTTTGTTTTCACTGTGGTGGTCGATACCCATGTTAGTAAAAAAATCAATTTTTTTTTGGTGTCGTGTTTCTAGTGGTCAACACATGTGTTAAAAAATTTTGATTTTTTTAGTGTCGGCTATCTCGTTCTCGACACCCAAACTATATATTGAAAATTCTTGTGTTTTGGTTGAGTTTTTTTTTTTTTTTTTTGCTTTAACAATTCAAGAAAAAAAACAAAGTCATATCAATGTTTTGTTAAGGAGGTTGAAGATGAATAACCAGATGTTGTTAATGTATGTTAATTTCGATGGAGAAATGGTAAATACAACTGAAGAAATCTATGTATTTCAAAGTCGCCAAAAAATAAGAATGAGATTCAATAAGTGTGTAATGTTGGAAGAAATGAAACGGAAGACCAGTGCAAAGATAGCTACTCGTTGTGGGAAGCAAATGTTAAAATTGTTTTACAAATTTCCAATTTCAATGGATCCAATGATCGTAATTTATTGCCCCCCTGAGATCGAAAATCCCTAATCGGTTGAGTTATTAGCAAAGTTAGCCGAACCCCAACCTGTTCAAATTGTCCATCCAGTAAGTCAGCATTACGGATTTGATTTTGATCTTAATGTCTGCTGGGAAGATCAATCGGGCTGTGGAGGGACATTACAAACACTCGAAAATCCAAACTATAGTGGATGTTTGCATAACAACCTAATCTCAGGTCCCCATCTAGAGATACATCCAGAGGTGTTGGGCATCATAGCAGATGGTGATGAAGGGTCCGATAATGAACGTCAGTCCCACCATAATCTTGAAGAATTCAATGACCCCGATTTGGATAAGGTCTCGAAAGATATAGACGATGAAGACGCGGTAAAGGGTCAAGATGTGCATCCCCATTTTGTCGGGAACACGAGATTTGTTATAGTTATACGAAATGATCCAGGGGCCCACATGTCGAGCATAAAACCTGATGTGGCGCTTGCATACGAGTTCCTCAAATACCCAGATATAGTACTTGATCACCTGATGGAGGCAGATTCGGAGGTTGGAGAGTTGTTCGTAGGTCAACAGTTTGATAATAAGAAAGACTGTGTATATGCAATAAAGTGATACAACATGAAGTTGTCAGTGGACTACAAGGTATTAAAGTCAACACAGACTTTATATGTTAGGGAATATTGGACGGCCAACAACGATTGTGACTAGCGAGTTTGGGCTGCATTAATGCAGAGGACTCAAATGCAGACAATTAGAAAATTAGAAGGGCCTCATACATGCACGCTACACGTATGATGCAAGACCACCGAAAATTGGATGCAAAAACAATCTGCAACTACATCACGTCATTGGTAAAAGACACACCCACCATTCTTGTATCAGTTCTTGTTGCGAACATGCAAAGCTCGATTCAACTACAGGGTGTCATACAGAAAAGCATGGTGGGTGAAACAGATGGCAATAGAGCAGTTGTATGATGACTGTGATGCGTTATACAACGAACTTCAAGAGTGGATAGTTGTGATACAGGAGACTGTGCTAGGTATCATGATTGATTTGTAAACAATGCTGCACAAAAGCCCGGACGACGAAATACAAGTGGGAGATGAGTTTTCCACCAATTGTTTTGAATGTTTGATCCCTGTGTTAGGGCTTTCTCCCACTACAAGTCATTGGTGCAGGTGGATGGTACTTGACTTTATGGTAAATATACGCAAATACTCTTGATTGCGGTTGTACAAGACGACAACTAGAACATACTTTCGGTTGCTTTCACCATCATGGAGTCTGAGAACTTCGAATCGTGACTGTTTTTGAAACTCAAAAAAATTACGAAACAGAGGCTATTTTCAAAACTGTCCAGCACCACACGACCGTGTGGTAAACTGTGTGCACCACATGACCGTGTGGAGCACACGACCATGTGATTACACGGCCTGGATTGGTAAACTGTGTGGACCACATGGGCTTGCCACGGCTGTGTGGGCCTTTTAGACCAATTTTGAGGCTCGATTAGGGGCTAATTAAGGGACTTGAAAATTGGGTCTGTGGGCATTATGTAAGCCTAGAAAAGCATAAGTTTCGGTATACACTCGTATGTATGTGTAGGAAGCGTGCTAAGTAGGGGTGAGTATTCGATCGAGTCGAGTCGAATCGAGTAAAAAAAATTCGAGTTAGTCGAGTTGACGAATCATATTTTAGCAACCGAACTCAATTTGAATTTTTTTCGAATCGAATCGAATCGAGTGAAAAAATTTAGAGTTAAGTCGAGTCGAGTTAACGAATCATATTATTTATACTCAATGTTGCGTTTACATGGACCGATTATTTAACTAGTAGATGAAGTACAATATTATTTAACTACATAAACAATATAATTGTTTTACCTTTTAACTTAATGAGTAAATATTTATCAAAACAACATAATTTTGCCTTTTAACTTAATAGTTTTGACTTTTAACTTTAGAAAAGGTAAACATTTATCAAAATGACGTAGTTTTGCCTTTTCTTATTCGGATTTTTGGATAACTCGAATTGTGTAATTCATATTCGAGTTAAACCAAAAACTTTAATTTTTTATTCGAGTTTATCCGAATAACTTGATTAACTCAAATAACTCGAACTATTTAATTCAAAATTTAAATTTTTTATCGAGTTTTTCAAATCGAATCGGATTTTGCTCACCCTAGTGCTAAGTAAGTTCTGATAAGTATAATAATGTGATATGGTATGTTATAAGTCATGTTTCGTTATGAAATCTAATATTTTGCTATTGCATGTGATAGGGATATTGTATGTGTATCAATTACAAGAATGTCTTAAATGTGAAATTCATATCTGATTTGTGATTTGATAATTCTGTTATCATGTTTTGATGTGAAAAACATGCAAGGCATATGTGCATCTGATGTCTGTTAGTATTTCCATGTGCATTGAGGTGGGATATGATATGTGATGGAGGAAGTGTGATTCTGGCAGTATTACTACACCTTTGGGCGGTGTATCTGCAATATTTGTTCTAGCAGCTTCATTGTAATTATAGTGGCTCGACCACATATATTTGATTCTGGCGGGTTACTGCAACATTTCTGTCTGGCAGCTCAGCTGCACTTATATGAGTGGCATACGACCACGACCCAGTGTGATTAAATGGATGGACTATTGGAGTCCTAATTAGCGTGATTGGTTGGATGGAGTTGGTGTGCAGTGGATGGGGGTAAGATCTTTGTCTGCATTTGTATCTGAATCTGTGTCTGCATTTGTATCTGAATCTATGTCTGCATTTGTATTTGATTATGAAAATACATCTGATTCCCTATACGAGAACATGTTTGAATCTGTATCTGAAAACATATTTGTTTGTGTATGTGTTTCTAATTTATTGCTAGGGATGTGTTACACACTGGGCTTTTAGCTTACTCGTTTGTTTAATACGTTTCAGGTGGTCTTCAAAATTAGGATCAGACGGCGTGCAGGAGCTCGGATTAGCTTCTCAGCTAATCAAATACAGTTGTCGAAACCATTTTAAAATCGAATTTTGAAAAATGGGGATCGACTTTAAAAAACAAAATGGGAGTCGCCACCAATCCCTTTTTACTTAGGTGTGATTGGATCACCTTGTAAAACATTTTATTTAAAACATTTAATTTTGGTCTACGAAAAACCAGAAAATAGGTTCGGGAGTCGGTTACGTATGAGGAAGGGTTTGCACCCTCATAACGCCCAATAATTGGTACCTAATCGATAAATTATGTCCAAATGTTCGAAACTTAAAAGTATTTAAAAATATGATTTAAATAACTTTGATCAATTTGATTTAAAATGTGAGAGTTCTTCGATCCGAAAGATTATAAATATTACATCCAGCACGATTGGACATGATATTTTTAAACCCTCGTAACTAAGATTATCTCATAATTTATAAAACTTGTTAAAATGATATTTAGTTATTTAGCCAAACGGAAAATCAACACCCAGCACGATTGGGCATTATTTCCCGAATTTCTAAATACCAAAACATTGCCTTACTTTAAAAACCTTTAAATAAAATATTAATTTTGTGAAAATATATTGTTTTATTTCAAACCATAACCATGTGGCAATATTGCATTTGTACATTATCAAATAAAAATCAATTATAACATGCTAACATTTAAGATAGGCAATAATAATATGAAATACTACGAATGATAATTCCTATACTAAAGCAATTACAAATATATGATGAAATATAGACAAATATGATAAGCAATAAAACTAATTATGAACACATTTCATGCAAATTTAGATAGATAAAAAGAACAACAATATGAACAATGTGTAAAAAAAACAAATAACAGAATAAAAAGGATATTAAAAATGAATATATTATAAATAATTTTAACCAAATATATGATATAATATTATACAATATGTAGCATTTAAAAAAATATAATATTTATATATATAAATACTAAAATAATATGTAATAATAAGACAAAATAATAGATATTTACAATTTAATAAATTAATATAGATAATTATTATAAAATATTTAATATAATACATAAATTAATATCAAAATTTTAAAAAAAATTAAAAGAGGAAAAAATTAAATCGAAATATAAACAGATTTCGAGGGTTAATTTTAAAAAATTGAATTAGTTAATAGGACGTAATTTAATTAAATAAAATAGCGGAGGGATCAGAAGAGTAATTTTTCCATTTAAAAAAAACGCGGACCCTTGTTCGGATCCGGGTCGACGCGCGGATCCTGCTTTGCCAAAACGGCGCCGTTTGCTTTCACCTATAAATATTAGTTTTATATAAAAAAAATCATTTAGTTTTAAGCTTTAAAAAAATTAAAAAAAAATCCTTTGAGAGAGGAAGAGGGCCTCGCCCTTTCGCCTCTATTCTGCTCATCACATTTCTGGGCCACTCGCCACACGCGCCTCCATGGCCGGTGGCCGGAGCCAATTTCTGTCGTTCTCCAGAAGGTAATTCCCCTTTCTTTATTCTTTTTCTTTAAATGAAGAGGTTATATGCAAATATATATAAAATAAAAATAAAAATAAAACAAATAGCAGAATAAAATATTCGGAAAAATCACCTCTGAAAAGTCTATCTTTTATTCCTTTGAACTGACAATATTTTCGTACTTCCTGATTTTTTCTTTTTGTGCGTAAATCTGGGTTTTTGTGTGTTTTGTATTCGTGTTTCTGTTGTTTTTCTTTTGCATGCGTGTGTAATCATCTCTTTACAGATTTTACAAGGGTTTTTATAACCCAAAAAACCCAAAATAAAAAAGAAAGCATATCTTTTCATATCTTTCCATATTTGTGTCTTCCTTTTTGCTGCGATTTGTTTCCTTTTTGCTGCTTGGTTTCTTTCCTTTGCAGGTTTGAAGACGGAGAATGGTGGCTAAGCGCGGATTGCAGCGTGACTGGCGGCGTGGTCGAGGCACTGCTGGCGTGACGGTCGATCTCCCACTGAAACGGCGCGACTGTTGGGATCTCACTTGAAGCGGCTTGGATCGTTGGGATCTATGGCGAGGAAAACCCTAGGGTTACGATCGTTGAAACTGTTTTGGGTTAATTGGGCTCATTTGTATTTGGGCCAGGGTTATTTGGGTAGTGGTTTAGGTTCGACTAAGGGGTCTGTAGGGTAATGGGTCTGAAGGTTTAATTTTGGGCTTTGTAATTTAGACTGTTTAAGGACATTTTTATTGGTTTTTATTCTATTTTATGGGCCCGGGCAAAATGGGTTATTACAGCTGCCCCTCTTTGCTCATTATTGTGAAACAAGAATAGAGCAAAGACTACAAAAGGACCAATTTTGCCCGGTTTCGGTGAGCCTGGGTTTCCTGGTCTTCTTCGAATGGCTTCTAACTCAATTGCAACCCCAGGGAAATAAAGCTGAAAGTGTCATTTTGATCTGCTTCCTGCAACTTTAGGAAGATGATGTCTTCTTTCTTCAATCTACTCCACTGCAACTTCAGGGAGATAAGACTGAAATGTTTTTCATCTGCTTCCTACGACTTCAGGAAGATAAGATCTTCTGTTTTTGATTTGCTCCACTGCAACTTCAGGGAGATAAAATCTTCTGTCTTTAGTCTACTCCACTGCAACTTCAGGGAGATAAGACTAAAACATATTTGATCTGCTTCCTACAACTTTAGGAAGATAAGATCTTCTGTGGTCGATTTGCTCCACTGCAACTTCAGGGAGATAAAATCTTCTGTCTTTAGTTTACTCCGCTGCAACTTCAGGGAGATAAGACTAAAACATCTTTGGTCTGCTTCCTACAACTTTAGAAAGATAAGATCTTCTGTGGTCGATTTGCTCCACTGCAACTTCAGGGAGATAAAATCTTCTATTTTTAGTCTACTCCGCTGCAACCTCAGGGAGATAAGACTGAAAGTGTTTTTGATCTGCTTCCTGCAACTTCAGGAAGATAAAATCTTCTGTTTTTAGTCTACTCATTTGCAACCTCGGGAGATAAGACAAAAACGTCTTTGACTCGCTTCCTACAACTTCGGGAAGATAAGATCTTCTTTCTTCAATCGCTCTCATCGCAACTTGAGAGAGATAAGATCGAAAGTGTCTTTTGATACGCTTCTGCTGCTTTCCGGAAGATAAGATCGAAACTTCACCGATATCGCTACACCGTCTACTGAAGGACATGTCCTGTAGACTCGATTTCATGTGTTATGAGTGACATGAATGCAACATGTCATGAAAATGATTAGGATTAGAATGCAATGATCGGAATGAATCAAATGCACCTAATGAAACTTGCTACAAAAATGTTATGAGTATGATTCCTACTCTAGGTGTTATCACACATTTGTTCTTCATTTTTGTTCATTAATCACGTTTTGCTTGACCAGCTTGTCCCAATGTAATTTCTGGGTCAACTTTGCTTGGATCCTGAGAACACAAGGCTTGTTCTATCCTAGCACATTGAGAGTCGAAACTCTTTCAATCTAGTCATACGCAAATTTTAGGGCATAGGGTTTATTTCAAATTCAACCCATTCCACCATAATTCAGGGTTTCTTAGTTCATCGCACCACCCCAAGTGTCATGATCGATGACATCACGTCCACTTATCGATTGGATAAAGAACTCGAGAAGTAGTCTCTATCCGGACTCTTCTTTCTATGTACATGGAAATTCTAAGCAGATTGTCTGTTTTGGCTCCTTGTCTTATCTAGAAATTTCCAAAGTAATATGTAAAACTTCTTTTTGTGAAATTATTAGTTCGCCAATCATTATTTCAATGCAACACATTTATGAATAATGGGTAACAAATAAATTAATCTCAAAAGAAGGCTTAAAATTTGAATAAATTTGTACAAAGAAAAATTAATTGGAACATATCTTTGAGAAGAAAAAGAATCCAAAGATAGTAAAATGAATAGGACAAGAATCAGGTGCCCTAGATATCGCCGATTAAGCTTCCATATACAAACTTTATGAAGACTGCCTTGAGTTCAACATGTGTTTAGAAGACCCAAAGTATTTTGTTGATGCCCCAATATGCGACATTCTTCCTTTAATTGTTGTTTTAAGTGTAGCGAGATGACTGCGTGTCCATTCAGAATTTGAGTCGCCCTTTTCGGGTTTTCAATTCAAAACCCCTTTGGTCTCAAGGTGCCCTTTGCGGGTTTTCACCTTAGCCTCTCCTTTTTTTTTTGCGAAACTCAAAGCGCCCTTTGCAGGTTTTCATTTTGGCCTCATCTCATTTTCAAGCAAAGTATTTCTTTACTAAATCCGAGTTCACAGGATTGGGTAAACTTTTCCCATCCATTTCGGTCAGGATCAGTACTCCTCCAGAGAAAGCCTTCTTCACGACATATGGTCCTTCCCAATTCGGCATCCATTTTCCTCTGAAATCTTTTTATATTGGAAGGATCTTTTTCAGTACAAGGTCTCCCTCATGAAATTCTCTTGGGCGAACTTTCTTATTATAGGCTCGCGTCATTCGTTTTTGGTACATCTGACCATGACGAATAGCCCTTAGTCTCTTTTCTTCAATCAAGTTCAACTGATCATATCGAGCCTGAATCCATTCAGCTTCATCCAACTTTATTTCTGACAGCACTCGAAGAGAAGGAATTTCCACTTTAATGGGTAGGACAGCCTCCATCCCATATACCAATGAATAAGGCGTTGCCCCAGTAGAGGTTCTGACCGACGTCCAATAAGCATAGAGTGCAAATGGTAGTTTCTCATGCCAATCCTTGTAAGTCTCAGTCATTTTCCCTACTATCCTCTTGATTTTTTGTTAGCCGCTTCCACTGCCCCATTCATTTTTGGACGATACGGAGACGAGTTATGGTGTTTGATCCCTAATTGGTTACAAATTTATGCTATCGAATTGTTGTTCAAGTTCAGCGCGTTGTCTGATATGATCCTTTTAGGCATTCCATATCGACAAATAATCTCCTTCTTCAAGAATCGGCTAACTGCTGATTTAGTAACGTTAGCATATGAAGCAGCTTCTACCCATTTCGTAAAGTAATCAATCACTACAAAGATGAACCGATGCCCGTTCGAAGCTTTTGGTGAGATTGGTCCAATAACATCCATGCCCCATATGGAAAAAGGCCATGGAGAAGTCATAACATGCAAAGGTGACGGAGGCACATGAATTTTATCTCTGTAAATCTGGCATTTATGACATCTCTTAGCATAATTAATACAATCACCTTCCATGGTGGACCAATAATACCCAAATCTCATTATCTATCTGGCCATTGTGAATCCGTTAGCGTGTGTTCCACAAACGCCCTCATGAACTTCTTCAAGGATTTGCTTGGCTTCAACAGCATCAACACATCTCAATAGCACTTGATCATTTCTCTTTTTGTATAAGATATCTCCATCCAAGACATAATCAGAGGCCATTCTTCTTAAAGTCCTTTTCTCATTCTCAGTGGCATTATCCGGGTATTCGTGATTTTTCACATATCGTAATACATCCTGATACCAAGGGTGGTCGTCTCTTTCTTCTTCTTCTATGTCATAACAATGAGCTGGAACCTCGAAGATGCTCATTTGAATGGGCCTCATTTCTTTGGATCTCATTTACTTTAATCATAGAAGAAGCAGTTGCGAGCATCGACCATCTGATTTTCATCGCGCGGGAGATAATTGAAGGTGATGTCATCAAATTCCTCAATCAGTCCCAGAACTATTTTCGGTAATCAATTAGTTTGGGAGCTCTTGTCTCCCACTCTCCTTTAAGTTGGTAAATTACCAAGGCAGAATCTCCGTATACTTCTAGCACTCTGATCTTGCGTTCTAAGGCTGCTCAAAGTCCCATGATGCATACTTCATATTCTACCATGTTATTTGTGCAGTCAAAATCCAATCAACACGTGAATGGATAATAATCACCACCAGGGGATACCAAGACTGCCCCAATTCCATTTTCCACAGCATTCGATGCTCCATCAAAATTCAGTTTCCATCGACAGTCTTCAGTATTTGCCACATACATCAGTTCCTCATTTGGGAAATCAAAGTTCAAGGGCTCATAATCCTCCAAAGCTCTACTGGCAAAGAATTCTGCTACCGCGCTCCCTTTTATAGCCTTTTGGTTCACATAGACTATATCAAATTCAGATAACAAAATCTGCCATCTAGCCATTCTTCCATTCAAAGCAGTGGAATCCATCATGTACTTTAATGGATCAAGCTTGGAAATCAACCAAGCTGTATGATATAACATATACTGTCTCAATCTCCGAGTTGTCCAAATTAAAGCGCAACACACTTTCTCGATTGACGAATACCTCATTTCACAATCAATGAACTTTTTGCTAAGATAATATATCGCATTTTCTTTTCTTCCTGTCTCATCATGTTGTCCCAGCACACATCCCATGGAATTATTGAATACTGATAAATACAGTATTAATGGTTTATCTGGATTAGGTGGAGATAATACTGGTGCATTTGACAGATACATTTTGACTTTGTCAAAAGCTTTCTGACATTCATCATCCCATACACCTGGATTGTGTTTCTTGAGAAGATGAAATATGGGATCACATTTCTCAGTTAATTGTGAAATAAACCGAGCAGTAATTCAGCCTTCTAAGAAAACCTCGGACTTCTTTCTGAGTGCGCGGTGGAGGCAATCCTTGTATCGCTTTAACCTTGCTCGAGTCAACTTCAATTCCTTTCTCACTGACCATAAAACCCAGTAACTTTTCTGACCGAGCTCCGAAAGTACATATGGCGAATCATTGTCTCTACATATGGCGCATCATTGGTAACAGTCGCTATAATGTCCTCTTCCGTATTTATAGTGACCAGTCGACCATCCGTCACTAGCTTCAACTTTTGATGAAGAGATGAAGGCACCACTCCTGCTGAATGAATCCAGGGCCTTCCTAACAAGCAATTGTATGAGGGCCTTATATCCATCACCAGAAAATCCACCTCATACGTGTTTAGGCCAATCTGCAACGGTATGTCAATTCTACCCATAACCCTTCTCTCAGTACCATCAAACGCTCTCACTATGTTCTGGCACGTCTTCATGTGAGAACTATCTATTGGCAATCTCTTCAATGTCGAAAGTGGTAAAACATTCAAGGCTGATCCATTGTCAATCAGCACACTCGGTAAAGTATATCCATTACAACGGGTGGTTATGTGTAGAGCCTTAGTCGACACCGTACCCCCAGGTGGAATCTCATCGTCACTGAAGGAAATAAAATTGTCGGCACTTATGTTACTGACTAATCGGTCAAGTTTATTTACAGATATGTCGTTAGTAACATATGTCTCATTCAACACCTTCATCAAAGCTTCTCGATGAACTTCCGAACTTAAAAGTAAGGCCAACACTGAAATACGAGCCAGTTGTTTGCGTAACTGCTCCACCACACTGTATTCACTGTGCTTTAAGAATTTCAAAAATTCTTTAGCCTTTTCCTCTTTCACAGGTACATTGGTAAGGTTACCAAGTCCTTCCTTAAGCTCGATTGGCACATCTTTTGCCTTTGCTGGTTCCGTTCTGACATTTACCGAGTCATACCGCTTCCCATTTCTTGTATAGAATCCCTCTCTTTGAACTTCCTTAGAAGTATTAGCTGAGATTTCTATTCTCGGTGTTATTACGTTGCAATTGTAAGTCTATGGTACCATCTTGCTGTCCTTATAAGGAAAGGACACGGGTCTCTAAATTATTACTTTAGGCGCAATTTGTGCTCCGCCTTCTACATTCCTTGGTCGGGAAATAATGATCTTCGGATAACTGACTTTTTGATTCGTCGACTCTCCTTCAATTGCATGTATATATCCTCCCTCTGAGCCTTCTTCGTAAAATTCCAGCTCCTTGTTATCCATAAGGCTCTGTACCAACGCCCTAAACTTATCACAATCTTGGATCTCATGTCCATTGGCCTTGTGGAACTTACAGTAGTTCCTTGGTTCTTCACTTCTTCCCTGGGGACTTGATTTTATTAGTCCCCTTCTTGCCATCTCCCTCCATATTATCTCTAACGGAGTTTTTACTTCTGAAACATCTTCCTTTATCTTTTTCACAATGTTTTCCCCAATCGAATTTACCCCATTATCTCCATGATTGGGCAATGGGTTTTCCGCACTGGGTGTATCATTAAACTTAAAAACTCCCAACTTAAGAAGCTTCTCAACTAGCTTTTTAAAGGCAGTGCGGTTTTCTATTGAATGCCCCGTTATTCCTGCATGGTAATCACATTGGGAATTTGAATCATACCATTTAGGATACGGGGGTTGTAAGGGCTGTAGATAAAATGGGGACACCACATGTGCCTCTAATAAAGTATGGTATAGCTCCTTATACGTCATTGGAATTGGCGTAAACTGGATCTTTTCAGCATTTTGTTTGGAGCCTGATTCTTGTCTTGTAGACCCCTGTTTCCCGACAGTAACTACTTTCGGCTGACTAACCGTAACTGCCTTCGAGTTCCCTCTATTGTAAGTTCTTGCATTATTCACTTCATTATCTTTTTTCTTAGGAGCAGGTCTCCTAGTAGTTTCTCCTGCTTCAATCTTTCCACCTCTTATGGCATTTTCTATCATTTCCCCTGCCATAACTATGTCCGCAAAGCTCTTAGTGGTGCTTCCTATCATATGAGTGATAAAAGGCGCCTTTAGAGTGTTGATGAATAACATAGTGGTTTCCTTCTCCAAGAGAGATGGTTGAACTTGCATGGCTATCTCCCTCCATCTCTGCGCGTATTGCCTGAAACTTTCATTTGCCCTCTTTTCCATGTTTTGCAACATGATTCTATCAGGCGTCATGTCCTTAACATGGTTATACTGCCTCATGAAGGCCTGAGATAAGTCTCTCCATGAACTAATATTTGCGTGGCTCAGTTGATTATACCATCTAGAAGCTGCTCCCGTCAAACTATCTTGAAAACAATGAATCAAAAGTTGATCATTGTTCACATAACCAGTCATGCGCCTACAGAACATAGTAATGTGAGCTTCAGGGCAAGTAGTTCCATTGTACTTCTCAAATTCAGGCATCTTGAATTTATGAAGAAGCACCAATTCTGGGACCAAGCTCAAGTCCTTTGCGTCAATTCCCTGATGATTGTCGGCATTTTCCAAAGCCTTAAATTTTTCCTCCAACCACCTACAGCAATCCTCTAACTGTTTTGCAGATTCAGTTTTAATCCACTCTCCCTCTGTCATGTCTAAGTCAGGGACAACAGGATTAGCTGAGTTGTCTCCTGGGTTGGATCCCATACCAACTTAAAAATTCGTAAGCATTCCAGTGTCAGCTTGCCCTTGCTGAGGCCTTATTGTGACAGGTGGCCTTCTGGGATATTCTTCATGTTGAGCTTGCACATGTGTTGGAGTGAATCCTCTAGGGAAATCCTCAATATCCTCAGCATTGGCTATAGGACCCTTTCCCTTATCCTTTATTCCACTCATTATCTGGTCCATTTGGGCCATCATGTTCTTTTTGGCCTCCAATAGCTGGTCTCTCATCTCTTGCTAGAGCTTTGCCATCTGTTCTTGCATCTGGTCTTGCATACCTCTCTGGAATTGCTCTATTCTTTGGTCTATTTTTCTTGACTTAGCTCGTGTACTGTAAGGGTGTTCAGCTTCCAGATTTTCTTTCTCTCTCTCTCCTATAATTTAAACTAATTAGACTCTATCTATGGATTTGAATGCATGTGATGTTATGTAATACAAATGCATGAATGCAAAGAGGCATCGATTCTGATCAACTTCATTTTAGAAAAGTTTATTAGAAAACAAATTCTTTTGCATAAAATAGACTACAAATAAGCTTTCGCCCTAAGTCCTAAAGTCTTAATTTTCCCTACTAACGAAACTAGCTCCTGACTACGATCAGACTGTAGCTCGTACTTCATGCTCAATACGTCGGCCCGTGCTGCCAAAGTCTGTATGTGATCAGCTACCTCTCGAATCTGAACTATGGCTTCCCCCATGAGGTGATCCTGATTTCTAACTTGATCGTGCGAATGGTGGAGCTCTTCCTTCAAATATCCTTCTCTTGTATCCAGAAACTCAATTCGGAGCTCATGACTATGCAATGCCGACTCTAACTCTTTAATCCCGCCCTTCATCTCCTCGATCTTATTCAGGCTCTCCTTTAACTCGATCACGGAATTACGACTTCGATGGTAATAGAGAGACCGTCCAAGTTCGGCCACCCTAGCTTTTAAGTCTTCCTTTTCACTTTGACTGGCCTCATTTTGCACTTGCATTTCTTGAAACTTTCTCTTCCAATAATCAGCTTTGGCCTTTTCTTCCTAGACCTCTTGTTGCCATTGTTCAGAAGTTTTCCCAATCCAGCGTTCCTTATCGTCAGTCGCATCTTCTTATACTCTATCTTCAGGCTATCTCGATCTTCATCAATCTTTCTCTTCTCCTTTTTTGCTTTCTCGGCTTCCGATTTCTGAGCATCCACGTCTAGCTTCAGGTACATCTTCTCTTCTTCTAACTTCTCTATCTTCTTTCCAAACTCTAAACTTTACCTTTCGAAATCCTGCTTTATAATCTCTAACTCTGATGGGATGACTTTTAAACACTCATTCAGTGATCGAGACCCCTCCATACTTGGCTCAGGAACGTTATCGTTGATCCTTTTTCTCAACCACTCTTTATATTCCGGAATTGCCATCGGTCCTCGAGTCAAAATCTTCATACTGCGAGCCTGCTTCCAAGCCTCAGAAACCTCTCGAATCCTCGTCTTATAATTTTTCCCCTTATATGAGAACTCGCTCTGAGCTAACCCATGCATTGCCGGTATGAACTGTTCTGCTTTGTATTGTCGTAGTACGAGCAACGGTGCATATCCTATAGCTCCCCAAACTCCAGGCAAAGGTACCCAATCAAAATTTCCGCACCGATAAAGGACTTCGTTGGGAACCAACCAAGGGGCTTTCCACTCAACGTCTTCCTCTCGGAGGTTTTGAAGAATTTCCATCCAACTTTCCTCTGATAAATCGTCTCTCATTGTCATAGCTGCGACCTCCTTCAGTGGGGAATAACCGTCAGAGAACACTCGGTAAGAAACTCTGTCAACCTTCCAAAAATGGCTGTGAAACCAAACCATTAACAACTGTGCGCATCCAATGAATCTACCCTCACCAGCTTTCCGACACGCACCCAAAGATCTGAATGTCTCTACTAAAATGGCAGGTACAGGTGTGACTCCTTTGTTAAGTCGATCGAACAAGTCGGTAACCGCTTCATCTATATGTTGTAGCGCTTTGGGAAAGATAACCAATCCATAAATACATAAAGCAAAGATGTCAATCTTTTTCTTTTCATCTGGATGTGTCAGAATCAAGTCCCTCAAACTCACCCAAGGTATGCATTTGCCTTCACCTTTTTCTTGAATCCTAGCTGTAACCCACTGCTCACTCATCCCTGTGATTCCCATCAATCTTTTCACAAAAGTCGTAACATTGGCAGCCCTGAAATAAAACCTATCGGCTTGGGACCTCGAGCAGCAAAGCAAAGTTGTATATTCCTCCAATGTGGGTACTAAATCTACCTCCCCAAAAGTGAAACAGTTATAAGCAGAGTTCCAAAACTGAGTCATGGCCTGAAATAGATGTTTATCTACCTTGATGTCAAGCAAATAAGGTAGATTACCATAATCACGGTAAAAGAGCTATTTTGCCTCATCACTCCATTGAGTCCATATATCTTTCAATTCTCTAAACTCATTCTGCGTAATACTAACACGAGTAAAATCCCAAAGTTCGGATACATACCCATCAATTAAGCTATTCCCCTTCTCTAATTGTGTTTGCTCTGACCAAGCGCGAACAGCTGCATTGTCACCTACTTTATCAAGGAATCCGTTCTTTATAACCAGCTTTCTAACTTAGAAACTGACCGTGAATCGATACCTCTAGAAAAATGAAATGGCATGCACAAAAATGAAACACCACGAGTTAGTATCGCAGAATAAAATATAAAGCAAGTGAAATAAACACACTTATTTGGGTAACTACTAAAATTTGGGATCGCTCTACCTATGGTAAGTTCTTAGGGTTTACTAAATGTGTTTTAATTCTAAAGTTGAGGTACCTGAACCAGCAGATTCCTCGATCCTCACCCATTATAGGCTCATACGGACCGAGTTCAGTTTAGGGGAATACATTTCCTTATGGCCATGCAGAAGTGAAAACTTCACGAAGACATAAGTACGGATGTATCCCGAAAGCAATTCACTAGCCCATGCGGAGGTGAAAACCTCACGAAGACATAGTTTCTCACTCCCACTTAAGGGTGTGACCACAACGGTAATGCAGTGCAATGCAGAGAAATATATTTAAAACCGCATGCATTAAAAGGGTCATATTTTTAAAGTCATAATTTTAAATTTGAACAAAAGGACATGGAATTATCAATTTTACGGCATGGCTCTCTTAGTCTCCCCAGCGGAGTCGCCAAGCTGCCGAAACCATTTTAAAATCGAATTTTGAAAAATGGGGATCGACTTTAAAAAACAAAATGGGAGTCGCCACCAATCCCTTTTTACTTAGGTGTGATTGGATCACCTTGTAAAATATTTTATTTAAAACATTTAATTTTAGTCTACGAAAAACCAGAAAATAGGTTCAGGAGTCGGTTACGTATGAGGAAGGGTTTGCACCCTCATAACGCCCAATAATTGGTACCTAATCGATAAATTATTTCCAAATGTTCGAAACTTAAAAGTATTAAAAAATATGATTTAAATAACTTTGATCAATTTCATTTAAAATGTGAGAGTTCTTCGATCCGAAAGATTATAAATATTACATCCAGCACGATTGGACATGATATTTTTAAACCCTCGTAACTAAGATTATCTCATAATTTATAAAACTTGTTAAAAGGATATTTAGTTATTTAGCCAAACGGAAAATCAACACCCAGCACGATTGGGCATTATTTCCCGAATTTCTAAATACCAAAACATTGCCTTACTTTAAAAACCTTTAAATAAAATATTAATTTTGTGAAAATATATTGTTTTATTTCAAACCATAACCATGTGGCAATATTGCATTTGTACATTATCAAATAAAAATCAATTATAACATGCTAACATTTAAGATAGGCAATAATAATATGAAATACTACGAATGATAATTCCTATACTAAAGCAATTACAAATATATGATGAAATATAGACAAATATGATAAGCAATAAAACTAATTATGAACACATTTCATGCAAATTTAGATAGATAAAAAGAACAACAATATGAACAATGTGTAAAAAAATAAATAACAGAATAAAAGGGATATTAAAAATGAATATATTATAAATAATTTTGACCAAATATATGATATAATATTATAGAATATGTAGCACTTAAAAAAATATAATATTTATATATATAAATACTAAAATAATATATAATAATAAGACAAAATAATAGATATTTACAATTTAATAAATTAATATAGATAATTATTATAAAATATTTAATATAATACATAAATTAATATCAAAATTTTAAAAAAAATTAAAAGAGGAAAAAATTAAATCGAAATATAAACAGATTTCCAGGGTTAATTTTAAAAAATTGAATTAGTTAATAGGACGTAATTTAATTAAATAAAATAGCGGAGGGATCAGAAGAGTAATTTTTCTATTTAAAAAAAAACGCGGACCCTTGTTCTGATCCGAGTCGACGCGCGGATCCTGCTTTGCCAAAACGGCGCCGTTTGCTTTCACCTATAAATATTAGTTTTATACAAAAAAAAATCATTTAGTTTTAAGCTTTAAAAAAAATTAAAAAAAATCCTTTGAGAGAGGAAGAGGGCCTCGCCCTTTCGCCTCTATTCTGCTCATCACATTTCTGGGCCACTCGCCACACGCGCCTCCGTGGCCGGTGGCCGGAGCCAATTTCTGTCGTTCTCCAGAAGGTAATTCCCCTTTCTTTATTCTTTTTCTTTAAACAGTAGGTTATATGCGCAAATATATATAAAATAAAAATAAAAATAAAACAAATAACAGAATAAAATATTCGGAAAAATCACCTCTGAAAAGTCTATCTTTTATTCCTTTGAACTGACAATATTTTCGTACTTCCTGAGTTTTTCTTTTTGTGCGTAAATCTGGGTTTTTGTGTGTTTCGTATTCGTGTTTCATTGTTTTTCTTTTGCATGCGTGTGTAACCGTCTCTTTACAGATTTCACAAGGGTTTTTATAACCCAAAAAACCCAAAATAAAAAAGAAAGCATATCTTTTCATATCTTTCCATATTTGTGCCTTCCTCTTCGCTGCGATTTGTTTCCTTTTTACTGCTTGGTTTCTTTCCTTTGCAGGTTTCAAGACGGAGAATGATGGCTAAGCGCAGATTGCGCGTGACTGGCGGCGTGATCGAGGCACTGCTGGCGTGACAGTCGATCTCCCACTGAAACGGCGCGACTGTTGGGATCTCACTTGAAACGGCGCGACTGTTGGGACTGCGGCGCGAGGAAAACCCTAGGGTTCTGATGCTGAAACTGTTTTGGGTTAATTGGGCTCATTTGTATTTGGGCCAGGGTTATTTGGGTAGTGGTTTAGGTTCGACTAAGGGGTCTGTAGGGTAATGGGTCTGAAGGTTTAATTTTGGGCTTTGTAATTTAGACTGTTTAAGGACATTTTTATTGGTTTTTATTCTATTTTATGGGCCCGGGCAAAATGGGTTATTACAGCTGCCCCTCTTTGCTCATTATTGTGAAACAAGAATAGAGCAAAGACTACAAAAGGACCAATTTTGCCCGGTTTCGGTGAGCCTGGGTTTCCTGGTCTTCTTCGAATGGCTTCTAACTCAATTGCAACCCCAGGGAAATAAAGCTGAAAGTGTCATTTTGATCTGCTTCCTGCAACTTTAGGAAGATGATGTCTTCTTTCTTCAATCTACTCCACTGCAACTTCAGGGAGATAAGACTGAAATGTTTTTCATCTGCTTCCTACGACTTCAGGAAGATAATATCTTCTGTTTTTGATTTGCTCCACTGCAACTTCAGGGAGATAAAATCTTCTGTCTTTAGTCTACTCCACTGCAGCTTCAGGGAGATAAGACTAAAACATATTTGATCTGCTTCCTACAACTTTAGGAAGATAAGATCTTCTGTGGTCGATTTGCTCCACTGCAACTTCAGGGAGATAAAATCTTCTGTCTTTAGTTTACTCCACTGCAACTTCAGGGAGATAAGACTAAAACATCTTTGATCTGCTTCCTACAACTTTAGGAAGATAAGATCTTCTGTGGTCGATTTGCTCCACTGCAACTTCAGGGAGATAAAATCTTCTATTTTTAGTCTACTCCGCTGCAACCTCAGGGAGATAAGACTGAAAGTGTTTTTGATCTGCTTCCTGCAACTTCAGGAAGATAAAATCTTCTGTTTTTAGTCTACTCCGCTGCAACCTCAGGGAGATAAGACAAAAACGTCTTTGACCTGCTTCCTACAACTTCAGGAAGATAAGATCTTCTTTCTTCAATCTGCTCTACTGCAACTTCAGAGAGATAAGACTGAAAGTGTCTTTTGATCTACTTCCTGCAGCTTCAGGAAGATAAGATCTGAAACTTCACCGATATCGCTACACCGTCTACTGAAGGACATGTCCTGTAGACTCGATTTCATGTGTTATGAGTGACATGAATGCAACATGTCATGAAAATGATTAGGATTAGAATGCAATGATCGGAATGAATCAAATGCACCTAATGAAACTTGCTACAAAAATGTTATGAGTATGATTCCTACTCTAGGTGTTATCACACATTTGTTCTTCATTTTTGTTCATTAATCACGTTTTGCTTGACCAGCTTGTCCCAATGTAATTTCCGGGTCAACTTTGCTTGGATCCTGAGAACACAAGGCTTGTTCTATCCTAGCACATTGAGAGTCGAAACTCTTTCAATCTAGTCCTTCTGCAAATTTTAGGGCATAGGGTTTATTTCAAATTCAACCCATTCCACCATAATTCAGGGTTTCTTAGTTCATCGCACCACCCCCAAGTGTCATGATCTGATGACATCACGTCCACTTATCGATTGGATAAAGAACTCAGAGAAGTAGTCTCTATCCAGACTCTTCTTTCTATGTACATGGAAATTCTAAACAGTTGTCCTGTTTTGGCTCCTTGTCTTATCTAGAAATTTCCAAAGTAATATGTAAAACTTCTTTTTGTGAAATTATTAGTTCGCCAATCATTATTTCAATGCAACACATTTATGAATAATGGGTAACAAATAAATTAATCTCAAAAGAAGGCTTAAAATTTGAATAAATTTGTACAAAGAAAAATTAATTGGAACATATCTTTGAGAAGAAAAAGAATCCAAAGATAGTAAAATGAATAGGACAAGAATCAGGTGCCCTAGATATCGCCGATTAAGCTTCCATATACAAACTTTATGAAGACTGCCTTGAGTTCAACATGTGTTTAGAAGACCCAAAGTATTTTGTTGATGCCCCAATATGCGACATTCTTCCTTTCATTGTTGTTTTAAGTGTAGCGAGATGACTGCACGTCCATTCAGAATTTGAGTCGCCCTTTTCGGGTTTTCAATTCAAAACCCCTTTGGTCTCAAGGTGCCCTTTGCGGGTTTTCACCTTGGCCTCTCCTTTTTTTTTTTACGAAACTCAAAGCGCCCTTTGCAAGTTTTCATTTTGGCCTCATCTCATTTTCAAGTAAAGTATTTCTTTACTGAATCCGAGTTCACAGGATTGGGTAAACTTTTCCCATCCATTTCGGTCAGGATCAGTACTCCTCCAGAGAAAGCCTTCTTCACGACATATGGTCCTTCCCAATTCGGCATCCATTTTCCTCTGAAATCCTTTTATATTGGAAGGATTTTTTTCAGTACAAGGTCTCCCTCATGAAATTCTCTTGGGCGAACTTTCTTATTATAGGCTCGCATCATTCGTTTTTGGTACATCTGACCATGACGAATAGCCCTTAGTCTCTTTTCTTCAATCAAGTTCAACTGATCATATCGAGCCTGAATCCATTCAACTTCATCCAACTTTATTTCGATAAAGACTCAAGAGAAGGAATTTCCACTTCAATGGGTAGGACAGCCTCCATCCCATATACCAATGAATAAGGCGTTGCCCCAGTAGAGGTTCTGACCGATGTCCAATAAGCATAGAGTGCAAATGGTAGTTTCTCATGCCAATCCTTATAAGTCTCAGTCATTTTCCCTACTATCCTCTTGATTTTTTGTTAGCCGCTTCCACTGCCCCATTCATTTTCGGACGATACGGAGACGAGTTATGGTGTTTGATCCCTAATTGGTTATAAATTTATGCTATCGAACTGTTGTTCAAGTTCAGCGCGTTGTCTGATATGATCCTTTTAGGCATTCCATATCGACAAATAATCTCATTCTTCAAGAATTGGCTAACTGCTGATTTAGTAACGTTAGCATATGAAGCAGCTTCTACCCATTTCGTAAAGTAATCAATCACTACAAAGATGAACTGATGCCCGTTCGAAGCTTTTGGTGAGATTGGTCCAATAACATCCATGCCCCATATGGAAAAAGGCCATGGAGAAGTCATAACATGCAAAGGTGACGGAGGCACATGAATTTTATCTCCGTGAATCGGCATTTATGACATCTCTTAGCATAATTAATACAATCACCTTCCATGGTGGACCAATAATACCCAAATCTCATTATCTATCCGGCCATTGTGAATCCTGTTAGCGTGTGTTCCACAAACGCCTCATGAACTTCTTCAAGGATTTGCTTGGCTTCAACAGCATCAACACATCTCAATAGCACTTGATCTTTTCTCTTTTTGTATAAGATATCTCCATCCAAGACATAATCAGAGGCCATTCTTCTTAAAGTCCTTTTCTCATTCTCAGTGGCATTATCCGGGTATTCGCGATTTTTCACATATCGTAATACATCCTGATACCAAGGGTGGTCGTCTCTTTCTTCTTCTTCGATGTCATAACAATGAGCTGGAACCTCGAAGATGCTCATTTGAATGGGCCTCATATCTTCGGATCTGTTTACTTTAACCATAGAAGCCAAAGTTGCCAGAGCATCAGCCATCTGATTTTCATCGCACGGGAGATAATTAAAGGTGATGTCATCAAATTCCTCAATTAGTCCCAGAACTATTTTCGGTAATCAATTAGTTTGGGATCTCTTGTCTCCCACTCTCCTTTAAGTTGGTAAATTACCAAGGCAGAATCTCCGTATACTTCTAGCACTCTGATCTTGCGTTCTAAGGCTGCTCAAAGTCCCATGATGCATACTTCATATTCTGCCATGTTATTTGTGCAGTCAAAATCCAATCTACACGTGAATTATCTCCCGTGCGGTCATAATCACCACCAGGGGATACCAAGACTGCCCCAATTCTATTTCCCACAGTATTCGATGCTCCATCAAAATTCAGTTTCCATCGACAATCTTCAGTATTTGCCACAATCATCAGTTCCTCATTTGGGAAATCAAAGTTCAAGGGCTCATAATCCTCCAAAGCTCTACTGGCCAAGAATTCTGCTACCGCACTCCCTTTTATAGCCTTTTGGTTCACATAGACTATATCAAATTCAGATAACAAAATCTGCCATCTAGCCATTCTTCCATTCAAAGCGGTGGAATCCATCATGTACTTTAATGGATCAAGCTTGGAAATCAACCAAGTTGTATGATATAACATATACTGTCTCAATCTCTGAGTTGTCCAAATTAAAGCGCAACACACTTTCTCGATTGACGAATACCTCATTTCACAATCAGTGAACTTTTTGCTAAGATAATATATCGCATTTTATTTTCTTCCTGTCTCATCATGTTGTCCCAGTACACATCCCATGGAATTATTGAATACTGATAAATACAGTATTAATGGTTTATCTGGATTAGGTGGAGATAATACTGGTGCATTTGACAGATACATTTTGACTTTGTCAAAAGCTTTCTGACATTCATTATCCCATACACCTGGATTGTGTTTCTTGAGAAGACAAAATATGGGATCACATTTCTCAGTTAATTGTGAAATAAACCGAGCAATGTAATTCAGCCTTCTAAGAAAACCTCGGACTTCTTTCTAAGTGCGCGGTGGAGGCAATCCTTGTATCGCTTTAACCTTGCTCGAGTCAACTTCAATTCCTTTCTCACTGACCACAAAACCTAGTAACTTTCCTAACCGAGCTCTGAAAGTACATTTTGCTGGATTGAGTTTCAATTGAAATTTCCTCAATCTCAAAAATAACTTCTTCAAGACTTCAATGTGTTCTTTTTCTGTTCGAGACTTGGCAATCATATCATCGACATATACCTCAATCTCTTTGTGCATCATGTCGTGGAACAATGTAACCATGGCCCTTTGATATGTTGCCCTAGCATTATTTAGTCCAAAAGGCATTACTTTATAACAAAATGTACCCCATAGTGTTATGAAGGTAGTTTTCTCCATATCCTCGGGGTGCATCTTGATCTGATTGTACCCTGAGAAACCATCCATGAAGGAAAACAATAAAAATCCTGCCGTATTGTCCACCAATGTGTCGATATGCGACAAAGAAAAATTATCTTTTGGGCTAGCTTTATTTAGATCCCTGTAATCTACACACATCCGGACCTTTCCGTCCTTCTTAGGGACAGGCACAATATTGGCAACCCATTCCGAGTACTTGACTACTTGTAGAAAACCAGCATCAAACTGTTTCTGGACTTCTTCTTTTATTTTCAATACTATATCAGGCCTCATCCTTCGTAGCTTTTGCTGAACTGGCTTGCATTCTTATCTGATGGGAAGGCGATGTACCACAATATCAGTACTTAACCCAGGCATATCTTGGTATGACCACGCAAAGACATCTTTGAACTCTCGCAATAACTCAATAAGATCTTGTCTCGTCTCCTTGACTATGCGCGTCCCAATTTTCACAACCTTTCCTTCTTCCAAGGTTATATTCTCTATTTCTTCTTTATGGGGCAACATCTGTTTTTCCTCTTGCTTTACCATTCTTAACAAATTTGGAGATAAGTCACAATCTTGGTCATCTTCAAAATCCTGAGATCCCTCTAAACACATGTCTTGCTCAAAATGGACCTCTGGATCCGTATTATCGTTGCTCATGTCATTGATATCTAAGGACCTGTAATGGGTACGAAAGAATGTACAAAGAACAAATGAATTCAAGGACAATTATTCACATGATATGAATGAAAAATTTGGAATGAAAATTAAAAGTCAAAAGAATGAAAGAATATTTGCTCAAGTTAATTATCAAAATGTATTTTATTGAAATAAAAACTTCTGAACATGAGCCTATTTCACAAAAGAAATCTTATTGTTCCTAGGCTAAAAAACAACAAGAGCGTTCTGAACATTACTCTGTAAAATTTTTAAAAACTACAAGAAGTTCCTCTGTAGTCCAATTGTCCAAAACGCTTCCAAGTTCATAAGGGCGAATGCCCATTAGGTTTCTTTGCTCAGCTTCTTCCTCATGTATGGCATTGATGCGAGGACTTTCCAATAACCCTCTCTCAGGGTAAATTATCCCTCCTGATACAAAGGTCTGGGATATGTGAGGGAATATCATCGGTTCCCACTAGACATCTTCTCCATTCAAGCATGCCCTTCTTCTCTCCTGCTTCTTCTCTATGTCATTCCTTCTTTGTTTAACATCTGGCTTGAAACCTAAGCCAAAACAATCTCTCTTCTCCTTCAACATCGGTACTTGAATCTCCCCCTGGAGGTATCTGCCCAATCCTTTTCCTGGTAAGGCTCCTTTCCCCATTATCATTTGTAGACCCATTCTCGTGGTCTTGGATATCTTAGGCACTGGGACTTTACTCCCTTCCAAGATGAATGTTGCATTGACGAACTCTAAAGAACGGAAAGAACATTCGATGGCCTCCTCATTTGTCTCTACATATGGCGCATCATTGGTAACAGTCGCTATAATGTCCTCTTCCGCATTTATAGTGACCAGTCAACCATCCGTCACTAGCTTCAACTTTTGATGAAGAGATGAAGGCACCGTTCCTGCTGAATGAATCCAGGGCCTTCCTCACAAGCAATTGTATGAGGGCCTTATATCCATCACCAGAAAATCCACCTCGTACGTGTTTGGACCAGTCTGCAACGGTATGTCAATTCTACCCATAACCCTTCTCTCAGTACCATCAAACGCTCTCACTATGTTCTGGCACGTCTTCATGTGAGAACTATCTATTGGCAATCTCTTCAATGTCGAAAGTGGTAAAACATTCAAGGCTGATCCATTGTCAATCAGCACGCTCGGTAAAGTATATCCTTTACAACGGGTGGTTATGTGTAGAGCCTTAGTCAACCCCGTACCCCCAGGTGGAATCTCATCGTCACTGAAGGAAATAAAATTGTCGGCATTTATGTTACTGACTAATCGGTCAAGTTTATTTACAGATATGTCTTTAGTAACATATGTCTCATTCAACACCTTCATCAAAGCTTCTCGATGAACTTCCGAACTTAAAAGTAAGGCTAACACTAAAATACGAGCCGGTTGTTTGCGTAACTACTCCACCACACTGTATTCACTGTGCTTTAAGAATTTCAAAAATTCTTTAGCCTCTTCCTCTTTCACAGGTACATTGATAAGGTTACTAAGTCCTTCCTCAAGCTCGATTGGCACATCCTTTGCCTTTGCTGGTTCCGTTCTGATGTTTACCGAGTTATACCGCTTCCAATTTCTTGTATAGAATCCCTCTCTTTGAACTTCCTTAGAAGTATTAGCTGAGATTTCTATTCCCGGTGTCATTACGTTGCAATTGTAAGTTTATGGTACAATCTTGCTATCCTTATAAGGAAAGGACACGGGTCTCTAAATTATTACTTTAGGCGCAATTTGTGCTCCGCCTTCTACATTCCTTGGTCGGGAAATAATGATCTTCGGATAACTGACTTTTTGATTTGTCGACTCTCCTTCAATTGCATGTATATATCCTCCCTCTGAGCCTTCTTCGTAAAATTCCAGCTCCTTGTTATCCATAAGGCTCTGTACCAACGCCCTAAACTTAGCACAATCTTGGATCTCATGTCCATTGGCCTTGTGGAACTTACAGTAGTTCCTTGGTTCTTCACTTCTTCCCTAGGGACTTGATTTTATTAGTCCCCTTCTTGCCATCTCCCTCCATATTATCTCTAACGGAGTTTTTACTTCTGAAACATCTTCCTTTATCTTTTTCACAATGTTTTCCCCAATCGCATTTACCCCATTATCTCCATGATTGGGCAATGGGTTTTTCGCACTGGGTGTATCATTCAACTTAACAACTCCCAACTTAAGAAGCTTCTCAACTAGCTTTTTAAAGGCAGTGCGATTTTCTATTGAATGCCCCGTTATTCCTACATGGTAATCACATTGGGCATTTGAATCATACCATTTAGGATACGGGGGTTGTAAGGGCTGTAGATAAAATGGGGACACCACATGTGCCTCTAATAAAGTATGGTACAGCTCTTTATACGTCATTGGAATTGGCGTAAACTGGATCTTTTCAGTATTTTGTTTGGAGCCTGATTCTTGTCTTGTAGACCCCTGTTGCCCGACAGTAACTATTTTCGGCTGACTAACCGTAACTGCCTTCGAGTTCCCTCTATTGTAAGTGTTTGCATTATTCACTTCATTATCTTTTTTCTTAGGAGCAGGTCTCCTAGTAGTTTCCCCTGCTTCAATCTTTCCACCTCTTATGGCATTTTCTATCATTTCCCCTGCCATAACTATGTCCGCAAAGCTCTTAGTGGTGCTTCTTATCATATGAGTGATAAAAGGCGCCTTTAGAGTGTTGATGAATAACATAGTGGTTTCCTTCTCCAAGAGAGGTGGTTGAACATGCATGGCTATCTCCCTCCATCTCTGCGCGTATTGCCTGAAGCTTTCATTTGCCCTCTTTTCCATGTTTTGCAACATGATTCTATCAGGCGTCATGTCCGAAACATGGTTATACTGCCTCATGAAGGCCTGAGATAAGTCTCTCCATGAACTAATATTTGCGCGGCTCAGTTGATTATACCATCTAGAAGCTGCTCCTATCAAACTATCTTGAAAACAATGAATCAAAAGTTGATCATTGTTCACATAACAAGTCATGCGCCTACAGAACATAGTAATGTGAGCTTCAGGGCAAGTAGTTCCATTGTACTTCTCAAATTCAGGCATCTTAAATTTATGAAGAAGCACCAATTCTGGGACCAAGCTCAAGTCCTTTGCGTCAATTCCCTGATGATTGTCGACATTTTCCAAAGCCTTAAATTTTTTCTCCAACCACCTACAATGGCCGATCCTCTAAGCTGTTTTTGTGATTCGATTTTAATCCCTCTCCTCCTCTGTCATGTCTAAGTCAGGGACAACAGGATTAGCTGAGTTGTCTCCTGGGTTGGATCCCATACCAACTTGAAAATTTGTAAGCATTCCAGTGTCAGCTTGCCCTTGCTGAGGCCTTATTGTGACAGGTGGCCTTCTGGGATATTCTTCATGTTGAGCTTGCACATGTGTTGGAGTGAATCCTCTAGGGAAATCCTCATTATCCTTAGCATTGGCTATAGGACCCTTTCCCTTATCCATTATTCCACTCATCATCTGGTCCATTTGGGCCATCATGTTCTTTTGGGCCTCCAATAGCTGGTCTCTCATCTCTTGCTGGAGCTTTGCCATCGGTTCTTGCATCTGGTCTTACATATCTATCTGGAATTGCTCTATTCTTTGGTCTATTTTTCTTGACTTAGCTCGTGTACCGTAAGGGTGTTCAGCTTCCAGATTTTCTCTCTCTCTCTCTCCTATAATTTAAACTAATTAGACTCTATCTATGGATTTGAATGCATGTGATGTTATGTAATGTAAATGCATGAATGCAAAGAGGCATCGATTCTGATCAACTTCATTTTAGAAAACTTTATTAGAAAACAAATTCTTTTGCATAAAATAGACTACAAATAAGCTTTCGCCCTAAGTCCTAAAGTCTTAATTTTCCCTAGTAACGAAACTAGCTCCTGACTACGATCAGACTGTAGCTCGTACTTCATGCTCAATACGTCGGCCCGCACTACCAAAGTCTGTATGTGATCAGCTACCTCTCGAATCTGAACTATGGCTTCCCCCATGAGGTGATCCCGATTTCTAACTTGATCGTGCGAATGGTGGAGCTCTTCCTTCAAATGTCCTTCTCTTGTTTCCAGAAACTCAATTCGGAGCTCGTGACTATGCAATGCCGACTCTAACTCTTCAATCCTGCCCTTCATCTCCTCGATCTTATTCAGGCTCTCCTTTAACTCGATCACGGAATTACGACTTCGATGGTAATGGAGAGACCGTCCAAGTTCGGCCACCCTAGCTTTTAAGTCTTCCTTTTCACTTTGACTGGACTCATTTTGCATTTGCATTTCTTGAAACTTTCTCTTCCAATAATCAGCTTTGGCCTTTTATTCCTGGACCTCTTGTTGCCATTGTTCAGAAGTTTTTCCCAATCCAGCGTTCCTTATCGTCAGTCGCATCTTCTTATACTCTATCTTCAGGCTATCTCGATCTTCATCAATCTTTCTCTTCTCCTTTTTTGCTTTCTTGGCTTCCGATTTCTGAGCATTCACGTCTAGCTTCAGGTACATCTTCTCTTCTTCTAACTTCTCTATCTTCTTTCCAAACTCTAAACTTTGCCTTTCAAAATCCTGCTTTATAATCTCTAACTCTGATGGGATGACTTTTAAACACTCATTCAGTGATCGAGACCCCTCCATACTTGGCTCAGGAACGTTATCGTTGATCCTTTTTCTCAACCACTCTTTATATTTCGGAATTGCCATCGGTCCTCGAGTCAAAATCTTCACACTGCGAGCCTGCTTCCAAGCCTCAGAAACCTCTCGAATCCTCGTCTTATAATTTTTTCCCTTATATGAGAACTCGCTCTGAGCTAACCCATACGTTGCCGATATGAACTGTCCTACTTTGTATTGCCATAGTACGAGCAACGGTGCATATCTTACAGCTCCCCAAACTCCAGGCAAAGGTACCCAATCAAAATTTCCGCACCGATAAAGGACTTTGTCGAGAACCAACCAAGGGGCTTTCCACTCAACGTCTTCCTCTCGGAGGTTTTGAAGAATGTCCATCCAACTTTCCTCTGATAAATCGTCTCTCATTGTCATAGCTGCGGCCTCCTTCAGGGGGAAATAACCTTCAGAGAACACTCGGTAAGAAACTCTGTCAACCTTCTAAAAATGGCTGTGAAACCAAACCATTAACAACTGTGCGCATCCAATGAATCTACCCTCACCAACTTTCTGACACGCACCCAAAGATCTGAATGTCTCTGCTAAAATGGCAGGTACGGGTGTGACTCCTTTGTTAAGTCGATCGAACAAGTCGGTAACCGCTTCATCTATATGTCGTAGCGCTTTGGGAAAGATAACCAATCCATAAATACATAAAGCAAAGATGTCAATCTTTTTCTTTTCATCTGGATGTGTCAGAATCAAGTCCTTCAAACTCACCCAAGGTATGCATTTGCCTTCACCTTTTTCTTGAATCCTAGCTGTAACCCACTGCTCACTCATCCCTGTGGTTCCCATCAATCTTTTCACAAAAGTCGTAACATTGGCAGCCCTGAAATAAAACCTATCGGCTTGGAACCTCGAGCAGCAAAGCAAAGTCGTATATTCCTCCAATATAGGTACTAAATCTACCTCCCCAAAAGTGAAATAGTTATAAGCAGAGTTCCAAAACTGAGTCATGGCCCGAAATAGATGTTTATCTACCTTGATGTCAAGCAAATAAGGTAGATCACCATAATCACGGTAAAAGAGCTGTTTTGCCTCATCACTCCATTGAGTCCATATATCTTTCAATTCTCTAAACTCATTCTGCGTAATACTAACATGAGTAAAATCCCAAAGTTCGGATACATACCCGTCAATTAAGTTATTCCCCTTCTCTAATTGTGTTTGCTCTGACCAAGCGCGAACAGCTGCATTGTCACCTACTTTATCAAGGAATCCGTTCTCCATAACCAGCTTTCTAACTTAGAAACTGACCGTGAATCGATACCTCTAGAAAAATGAAATGGCATGCACAAAAATGAAACACCACGAGTTAGTATCGCAGAATGAAACATAAAGCAAGTGAAATAAACACACTTATTTGGGTAACTACTAAAATTTGGGATCGCTCTACCTATGGTAAGTTCTTAGGGTTTACTAAATGCGGTTTAGTTCTAAAGTTGAGGTACCTGAACCAGCAGATTCCTCGATCCTCACCCATTATAGGCTCATATGGACCGAGTTCAGTTCAGGGGAATACATTTCCTTATGGCCATGCAGAAGTGAAAACTTCACGAAGACATAAGTACGGATGTATCCCGAAAGCAATTCACTAGCCCATGCGGAGGTGAAAACCTCACGAAAACGTAGTTTCTCACTCCCACTTAAGGGTGTGACCACAACGGTCATGCAGTGCAATGCAGAGAAATATATTTAAAACCGCATGCATTAAAAGGATCATATTTTTAAAATCATAATTTTAAATTTGAACAAAAGGACATGAAATTATCAATTTTACGGCCTGACTCTCTTAGTCTCCCCAGCGGAGTCGCCAAGCTGTCGAAACCATTTTAAAATTGAATTTTGAAAAAAGGGGATCAACTTTAAAAAACAAAATTTGAGTCGCCACCAATCCATTTTTACTTAGGTGTGATTGGATCACCTTGTAAAATATTTTATTTAAAACATTTAATTTTGGTCTACGAAAAACCAGAAAATAGGTTCGGGAGTCGGTTACGTATGAGGAAGGGTTTGCACCCTCATAACGCCCAATAATTGGTACCTAATCGATAAAATTATGTCCAAATGTTCGAAACTTAAAAGTATTTAAAAATATGATTTAAATAACTTTGATCAATTTGATTTAAAATGTGAGAGTTCTTCGATCCGAAAGATTATAAATATTACATCCAGCACGATTGGACATGATATTTTTAAACCCTCATAACTAAGATTATCTCATAATTTATAAAACTTATTAAAAGGATATTTAGTTATTTAGCCGAACGAAAAATCAACACCCAGCACGATCGGGCATTATTTCCCGAATTTCTAAATACCAAAACATTGCCTTACTTTAAAAACCTTTAAATAAAATATTAATTTTGTGAAAATGTATTATTTTATTTCAAACCATAACCATGTGGCAATATTGCATTTGTACATTATCAAATAAAAATCAATTATAACATGCTAACATTTAAGATAGGCAATAATAATATGAAATACTACGAATGATAATTCCTATACTAAAGCAATTACAAATATATGATGAAATATAGACAAATATGATAAGCAATAAAACTAATTATGAACACATTTCATGCAAATTTAGATAGATAAAAAGAACAACAATATGAACAATGTGTAAAAAAAAAACAAATAACAGAATAAAAGGGATATTAAAAATGAATATATTATAAATAATTTTAACCAAATATATGATATAATATTATAGAATATGTAGCATTTAAAAATATAATATTTATATATATAAATACTAAAATAATATGTAATAATAAGATAAAATAATAGATATTTACAATTTAATAAATTAATATAGATAATTATTATAAAATATTTAATATAATACATAAATTAATATCAAAATTTTAAAAAAAAAATTAAAAGAGGAAAAAATTAAATCGAAATATAAACAGATTTCCAGGGTTAATTTTAAAAAATTGAATTAGTTAATAGGACGTAATTTAATTAAATAAAATAGCGGAGGGATCAGAAGAGTAATTTTTCCATTTAAAAAAAATGCAGACCCTTGTTCGGATCCGGGTCGACGCGCGGGTCTTGCTTTGCCAAAACGGCGCCGTTTGCTTTCACCTATAAATATTAGATTTATATAAAAAAATCATTTAGTTTTAAGCTTTAAAAAAAATTAAAAAAAATCCTCTGAGAGAGGAAGAGGGCCTCGCCCTTTCGCCTCTATTCTGCTCATCACATTTCTGGGCCACTCGCCACACGCGCCTCCGTGGCCGGTGGCCGGAGCCAATTTCTGTCGTTCTCCAGAAGGTAATTCCCCTTTCTTTATTCTTTTTCTTTAAACAGTAGGTTATATGCGCAAATATATATAAAATAAAAATAAAAATAAAACAAATAATAGAATAAAATATTCGGAAAAATCACCTCTGAAAAGTCTATCTTTTATTCCTTTGAACTGACAATATTTTCGTACTTCCTGAGTTTTTCTTTTTGTGCGTAAATCTGGGTTTTTGTGTGTTTCGTATTCGTGTTTCTGTTGTTTTTCTTTTGCATGCGTGTGTAACCGTCTCTTTACAGATTTTACAAGGGTTTTTATAACCCAAAAAACCCAAAATAAAAAAGAAAGCATATCTTTCCATATTTGTGCCTTCCTTTTCGCTGCGATTTGTTTCCTTTTTGCTGCTTGGTTTCTTTCCTTTGCAGGTTTGAAGACGGAGAACGGTGGCTAAGCGCGGATTGCGGCGTGACTTGAGGCGTGATTGAGGCACTGCTGGCGTGACGGTCGATCTCCCACTGAAACGGCGCGACTGTTGGGATCCCACTTGAAACGGCACGACTGTTGGGACTGCGGCGCGAGGAAAACCCTAGGGTTCTGATGCTGAAACTGTTTTGGGTTAATTGGGCTCCTTTGTATTTGGGCCAGGGTTATTTGGGTAGTGGTTTAGGTTCGGCTAAGGGGTCTGTAGGGTAATGGGTCTGAAGGTTTAATTTTGGGCTTTGTAATCTGGACTGTTTAAGGACATTTTTTATTGGTTTTTATTCTGTTTTATGGGCCCGGGCAAAATGGGTTATTACAACAGTGATTTACGTTAGTAATTTTTCTAGACTTTTGGGATTATAATTTATTTTTTGGTTTTTGTGTTGGTTGTTGGATTTTGGTATTTTAGCGTTAAACTGCAAACTCGTATGATTTACCAAACTAAAAATTCGATTTTCAAAATTAAAAGTCGGGAACTTTTTGCTGCAAAGATTAGGTAATCACTAAAGTGCTTTCTGTAAATAAATATATGGTTTTAACGAATGTTTGTTTTTGTACTCGAAATGATCTGCCAACATTAGTACTTTCAAAACACGCGACTCTGAATTCGAATTTTGGGTTTTAAATAAGTATTTTTGGACTTTGGTTTTTCTAAACATCTATGAGAGTTTTGCCAAAATATTATGCTTTCAAAACATGCACTGATTTTGGTTAAAACAAAAGCTTTGAACAAGTTGATGTACTTCCTCAATATCCTGTTATAACTTCTAGGCTAAGTTTGGGGTGCTACAGTTTCTATTAAAAGGGTTTCTCCTTTTGGGCTTTGAAGTAAAGCCTTGGTTTTGACTACAGAATACATAGTTTTGAAAAGTGGAGCTGATAAACTATCACATGGATTCTATTCATAAGAGTAACTTCATGAAACAATCCAAGAAATGCACAATTTTGAGGAAAAATGGATGGTTCTGTAGATATGTTTTTGGTCCGGTTCGAGATGGAATTTTTCAAAGAACTTGGGCCATAAATTTTGATTTTTTTTTCTGGTAGGATATCAAAAGATGATGGTCCATACCAATTCCACCATTCTTGAAACCAATTTAGGAATTTGAATTTGGTACCATATTTGAAATATATAAGTCAGGAATGCTTCATATGTTGATTGTTCATTAGGAAGGCATTGTACCAGGCCGTTTGGTAATCCCAATATATGAAATATGTGTGGTGGTTTATTTTGGTGGTAAATTTGGCTAAAAATTTCTTTAGAGAATTCGGGTTTTCACCCCAATCTATTGGTTAAAGAATTTTAAGTATTTGGGCTGTTGATGGGTGATAAAATTTGGATCTTTTGGGTCTGTGTAGTGTTTGAACAACACTGATCCAGTTTGAACCAATATGTTCTCATAATTCTCCTGAGGTTTTTGAGAATCTAATGGCTTAAAATGTTATCCATTGAAAAATTCTTTTACAAGAATATGTGGAGGTTTTTCTGAAAATTCTTCCTCCATGATAATTTTTTTTTTCAAAACACTTATTTGGAAAATATTGTGAGGATTTTGGGCTACTTCTTTTGAGAAAACATCTTGGAGAGATGTTTCTTTTAAAATATTTTTGAGCGATTTTTATTTGTGTAAAATAATCTATTTATTTTTTTGAAATTTTTGCTATTCCAGCAGCAATTTGTTTGAGAGGAATTTCCTCTTTTAATTGAGAAAAGGTTGATGCCACTTCTGAGGATTGAAATCCATTTTTTTATTTGTGAACCACTTTCATTTGGATCATGTGCATCCTAAAGGGATGCATTTTTGGAGGATTACGGTATTTCATTTTTTTTCTTCAAGGCAAATTTCATACCATGATTTAATAGGAAATTTCAGTTTTTGTGGATGGTTCTTCTATTTTTTCTTTTCATTTGTCTTTGAGTTTGGGTGGCATTTTTGAATTAATTTTCATCAAATTAACCCTAAAATCTAAATTAAATCACATCCATTGAGCTGTATGTATCAAATTAAACGTAAAATTAAATAAATTAATAATTAACAATAATTTTATTCTATTAACAAAATCATAAAAATTAAAACAAGTATTAAATTAAATATAAAAAAAAAAACATAAGTACCGCAGCATCAAATTCAACTACCAAACAATATATTAAACAATTGTTTTTTATAACAAATTCAAACTTCCATTATTTAGAAAATAACATTTTCTTTCTATAAACTATATTTAAAATTTTATTTGCTTTTCAAATTATAATTTAATGTACAAAGATTTTGTATATATAATATATATTTGTGGCTGGATTCCCACAGGTGATATATGTCCAGCCGCTATTGGAGAAGGGTTATTGGCCCATACGGTTTTAAAATTTATACAAAATTGGCGTGGGTGGCTCACCCCCCAACATTTCTTTATCACACTACAGAGGTTGGGTGGGCTTTCAAACATCGTCCTGTTTTCAGAGTGCCTTAGGCCCATGTCTTTTTAGTGCAAAAATATAAACTCCGTGGCCTCTCTTTAAATTTTCACATGTTCTTTTTCTTTTTCTTGGATGCTTTACTTTCTTGTGAATAGAAGCTGTTTGGTCTTTTGTTTCTTTAAGCAAGAAGTCAAGAATCGTTGCATTTTAATCATGGAAAGGAACTTTGTCTAGCTGGAGGAGGATGGCCAATGCTACCCTTTTCTTTAATGATTATAAATTGAGAAAATAGAAAAATATATATACTAAAACTTCTAATACTATATACTTCTTTCAAAAAAGGACGTGTTTAAAATAAGGATAAATATCTAAACTATATGTAAATTTTGATCAATGTCATACATAAATTTTCATTTTGTAAGATTTTACACGTAAATTTTTTATTTGATTCAATTGTCACAAATCATTAACAGCATTATTAGTATCATTTTACCTTGGTATATTCTATACTCAAATAATTATATTCATTTAATATGAAAATAAATGTATGTATTCATTTCTTTAAATATGTACAATCGAATCAAAATCAAAATTTCATGTATACGTATGAACCACAATTCAAGTTTCGGGAGTATAATTGCTCCAAATCAAAGTTCATGTATCAAATTGCATATTGGACAAAAGTTCATATATAAATTTTATATTTATCCCTTTAAAATATGTATCAAATTTGAATTCTGATATTTAAGACCCAAGCTTAACCTGACCTGATCACTTTTTTCAATTAATATAATAGATTATTTTTATTAATATATATTATGTAATCCATATTACATAAAAATTCAAATTTATAATAATATATAATATGATAATGTAAACATTAGAAAATAAGTAAAATTGTTTATGTTTGGAATCGATGAGTTTGTTACCTTCATTCATGGGTGCGGGAAGGAGTATTGGAGTCTGACCTCAATTTTAAAGCAGCCAAACCCCTTAGCAATTGTTCGATGGGCCCCTCCTCTCTATCTTGGGTTAAGGTGAACGTTGATGTAGGTTACTCAATTTCAAATAAAAAAACAGTATTAGGTATCATTATTCGAGATGAAATGGGTTAAATAATGGGTTCTTATTTTAGAATTCATAACCTGTTTAGCTCGGTGTTTATGGTTGAAGCGATAGCAGTTCTTCATGATCTCCAATTTGTTCAAGAAATGAGATTTCTGCATGTTGTCCTGAAAAGCGATTTAAGGATTGTTATACTTAAATTACAGTCAAAAGAGGACTATTCTGAAATTCGGCTGGTTACCAAGGATGTGAAAGCATTATCTTGAAGCTTCTCAGCATTTTGTTTTAACTTCATCGCCAGATGAGGAAACACTATTGCACTTGCAATGGCGCCAGAAGGTTTGAAAAGCACGGAGGACCGATTCTAGGTTGAAGACGCGCCTTTAAGTGTCATCGACCTTGCAGCATAGGACCGTCATTTCATAGAGCCACCATAAGTTGCTGCATGTCTGAGTCATGTTCTTTGGATTGAGGATTTTATTTATTTATCGAAGGGTAACCCCAATCTCTCCTCCTGACTCGCTCTCCATTGATGGATTTTAATTCTCAGGATGAGTTTCACCGTTTGGTCGCTCTGGTAACTTGAAGGGGGTTTTTTAGAAGAGTTTTAGTTTTCCTTTTGAGACTTATTTTCTTTCTTAATTACCATTTTTTATTCGTTGTTTCAGATGCATTTAATGAACATTTGTTCCTAAACCCTGTTAATAAAACGAAATGGATTATTTTCAAAAGATAATAAAATATTAATTAAAAATATCACAATTTTTTATAAAATTAAAGAGAGAATAATATGGAGAAGTGTAAAAATGAATTTAAATTAATCATAATAAACTTAAATAAAATTTTAAATCTATATTCTAAATCAAATTAGGTTTAAGCTAACTTAAAATATTGAAACCCACTCCTCTACTCACAATAAATCCCATAAATAATTAATCAATTTTACTTTTCTTTTGGTAAGAGAAGTAATATAATAATAAGAGGAAAACTACAATCCGAGTTTCAAAATATTTTAAGGATTATCGTTGAGTTTTTAAAATTTATAAGTAGGGGTCTATAATCTACCTATACATAAAAAGAAGGTTCAACTTAGTTGATACGTGTCACTTCTTTTCTTTTCTTTTTGCATCATATAAAAACGGGTAAATTTCAATTTTAGTCCCTATGTTATCCTCACCTATATATAACGGGTCAACCTTTTTTTCCTTTTCTTTTTGCTTTATTTAAAAGAATGGTAAAATTTCAATGTTGGTCCCTATGGTATCCTCAAATTTAAGATTATGTAACAATTGTCAAATTTTCATTTTAGTCTATGTGCTACACTCGAATATAAGATCTAATATTTTTACTTCAACTTTTTTTATATAAATTAATATCTCAACTTTTTTATTAGCCCAAATACTATATTTGATTAAAATGTTGATATAACTTTTGAGAGTTGTAAAGACTCTTGAAATCATTTGTGAAATTCAAGTCCATTGCATTTTTTTTTTTGCTAAATAAGTGGGTATTTTTTTTTTTAATTTCAAAATATCACACTAGTGAATTTGATAAAATAATATAATAGTGTTAATAATTGGATTTAAATTTTTTAAATTTGAAAAATAGAGGGACTAAATTCTTAAAAATAAAAATATGAATACTAAATTTCAAATGTACAAAGACTATAGAAATATAATTTATATTTTAATCTTTAAACATTTACTCTATAATTTAGACTTAAAAATAATTAACCCATCATGAAAAGTGGTAAAAACTATACTAATAATATATAAAAACAACATACATAATGTAGATATTTTGTCTCCAACTATTGACACGTGATGACCTTTTTATTTCTTTCTTTTTTTCTAAATAAGTTAATTTTTTTTTTCTGAAAAAATCAATCTTGCTTATAATATAATAAATAATAAATCATTTTAATCACCTAAATGAGTGGTCTTCATGTCGAATATTTTCCATTTTGACAAGGTATGAGCCGATTTTGACAAGGTATGAATGACAATAAGACTAAGACATAAAGGAAGGAAGGTGATACTTTTAATCACCAATATTTTCCATTTTTTTAACGAAATTATTAATCAACAAAATTAATAGATTTTTTTTTACCTATATGTATGAGTCAGAATTACAGTAATTTTCAATTAATAATTCTCAATTTACGAGTTATGCATAGATTATATTTTGGTAAAATTTTATAAAGTGTTCCTATACTATGCTCTTTTAGGTGGATTTAGTCCTTGTATAATAGAAATGTTTGTAGATTAGATCAGGTTAAGGCTTGATCTTAAAAAAAAAAAAATTTAAGTTCAAATTTGACCCCATTCGTCCAAAAAAACCTATACTACTATTTAAAAATGAATGAAATATCAAAATATATAATTTTATATTAATTTATATATTTTTTATAATTAAATATAAATAAATCTATTTTTTAAAATTCTTTTATTTAAATCAATAAATCATATTATATTAACAAAAATACTATGATTGATTTGGAACTTAAATCAATGAATCTTTCACATTAATTTTAGACAAAATTGAGAATTGAGTTCATCCAAAAACATGGGGCCCCCAGACAAATGTGATTATAACTACCATATTTTTTATATGCATGAATGTAGTACCTAAAAAGACTTGAATAGTTTCGAAGGTAGCGTAGCGTAGCGTCTGCGTCGGTGCTCTCATCATTTTCTCCCTTAAAGATGATTACTTTAATCAAAAGTTTCACAAATCCCCCCACCGCACCCAACACTTGTGAAAAATAAAGAAATAATTTTTACCCACTGATTCATGTTTTACTGTGAATTTCCGTACACGACCACCAAGTTTCCAACTTTATCCATGGGATATATATGTTCCTTATGGGTCCCCCCTTAAGAAATAAAGGACACCGTTTCTCATAATCAAAGCTTTACAGGCGCCTTAAGTAAGGCCACAATGTGAGAAACGAAGAGAAGGTGATGCATGCAGTGTTGGCTGGGTGCTTGAGTTTGAGTCTGCTTCTTCCTTCTTCTATGTTTCTTCTTTTCGGCTATATTGATTAAATTTTTGTTTTAAGCTTTGCTTGTTTGAGTGCTTTTCGCTATCAAGGCCTACCAAAGCCAACAAAGAAAAAAAAACTGAGGAAAGTGGTCATTTGGATATCTGGGTTTCTCAGCTTTAAGGGAAGAGTGATGATGAGATTAAATTACCAGAGGCATTGTTATCATCTTCTTAGAAGAAAAGCAATGTGTGGGTTATTTGTGTTGATTTTCCCACTTATTTTTCCTTGTTTATTTACTCCATTCACCCATGCTTCCCCTTCTACATTCTCGGTATGTTTCTATATCAAAATTTTTTTCTTTGCTTAATTTTTTAGGGAAAAAAAATATGAGTTCTGGTTCCTGTAAATTTCATGGAAAGATAAATGGGAAGTTTGGAGTTGTTTGAGAGAATTTTTTTGCAATTTACTAAAAATGGAAAGTACGGATGGTTTGGGGTTTAATTTGCCGACTGAAGTTTGTGGCTAACTGCAAGCTTATGTAGCTATGTGTCTGATAATCCGATTGCTTTATTAAAATTATGCTAAATATGGCATTATTCTCTTTGGTGGTAATATATATAGTTAATTCACTTCAACTGGAAAGTAGAAATTTATAACTAATAATTGTTAGTAGGGTATGTTGCTCAAACTCACTCTTTTATCTTTCCTGGAATATCTTGTCGGACATGGTGGCACTTGAGTCCGATATATATTTGAACATGAGACACGATCCTCTAAAGGCCTTGTAAAGTTAAATATACCCATACTGAACATATATTCGAATAATACGACAAATGAAATGCTCATAACTTAACCTTTGTTGCAGGAGTGGAATGTCCCTAAACCTAGGCATTTACGTTTACTCAGGAGTGCCTTACAGCGTGAACGTGTGAATAGATATGTTTCTTAAGCGGCATCTGCCCCAGTGTGTGCCTGGACTTGTAATTTTTTTGTCTGATTTATTTCTATGTTCCTATTCAGCTTTCTGGGGAGCCATCTGATCTCTGGGCTCCTTTGGCTGACCAAGGGTGGAGACCATATCTTGGATCTGTAAATGCCCCTTGTGAGTTATTAGCCATGAGATTTTCTAGTTTTGGTTTCTTCATGATTGTTAATATTTGCTGAGTTACGAGACACTGAAACTGGAGTTTATGGTGGGCAGCATTGCCACAGAAATTGGAAGGATATCTACAGGTATTTCTTGATGGGGGACTCAACCAGCAAAGAATGGGGGTAGGTTCTCGTATCTATTTTACATGCTTAGAGGAGTCGAGAATTGCGAACCATTCCGATATTTTCAGTCAAATGTTTGTTTTGGGAAAGGAATTAGATGGTAAGGTGTTACATTTACTGTTTTTGTAGATATGTGATGCTGTTGCAGTTGCTAAAATACTGAACGCAACGCTTGTGATCCCGCATCTTGAAGTAAATCCTGTCTGGCAAGATTCAAGGTACTTTATGGGGAAGGAATTTTTCCTTTTCCGTTGCTTATTCCAATGGGAAATGTCTGGTTTTTTGCCTCGGTTCTAAGGAAACTTTTTTTCTGAAGTAATTACTTTCCCTGCAGCTCATTCACGGATATATTTGATGTGGATCACTTTATGAATGTGTTGAAGGATGACATCCTGATCATCAAAGAGCTTCCTGATGAATTCTCGTGGAGCACAAGGGAGCATTATGCCACTGCTATTCGAGCCACCAGAATAAAAAGAGCACCTGTTCATGCATCTGCAAACTGGTATCTTGAAAACATCTTGCCTGTACTGCAGAGGTTGGTAGCAGCATGAACATTTTGTTTTAATACACGGTTTAGTAGCTTTTAGAAGTTTTGGGCTTAAGGACGTTTTTGTACCCTGTCATGCACTCGAACATGTCGGTTCCTACCATGGTTTTAGTTTAGGAAATGTGAGCTAACTTGTTTGCCCAGTTTTGTGATTTTAGCCCAGTTTCTTTCACTTGCCAATTTGTGTGATCTAAAAGCATGTCCTATTTTGGTACGAGAATGGGATTCTTTGCAATTTCTGTTCTCTCACCGTTTGTCTTTTGACAACCTGCCGAGTGAGATCCAGCAACTACGATGTAAAGTCAATTTTAAAGCGCTTGTTTTTGTTCCGCACATTAGAGCACTGGGAGATGCCCTTGTCTATCGCCTAAGGTATCCTCCAGGTCAAAGTCGAGCAAGTAGCACTAACTATCTCAGGAAGACCACCGATCAAAATGGCAAACAAAATTCGCAAAAATTTGTTGTGTTACACCTTCGATTTGATAAGGTATAACCAGATTATACTGTAGATTGAGTTCCTCATTGAGCATATTAAAAGATAAGAACTGTAAACATTTACTTCTCTATATGCTTGAGCTCTGTTGTTAAGATATCTGTTTGATCATTTCGACCATGTACACTATCTGCCTGCAAAACTTATACATGCGGTATCAGTAGAAAATGTGAGATGGCCATCTGTTGTCAAAGTTACATGGTTACATACACAGTTTTAACACCCTTTATACACTAGTTCAGTTAACAAGCTTCAAGGATGGAAGATGATTGACCTATTTGATTTTCGTGTTTTCTCCAATGACTTTCTATTTTATGGCCAGTCACTGGTTTTCTCACTAACCCTTAATACGTGCAGGATATGGCTGCCCATTCGGCCTGTGATTTCGGTGGGGGTAAGGCTGAAAAATTGGCTCTGGCCAAGTACCGGCAAACAATTTGGCAAGGAAGAGTTCTCAATTCACAGTTTACAGACAAAGAGTTGAGAAGTCAGGGGCGTTGCCCGTTGACTCCTGAAGAAGTCAGATTGCTGCTAGCTGCTTTGGGTTTCGACAATAATACCCGTCTTTATCTTGCCTCCCACAAGGTCCGTTGTCTTACAAACTTTGGTTTTGCAGCGTTACTTCTCTTCCCTACACTTTCCCTCACAACTTTGAATTCATTGTATTCCAGGTATATGGAGGGGAAGCTAGGATTTCCACACTACGAAAGCTCTTCCCCTTGATGGAAGACAAAAAGAGCCTAGCCTCTTCGGCGGAAAGGGTCCATATAAAAGGAAAAGCTTCTTTGTTGGCTGCTGTTAATTACTATGTCGGGATGCATAGTGACATCTTTGTCTCAGCTTCTCCTGGGAATATGCACAATGCTTTGGTGAGTACTTCTGGCTCATAGAATAATGCACAATGGATTGGTGAATGCAATGAATTTTCCTGCCTTGTGCTGGGTAAATTGTATACATATGAAGCTGCTAATAGATGACGGTTACAATGATGCAAACAGGTGGGGCATCGAACTTTTGAGAACATGAAGACCATAAGGCCAAATATGGTATTGTTGGGCCAACTATTCCTTAACAAAAACATCAGTTGGTCGCAGTTCCGTCAGGCAGTGGTGGAAGGGCATGAAAACAGACAAGGGCAACTCAGGTTAAGGAAACCAAAACAGTCCATATATATATATCCTGCTCCTGATTGCATGTGCCATGCTTAAGCCGTATTTACCCAAGGAAGCCAAAATGCCTTTACCATTGATATCGTAAATAAGCAACAAAGAGAACCCCTTTCTATAGTTCCAAGCTGTACTTTCATTTGTAACCATAATGTTAATAAGCAGCAATCCCATTTCTCTTCTCCCCTTCGGATAAAAGTATTTTTACATCTAGCGTTCGTAGTGTGCATTGTGTACTGTATTGATGGTGGCATTTTATATAGAGAGCTGTGGAGCGGAACATGTGTGATGTTCATACAATTCATCGGCAGATTTTAATTTTGTTCGTAGGCATGCCGGTAAAGTTGTCATTTTTGTAACACTTTACCTTTATTGTGTCAAATATTATATCAAACATATTTGCATTCTGCCAATAGACTTTGAGTTCTTTTGAACAGTAAAAAAGGTTTTGATTAATATATTGTCAATGCTTCCGAGATAAACAAATGATACATTGTAAGATGATCAGAAGAATATATAAACGTATTTGACAATTCGATCAAATCTGACTCCACCGTAGGTTTTACGAACAACCGCTTGTTTGGTGCGAGAAACTTGTGTCCCATGTCCTGGTCTCATGCTATGGAGATGCCATGGTTGATTTGCTCGTATAGCAATGCACGGCTTGGTTCAACATAAATTCCATTTTTGGGTTCTTTACAAAACACACATATGTTTCAAGGAACAAGTTTCCAAGCTAGCTTCATAGTTTGATCATTGACATAAGGTCGCAATGACCACATCAAGGAATAGCTCTCTAGCTCTTCTGATGATGACTTGATGTTTAAAGAAGTAACAATCTTATTACGCAATAAAAGGGTGATGTTGGGTCACTGTTCAAGAGAAGAACAAAAGAGAAAAGCAGTAAACCGAGATAGCGCATTTCAAGCGAAGACTGCATTGTATAATCTTGCTTCACCATACTATAAATTATCCCCATGACGGTAGCATAATCCGTCACTTCAGGTTCTCGAAGACGAGATGAAGTATCTCATCCTAAAGGAGGAAAAATGATCTTTTCAGCTAGATATTTAACTTTCAGTAGGGAATTCCAATAGGCAGAAAGAAACAATAAATCATCTTTTACAACGAAGAGAGTTGAAACATAAAACTTACTTCTCCACTACTTTCTTGTGGGTCTAGTCCGACAACAGATTCCATGTCCATCAACGGAGATAAATGTTCATTTTCCATTTGTAGTGCATTGTGTGGCAACTCCCAAGAGGCATTTGAGTTCATTCAAGTATGCTTTTCACTTTGCACACCATAAGTTGTTACTTGAAACATATCAATTTCAATAGTAAAAAGCATGTAAACACTTGTTCACCCTAAAAAGACATTTTCTTGTATAAAATGCTGGACATAGACAATAAGATTGCAAAATGTTACCTTTAATCAAATGATCATGTAGTCCATGTAGGCATGTGTGTACTTACGATATGAAAGATCATTACGTAAGAATATAAGTCATACAGAATAAGTAGGATAGTTCACATACAAGGTGAATTACTACTGCTGATTCACTAGAATGAAGCATGTGATGCATAATCTAGCGTTTATCCCATAGATGAAACCCTTAAGTCACTTAGCTTACAGTCATAAGTACTCACTGTTTCTAGGTATCAATCAAAGAATGCTTTATCTATGAAAAACTAAAGTACTTACACTTGCTCGTATTTTCTACACGGTCATGATTTGTTAATACAACCGACTTCAAGGTGCGACTTTAACCTCTTGGTTCCATTGGCTTTAAGAATGTTCTCAGTCAACTTGGATGTCTTCTTTATTGGAGGGCATCGAAGAAACTCGAAAGATAATTGAGAAAATACTATCACCAAGGGAAATGGCAAGGACACCACCCCAACAATTGCAATGGATAAAAACATAATTTGGTTCAGAAAGCATTGAACTAGTCCTTCCGAAAGCCCGTAAGTAGTCCGCCTCCAACAGCACCAATTCATCAAGCTTTGCCACCGCAATGCCCCAAAGCACCAGATTCGAATTCGGTGAAAACCCAACACTTCATAATTTTTATTTCTATCAAAAAAGAGAAGAAAAAACCCTCCATACTAAGGTGTCGATATACAATTTCTAAAGCAACTAAGGAATGAACACAGCCAAAATCCAATGTATAGAAGCATTGGAGTAAGTTTAATAATCGTGAACAAAGTTTTATGTATTGATTACCCTGTCAAAAATCTTTATAAATTTGGAAAATCTTATACTTCGCTTCTTTTAATTTCTTCTCTTCTTCACCTTCCATTCCTGCAAAAAAAAAAAAAAAAAAAAAAAAAAAAGGAGCTTGAGAAAGTAGTCATATAGAATATAACCAAAAAGAGGTACAAAGCACCATTTTTAGCAGAGGAAATTCTGAACTTTGAGAAAAGATGAAGACAAAGTATGCCTTTCTGACTCTGAATACGCAAAATCCCCTAAAAATCTATAATGATTCCATATGGCAGTATGGGAAATCTCTGTTTCACAAAACTTAATAGTCTAAAAAACTGAGTCGAATAAAGCCAAACGTTGATTCCCATAAACAAAGCCAACACTTTGTCGGAACAAGAACATTCATAGTCTCATAAACAATTTGTTGCAATTGATTGAAAAATAACTCAAAAAAGAAAGAAAAGAAACAAAATATATAAAAAATTCTGCTAATCCCACTACACAGACACACAAACCAGCATTTCAATGCTCATGTGAATTTTAACTTTTCCCCCAAAGCCTATCTTTTAAACCAATACTTCATAAAGAAAATTTCCCTAAAAAATCAGCAAAGCTTGATTCAGTGAATACAAGAACTTAATTGCAAAAGAACTTACAGCGATTCAGTGAATACAAGAGGCTCAACTGTGGGTAGAGCAAGCAAGCCAAGGGACTAAGGGAGGAGTGCTAGTGGCCGAAGCCGAAGCAAGCAAGGGAGGCCGGGACTGAGAGGGGCTGTCGGGCTGAGTGAGGGAGGTCAAATCGGCACCGGAAAATAGGCTTATGTATTTTGTTTTAGGGTTTAATTTTTAGTTACTGTTATTTCAGTTATGATTATCTTTTACAGCGTTGCTCAATTTGACTGAATTTTATCTCAAGTCCCAGTGACTTTTGCTCACCGTACAAGTGGATAAAAAGTAAAAGACCATACACTAAATCCCACATCGCATAGAGAAAGCAAGTAGCAGCTTCTCCTCATCTTTATAAAGCAACGCGTAGAATGAGTTTAAATTCACGGAGCCGTGTGATGAGCACAGACCGAACTATTCTTTCGCCTTTTACTAAAGAATACCGTGTGCTCGTCACTTTAAGCGGCATACGCCAATTTTTGGAAGGGCATTCCTTGTTGAATGCCCCCATTCCAATATTAGTTACAAAAGTTTTGGTTTTTTTATTGGCTGTGTCTTGTAACTGGAGAAATCCGTAATGATGTGATAGTTATGCTCACTTTCTCTGCATCTTTCGAGCCGCGTGTGTGTGTTGGTCTCTGTAAATGAGTGTCAGGAATTTCACTCCACTCAAATTGAGTTGAAGCCGTTAACTATCTTCAGTTTGTGAGGCATCGGTGGATGAATTATGGGTTAATGTGGATATGTCACTACAGACGGTAACCCTTTATTGGAGAGAGAAAGATGTGAGGAGCCATGAATCTCACATATATACCAAACCGTATTTTAGAGATTGATCACCCTGAAATCCACATCCATCATTGGAAGTTACAGTTTACAATAAGAAATTCCTCTTACCTTGACACAAAAGTACTACTCTAGACAGGACAGCACCTGCACTTCTGTTCTTTTATATTTATTATGAAACCATACCGATAACATGAACATAATAGTCAATATCAATTGGTTTATGTTACAGTAATGGTCAGGAAAACAGTTATCATGAAGCATTACAAGAAACCAGTTTTAGTAGAATAAGATTCCTAAATATAATACAAATCAACCAGCTAACGAATTCGTCATTTATGCGTGCCCCAGAAGTGTGGTAGTTGTGGAAGATCGAATTATGAGAGAGAGACCCCATTTGAAGAGAACAGATTGGAACCAGACTTCAGTTTTGCTGATGAGCTTTCCAGAAACAAAGCAGTGCTAGTCTGCTATATCAAATGATATTTGAGCCAGTAGCATCTTACAAAATTTGAGCCAGCTACGGTAGCACCATCATCCCTTCTCTCATCGACGACATCAAACAAATCAAAACGCGTTGAGATATCTCGATTTTGGTACAATCTTGGTGCCTCCTTCTCTTCATTATCCTCTCAATTTCCCTGTGAGCTCTTTTAATCTAAATACCCATACCAATTTGGATTATTTTATTTGTTTCTTTTTGATATGTCTGATATATCTATAATTTCTGGGTTTTTGGATTTGGTTTATTTCACTTCTTGTATTTTCTTTAGATGATTGATTGTGTTTTGGTTAAAGCCTGCCTTCATCTTTTTTATGCCATTTGAATTTTGATTAAAACAATTTAAGCAATTAGTAGACCTTGTTACCATTTGACATTACTGACACATACATTGCCTTCATAGCAAATAACACTCCTGTACTTTTTCACTTCTACCAGATGAATGTATTTGGCCTTCAAAAAAGCTGATGGGTTTTAGTAGGAAAAAGAAAAAGCAATGCTATTTCAAATATTATCCTTTTTTTTTATTGAATTGGGTGACAAAATAATGCTCAAAGCAGTTAGATGCTTAAATAATTTTAGCGAAATGAACCATAATCAGTTCATGTTTCTGGCTTTAATTGCAATTCACACATCCTTCTTTGGATTTTATACCTCAATGTTATACTTCCATTAGAACTTTTGGGAAGTAATAGCTTTGCTTGCGTAATTGATTATACTATTGAAACGATAATAAGAAGAAATTTAGGCCTGAATTAGCTAGAAACTAGAGGATTTTTGCTCATGAAATCTCATTTACACTCTGTTTAAATGCAAAATCAGTTTGGTTTCCTTGCTGGATGTTTGTGACCTAAAAATTTAGGTCTCATGAAATCATGTTGAATATGTTCCATTTAACTTGAGAGTGAATGTTGAATGTGGATGTATTTAAATAATGTTTGTTAATTTTTTTCTTGGGTACTTAAAGAGTCGGAGTAAGATTCCTATACTCTAGCAGTAAGCTTAATTACAGTGAACCATTGGGTTATGGTTAATTAGTTCTTTTGTTGTTCAATAGGACTATAACCATGAAACTTGATGCAATGGATATGTGTGTTTATGTTAGTTTTAGCATATATTTTTTATGAAGTAGCAAATGTGAAAATATTTGTTTTTTATGTTTGCTGCCATGTTAGCTAAAATGGGTGGGATTGTTTAAATTTTAACATTTTAACCTCCATTATTGGTGTTAGGACTCAATATAAAGTTGTGATTATCTTCATACCCATTAGAGGAACCAAAACCTGAGAATTACTCATCTTCTTGCTTCCTCTCTTTGCCAAAATTGATGTGGGTACAACTACTATCAAATGAAGTGCAGCTTGGTTCACTCCCAAACATGACAAAATTAATTTTCTTTCATTGGTCATACTGCATGTAATTCACCAAAGTCTCTAAGGAATAGTCAGTAATGTTGTCATTGTTCAAAATATTAGATTGAACAGATAATATTGGCTCAAAGGCTGTGAAAGATATGGTTGGAGTGTGATTAGTAGTGCAGTCTTTTTATAGAAATGATAAATATTGAAATGAAATAAATGGAGTGTGATGGTGGTATTCTTTGAGATTGAGAAGTCATATTCATGGCCGCGAGTTTATTCTTAAGCTTGGTGTTTCAATAGTCATGATTTTATTGTTTGAACCAAATCAGTCCTTTACAATTGCTTTTAATATTGCTCAATTAATGTATTTAAAAGAGATGTTACATGCACATGTTTGTTTATGCAATTTAAATTATATTTAGCTATCAATAGTTATTACGTATTTATGAGAATTAATTAAAATAAAAATAAAATAATGTATAATGTAATTTTTTTTAATGTTTAGTACTTAGGAATACAATTTTAGAATCTTTTGGAAAATTTACCAAACACTGTAAAATCATCAAAATGAAAGAAAATATCACATGTTTCAAAAATTAATTTTCACAAACTGTTTTCTATGAAATAAAAGAAGTCAAAGATTAGACAGACCCAATTTGGCCAGAAGTGTGTCGAAACATATAAATAATAGAATAGAGCAGAACATAAAGGAGTGTAGTTACATGAAGAATTAGGCTTTTACTCTGCTTTTTGTATTATCTAAAATCGAAACCAAATTGACCGAAGTGAATTGACTGGATTATCTCAATGCCCAGTGTTTGTTCACCGTAAGTGGATAAAAAATGAAAAAGGAGAGCGATTCAAGCCAAAGATCACAAAACGAAATCCCACACCGCATAGAGAAAGCAAGCTACAGCTTCTCCACGTCCTTATAAAGCAACGCGTAGAATGTTTAATACTCACAGAGCCGTGTGATGAGCACAGAGCGAACTATTCTTTCGCCTTTTACTAAAGAATACCGTGTGCTCGTCACCTTAAGCGGCATACGCCAATTTTTGGAAGGGAATTCCTCGTTGAATGCCTCCATACCAATGTTAGTCCTCAATTTTGTCTTCTCCCATGCTACCTACGAATTTGCTGTGCCAATTCAGCTCACTTCGTCTTGAGCATATCAGCTTGCCCCTTACTTTTTAATTGGTGTTTCCATTGAAATGTTGTCTTTTTGCACTGGTGATGGGAACCTATATTTTCTGTAGGGAATGTTGCACTGTATAGGCTTCTGTTGCATAAGTGGCTCAACACCCAATAGGGAAAAAAGTTTCATTTTCCAAGAAGTGAATTAGGCTAGGCTGCTAGATTAGAAAGATGCTAGAGGACCCCAGAAAGGAGAATGTAACTTCCATGTGTGCAAACTTTACACTGTTATATCTTAATTCAAACTGGTTCATAACATTATTAGTTTCATTTTTCTTTACTTGATAAACTTTTGCTCTCCGCTGCTGGAAACATGAGTCTTCAATGAAGCAACAAATTCCTTGTATTTTCCCAAAATGAAGTACTTAAGCAATAAAAGTTACCCATTTCCATGGAAATAGAGTACAAAGAAACCGAATCTTCAAAATGAAATAATCATGTGTGGCAGCTACAGTACAAAGCTGAAGAAGAGAAATGATCCATGCTTTAAACTTCATGGATTGTTCTAGATACTTTGTTAATGGAAGGGATAAAAAAAGAAAAGAAAACCATCAATCACACACAAGCTGTTAGTAATAGCTTCTTTCATAAGTCGCGGTTAGTTGAGCTGTCTAAATGGCGACCTTTCTTCGAAGATGGAACTGGTTTTTTTGGTTGCTGGAGAAGCTGGAAGACTCCTCTTATTCTCTTTCAGACAGTCATAAAGTTCATTGCTACCTTTTGAGTCCGAGAGGTCAAAAGACTGCACTATCCTTCCCAAGATTCCCATCAGTTGAGCATCTTCACTGGAGAACTCACCGAGGCGATCGTTTAGGCCTCCAATAAATCCAACCAAATTGTCTCTCTCTGTAGACAACTTCATTATGTCTTCGAGAAGATCTGCCTTTTCAGTCCTAAGCTTATTAACAGAAGCATCTGATGTTCTCAGCCTTTCCTCCATTTGATCAGTCAAGTTCTTCATTTCCAAATGCTTTGCTTCCAATTCAGCTTCTATAGTTAATGCTAATTGCTTTGAATCAGACGGGGATTTTTCTTGTGAAAATAGTTTCTCCTGTATATAGTGAATGTCATCCTCCAACTCCGCAATCATCAACTTTTTCTCTTCGATTTCGAGCTTAGCCAGAATCTCAGCACTGGCAATCTTCTCCCAGGCTTCATGGACCAGTTTAATATGTTCCTGCTTCTCAGTAAGCTCTGAGGAAAAGAAATTCAATGAGCCATTAAAATCCTCTTCCATCGACCTTACAACCTGCATGAGACCATCAATTCTCTCATCTTTCTCTTTTACAAGCTGCAAAATGTTCTCCTTCTCACGCACGAAACTTCTCTCTGCGCCAATATGTGCATATGCAGCACCTTCTAGTTCCCTTCTGAGTGATTCTTTTTCCAGCAAGTCAATCTCTCTCCGAAGATCCTCCAAGACCTTGTCGTGTTCTCTTGTGATTTGAAGAATGCTGTCCTCTGCAGAACTTACTGCTCTTAACTCCCTTGCTTGGAGCTCTTGCTCAAGTGTCACCATATGCTACTGGAGGCTTAAAATTTCCTGATCTTTCTCATTGGTTATACGGATAAGGTCATCTTTCTCTTTCTTGATACTTTCTCCAACCCCTACTTGCGCAAGAAGAGATGCTTCTAGTTGTTTACGCAAGTCCTGACTTTCTTCAAGGTCAACTTTTAACCTCTCAGAAATAGATTTCCATATCCATGACTCAAATTCAATTTCATGTCCTTTACAAACTTTCTCAACCAATTCAGAATTTGCTTTCTCCAGAGCATTGCAAGCTTCTGTCAGTTTCCTTTCCGAGTCTCTTTTAATCTGAGAAATTTTCTCTTCTAATTGAAGTTGGCACCTATATGACTCCTCGAACCTCTCCTTGTACTTGTCAAGGTCTTTCTGCCTCAGAGCCCACTGTTCAACCCTTTCCATTAAAGAAGCTGTCCTCTCACGTTCTTTAGCCAATTCAGATTTCACAGTTTCTAAAGCCTCAAAAGCTGCTTCAAGTTTCTCTCCAAATTCCTTTTTCATATGCCCAACTTGATCTTCTAACTGACTTTGACTCCTACATGCTTCCTCAAGCATTTTCTTATATCTCTCAACCTCATCCTGTTTCTGGAGCCACTGCTCTTCAAGGTGATCCAAAGATTCAACCCTTTTCGTCAAAGACACTGCTCTCTCTCGTTCTTTACTCAATTTAGATTTTACTGCTTCAAGCGCATTGTAAACTTCGTTAAGCTTCTCTTTGGATTCAGTTTCCCTCTGCAAAGCTTGCTCTTCCAAGTGTATTTGACACCTAGATGCCTCCTCAAGCCTTTCTTTATACCTCTCAAGCTCTTTCTGCATCAGGAACCGCTGTCCTTCAATAAGATCCAAAGATTCAACCCTTTTCGTCAAAGACACTGCTCTCTCTCGTTCTTTATTCAATTCAGATTTTGCTGCTTCAAGCGCATTGCAAACTTCGCTAAGCTTCTCTTTGGATTCAGTTTCCCTCTGCAAAGCTTGCTCTTCCAAGTGTATTTGACACCTAGATGCCTCCTCAAGCCTTTCTTTATACCTCTCAAGCTCTTTCTGCATCAGGAATCGCTGTCCTTCAATAAGATCCAACGATTCAACTCTGCTTAACAAAGATGCTACCTTCTCCTGTTCTTCTGCCAGTTGAGAATTTGCCACATCTAAAGCATCACAGACTTCTCTGATTTTTTTCTTTTGAATCAGTCTCCATCTGTAAAGCTTGCTCTTTCAACCGAAGTTGACATTTGGATGATTCCTCGAGAATTGTTTTGCATGTATTGACCTCTTTCTCCATCAACTGATGCTTATCCTCGAGTTGAGCTAAGGTATCAACCTTCCTAGATAAAATTGTTGTCCTCTCACGTTTTTCTGTAATGTCTCTCTGAGCACTGGCCAGAGCAGTATTTTTCATCTCCAGTTGCTATCTCAGAATAGAAAGATTCTTCACCCCCTCTTTCTGATGGAGACCAAGCTCAGCCTCGGCATTTGCAAGTTTCAGTTGAGCCTCAAACATCCCCGACTTCAATAGTACCATCATTATGGAAATCTCCTCATTCTGCAATTTCAATTGAACGGCTGAAGAAAGGCAACTTTCAAGTTCCATCTCAAGCACATTAAATGCGGCATCTCTAGTCTTTAACTGAGAGCTGTAATCATTTAATTTCTTTATCATTTCCTCCCGTTGAGAATTCCATTCAACTTCTTTAGTCCTGAGATTCGATCAACAATCCTTGTGCATCTGCTCCACACTTTTGAGCTTGTTTTTCAGTTTTGAAAGAGAAGAGGAGTTTCCAGCTTCTTGAATTCTAGCTTCATGGAGTTCTTTTAAAGAAGCCAACAACTCCTGATTTTCTTGCTCTAGTTTCCCCGCTCGATATTCCATTTCCTTATAAAAGGACTCATTTGTGCCCAACAAATGTCTCAGAGTTGCAACTTCTTTGTCCCTCTGAGAATTCAAACACTCCAGTTGAGACTTTGCATCCTGGCATTCAGCAAAAGACTTTTCAAAGCGTGTTTTGAACTCTGAAATTTCAACTTCCAGGTACTTTCTTCGGGCCTCTTCATGAGCCAGGGCTTGGTTGCACATCTGCAACCGGCTTTGGAGATCTCCTATAATTCGGATCTGAGAATCTAGTCTTGTCTGCAGCGAAGAAATCTCATCGAGCAAAGTACATTTTTCTTTCTCCCACTCTTTCTCACTCTCCTTGAACTGATTTTGGAGCCTTTCATGTGCTTCTTCTAGGTGTTTAAACTGCTCCTTCTTCTATTTTAGCTGATGTTCAACCTTCTTCATGTCTTCCTCTACTTTGACCAGCAAATCATCTCTTTCTCTCAGGTCCTTCTGATTTTTGGCCTTTTTCTCTGGTTCTGAATGCTTCTTCTGCGAAACCGACAATTGAGCTTTTGAGGCCTTCAATCTCTGCCTTAAGCATCTCCATTTTTTGCTCTTGATCTATACTCTTCTCATTCGCCTCATCTAAAGCCAATACCAACCTTCCATTTTCCTGCTCCCATTTCTGATTTTTCCCGTCACGCTCGGCTCTCAGCTTATCATTGGCAGCATTCAAATGCTTGATGATAGATTCTTTCTCTTTCAAATTGCATTTAAGATCTTCATTAGTTCGCGTCACCACTGAGATTTCTTCCTCTTTTTCAAGAAGTTGTTGCGCCTGCTTCTCGATTTTTGAACTCGCTTCGTGGAGCTTTGTTGACTGCTCATTCTGGAACTTCTTCAAGTGCTCATACAATTCAGCTTTGCTTTTTAAATCTGACCTTAGCTTCTCGTTCTCAAATTTGACTTCCTCTAGCTCTTCATAAACCTTTTCCATTGCCCTTTCTTCTTTCTTTTCTTTTCTTTTTTTTCCCTGAAAACCTCTTCTTAAATTAGAACTGTTTGTAAGCAAAACACAGATCTTTTAGCTAACAAGTTTAACATTATGTCCCAAAGATAATGGCTCATAAATAAGCAAAAGCATTGCTGTATTTATTACTCATGAAATATTTAAATAAGCATATAATTAGTATTATCCGCCAGAATTCCTTTAAAATGCAGAAAACCCTCACTGTAAACTGAAATTATTTTATTTTCTGAAGAAAATCCAAGACCTAATGTCGTTTTATTTTCTATACTTTTCCGGGGAAACAAATAGAGAGAAGCAAAACGAAAACAAAATTTAACATTAAAATAAAAAAAATTCCAACCCTAAAGCCCCGTAACACCAAGATACAAAGTTTTTTAAAGAAAACTTTTCAGTGCAACAACAAATTAGTAATTACCCCACGAGGACTAAGCCAAAGGGGGAAAAAGCCATCATTTTGGTCACATATTTTAAACATTCTTGAGTTATTTTTAGTTTCAAATTAAACATAGGGGAAAAAAAATAACTCAAAAGACCCAAAGAAGTACCTTTAGTTTTGGGATTATAGATTAGCCATTTGAGGAGGCTTGACTGCAAGTTTTAATTCCTTCGGTGATCTTCTGGTTCTCCGCATTTACTAAACATACAAAGAGAAAATATGGGAAAAATAAAGGAAAAGGAATGACTGAGAAAGTGGTGCAGAGAGAGACGTTAGGGAGAGTGGACGAATTTTAAATTAATTGGACGGAGAGTTCACGGTGTATGCCCTCCACGAGGAAATTTTGAAAATGGACTAGCCGTTAGGGAGTCCAAATTGGGTTTAGGGTTGGACAAAGGGCTTTTTAAATCGCTCATAAATTAATGTATTAAAATCTATCAGATTTAATTTTTTATTATTTTTTAAAGGAATTATTATATAATATACAAGGTTAATGCTTCTTTCGCCCCGAACTATACCTGTTTTTCCACTTTGGTATCTAAGATTTTTTCTTGTCTCATTTAGGTATATAAATTATCATTTCGTTACTTGATTTAGTCTAATTTTTATAACAGTGTTAAAGAATTCAGTGGTATATGATGTTAATCAAAATTTACCACGCGGCACATCCAACTAATTAGAATGAGCCATGCAACATTAATGATTATTAAAATTAAAACTTTTATATTAAAAATTAAATAAAAAATAAAAATACTTTGACTAATAGTTGACCAACCTTTGACCGATGTTGACTAGGTATTACCCGACCATTAATCGGAGTTGATGAGCACTGACTAGTGTTTCTTTTTAACTTTAAATATTTTTAAATTTTCATAAAATTTTAATGATAGAGTATAAAGACGGTCACTAAACTATTACTTACGTTTTATTTTGATCATTGAACTTTTAAATTTTCCAATTTAGTCAGTAAACTATTTGAAATTATTTTTTTTTTTTTGTCATAGAATGTTAACAACTATTTAAATTTTGATGGGAGTGCTAACATGGGTTTTTTGTATTGGTCTAATAATAAATTTAGCCCTATGATGTTTATAAATACTATCAATTTACCCTAAATATAAAAAAGTTAACAAATTTAGGTCTCAATGTTTCTAAATTTTTTTTATTTTAATTCAAATTAAAAAAAATCAATAAATTTAATCATCAACATTTACAAAATGACAGGTTTTAATTTTTTTTTTTAAAATTGTAAATTTTTTGACCTGTTGCTCTATCAAAATCATTCCTTTTTTACTGTTTAAGTTTCGGTTTAACTCCTATCCGAAGTCAGGAATTGGAAATTAGGGATCAAAATAAAATTTTGTAATTTTTGATGGGGTTAAAGGTAAAAAAAAATGTTTAAAATGAACTTAAATTGAATATTTTCCATGGCTTTCGCAGAAGAGCCCTTGAAACCTTCCTCCACATCATATTTTTTAATGGCACTCTCGATCATCTCCTTTCCTTTCTCGCTATCGCTCGTCACCAATTCAATCTTTGCTGCCACTTCTTCATTCTTCACTTCACAGGTTATGCCTCTCGCCACTTCCACCCGAACCCCAACTTGTTCCACCAGCAATTTCACATTGAAAAACTGCTCCGCAGCCATTGCCCATCCTCACCCCATAACTCAGATATTGAAGCACCGAATTCCATCCAGAAGAGGTAGACTTGTAGGATAATATCTCTAGCTGGGATGCCCATTTATTTAGATTTGTTGAATTTTTTATTGATAAATGTGAGTTAAATTTGTTATTAAACTAATAAAAAAATTTATCAGTAATTTCATCAAATTTTAAACACGGTTAAGATTGGGTAATAAAAAATTAATTTTAAATAATTTATGATTAAATTGAAAAAAATTAAAAGTTTAGTAGCATTTATGTAGAAGTAAAGCTCAATTAATTACAAAAGGTTGAAAATTACACCATATTTATTAATCGCAAAAGTATACATCTACTTTTTTATATATATATAAATCATATACTATATCATAATATATATTATCTAAAGTTTTGTTGCAAAATAGGCATAAATTCTATGTAACATAATTAAAATTTCAACGATGTCACAATTATTTAATTGAAATATCAATAATTACATAATATGTTTTATGCGATTAATCATTTATCTTATCTTTGGATTAATGTGTTGTTGGAAAAAAAAACAACTTTGGTTTAATGCGTTAATCTTTGCTAATTTTGAATTAGTGTTAATTATATTTTAATTTGATACGGATTCATTGAGTCACTACAGATTAAAATTTTTCCTTTCACTTATTTCGAAGCAAAATCCATGGAAAAAGATTAAGTAAATAAAAAAAACTAAAATAATAGAAAATATTGACATTAATTGAAAAAATAAAGGTAAACTCACTCAATTATTAGTGAATTTTTTGTCACCTAGCAATAAAAAATTACAAAATGATCACTCAATTATTTAATTTTTTCTTTTTTGTCACCAGCAGGCTAATAGTGACAGCTTTTAAAATGGGCATAATAGCGACTTTGACCTTCAAAAATTTATACATAGTGTCAATTTAGTTTTGATTCTAAAAAATCTAACCCTCAACATTTACACATTATGTAATTTGGTCTTTGTTGTTGTTTTGCCCTTTTTTTTATTATGAACCCTTCACGTAAAACCTTAAACAAATTTTATCAGTTAAATTTAATTGAAAAAATATAAAAAAAATCTAAAAATCTAAAATTATAATTTTCATATTTTCTCATTCTTTTAAAGTTAACTCTATATGTCATAAAGAAGAGTAAAACAACAACAACAAAAAAAAAAATCATATTCCACAAGATGTAAATGTTGAGGGTTACTATTATGTCAATTTTAAAAGCTTCCATCGTCAGTCAACTGTTGATTAAAAAAGATAAAATTAAATATTTGAGTGATAATTTTTTAGTTTTTTATAATTTGATGGATAAATATTTTTTACTCATAATTGGGTGAGTAAATATTGAATATTGCTATTGCAGTAACCAGGCTCCACTCTTAGCATTGTATAAAAACATAAAACAAAAATTGGAAAAAATTAATAGCCAGCGCACGATTTTCTTTGGTAAAAATAGACAGGAGATTTGCTGCGTGCTCTAGGCATGACTCCGTGACTTCTAAAGGTGGTCCGCGCCCATATTCATTATATTGTTGGACCCTTGTTCTCCATCGATGTGGAACTGAGCATGCAATTCCCAAGGTTGCTTCTAAGTTTCCTATTATCTTTACGCTTAAAATTTCTCACAAACCAGATTTATATATAAACTGGATGAGAGGAACACAAAATTTGTCCATTGATGCTTCAATTTTCACAACTGATTGTGAAAAATAATAACTAGATTATTCAACTAATATGGTAGAATTTTGGCATTATTATCACCAAAATAATAATAAAAAATTTTAACAAGGGTACAAGCAGTGGCAGACAGCTGTGGCCAAAGGCCCAAAACAAGCTCCTGTAGCATTAACTCCATAGATAACCTGGCACAATTCCAAGCAAAGATCGTCTTCGCAAGCTTCCAGATTTAGACCACCTTTGCATGTTTTCTCTTCTGCTGCTTCCTCTTTTCCTATATAAATGTTTAATATATATATATATATATATATATTAACAAAAACAAAAATATAACTATTTTTCTTAGCAAATAGTAATACTGAAAATATATTTGGTTTGATGGAGTAAATACCAGCCGAAAGAATAAGAACCACCAAGAAAAGGGCATACACCTTCATGCTTTTTTTTCTTCTTCTTTATGTAAATAGGGTTTCCAACTTAATTTCTCTTGAAATTTATTAGTGAGAAGGAGAGAATATTGAAGATCTCTTCGATTTTTTTTTAATAGAAATCTTTGATTTTCTTTTTTCCTGATTTACATTGCATTTATTATTACTACCATATGAGAATATATGGTTTAATTATCTCAATTTAAGCAGAATCAAAGATAACTTTCCATTAACTCTATAATTGAAATCTATAAAAACAAAACAGTCATGCTCAAACCCTAAAATCACCGTTATAAGGGTTTAGGGGATCTTCGCTACCAAAATTTTGGAGGTCCTCTCATTATCTATACTATTTATAAAGCTCTTTATTGAGTTGGTGTCACCCATTAATTAGGTTCCAACTTAGTTAGAAAAATTACTTTAATGTACCTTCGCATTTAAAATATTTTTTTATTATTTGAGGGTACTTTAGTCTTTTTATTTAAAAATACCAAAAAAAAAAAAAAGGTATGCATAAGATGATATTTGAACTTAATACTTTTTTTGTTTTGCAAAACCTTAAACTTTTACTACTCAATCAAAGATTCTTTTTAATATTTTTATACATTTTAATTTTATAATGCACATTTTGTTACCTCCTTCAATTTTTTTTATACTATTTATCACTCTTAACCGGGTTACCAACATAGTTAGGGAAATCATAGAAATGACTTTCTGTGATAAAAATAAGCTATATTGTACGATTTAAACCTATGCCAATTGGATTGGTAAAATCTTAAATTACCGCTTAACGAAAGCTTTTATTTGATGTGTTTTATACATTTTCATTTTATTATGCATAATTTATTTTCTTTATCGGTTGTACATTTATACTATTTATTAAGTGTTTTATTAAGTTGGTGTCACCCTCAACCAAGTCAACAACTTAGAAAAATTATGAAAATGTCCTTCCGTAATCAAAATAAGTTATATTATTCGGGGGTATTTTAGTCTTTCATTTTAACAAAAATCAATTAAAATATGCATATGGTGAGATTTGAACTCATGCCAATTGATTAGTAAAATCTTAAATTTACCACTAAATCAAAGCTACCATTTGATTTATTTTACATTTTTATTTATTATGCATAATTTATTTTTTTCATCAGTTGTATTTATTAATAATATATGTACTTACTATTTATTAAGTCTTTTATTGAGTTGATATCACCATTAACCGAGTCTCAACCCAATTATGAAAATACCAAAAAAATCATTTCCTTTGCAAAGTATATTATATGATTATTTGAGTGTTTTTATCTTTTTATAAATCAATAAAAAATTATCCATAATGAGACTTGAACCAATGACATCATACATATAAAATTATTTCATTTACTATTTGAACTAAACCAATTTGTTGTTTTTAAAAAAAAAATTAATAAGTATATTTGTTATATAAATTTGTATATGACAAAGCAATGATAAACAATTGCATTCATTTAATATTCTTAATTTCCTGTGTTTTTTTTTCGTTTATTTCTAGTATATATTTATACAATTTATAAAATCCTTTTACTAAGTTGGTGTCACCTATCAACCGAGTCTCAACTCAGTTAGAGAAATTACTTTAATGTCTCTTCGCATTTAAACTAAATTGTATTATTTGATGGTACTTTAGTAAATGGACATTAATGTAATTTCTCTAATTGATTTAGGACCCAGTTGATAGGTGATACCAACTCAGTAAATTGCTTTATAAATAGTGTATATATATACAAACACAATTAATGGAGGTAACAAAGTGTGCATTATAAAATTAAAATGTATAAAAATATTAAAATGAAACTTTTTTTGGTTTTTTAAATGCAAAGACTAAAATACTCTTAAACAATTATTTTAAATGCGAAGGGACATTAAAGTAATTTCTCTAACTGAGTTGGGACTCAGTAAAGGGCTTTATTTTGTATTTTTTATACATCTTAATTTTATTATGCACACTGTAATAGCCCAATTTTACCCGGGCCCAGTGCCAAAACCAACAAAAACCCAAAAAACCAAAATAAATTAAAGTCCAAATACAAAATAATGTTGGCCCAACTTTAAAATTACAAACCCAAATATATAAAAACTAGGCCCAAAATACAACAGGCCCAAATTAAAAAATTTTCAGAAAAATTAGGGTTTCTGAAACCCTAGGCGCCGCAGCCTCCCTCGAGCGCCGTGCCCGCACCTCGTCCCGAGGCATCTCGTCCCGAGGTCCCCTGACCGCCTTCGTCGCCTTGCACCGAAATGGCAAGGTCCTTTCTGTTGACCTTGCTTAAACCTGCAAAATAGAGCAAAAAGCAGAGAAAGCAATAGAAACAACAACAGTGGCAGAAGAAGAGTGAAAAAAGACTTGTAAATCGGCTATAAGAGCCCCAAAAAAATTGTATATTGGACGAACATATATCAAATAAAAAGAAACAGATTCTAAAAAAAAAAGAAGTTCGAAACACAGAAAAAAGGTGCATTTTTTTATTTTTTATTTTTTTCGAAATAAAAAAACGATAAACATTTCCTGTCGATTCTTCTTCCCTTCCGTCGAGTGTCCGTCGATTGGTCTCTCCTCGCCATTGAATGACCGTCAACGTCCGAACACCCCTAAATCCATATGATTTCGGGTAGGGTTTCAGAAGACGACGAGGGTTGTTGTTTCCGCACCCTATTTTCCTTTTGCTTCTAAACCAAAATCGGGTTTTAAGTTTTTTTTTAAAAAAAAGGGAAAAGGGAACTGAAAAGGGCCGAAAAAGCTCGGCTTTTCGTATCTCCGGTAGCCGTATATGGCGGAGCCACGGCGAAGGCTTGCCGGAACCCCAGGTCGAAGTTAAGGCTAGAGAGAGAGTTTTGAAAAAAAATTTGAAGAGAGGAGTGAAAATGAAATTTTCAACAAAAAAACTGGTTTTTATAATACATGGAAATGACACCGTTTCATGTAAAAGCCATTAGCGCCAAAACGACGCCGTTTTGGACACGACCCGCGCGCGACCCGACCCGCTCTAGGGGGATCCGCGCGTTTTCAACTTTTGGGATATTTATGCCTGTGGTCCTTCCGTTTTTTTGCTCTTTCTCGATTGGGTCCTATCCCTTCTTTTGTTTTTTTTTAATTTTGCCCCGCGGTTTCTGCATTTGTTTCGTTTTAGTCCTTACTAAAACTGTGTGTTTTAGGGACAGGGTTTAATTGCTCAGTCAGTCCCTCTTTTGTAGCATGCGTTTCATTTTGGTCCTCCGTTCAGCCCTTTTCTTTTATCTATTTTTAATTTGTCCTTTTGACTTTATTTTAATTTTGATTTCATCATTTATTTAGTTAATTTCAATCCTTTTATATAATGTGTTTATATTTTCATTTATTTTTGTTTATTTACCCATTTGTTTTATTATTTATTTATCTTTTTGTTATATTTGAATTTTTATTTTCACCTAATATTTTATTTATCCAATATTCATATATATTATATTTGTTTGTTTATTTGTTCATTTACCTTTAATTATTTAAATTTAATATTACATATATTTATGTTACTTATCTATTATTATTTAAATACTTAAGTTATTTATTTGCCTTACCTATTTATTTATTCTTTTTATTTTTTTAATGTTTGATGATACTCATTATTTATTTCATTTATTTATTTGTCATTCTTTCGTTTTCAAAATATTGGACACTATTTTCATTCCTTTCATTTTTTGTATTACCTTATTTGTTTTATTATTAAAATCATGAATCAAGAATTCTATTAAGTATAACAATTATCGTTTTAATATTTTTCTGTATAGTCATTTTGTACCATCATCATATCATGTATAGTCGTTTTAATATTAAGTTTAGATACAATCGGTTTTTATACCATATCCCAAACAAAATAAGTATGCATCATTTTGAATGTTACTCCTGCATTCATTCAAATTTTTTAAATAGGCAATGTTTCGTATTTTGAAACTCGAGAAATCGTACCCTAACTTACGGGGTTTCGATTTTTCTCGTCGAGTCTAAAGAATCAATTATCTTTTTTAAATCAAAGCATATAAGTTAAATAAAAGCTTATTCTCGGGAATTCAAAAATGTTGTGTCCTAACTCACTGGATGTGACATTTTGTTATCTCTGGGTAAGGATTTCTAAAAATAAAGGCAATATTCTGTATTTGGAATTTTGAGAAATTGTGCCCTAACTTACTGAGTTCCGATTTTTCATTTGACCCAAATAACCGAATATCCTTCTTAAACTTAAATGCATGAGTTTTAAAAGTCAAAAGACAAGCTTAGTTTCGAGGATTTGAAATGTCGTGTCCTAACTCACTGGGCATGACATTTTTCTTCTTCGAAATAAGAGGGTCTTAGCATCCAATTTAATTTATTCAAGTTATCTTTTAAATAAAGTGGATCTTATTTTAAAATCTTTTCAAATTTTTGACATTAAGACGTTAATTAATCAATTAGGTACCAAATTTGGGCGTTACGAGGGTGCTAATCCTTCCTCGTGCGTAACCGACTTTCGAACCCGTTTTCTCAAATTTTGTAGGCCAAAATCATTGTTTTAATAAATCAAAATGTTTTAATGATCAATCTCAAGGTGATCCAATCACACCTCGAAAAAAGATTGGTGGCGACTCCATTTTCGTTTTAAAAGTCGACCCTATTTTTTTTCAAAAAAAAAATGGTTTCGACAGCTTGGCGACTCCACTGGGGACCCGAAAAAGAGTCAAGCCTTGAAATTGATTATTTTCTGTCTTGTTGTCAAAAGTTGAAAATCTGATTTGAAAAATTACGATCCTTTTATTGCATTTGTTTGTGTTATTTCATATGATTGCTGTGGTTTGAGTCTCGTAGAATATTTTTGCATCATATTGCATAAGGACCGTTTGGTCTTACCTATTTTAAGTGGGAGTGAGAAGCTACTCATTCGTGAGGTTTTCACCTCCGTGCAGGATAGTGGACCGCTTTCGGGATACATCCGTACCTATGTCTTCGTGAGATTTTCATCTCCGTGTAGCCATAGGGAAATGTATTCCCCTGAACTGAACTCGGTCCATATGAGCTTATAATGGGTGAGGATCGAGGAATCTGCTGGTTCGGATATCTCAACTTTAGAACCAAACCGCATGTAGAAAACCCTAGGAGCCCACCCAAGATAGCACTGCGCCAAACTCTAGCGGTTACCCAGATAGGTGCTTGATTCTCTTTCATTTGCTTTGAGTTTTGTTTTTTGTATATTGTACTGACTCATTGTGTTTTTGCTATGTTTCCATGTCATTTCATATTTAAAAGAGTGTCGATTCACGTTCGATTACTAAATTAGAGAGCTTGTCATGGAGAACGAATTTCTTGATAAAGTGGAAGATAACGCGGCTGTCTGTATGTGGTCAGAGAAGACACAATTAGAGAAAGGGGATAATCTAGCCGAGGGGTACACGACAGAATTATGGGACTACACCCATATCAGCGTGACGCAAAATAACCTTCAGGAATTAAAAGAGATATGGGATCAGTGGAATGATGAGACCAAGCAATTGTTCTACTATAATTATGGGGATTTACCGTATCTACTCGACATCAATGTAGACGAGCATTTATTCCGGGCCCCCGCTCAGTATTGGAACCCTGCATACAGTTGCTTTACCTTTGGAAGGGTAGATTTAGTGCCCACTGTGGAAGAATATATAGCCCTACAGCGTTGTCCAAAGGTTCAAGTTGATAAAGCTTATTCTAGAGCCGCTTATGTCCCGACCTTTTGGAAGAAATTGATGAACATTACAAGAATGAGCGAACAGTGTATTACAGCTAGGATCAAGCAAAAAGGTGAGTGTAAGTGCGTCCCATGGAAGAATTTGAGAGATTTGATTCTAACGCATCCTGATACGAAAAAGAGAGTCGATATGTTTTCTTTGAGCATCTACGGACTAATGATCTTCCCTAGGGCATTAGGGTATGTAGATGAGGCGATCTTGGATCTCTTTGATCGACTTGATAAAGGGGTCACACCTGTTCCTACAATCTTGGCCGAGACATTTAGATCTTTGAATGCATGTAGGAGGGCCGGTGAGGGCAGATTCATAGGGTGCGCGCAGTTGTTGCTAGCTTGGTTCCACAGTTATTTCTGGAAGGTGGATAAGGTTTCTTATTAGGTTTTCTCCGGGAATTACTCCCCATTAAAGGAGATAGTGGCCACACCAAGAAGGGATGACATATCAGAGGAAAATTGGATAGCGCTCCTCCAAAATCTCCAGGAAGAAGACGTCGAGTGGAGAGCTCCTTGGTTGATTCCCGACAAAATTCTTTACCGATGTGAGAGTTTTGACGGGGTCCCTTTGCTTGGGATTTGGGGAGCCGTTGGGTATGCTCCTTTGCTCGTATTGAGGTAATACAGATCAAGACAGTTCATACCGACAACACATGGGCTAGCTCAATGTGAGTTTTTGTACAGGGGAGATAACTACAAGAAGAGGGTAAACGAAATTTCTAACGCTTGGAATCAGACTCGTCGAATGAAAAGGCTGGCCGTAGGTTCAATGACAACTCTCGAATACAGTGGATGGTAGAGGAAAAGAATTATTGATAATATCCCCGAGCCAAATTTAGAAGGCGTTCGACCGATGGAAGAGTACTTACATGTGATCCCGTCAGAACTAGAAATCATAAAGCAAGACTTCGAGAGGAGGAATTTGGAACTTGAAAAGAAGATAGAACAATTGAAGGAAGAAAAGATGCATTTAAGGTTTATGCTGATGTTCAAAAACTAGAGGCTGAGAAATTAAGGAAATGAAAGAATAAAGTCGAGGAAGACTTGGATAGTTTGAAGACGGATTACAAGAAATTCCGTCTATCGATGAGAACCGCCGGATTGGAAAAACGTCGGAGCAATGGCGACAAGATATCCAAGAAGAAAGAACCAAAGTCGATCGGTGGGAGAGAAAATTCCAGGAGGCTCAGGCACAGAAAGAGGCCCTAGAAAGGAGTTTGTTAGAAACTCAAAATGACAAAAGAGAATTAAAGGCTATAGTGGCAAAACTTGAAAAATTACTTCATCAGCATAGAAATCATAATTCTGCAGTTGAGTTGAGGGCAAGTTTGAACAAGATTGAAGAAATGAAATGAAAGATAGAAGAACTAGAGTCTGCATTACAAAACTGTGAGCTCCGGGTAGAGCTTCTTGAGGTAAGTGAAGAACGTTGGAGGGAACAACTTCACCATTCTCAGAATCAAGTTAGGAATAGAGATTACATTATAGGCGAGGCCGTGAGAATAAATATAGACATTTACATGAAATTGGTTGATATTGGATATATGTTTATATGGTATAGATATTACATGTATATGGGAATGAATTAATTGAAGAATTCATATATGATTATCGGTTTTATGGGAATTATGACTAATGTGATTTTGGATTGTATGATAGGCTTTGGTCAAATAAAATTGAGTTATGTTTTGGTTTATTTACCTAAATTTGTGGTTATATGGTAAGTTTTATTCTTTGTTTTACGAACTTACTAAGCTTAAATGCTTACTCTGTTTATTTGTTCATGTTTTATAGTATTTTGGAAGCTCACTCGATTCGGAAGTCGTCGAAGATCGCATCACACTATCAAATACTCATTTTGGTACTTTGGAGTTTATATTTTGTGGTTAAATGGCATGTATGGGTGTTTTGGCTAATGTGGCCTATATGTCCTATGTTGTTTTGGTTATATGTAAAGACAAGTGATTTGGCTTATTTTGGTATATTTTGGTTATGAAAATATGTATAAATGATCTTTTGGTATGTTGTGTATTTTTGCTATGTGAAAGTCATGTTGATGAATTGGTATATAAAGTGCCAAGTGGTTGAAATTTGAGAATGTTATACATACATGTAGTTGACCATTTAGTAACTTTTGGAGTATGTTGGGTATGTTTTAAGGTGGTCGAATGAATTTGTTTGTTATCATGTTGTGGGGTAAATGTTCATGTTATAAACTTGATATTGGTTGGTCTTGAGTACCTATTATGCCATGGTTGTATGCTGATTTATGTGTATAGGTTGGTACTAATGTGGGTGAGGAATATGGCTTGGAAAATGGCCTATTTTTGTCTACACGGGTAGAGACATGGGCATGTGTCTCAGCCATGTGTCAGGTGACACGGCCGTGTGTCCCTTGATGCTTCCTTTAAAATCAAGTCAATAGCTTCACACGGCCTAGCACACGGGCGTGTGGCTTGGCCGTGTGGCACAAGTCAGTATACCCTCCAGTTTTCACACGGCCTAGCACACGGCCTGGCACACGGGCGCGTGAGGCCATTTCAAAGGGTACACGGCCTAGTACACGGGCGTGTGGTCTGTCCGTGTGACCCAAGTCAGAGAGTTACATGGGGTCGGACACGGCTTGAAGCACGGGTGTGTTCCATAGCCACACGGGCGTGTCCCATGTCCACACGGGCGTGTGACCCCTGCACTTGAAAATTTTTTCATGTTTTCTTAAAAATTCGTCGAGAACTCGGTTCAGTCCCGAATCACTTCTAACGTCAATTTAGGGCCTCGAGGGCTCGTGTTAGAGACTGTATAAATGTATTTGAATGATTTTGATATGAATGATAAATGCTTATGAAATATACAATTTTTTGACTTATAAGTCCGGTAATACTCCGTAACCCTATCCCGATGACGGATACGGGTTAGGGGTGTTACAATATTTACCTTAAGAATTAAGTATATTATATTATATTATATTATATTATATTAAAAAGAAATAAATAAAGAAAAGAAAAAGAAAAAAAACAAAGAACAAACGAAACAGAAGGGAAAAAGAAAGAAAAGGAGAAAGACCAAAGCTAAGGGTTTCAAAGTTTCAAGCTCAATTGGTTAGTCAATTTAGTCCATTTTTCTTGTAATTTTTATGTTTTTGGAATCCCGGTGTTAAGTACTACCCGACCCATGTCAAAATTTTAGAAATTATTGAGTTTTAAAGTGTTGTCTATGTTGAATAATTTTAGTATTAGGGATTAAATTGATAGATTTTTAAGTTAGAAATGAAAAATATTGAATTGTAGAATAAATTGTGAATTTTGAGTAATAGGGACTAAATTGTGAAAAATTCAAAATTTAGGGATTTAAGTGAAATTAGGGAGTTAAATTTAGTTTAAAGTAGAATTTGAATGAAAATATAGAATTAAATGTGAAGAAAAAAATTAGTCTTGGTTTAGAGACTAAATTGAAATTTAGACAAATATGGAATAAAATTGAAATATTAATTATGAGATTGAATTGTGTTGTATTGATGATTTTTTTAATTGTTTTAATTCCGTAGCTAACGTCGTACTAGGGTCCTCGACTAAAAAGGGAAAAGATAAAGTCGACGAGGAATAGCTCAAAATTTCCGGTTTGTATTTCTATAATCCGAACTTAGTTGTTAATTGTTATAATTCAATTTAATGTATATGGTAAGTGTTGAGGTGAGTAATTAATATTTTGATAATTGATTGAAATGGATTGAATTGATAAGTACATATTGAATGTATTGATTATTGAATTGAAATGTGTAACAGCCCGATTTTGACCCTAATCGGAATGCTGGTTTCGGGACCACAAATCCGAATCGGAAAAATATTTTGATATTATTTTTTATGTTTAATATGTGTGAATTAGTGTGTGTAAAATTTTCGTATTAAAATTTGATTGTTTTGGTGTGTAATTGTGAAAAAGGGCTTAAACGCATAAAAAGAAAATTTGGTGGTTAATTGTGTAAGTACTAAATTGATTATGGTTTTATAAATTAAAGTATTGGTAGGATAATTTAGCCATAATGGAGCTTAGTGGCCGGCCAATTTGCATGAAATAGTGAGTGGAAATTCTTTTATTATATTTTTTATGTTATAATAATATAATAATAATAAAATAATACTATAATGTTATAATAAAACAAAAACAAAAAAATGGCCATGCATTCATCTTTCTTGGCCGAAACTAAAGAAGAAAGTAAAGCTTTGAAAGCTTTGAAATTTCGGCACCTTTGGAAGCTTGATTCGGGTATGTGCTTTGCTCGGTTTTTGATAATTTTTATGTTTTTGAAATCATTGCTTCGAGTACTACCCGACCCATGCTTGAATTTTTTATTTTGGTGAATATTTTGAGTTAAGTCATTGATGAATATTTGTGTTTTGTGATGTTTGATGATAAATTATGAAAGATATGTTTTGGATTAATATATTTTGTATTGGAGTTTTTGATGATTTTGAATTATTAGGACTAAATTGCAAAAGAATAATAAATTGAAGGGTTAAAAGGCAAAATAAATGAAATATATGGATTAGTATGAGCATAGGAAAGATTCGGCCTAACTATGATGTGGTGAGATTTTGTGTATTTTGTATTTTGTGCAATTAGGACTAATTTGTAAAAGTATGAAATATCAGGGGTAAAATGGTAATTTTCCCATTTATGTGTTGTTGGATTAAATTGAATGAAATAGTGTTTAAATGGGGTTAATTTGAAATTATATAGATCAAGAACAAAAGAAATCGGACTTGGATTGGGGAAAAACGAAAGTTGTCGACTACTCGCCCCGTTCCATTTTACATCGTCCGAGGTAAGTTTTTAAGCAATCACGTTGTATGGAATTTATCTATATTGATGTACCTAAAATTTAATGGAAGTATGTATACTGATTTTTAATATAGCCGAATGTATTATTTATAAATGTATAAAGTAGAACCGAATGAGAGGCATATATATATGTCATTGGTTCATTCGAATGTGATGTGTATATATATGTCAATGATATACCCGAATGTGACATTGAATTGAGGAATGAATATAACCGAATGTGATGCATATATATGGCAATGATATAATTGAATGTGATGTTGATCATAGAAATAAAATAAGCGAAATCGGTTGAATGGCACTATGTGTGCGAGCTTAAACTCCGAGCACTGTGTGTGCGAAATCGGTTGAATGGCACTATGTGTGCGAGCTTAAACACCGAGCACTGTGTGCGAGCTTAAACACCGAGCACTGTGTGTGCGAAATCGGTTGAATGGCACTACGTGTGCGAGCTTAAACACCGAGCAATGTGTGTGCGAAATCGGTTGAATGGCACTATGTGTGCGGAAAATGAGTAATGGCACTAAGTGTGCGATACATTACCGGAAGATGGCACTATGTGTGCGAATTATCAAGTAACGGCACTAAGTGTGCGATACGTTACATGAGTTGCACTGTGTGTGCGGATTATCGAATCTCTCAATGACATGAACCAATGAATGGATATAACCAAAAGAGACATGTAGGTAAGTGATGCATGGAAATTGAATAACGTGGTGCTAATGAGGTAAGTTGCTTTTGTATACTAAATTATGGAAATATGATAAATTCATTAACCTTTGAGCTTGTTTGAAATGGATATAGGGCTTGTGATCATTCTGTTTTGGAGATCTAATGAATATGATATTGTTGTATAGTAAAATGCTATATGTAATGCTTATACGAACCGGTTAATGATCAAGTTGAATTGATTAAAATTGTATAATGATTTGTTGTATATATTTCCTTTTGCTTATAACTTACTAAGCTATATTAGCTTCTATCAGACGTGTGTTTATTTGACTATTGTATAGATCTTGAAGTCTAAGTGTGCAAATTTTAAAATACCGAGCACTAAGTGTGCGAAATCGGTCGTTATGCACTAAGTGTGCGAAATCGGACAAGGAGCACTAAGTGTGCGATTAATTTTTATATCTTGGATTGAATTTTGGGTAAATGGATATTATGAGATGATATTAATTGAAATCAAATAAGAGTGATAAATTAGTTTGGATGGAATGTATCAATTAATTTTATAGTTCAATTGATATGAGTTGACATGGAGTAATGCTTACAAAATCTCATTGATTTATACATGAATTTTATAAATTGTATTCGGCCATGTGGAAGTTTGTATAAAGAATTCATTTGATTAGTTTTAAATCTTGAATATGTGATTTATATGGGTTTGAAGTGCAAGTATAAGTTCGGTAAGTAAAATATATATATACATGTGAAACCTATTATCGAAGGTTTGGAAGTTCGGCCTTTGGGATATGAAACGAGAAAGATTTCGAAAGGTGATATGAACTAAAGTCATGGTTATAAACCTTGGTTGTGAGTATATTATTCTGACTTTGCTAGTGTAGTGTTATAATGCATTATTGTTGTGAAATTGTTTATAACTTACTAAGCTTTCGAAGCTTACTTTGTGTATTTTTCTTATGATTATAGAGATTCAGAGACTTGCTCGAGTTGGGCGTCGAAGGAGATCTCATCACACTATCTAGTTTTCACTTCGGTAAATAAATGCTTGAAGATTTGGTTATGTGGCATGTATAGACTAGTTATGATATGGTTGGTTTTGAAATTATATATATAGCCATGCGAAAATGGCTTGATTATGATGTTAATGGTTGCGTATTCGGTTTTGTCTTAAGTTTAATTTGGAAGTATGTTTTATGGTAAATATGTTTGTAATGTGGTTATATGATTTTGCAATGAAACAGTTTTTGGTTAGCAGCAGTGACGTGATTTTTAAAAATCACCAAAAATAGGAGAAATGGAATTAGAAAGTGAATAGGATATATAATTAAATATTATTGTGTCTATTTTTATATGAAAGAAATAGAGTAGGCAAATGAATTTTATATTATGAGATATTTAAATTTTAGTGAGACTGGTTCTGAATGACTTCGTGATCTCCTGTTCTGTCTTGGAAAAATTATTAAAAATTGTAAAAAAATAATTATGGAGCATAGTTTATATTCTTAGAACCCTCATTGAGTATATTTTTGATTGGAATAAACGAGAACATTAATTGAATTCTGTACAATGTGATAACTGAGTTTTTGTAAGGATAGGTCAGAACCATCGAACAATGAAACAGGGGAAATTTTAATGAATAAACTGTACTAAATGGCCACATGAGAAATTCTGGAAAAATTATAGTAAGAATATATATGAGTCTAGTTTCAAGAAAAATTTACGGATCTAAATTTAGAGTTTCGTAACTCGAGTTATAGTCAATTTAGACAACATGACGCAGATGGACAGTTTCAATTTTTATGCCCCGAATTAGTAGTTAAGTCTAGTAACGCCTCATGCTCGACTCTGGCAACGGTCTCGGGTAAGGGGTGTTACAAAATGATTATATGTGATTATATGAAAAGTTAGTATTGGATATTGGTTATATTTGGAAAGTGAATTGGAACCCTATTAACTGTATCGGGGCTAAGTCAGATATAGATGGCATGCCATAGGATTGGAAGAGTTCAGGGATTTCTTCGACTTTGAGTCGATGAGACACTGGGTGTCAATTTATTACTTCAGATTTATTCGATGAGGCACTGGGTGCCAATTTACTTTGGTTTAACCGATGAGACTCTGGGTGTCAATTTAATACTTCGAATTATCCAATGAGGCACTGGGTGCCAATCTGGTGTGTTTTGGTTGGATCCGTGTATCTGTCCGAGTCCGAGTCGTGTTAATAGGGGTAATTAAATGAAATGTCACTATAATTGATATTGGATGATATTGTACGTGGATTGAAAATGAGACAGTGAATTGAAATATGGATTGAGACACATGAATTGTGTATTCATGAATTGGATATAGAATGAACAATATTGTTGTTTAAATGATATGTGTATCATATTGTGAAAAGCTATTATATAGCAAATGATGAGAATTGAGTATGGTATGAAATGATGTATTCATGAATTGAGTATTGCATGACTGATGCCATTGTACGAATAAATATGGTTTGATATGTGAATAACCATTTATATAGCAATTGTGTGAATTAAGATATTGTTTAATAAATGAAAAATGATAGTTATGATACTAGACATTAATATGTCCTTATAATTTAATTGTGCCTATTATATTATCTTGTCTTTAAATATTCGGATTATAGAAATACCACTGAGTTTTTACTCAGCGTACGGTTTTGTTTTCCGTGCGCAGATTAGGTACAGTGATTTTGAAGAGTTGTTATTGAGGTTGTGAGCATCCATCTCATCACATCTTCAAGTATCAAGAGGGTACGTTTCAAAATTTTGAATAAAATGACATGTACATTAGGAAGATCAAGTGTGTTCCAAGTAGTAGGGACAAAAATATAAGTTATAAAAATTTATTTATTTTTAGGTTCAAATATATTAGTGATTAGCCAAAATCACTTTGGCACCTAATGTAATATTCCTATATCAGGTTCCTTGGGTCGAACCGGGTATAAGGGTGTTACATACCTCTTTTTTCCAACCAAAAGACAAGCCTCTTTTTGGACCATCTGCCCCTACATCTATTCCATTCATAAAGTCACATATTTTCCTTATTTTCTCCATCCGTCTTGTGTTTACCTTTGTTTCAATAAGAAATAAACATTGGGGCCGAATTTGTCTTAAACTATTATTGAGATGCCGAACAGCTCACGGTTGCCCTAGACCACAGATATTCCAACTTAAGGTTTTCATTTCGACTGCCCGGTTTGTTATCTAGTAGTCGACGATATCTCATTATTACCTTATGAGTTCATTGCTTCATGTAAATTCAACTTTTCTTGACCATCACTTTGTGTTCTTTGCCTCTTTTTCCTTCCCTAAAATCAATAGGTTTGTCCTCTACCTCTTGCACCACCTATTTTCCATTTACCGAACCTCTTTCAGTAACTAACGCATTTAAGAACCTCGTCCTTGATTGAACATTAACCATACTGGACTTGCCTTGATGTCCCCCCGTTCTTCCCCTATTTACCCCATTAGGTTTTTTCGATTGGGTTCCTTCTGATGTTCCTCCGTCTTATTTTTTATCCATCCTCTCTCCACTCCTAACCCCTTCTCTTGGCTTTTCCAGAAGCAATTGATTAGTGGCCTGCGCCATTCTCCTTGGTGGCACCCTTAAGGAATTATCCCATCCAAACTTCACCTCATGTTCACCCAATGTTAATTGAATCGAAAAGAATCCTTCCTCGTGCCCTAGCCTTCCACATAAGAAACAGAACATTGTGATTTTCTCATATTGAAATTGAGCATATGTGGTACTACTTTGATCAAGGATAACGTTCTTCTTTCTTTTCAATGGAACACAAACATCCAGTTTTACCCTAATACACATGAATTTTCTCACCCCCTTGTAACTAGCGTCGTATCGTACTCCAAGAATTTTCCAATAAAAGTTTCCAAATTGCTATGCCATACTGTAACATCCCGAATTTTGGGGCTAGAAGTTTTGGGGTTTTGTGGTTAGGGTCATAGACAAGGGCGTGCTTGAGTGACAGAATGGGCCTGCTGGTCTGGTGGTTGTGTGAGTATTAGTGTATCTCTGGGTTCTGGGTTCGAGTCTTTGGGTGTGCATATTTTGTAATATATTTTTTATGTTGTTACATAGCAAACTGTTTTTTTTAGTTTTTAATTATTAATTCCTTTTATCATTAGGATTATAATTATTTTATTTTACTATTATTATTATTATTTTATTTTTATCTTTTTCTGGGTTACACATTCTCCTCTTCCTCTCCCTCTTCTTGCTTTTCTTTTTGCTCTTTTCTTTTTTTACGAAAACGATCTTTGCCTACGAATTTGAAGAGCTTCGTTTTCTGGTCATCGAGACGGCACCTAAACATTTTCGTTCACGAATCAGGTGTGGGTTTCGTATCTCTTTCTATTTTAATCAAATGCTTTTTCGCCTTTACTAAAATTCGACATCATAGGTGCGGGTGTCTGCAAAACTCGATGTTGTATCATCTTATTATGCTTAGAAATAGTGTGTTTTGGTATATTTTCGAACTATCGAGGGCGGGTGAGTGCTACGTAGCTGAAAGCACGATTTTCGGGGCTATTTTAGGGTGGTTTCGTGACCACACGGGTGGCCACACGGGCGTGTTTCGATACCCACGACCGTGTGCTTTTGGGAATTAGGGTTTCTGGGTGAAAATTGGGTGCCACACGGCCGTGTGGCCGATTTGAGGATTTTTTCGATTTTCACACGACCGTGTCCCTCGGGCACATGGGCGTATGAGTTTGGGAATTAGGGTTTCAATAATTTGGTGCCACACGGCCTGGCCACACGGTCATGTGGCTAATTTAAGGATTTAGGGATTTCACATGGGCGTGTTTTGGGACACACGGCCGTGTCTGGTGGGCACACGGGCGTGTGAGATCCTCACACGGTCGTGTGAGCCCCGTACTCGAATTTAGTGCAAATGGATAGAGAGTTACACAACTTGTTCACACGACTATGTCCCTAGTCCACACGGGCGTGTGCCTATGCCACACGGCCATGTGCCTCCCTTCACACGGGCGTGTGCCTCAGTCACATGGCCGTGTGCCCCTTTCACACGGGCATTTGACCTCCCATACGGCCTAGGCATTTCCACACGGCCAGAGCACACAGGAGTGTGGTCTTAAAACACTTATATTGGTTCGGTGTGTCTTTCTGATCTGAAAATGTATTGTGCGTTTCAACCATTGGCTAAGCTTAAACAAGGGTAGTTAGGAATTCTGATATGGGCTTCGGCCTGAGTGTATCGGTGTGACTGTCATGTGAAGTGTTCGAATCTGTATCTATTCTGTTGGGTGTGTGTGCACATTGCTGTCTGCTCGATCACGATGATGTCTGTTTTGTGAGATTGTATGCATACATACATCTGTATTAAATATTTTAAGATGGGATTGTGAAGAGAAGGGAGACTGATTCTGATCTGATCTGGCAGTTAAGTTGTAAATTCACCGATATAGCGGTTTACCGCATTGCACTATACCACATGTACGTTAGCTATGCTACGTATATATATATATCTGATCCGGCAGTTCAAACTACAATTTGTCTATACTGCAGATTTTTGCACTGCACTGTACAACACATACGTCAGCCTTGCTGCGTATATTTATCTGATCTGGCAGTTCAACTGCATTATGATAAGTCATTGTTGTCGGGCAACCCAGGATGACTCTATATGGTGTGTAGGGTTGGATGGGCCTATTTGGTCCTAATTGGAGTGTTTGGTTGGATGAGCTTTAACAGCTCTTTTGGGGTGTGATCGGGGGACGGTGAGGTGTGTTGGCTGGATGAGTGGGTTTTTATTAGACTGCATACATCCGCATCTGTCTGTGAGTTCTGACTGAGAGACTAGTAGTCTGTGTTCTGTTTTTCTGATTAGCATTTGTGCTGAGACTTCTATGTGAACCTAATGTGCTCTGATTGTTAAGCTCTGTTTGGGCACCAGTTCTGGTATGACTTCTGATTCCGTGTGTGTTTGAAATTCTGTTGCGCTTCTGACATGAATACCCTATTTCTGTCTCTTGTTTTAAATTTTGTATCTCTGTTTTAGACTTGGTTCGGACTCACACTGAGCTCGAGTAGCTCACCCCCTCTTAGTGTTTCCTTTTCAGTTACCTTTATCTGAATACTGACGCTGGACTCGGTGTGCGGAGGTCTCGGACAGTCATGGTAGGAATAAATGATTATTGGTTAATATTATCAGTTTTTATTTGGTTAAATGATTTTTGAACTGTAAGATTTTGTAAAGTTGTGGTACAAGTTCCGTTTTAATTTAATTTCGGTTACATGTTTGACCTAATGGTAATTCTATATATTGGGTTTTAAACGATTAAATGTTTCGGTTTGACTTGAGAACTTGTTTTGTAAAATTTAACTATGGTTACTTTGGTGACCAATGTGACATCCAGGATTCGCTCTAAACTTCTAGGTCGTGTTTAAGGTGTTACACATACCTTCTGACATAAACCCTAATGGTAATTTATGTATTTGTACCCAGAATAGGGCATTAAAAAATGGAACTTGCAATGGATCCTCCCTCTTTTCCATATTATGGAAAATAATTAGGTGCCTATTAAAAAAATCATGGCATATCATCCATCACCCTCTTTAGATCTATCATGTTATAGAATCGAAATAGTACTCTCTTTTCTCTAATATTTGTGATTGAGATTCCTCCCAGTGGGTGCCACAGATTTGTTAGCGTATTCCTCATGGATGGAAAGTGCACCACACTCTCCGTTAATACTCGTCCCACCAAACACAAGCTGTAACCTTCTTCGATTTCTACTTCATCTTCTACGGGTCGGATCGGTATCTCCTCGTCTTCATCAATATTGAGAATAGCTAACTCTTCTTCCATTAAAAACCACCGAAAACCTACTGTTTTTCTTTCAACAGAAGCTATCGCAGACAAGTAGTGCTTTTAAGAAAAAGAAAACCCCAAAAAATCAAAAACAAGTCGTGCTAAGGTTAGCAGACTTAAGAAAATGTGTTAAGGTAGCAGACTATCCTTATATGTAATACACGTAATATTAATTTGTTAGTGTTATATATTCAAATTACATTTTAAAATAAAATCATTTATTAAAAAAAACATTTCTTAAAATAATACAAATGTGTTAATATTTAATTATATAAATAATTAATATTAATTGGTTAAAAATATTTAAAATTTATATTTCATATATTAAAATATTAACAACAAGTTATAATAAATTGTTTTTTATATTCTTGCTAAAATATCATAATATTAACTAATTTGAATATTATTTAAATACATATTTGTTACTTTATAATACCATGTCTAAAATAAACATTTTATTTCTCAAAAGCACATTTTCACAACACTTTTTAAAAGCACTTTTCAAAAGTAATGCTAAACTAGCTCTTAATCTTCTGCTTTTTTTAAAAAAAAAAATTTCATATTGTACATATTTTATGTGTTATTATCAATTAGTTTCAAACCATATGTTTCACTATTTATTATATGCTATTTTTAAACATACATTTGTGTTCTAAGTTTTTGGTTTTTAATCGCATACACATGTGATAGAAATTCTAGTATTAGTAATGTATTCGATTGAGTTGTTGTGACAAGTTAACTCAACACCAACTTAAGATTGATGACTACACATTGATAAACAATTTTGTAACAGCCCGATTACGACCCTAATCGGAACGGTGGTTTCGGGACCACGAATCAGGGTTAGAAAAATATTTTAATATTTTATTAGATATCTATGTTATGTGTTTGAGCATGTGCTAAAATATTGTAGGTTAATTTGTTTGTTTGGGTGTTTAATTTAAGTGAAAGGACTAAACCGAATAAGTGGGAAAAGTAGCCATTTATTAATTAGGTGGCTAAATTGATTTGTGTCCCTTGGTATGAGTATTTAACTTGCAAATTGACCTTTTTGAAGTTTTAGTGGACGGCAATATGGCTTTGTAATATATATTATATGTTTGTTTATGTGTTAAATATATAATAATGATATAATATATTTTATAACTATATTATAATAAAACAAAAAGGAGAAAAGAGTTTGCATGTTCATCTTTTCATCTTTGTGACCGAAACTAAAGAGGTAAAAGAAAAGAAAAAGCTCCAAAGGGTTTCGGCAATATTAAGGCTTAATTAAGGTATGATTTAGCTTTGGTTTTTAATAATTTTTGTAATTTTGAGATTGTTATTCACTTTACTATCAAGCCCATGTATTAATTTTGTACATTGATGATGTATGTAAATTATGCCATTGGAGATATGTTGAGTTTTGTGATGATTTTTGGTATTAAATGAAAGGTTTGAATTAGATGAACATATTTTGTTCTTGAGTTATTGATGAATGTAACTAATTAAGGATTAATTTGTGAAAATATTATTTTGGAGGGTTAAATTGAGAAATTTATGAGAAATATGGACTTATAAAGTCCCTAGGAAGATTTGGCTATGCTTGTATGTGGATAAATTTGGTGTATTTTGTGTTTTGTACAAATAGGACTAAATTGTAAAAGTTGTAAATGTCAGGGGTAAAATGGTATTTTGCATAATTATGTGTTTTTGGATTAAATTGAATAAAATGTATTTGAATGAGCTCAATTTGGAATTATTTAGATCAAGAACAAAAAGAAGCGGGATTGGATCGGGAAAGGCGGCCAAGCAGTAGCCAGGGAAACCTTAATCCGTTGAATTCCGAGGTAAGATTTTAAGCAATTGAGATAAATCTAATGTCTTTTAAATAATGTACCTATTTTAATGAAGGTAAGTATATTGAATAGTTTATTGCCGAATGTATTAGTGAATTTGGTATAAAATAGCTTAATATGAGATTGTTTGGAATTTGAATATGATTTCATGAAATGAATATCTAAATGTAATAATGCAATTGGATTGAGAGATACTAAATTATGATATGATTATATTCAATGATGAATTAGTTACATGCTATTGTTTGGTCGAATATGATATCTCTATTTGAGGTATGGGATAATCAATTTATGTTTATATGTATGCGCTTATACGTATTGCTGTGGATTAGACTTTGATTATATATATATAAATGCACATTTGAATAAATTACAGGTCTATGAGAGGTACTATGTGTACGAATTTATAACCGGGCACTAAGTGTGCGAAACCAGTCACATAGCACTAAGTGTGCGGAAATGTTAAGTAACGGCACTAAGTGTGCTATACGTTACGGGAAATTGGCACTAAGTGTACGGAAATTTTGAGTAACGGCACTAAGTGTGCGATACGTTACTAAACTTTATTAACAAGTGTGCAGGTATGAGAATCGTTAAAAGACTTCTATTACTAGTGCTAATAAATATACAGAAATGATCAAGTATGCTATCACATGTTATGCATGAATGGTTAAGTTGGAGAGGTAAGTAAATTAGAGGTATGTATTATACCTATTAATTTGAGTTTGATGGTAGTTTGAAAATGTAAGTAGAAGATTTGGTAAGTATAAGATGTGTATGTTAATTATTTATTATGTAATGGTGGTATATGGAAATAGGTATAAGCATATAATGTTGTCATGAATTCAACCTTTGAATGCTTGGCTATTCGGTATGGATGTATTAAATGGATTAAATTATGAAATCTCAAATAAGATTATATGTGTATAAATTGCTTAAATCTTACTAAGCTGTGAAAGCTTACTTTGTTTTTGGTTGTTTTCCAAAATTGTAGATTTCTTTTGGGTGCTCGGCTTGTGCTTGGGGATCATCTTGGAAGCTCATCACACTATCATCTAATTTCGGTACCTTATATTTAGTAAAGCTTATGGAAATTATGGCATGTATAGGCTATACTACTCTTTTGAACTTATATTTTGAATTTAATGTATATAATGCCATGCGAAAATGGCTTCACTTCTATCCTTGAGTTGAATGATTATGTTTGAGTTGGTATATATGTTTGTGATATTTAGGTTTTTAATATAACTTGATTTGGGTAGGTATTTTTCATAAAATTTTGAATGACATATTACTATGTGTTAAGTTGGTATAAAATTTCCAAGCTTGATTATAATACTTGGATATGTACGGTTTTGTGGTAAGAGTTTTGGTAATTTAATATCTTGGTAATATATATATATGGCATGTACGAATGCATGAGTATGATTTTAAATAATGCATACGGTATATTAAAGTAATTGAATGAATATATGTACAATTGTATGCATGTACCAGATGTTAAGTTTGTAAGAATAAAATATTTGGCCATGATTTGATCTAAATTGAGAATATAAATTTTATATTGAATGTTATGGTATATTCGGTTATGGGAAACAAGTGCTAAGGTGTGTTTATGATGTTATATATTTATAGGTCATGATCATTGCCAAATGTGATGAGTATTTATGTGACAAATGAGTTGGTTGATATTTATATATTTGATATACTCAAATGTGGATTGTATAAATGAAGTAAATTAATAAATACCATATGCCTATTCAGTCATTGTTTTGAAATTATCAAAAGAGAAGTGGGTTGTTAGTTGTTAATGATATTATTCGCGAAATGTAAGTTAATGTTTTGATATTAGAAGAGATAATCATGTTTATCTTTGATAGTATGAATTGGTACACATTATTAAAGTAGTAGCTTTTATAAAAGTGCATTGATTTGTGTCGGTCGAGTAATGCCTCGTAACCCTAGTCCGGCGACGGATATGGGTTAGGGGTGTTACAAATTTAATCTAATTTTTTAAATTATAATATTGTACATTTTTCCTGTGTTATTATTAATTAGTTTCAAACCATATGTGTCATTATTTATTGTGTGTTATTTTTAAACACACATTTGTGTTCGAAATTTTTTGTTTCTACACGTATACGCATGTGATAAGATTTATATTAGTAATGTATTTGATTGAGTTGGTGTCTCTAGTTGTAACAACCCATTTTTAGTGAAATCGGAACAATGGTTTTGAGACCACAAATCCGAAGTCAAAAAATTTAGTTTAATATTATTTTATGGTCTACAGTATGATAGAAATATCGTATAAAAATTTCGTTAAGAAATTTTACCGTTTACATGCCTAATTTGATAAAAAGGACTAAATTGCATAAAGTGCAAAGGTTGTGTTCTAATAGCTAAATGTATTAAATAACTATAGAATTTTAAATTGGAGGTCCTTATATAGTAAATAGGCCATTAAAGTGCTTAGTGGTTAAGCATGAGTAGTCATCATTGGAAATTGAATAAATTGTTAAGGGTAATTTTGGAAATTAGTGATTTAAGTTATAATAAATAAAATAAAATAATCTATTCTCATCATCATCCACCAAAAATAAAGAAAGAAAGAAAGAAACCTAGCCATGGAAGCTTGAATTTGGACAAGCTTATTTTGCTCAATTAGGTATGAATCTTTGTCCTGTTTTTTTATGATTTCTAAGTTTCCGAGATCGTAGTAGCTTAATCTAGCTAGCTCGAGGATTAATTTACAAAACTGTTAAAGTATTAGGGTTTTTCCATTGATGAATATGCTTGAATTTTGAATTGTGATGATAGAAAATGAATGGTTGTTGTTAGATAAACAACTTTTGTAAAGATAATTTTGATGGAATTATCAATTAGGGATTAAATTGAAAAAGATGATAAATTTATGGTAAAATTTGTGAATTTTATGAAATATATGGGCTGCTATTAATATGTATAAAATCGGTTAGGCTTGAGTAAGGATTAAATTGTATGAATTTCTAAATTACAAAGGAATTAAAAGTGTAGGGCAAAATGGTAATTTTGCCAAAATTTCATGTTGGATTAAATTGAATGAGAATTATATTGAAATGAGATAAATTCATTCGTATAGATCCTATCAGACCTCGTACAGAGTTAGATCGAGGCAAAGAGAAAATATCTGATTAGTCGCCTTCGTATCTACGTACACTTGTCAGGTAAGTTCGTGTAATTAAATTGAGTAATTATATGTTTTAATTGAATCATATGTATGTGATTTGAATAATTGTTATGTATAAATACTGGTCGCATATCTGAAGATTACCGAGTCATGTTTGAACCTTAGAAATTCGTAGGATACAAATGACATGTCATTAGGGTTACCGATTTGGTTTGGGTCCTGCGTGTGTTGCGGACACACCACAGCTTGTATGAGCTTCTCGATTTGTAGCTCTTATGAGCTTCTCGATTCACAACTTGTGAGAGCATACTGATTCATAGCTCGTATGAGCATACATGAATATGAATTGACGAATTACAGTTCAGTACACCTCGTGTGTACTACTCGTGTATCCAATGATATTTTAAATAGTTCAACGAACACAGTTTTGTTACAAGATTATATGAGTTCGATATGAACTATTACTGGTATTTACATGAAATACATGAAATATGACTATTTGATGAATTCAACCATGTGTGTTAGATTTTATATCTGATTTTCATGGCTAATATGTTGGTGATCATGTATTTAGGCTTTTGGCCAAATTGATTGAGATTTGCTTTGTTTACTTACCTATTTTATGGATATACGGTAAGTTAAATTCTGTGCTATACGAACTTACTAAGCTTAAATGCTTACTCTGTGTTATTTTCCATGTTTTATAGTAATTTGGAAGCTCGTATGGGTTGGAAACTGGTCGGAGCTATTTCACACTATCCATCGGTCCTTTTTGGTACTTTCAGTAAATTAATTCTGGTTACAATGACATGTATAGGTTATTTTGGCCAATGATGGCATATAAATGTTTTGTTGAGGTTAACCATGTATATGGCTTATTTTTGGTATAATTTTGATGTGTGTATAAGTGACCTTATCATGTTTGATGTATGATTGATATGGTAGAATGAAAGAAAGTAAAATGTGGCTTGAATATGCATATATGAATTTGGTCATTTAGGTAAGTTAAGATACTTGGTTGACATGCCTTTAAGTTGTCATTTGAGGTGCCTAAGGGCATATTGGTTGTATGTGATGATATTTCATGTTTAAGACTTGATTTTGGCTTGTTTTGAATGCCTTGTTATGGCTTGTTGATGTGCAAAAATGTTGGGTTAGGTTGATGTCAAATTGGGTGAGAAATGTGGCTTGGAAATTGGCCTATTTTCGTCCACACGGGCAGAGACACAGGCGTGTGTCTCAACCATGTGGGACACACGCCTGTATCTTTTAAATTGCACAAGTCAGTCTGCTCACACGGCCTAGCACACGGGCGTGTGGCTTGGCCGTGTGGCCCAAGTCAGAGAGTTACACGAGCACGGACACGGGTTGAGACATGGCCGTGTGTCCCTATTTCGAATGCCCGCACAGCCTGAGACACAAGCATGTCCCCTGATCGTGTGAGTCACATGGCCTGGCCACACAGCCGTGTGACCCCTGCAGCTTTAAAAAATTTTAATGTTTTCTGAAAAATTCTTTGAGTACCCGATTTAGTCCTGACTTGTTTTTAATGCTAATTTTGGGCCTCGATGGCTCATACAAGGGACAATATGTTTGATTTCGATTGGTTTCTGACATGAATATTATATAATGTGAAATGTTTGAAATTTTTGTCTATTTGTTCTGTAAACTCCGGTAATGCTCCGTAACACTGTTCCGGCGATGGATACGGGCTAGGGGTGTTACACTAGTTAACTCGACACCAACTCAAGATTGATGACAACACGATGATAAACAATTTAATCTATTTTTAAAAATTTTAATCTTGTACATATTTCATGTGTTATTATTAATCAGTTTCTAATCATAAGTCTCACTATTTATTGTATGTTATTTTTAAACACAAATTTGGGTTCTAAATTTTTGGTTTCTACACACATAAGTGTATGACAGGATTTTTAGTCTATACTATTTATAAAGTCATTTACTGAGTTAGTGTCACCCATTAACTGGGTCTTGTTGGATCTAGTGCCCTGAGTGTAGTATATTCATTTTGTACACTTATATTTTTCGAACAAATTGGTTTAATAAAATATCCATTGATTACATTAATGTTGTTTTTATATTGTCCTCAAAGGTTTTTGCACGCAAAGGAAAATGAAAGCAAATATTGGCTCACTGATTATCTAACGTTTAACTAGTACTAAGAAATATTACGTGGTCGAATCGTAATACGAAAAGATGACTTGTATTAATAGATAATCTAAACACTTCCTTAGTCTAATCAGAAATGAGCAAACCAATTAAAAGACTAATATGTCATCTATCAAGTTCAATTGGAAAGACGCTTTGTATTGAGTATTAGAGTAGATGACTCCCAGAAGATAGAAACATAGGTGTGATTGACTAGATTGACAGTATATCGGACATGACCCAAGTAGAATAGATCCTAAATCTATTTATAGATTTTTTTTTTCACTTTGTGACGTTTATAGTGTAGTATACATTAATTGTGAGTGGATGATGGACTATGTATGCATGACTCGTATACTTTGATGTAAGTAAAAGTCTGAGTTCAAATAGGTAAGGAAATGAAAGCAAGTACATTGGGTATATGACTTCTGTAATATGTAGTATCGTCATAATAGTGGAATTCATAGCCCAACTAAAGGGTAAATGATATCCTCTCATCAACATTACATGGTAGATAACAAGTAAATATGGTCATGAGTTGTTTGTCTTTGTGATAAATGACTTGATTACTATTTGATATTAATTGGCTTTTCATGAATATGTAATGGTTACCATGAGAAAAATAGAATCATATTAGGAGAACGAATTTACACCAAAGTGATTAAGGATGTCCTATGAGAGTAACACACTTATGACAAGGTCATTGGACAATAACTTATTAAGTAGCTTTTGTAATGGTATGAAATTAATGTGAGCTCAGTCGCGATACTACAGTGAAATGATTTCGTGACTAAATAAATTTATAATTAATAGGCAAAAAGTTATAACCTAATTATAAAATATTTGAGAACTAATTATATATGTTCAACCAATTCCCCCGCTATAAACAGATAACACCGATTGACCTAAAATAATAAGTTTGATACAAGTTATTTTGCCAGAAAATAGTGAGAATTTATTATCTATGAATAATTTTTTTTCTGGGAATTACAATATTTGTCAATCTCTATTGAGAGAGATTACTTTCCTACTAAAAGTAATTACATTGTTTCTTTTTTTTGATTTGGTTCATGTTACTTGAGCTTACACTCGGTGCGATTGGTGGAATGAGAATAGCGGAGAAGATTGTTCGGTTGAAAGTCAAGATCGACTTGATTTCGTCTATTGAAAAGCACAAATACTTTTCAGTTAGGTTTTATTACTATGAATATCAAAAGCGGCTCGATTTTGAAAATTTTTTAATCTTCCAATATAATTGTAAAATTTTTTTCTCAACCGATTTTTTCAATAGGTCCTAACTCAGTTAAAGAAATTACTTTAATGTCCCTTCGCATTTAAAATAAATCATATTATTTGATGATACTTTAGTATTTTTTATTTAAAAAATAAAAAGATGCATATAATGATATTTAAACTCATGCCTATTGGTTTAGCAAAACCTTAAAATTATCACTGAACTAAAGTTTCATTTTAATATTTTTATAAATTTTAATTTTATAATGCACACGTTATTATCTCCATTATTTGTGTATATATATACTATTTATTAAGCTTTTACTAAGTTGGTGTCACCCATCAACCGGGTCCCAACTCAGTTAGGGAATTACCAAAAAAACTATTTTACTAATTCAACTAGTGCGGGTTCAAATCTCATCATTTGCATATTTTTATTAATTTCTCTTAAAATGAGAAGATTTAAAATACCCTCAAATAATACAACTTATTTTAATTACGAAAATCGAAATTTTTTAATCGGAAAAAATTCGGAACATTATAAGTAAAAAAATTCAAATAGATAAAACTACATTTATACTTATACTTTGATATGAAATAACTTCACTTTATTTACAAATTATTATTTAAAATTTTTGATAAAAAGGTAAATGGATTATTTTAATTAGTGAAAAATGAAAATATAGAACCCGTTAAAGGAATGAATATAAAATTTCAACCCAAAATATTTAAAAATATAAAAATAATGAGAGTAGATGGAATAACGATTATTTTGAAGTTGAATTAAAATATTTTATTTATGTGAGCGTGAAAATAAAGATTGAAAAGAATTTAATGCAAATAAGCTTTCAATAAAGTTTGTTTAAAAAAATTCTGGGATAGATTTTTTAATTGAATTAAATTATGTAAACATAGATAGTGTTGTACATATTAATATTGTATAAGCATAAAAATATACAATATTTAAGTAATTATAATTATAACTATAATACTATATTATTTAGAAATTACTTGGTTAATCATAAAATTTATATAATTAAAAAACTTTAAAAAGAATCCGTATGTACACTTGGCACAATAAGAAGTATGCCATGCCAGTTGTTCAAAATTTTCTTATTTGCAAGAATGCCTTGCTGTAGAATATATATGATTAGATATGGGATTAAATATTCCTCTGTAGCTGCGATGGTGGTCCACACGGTTCCTATAGTTTTTTACTGTCTGCCTTCATCTGCGGCTCTTGGATGTTCAAATCGTGCAGTGATGAAATCAATTCCAACAGCTTGGGTCTTATATCTAACCCACTTAACCATGGGCATCGGCAATGACGCCCCAAATCACAAACAGAAAATAACATTAGGGCGAAGCCAGGACCCAGACAAAATCTTAAAAGTTTAGGGGGCAAAGATTAAAATTTTGTTTAAAAAAGAGTTAAATTGAATATTTTGTAACTAGGAGAGACTAAAATTGCGGTTACTCCATATAGTCGAGGGGACCACGCCCTTCAAGTTTTTGTTTCGAAAGCTTTGAGTTAAAGTTTCCAAGGCTTAAAAAGAGATCCTTTTGAGTTGAATAGTTGATAGCATGGGTTTGGCTGTCAAAGGCCTTCCCTACTCCCTCCTCCCTCCTCCTTATTTCTCTTCTTTTGACCATTCATGCATGCAGGCCATAATTTCACATTATTCTTCAAACTTGGAGGTTGATGCTGCCAATTGCCTATCTATCATCCTTTTCTACTTCAACTTATAAACCTTGAAAATACCACTTGCTCCTATTTAAATTATTATTCTTAAAATATACATCATACGGTCTCATGGAAGGATACACGAATTCAAAGTGCGAATCGTGTAAAGTATGGGTCAAGACTCAATCGAGTAATAGTGAGTATCACAACACAACTAGATAAAAAATTATTTATATTATAAAAATTAAAATTAATCATAAAATATAAATAAAGAATACAATTTTATTTTATTTGTTTCATTTGTGAACAACTAAATAATTTTCAGATTTCAAAATTTAGGTCCAATTGTTAACAATATTAATTTTTTTTAATTATATTTGTTGCTATGATGTTTTTTAAATAAAAAATAAAAAGATTAAATTCCATGAAATAAAAATAAAAATACTAAATTCCTAATATTCGAAAAGTATTAACAATTTTTTTATTTTTTATTTTACTGTTTAGTACTTTAGATGAGATTCCAAGTCGGTTGTTGGACAGACACATTACTTTGCTTATGATAACTTTTCTTTATAAAGTTGAAAAATAAATTGAAATAAAATTATGGATGAAATTAAATTGAAAGAAAGTAGATGAGGGTGAAATTTATATTTTGTAATTGTTGTAACAAGAAGAAAATTAATTGAGTTAAGATTGTATGGACAATAATAATAATTATTAAAAATATATGAAAATTATAATTATATGAAACCAAATTTAGAAGTTGATTGTTGTCTCCGCACCTTAATTTATTTAGTGAAAAAAAAAAGAAAAAGAGAAAAAAGTTATGGTTTTGTTTTGGAAAATAAATAACATCCTTATATTTTATGAAACTGGAAATAAAACTAAATGATTGTGATTTTTAGAAAATGAAACATTTTGATATCAAAAGTAAATTAGTGAAATGCCAAGTGCAGAAGCAAAAAAAGTGAGTACACGTGGAGACAGGTCAGTGGGTGAAACTTTTGAACTGTTTTTCTTTGATGTGCATTGGCATGGCAGTGCCGTTTTCATGGTTTATTTTATTAGGAAGGAACAAAATATTCGGGCGAAGATTGCTCCTCTCCATCACCCCTTAACAAAAACCAAGATATCTTTTCTTGTAGATTTCTTTGAATCGTCAAAATCTTAGATTTTCTTTTCTCTTTCTTCGCTTATTCCTTAATGCTTTACATGTCTTCGCTTTGTTCTATAATTTAGTTAAAAGAGAGTCTTGCATGCTTTTGGGGCTCTTCTTTTACATTTCCAAAGAAAATACATCTTTTTCTACTTGTGTTTTTTTGCATTTCAAGATCCAAGAGGTTTTTAAGGGTTTGAAAATATGTTGCAAAGAGCTGCTAGCAATGCCTATTCATGGTGGTGGGCTAGCCATATTAGAACAAAACAGTCGAAATGGATGGAACAAAACCTTAAAGGTAATTCATCTGTTACTTGATATTTTTTCATTAAATTGTTGTCGAAAGTATAATCATTTCTGGGTTTGGGCTGATATATTTGCTTTTCCCATTTTATTGGATTTTTAATTTATGAATGAAAGCTGGAATTTGGGTATTGAGTTTCCAGTCTTTTTTTCTGATAATCTTTTATATTAATAACACATTGTAAATGCAGATTGACAAATAGAGTTCGATTAACATAGTTGATCAATCCATAGTATTGAAACAAATAAAGGAAATCTAAGAAAAATAAAGAATCCATTAAACAAACTTACGTTTCTAAGCATTGCATTTGGCTTTGAGACACTCGAGCAATATCTGTATGACTGGAAAGCTGTTTAAGAAAACACAATGAATTGCAGATATTGAGGAAAAGGTATCCATTGTGATTAAACTCATTGACGAAGATGGAGATTCGTTTGCCAAGAGAGCAGAAATGTACTACAAAAAGAGGCCAGAATTGATTCAATTTGTGGAAGAATTTTACAAAGCTTACCGTGCCTTAGCCGAACGGTACGACCACATATCAACAGAGCTGCAAAATGCAAACAACACAATTGCTTCTGTTTGTCCGGAGCAGGCTCAGTTTGCAATGGATGATGACGAGGAATATGGCTCACCCAAATTCGCAAAGTCTCCAGTAAACTATAAAGGCGATGCCCCCAAGGTTCCAGACCTTCCTGTCAAAGATTTGAAGAGTTTAATAACATCAGCCACGAGGAAAACGGAACCTAAGAAACCAACGAAAGTCACTACCGATGCGGTTCCTAAATCTGGTTTGACCAAGGCTGAGGGACTTGAAGAGATTCATAAGCTTCAGAAACGAATCCTGGCATTGCAGACTGAAAAAGAGTTTGTTAAGGGCTCTTATGAGAGTGGACTAGCCAAGTACTGGGAAATAGAAGATGAGATAAAAGCATTGCAAGAGAAAGTTTACAGTTTGGAAGATGAATTCGGTGAAGGTAAGGTCATTGAAGATGATGAAGCTCGAACCCTTATGACAGCGAAAGCTTTACAATCATGCAAAGAGACATTGACTCAGATGCAGGAGAAGCAAGACAGGTCAGTCGTGGAAGCAGAAGTGGAGCAGAAAAGGATCAAGGATGCCAGGGAGAAACTGGATTCTCTCAAGAACAAGTTTCACTTAACTGAAGTCGGTCGGGAACGACCATCTGATGTACATAACTCAGGAATAGTAGCAGAAAGGTCTAAAAAATTTGAACAAGAAGCGAGTGATACTACCCAAAAGAGAAAAGAGATGGAGACCTCGATACCAAAGATAAAGGAGCAATTTGAGGTTGGCCCTTGTGAATCTTTGACTGTAGCAGAAATGGTGGAGAAGGTTGATGAACTTGTGAACAAGGTAATCAGCTTAGAAACTGCATTCTCATCTCAGGAAGCTCTTATCCAGAGACTTAGAACTGAGACTGATGAGCTTCAAGCCCAGATTCAGACCTTGGAAGATGATAAGGCCACACTGATTCATGGAAAGAATGATTTGAGGAACAAGCTAATGGAGATGGAGGAGAAGTTTCATGGGATTCAGGATTTGAATCAGAGTGTTGAAGACCAGAACAACAATCTCCAAACTCATTTTACTGAAGCACATTCTAATATTGATCACCTTTCAGAGAAGGTGCACAGTATGAAGCCAGGTGAGAAGCTTGAAATAGAGAAGAGCTCTTCAGGGGAAGCCAAATCATCAAAGGAAGAGGAGATTGGAGATTATGGCAAAATGCCAAAGGAGGTTAAAGCAGGCAAGGAGTTTGTGGTAAAGCATGCATCGGAAAGGGAGAACTCTCCAGCTGAAGTCAAATCCTCAAAAGAGTCTGAAGAACAAGAGAGGAGGAATCTGGATGCAAGTGATGGCTGCAAAAGCCTGCAGTCTGCAAAACAAGCTATGGTTGTGGTCTCTGATTCATTATCAAGAGAAGAGGATTGTGTGGTTAAAGTGTCATCGACAAAAGAACCGGAAGAACGTGGAGAAAAACTAGATCATTCTGATGGTTGTACGAAGGGTGGGCATGCGGAATCAGAAGTAAGGGAGGATCTGAAACTAGAAAAGAGGGAGGAGGCAGAAGAACATGATTCTGTTAGAACTTCTACAGATAAAGGAGGCGTTCACCATGAAACTTCTAAGCCTTCGGAGAAATGTGAAGACCTGATAGTAGAGAACAAAGTTGATAAGCAAGCTCCTTTGCTGACAGTGGACAACACTCTTGTAAAAGTTGAATCAAAAGAACAGGAAAGAAGGCTAGAAGATGCATCGAAGGGTGGGGATACAGAACCAAAAGCAAGGGAGGATCTGAAACGAGAAGAGAGGGAGGAGGCAGAAGAACATGATTCTGTTAGAACTTCTACAAATGAAGGAGGTGTTCACCATGAAACTTCTAAGCCTTCAGAGAAACGTGAAGACCTGGTAGCAGAAGACAAAGTTGATAAGCAAGCTCCTTTGCTGACAGTGGATGCTGTTGCCAAAGTTGGATCGAAAGATCAGGAAAGAGGGCAAGAAGATGAACCAAAGGGTGGGAATACAGAACCAAAAACAAGGGAGGATCTAAAACTAGAAGAGGAGGAGGATGCAAAAGAACATGATTCTGTTAGAACTTCTACAAATGAAGGAGGTGTTCACCATGAAACTTCTGAGCCTTCAGAGAAACATGAAGACCAGGTAGCAGAAGACGAAGTTGATAAGCAAGCTCCTTTGCTGACAGTGGACGCTGTTGCCAAAGTTGGATCAAAAGATCAGGAAAGAGGGCAAGAAGATGAATCAAAGGGTGGGGATACAGAACCAAAAGCAAGGGAGGATCTGAAACGAGAAGAGGAGGATGCAAAAGAACATGATTCTGTTAGAACTTCTACAAATGAAGGAGGTGTTCACCATGAAACTTCTAAGCCTTCGGAGAAATGTGAAGACCTGATAGCAGAAGACAAAGTTGACAAGCAAGCTCCTTTTCTGACAATGGACGCTGTTGCCAAAGTTGGATCAAAAGACCAGGAAAGAGGGGAAGAAGATGAGCCTGACTGGAAGCAGTTGTTCGCGAAAGGTATGGGAGACAGGGAGAGGACTCTGTTGACAGAATATACTATGGCACTTCGGAAATACAAGGAAGTGAAAAAGAAGCTCGTGGAAGTAGAGGCAAATAACCAGAATATGTTGTTTGATATTATGTTGCAGCTAAAGGAACTGAAGAGCCATAATGCCATGAAAGATGAAGAGATTCGATCCTTGCGTCAGAAATTAAACCTTTTACAAACAAGTATTGCTGAAATCAACAGTACTGATCAATATGTTGATCCTAGAATAAGCACTGAGAAACCAGTAGTGACTGAAACATCAATAGCACCAGCACACAAGGAGGAAGGCAATGAACCAACGGTAATGAACCAGCCTCCAACAATGTCAGCAATTGAAGCAAAGTTCCGGATGAACATTGATGCATTGCTAGAAGAAAACTTGGAATTCTGGTTTAGATTCGGCACTGCGTTTCATGAGGTGCAGAAATTTGAAAATGGAGTGAAAGATTTAGTGGGTGAGGTATCAAAACTTGGAGAAAGACAAAAGCAAGAGGGAAGTAGCACAAAAAAATATTCACTAAAATCAGATGTGCGACCCTTGTATGAACATCTGAAGGAAATACAGCATGAAGCGACTCTCTGGGTGGAAAACAGTGCATCACTAAAAGAAGAACTGAAGAAGCGATTTTCATCTTTGTGTGAAATTCAAGAAGAAATAACGAAGGCTTTGAAAGCAAGTGCTGAAGATGATGATTTCAGCTTCACAAGCTACCAAGCAGTGAAATTCCAAGGTGAGATTTTGAACATGAAACAAGAGAATAACAAAGTTGCAGATGAACTGCAAGCTGGTTACAATCGTGTTACAGCACTACAGATTGAAATTGAAAGAAGTCTGGCGAAGTTGAGTGATGATTGGGATCTTTCTGGATCAAAGAGCCATCAAAGTAGCGAACCACAACAGTCACATAGTCGGTCTGGGGTTCCTTTGAGGTCATTTATCTTTGGTGCCAAGCTAAAGAAGCAGAAGGCATCGATTTTTTCCTTTGTACAACCTACACTGCATCGGAAGTTCAGTAGTTCAAGAAGTGGCAACTAATAGATATAAACAGATTGGTTGCCTGTATAAGCTCATACTTAAAAAAAGTTTTTTTTTTCCCTTTTTCTCAAACTTGATTTCTTCCTTTTGTGAATGCAGCAGTTTCCTTTTCTCATTTTGTTTAATAACTGGGAAACTATGTTTTCAGTTGGCTGTAGATGTTCTATTTCATACATAGTCTGTACTTACAAACGTGATAGGAATATTCACTTATTTGTATCCTTCATTCTCATTTAACTCAGCTTTAGCAAATTGCCTCAACTTTTTCTAGTTTAATTGTTTCAATGGCTGAAGGCTTCAACTTTGAAGTGCTAGTAAGGAAAAAATGAAACATAAGGAAAAAGATGCCTTGTGATTCTGCAAAACTATTTTTATTGCTAGAAACTTGAATGTATATTAGTGCCATTTCATTTAAGAGCTAATAAATTAACTTCGGCATAATACTAAAATGCTTAACATTGCACTTTCCACTGTTTCAACAGGATTTGTTACTAATAATTTGGCATTCAAAATACCTTAAAACACCCACATTTTGGAATGGGGGGAGCTGCTGCAGGCTCCAGACATATTCCTAGATTCATTTCAATAAAAGGTTCAAGGTTTTTCTCTCTTAATTGCCCTAGAAGAAAGACATGTTAAAATAAATGCTTTGGAGTGAGTTCAAGATTGCAATGGTTTCAAACAAAATTCCCTAAAGATGAACTATAAAATGAAGAGATTTTTCGATTGCTGTAGTTGAGGCACCGAAGAGAAAAGCAAGCAAATATGCAATTACTCGGATATGGGAGTGTTCAAATTTTTTCAGATTTCAATGTATTTGGAGAGTCTTTAGAGGATCATACCTCCACAATCATGTCCAAGTATGCATGCAACACATGTCGGACAAGGGAATTTCAAGAAAAATGAGAAGTCAAAGCAACATAGATACCTGGACTTAAAAATGTTCGTAGGGTTTTCCCTTGTTACTAAAGACATAGGATGTACCTTCAATTATATCCCCTTGTTAAGTGAAAAGCCTATCACAGACTTGTATTGGAACCATAAGACTAATTTACTGAAAATCACAACCATTTGACTGAAAAACTGCATTACTTTCAATATGAACTTTCTTGTTTCATTGAAGATATTGCAAATGGCACTTCAGAGCACAAAAAGAAAAAATGACAAGTATTTCAATTTTAGAATATAAAACCTGGAAAAACAGCTATTTATAACTTTATTTTTATTTTTTGGAGGGGGATAATTACTGTTAATTGTACTGTATAGTCTTCACATACAATACACATTTGCAGCAGTCTTAGATCTCTTATTAACAAGTCGTTTATAGAGCAGCAAATGAGACCTCTGATACAATCCTGGCCCCCCTTCCCTTGGCCATGTATAGACCTATGTGATGCATAAGATCCTGCCATTCCAAAAATTTTCAAGGAGTTTCTATCAATAACCAAACAAGCAGCCCAAGGTTTTATACATATATATACATGTGTGTAAAATATCTTTCTGTTATTAAAGAAAAAAATTAAGCTGGCTGATGAAGGGACTCAAGATAACCACAGTACTGAATCAAAAGTAAAATTACCTGCAGTTATTACTTTCAAGGAACCAAAAGGTAGTTTGAATAAAAAGAACAATATCAGCTGTTAGCTTGCTACAAAAATTATTACCAGCAATGCTTTGAAATGGTTTATAGTGAAAAGTAATTATTAGAAACAATATAAAGGGATCTAAAAACCAGAAGAAGAATTGGTTGATTGATAGACAAGTGAAACTTAGAAGACAGTCATGTGATCAAGATGACTCTATGGTCAAATTACTTGCCAATTCTAAGAAGATTAATGAGCTTGCACATTGATCCAAATGGAGAATGAAAATGCAAGTTAAAGAAGGATCAAGGAAACCACACAAGACGACAGATGATAAGACATTAGGTGAAAAAACTGACTGTCAACGTAAAAACGGAAGTACCTGTGGATGAGCCAAAGCACCATTGATATCTTTGGCAACATGAACTGGAAGATCGAAAGTTGCACAAGCACCAGAGTAGACAATCACATCCTCAAGAGGGGTAAGCATCCTACTATTTCGAGCCGACAGAGTGGAACATACAAAATCCAGTACACATATGTCTGTACATATGCCGACAACCAGTATCTTGAAAATGCAAACAAGGTAGGTGAGAATAGACCGAAAATCTTACATAACAAAGCAATATATTAAGTCATTCTCACATATAGCAATACAAAGAACAATGAAAACTGAACTGTTGAATAAAAAAGATACTCACAGCTTTAATCTGATTCTTCTTAACCCAATCTACAAACACATTTGAACCATCTTTCTCAACTGAACCAAGGAAACCATCAATACAATCTTTATATTTAAGTGTTGCATTAGCTTCATTCTCTAGCCATTGGAGATCTAGGGTACATAAACATGGATGTCTTTCAATTCGTATAATGAAAAAGGAACAAACATGTAAATTAGAGTGATTAAGTACCAGGAACCAATCTAGCTTCATCAGTTCCAGCAATGCAATGAGGTGGGTAGGGAGGCTCAGGAATATCAGGATGATGGGAATCAAGGAAAGCAAAAACAGGCCATTTTTCCCCACAAAATAGCTTGGCTAGTCTCGCAGATTCTTTAACCATATAAGATATTTGTTTATCAGGTTTCACTGGAGCCTGTATGAACATGAAACAACAAAACAAACAAAAGACAAAAACCCAGATTACTGTTCATCCAAAAAATAATAAATTGAGTGTATTTTATGGGAAAAAATTACCAGATTTCCAGCTCCAACGCTGCAGAAGCCATTAACAACATCAACAAGAACAAGACCAGGCTTAACATCTTTCGAAAGAACCAAAGAGCCTTCTTCAACAGGAAGCTCTTTCTTCAACAGATCAATCGTCGCTGACACCATCTTCCTCTGTATTGTTTCTTTGACCCCCCAAAGGCACAACGAATTGAAACAGGGAAGATTATGAATATTGGTATTTGGATGAATGAATATGCGTTTGCTTCTTTATTTTTATTTTTTTCGTGGTTCAAAGACGCAGTTGAATGGGAAAGTCAAAAAGAGGATTGATGACTACAGTTGATGAGGAAACTACGATCAAGCAACCATTGCAAACTTAGATTCCTTGAAATTGACCACATAGTATTTAAGTAGGAAGGGTGGGTGGGTGAGACCAAGTTTGGAAGAAAAAAAGGGAACAAAGAGGGTCACGTAAAAACTGAGATCCCATTTGTTAAGCGTTTTGGTTACGGCTTCCTCCAACCTCCATTGACATCGTTTCCCTATAATAACAAGTAGCCATCACTCAATTTCTTTTCCCTGTTTTCAGAACCAGTGGAACCGGTGAGTTTATTAATTTTTTATTCAATTGGTTCATTCAGTTAAAACCAAATAAAATTATTAAAATTTGATTCAACTTTTTTTTTTTAATTCAATTCAATTTAGTTTAAAATTGAATTATTCTTTTCTTTATTTGAAACCCATATATCAACTATCTCCTCATTCAACTAATCTCATTAATCGCTTCAATTCTACAGCAATATTTTCATTTTTTCTTGAATAAAATTATTTTCAAACTACAAAATAAACAACACCTATTATTATAAAAATAAAAATGATTGATGGAATCTTTTTCTTAGATGCTTTGATGATACTTTCAACTAAATTTATTAAAATTTGTGAGTGAGTTGAATTTTTGATAAAATATTTTATTTTTATTCACAATTCAAAATTTTAATAATATTTTAGATTTTTAGGTACTGTCGTTGTCGAATATTGGTGATGGGATAATTGATTTTTATTTGGATTGAATTATCATTTTCAGGACTTTCCCTTTCTTTCTACTTTGATTCTTCCCCTGGAATCAAGGGCCACGGGGACGCATTTATGGGTTATTTTTAACAAGATGGAATTATATTTACTTTTTTTTTTTTTTGCCTTTTTAGTCATTTATCAATTCATAAATAGGATGATAATACGTTTTAGCGTGTCCCTTCATTAATAACAATACTCATACCAATTGAGCTAACACTCTTAAATAGTAAGATTTGATATTTCAACTTTAAAAAAAATTAATGTATATTTATATTTTGTAAATATCTAATATATTTGAATTATTAATACACAATTTATTATGATACATGTATTTTTATAAAATATCTAAATTAGTACTTATATTTTAAAAATATTTAATGGAATATCTGAATTCTCAATACGTATTTTATCATTGTACCTGAGGTTAACACAATTTGTGAAAATTTGACACGTGATTTTTATTTTTCAAATCATCAAATTCACATAAATAATATAACATTATTAAAAAAACTAAACAAAACTAAAAAATTATAATTAAAAACAAATAACTAAACATACAGTTAATTTTTTTTTTTTTGTTTTACTTTGTTTTTCAAATAATGTTATACTATTCATGTGGGTTTGATGATTTAGAAAAAAAAATTTACATGTTAAATTTTCATTGGCTGATTTAGCAATTTACTAAAGGTGTTAACACAAAACATCATAATAAATCATATATTGATAGTCCAGGTACTACATTGGACATTTTATAAAAGTAAAGGTACCAAATGTAACATTATCCCTAAATTTAAATACATTTTCTAATTTAATCAATTATTAGCCTCGTTTGGTTACTAGTGTAATGACACGAGGAAAAAACTTTTTTATTACACATGTATTACAATAATTAGATATAAAATAAAGAATAGTTAGTACAAATTTAAAGTTGAAACTAGAAAGATAAGTAAAAGCTCTTGTAAAAAATAAAGCATCTTCAAAATAAGCGAAAAACTTTTCTTCTCTTTGCTAAAAATGTCATAAAAGTGACTAAATATTATCAATTGAATTAGTTTATTGCTAACTTATATACTAAAACATGCATATAAAATAATATTTTAACCGAACATAACATTTAATAGTTAAAAATGAGTATTCTTAGGATGATTTATTAGGACAATAAAAAAATCAAAACTGATAAGTTTTGATTTGATTAATAAAGTCATTTTAAGAAAAACACTTAGGTTTAAAGTGGATACAGGTGAGTTAATCTTAAAAATTGGTCGAATCAAGTTTACTCTAAACCTGGCCCACCCTAACCCAAGATAATTAAGAAGTTGCCTCTCTGTAAATAATCTTAGTTAAGGTAAGAAATATCTCTAAAATTTTCCTCCCACTCATCTTCTCGCCTCTATTCTGTTAGAATAATTAAAATCTTGATACAAAACTTAGTAAATTAGGATCTGCCATGTAAAATTATCAAGAATAAATTATGAATAAAATGAGATGCGGAAGCGTACCTGAATCCATCGATTCCTTGAAATTTTTTGGATCTTATGGTTTTGATCTTCCAAATTAACATACAAGAAATTCAAAAAAAAATTGCTCTCTCTTTTCTAAAGATGGGATATTAGAAAAGTTACCCTATGTGTAATTTAGGGGCTATAACCCTAATATATAACTTTTGCACATAACCCTGATTTCTAATCAGCCTATCATTAATTAGAAATTAGTTACTAGAGTATCTACACATATTTGACTCATATTTTATTTAATAATTAAAGCCCAATAAACCTTAATCAAATTAGATCACTTTTAATTTGGGTTAACTTATTATGATAGTAAATAATAACATCTAATTACCCTTATTATATATGTGATGTTCATATTTTCCAACAATCTCCCACTTGGACCACATATATTAATTACTCTATAATTACATGTCATTATATAACCTTATGAGCTCAAAACTTTACTATCATATCCAAAAAGGTATTCCAAACAATCTCGTCCATTAATTATGTTAACAAAGAACCAAGGCGACTGTCGTTACATATATATCGTAACCAAATCCATTCTTGATCACGTATATTAACATACCCAGATGACATAGATCAAGTTTGGATGTGTAGCATGGAAATTACATGCAATGTGAACCAAACATGCGTATTTCCAATTGATCCTCCTTAAACTTGAATGAGGTCAATATCAAATAGAGTGAATAAACTTAATACTTCATTTCTGATCAGAAAATAACCAAATACATAAATATCTGAAAACAAACATAGAGAAAATAAAATACAAACTCCCACTAAACCATGATGTCCTCAAATAATGTAACACCCGTATGAGCAGTATGCTTATGAAAGACCTTGGGTGGTAAACCTTTTTGTGAGCGAATCTGCTATCACAGAGTTTGTCCCAATGTCATTTATGGATATTTGTCCATTTTGCACTCTTTATTTCACAACTAGGAACTTTATGTCAATATGTTTTGACTTAAATGAACTCCTATTATTGTTGGAATACAACATCGCTAACTTATTGTTACAAAATAATTTGAGTGGTCTTTCTACATTCTCCAAAATGCGCAGCCCAATGACAAAGTTCCACAACCATATTCCATGGTTTGATGCCTCATAGCATGCTACAAACTCTGCTGCCATAGTGGAAGAAGCTACAAGTGTCTGTTTGACACTTTTCCATGATATAGTTCCTCCAGTTAATAGGTAAATATAGCCTGATGTAGATTTCTTGCTATCTTGGCACCCAACAAAATCATAATCAAAATACCTTACAACCTCCAAATGATTTGATCTCTTATAAGTGAGCATGTAATCTTTTGTTCTCTGAAGATACCTCTTAACCCTCTTGGTTGCTATCCAATGATCCATACCAAGGTTGCTTAAATATTTGCCTAACATTCTAATAATGTATGCAATATCCGAACATGTACATACATGAGTATACATTAAACTCCCAATAGTTGATGCATAGGGAAGCTTTTGCATTTTTTGAATTTTAAGGTTACTTTTAGGGTATTGAGTAAGACTAAATTTGTCTCCTTTAGCAACAAGGGTGTCACATTGATGTGAACCTGGCCACGTGGGCCTTTGATTGGGCCAAAACCCAATTCCACTTCTTTAATGGGTCAAGAAGTAATGGGCTTAACATGCCAATTGGGCCATTCTTCTGTAGGAACGTTGGGTCTAAGGAGGCCAAAACATGAGCTAAACCCATTGATTAAGGCTCCATGTAAGAGGCCGAAGTTCAAGATGAAAGATCTAATTTTCAGACCCTATGTTCTATTTCACATGTGATTCATTTCATGTGTTGAGTTTTGTTTATCATTATCATGCTTATTTTTTTATTGCATATGTTATATTTGCATTAGTTTCTACAACATACATTTTTCGTTTTTCTCTATATAAGTATTCGTGTGTCAAGTTTATATTATTGTGCATCATAATCCTAGAACTTAGTTGTTTGTGAGTTATAGTGAAATGTGCTTATGGAAGATCTTTTTATACTTGTTGTAGGTACACCGTCGGCCACCAAAAGGGCACCTTGTGACTATTCATCTTCCTGCCCAAATTCATACATAATCACATTCAATGAATCTACAAGTTCATGCACTCATTCATGGCTTGATGACTCTTCAAATTCTATGCCCAAATTCGATGTTTTGTGCATTTACATTCATGGACAAATTAAAGGCACACTTTACATTCATGCACGGTCAATGAGGGGTGTATGACATTAATGACGCAACAGTGAACTTGTCGATGCATATACGTCCAAGGAGGCTTAATATGACTATTTGGCTGATTCATGCATTTCATCAAACATGCACTTAAGGGAATTCATGAACCATTTTGGTTCAATGTACGACTTGTGTACATGAACCCTATTAATGGTCGAATTGTGGTCATTCATATACCTCATTTGTTTTCTTATAAATAGTTGTTCTTGTAAACATTTCAAAGAAAAATGATCAATTATATAATTTGAGTTAAATCTGTTTTGTTCTTCAAGAACTAAAACCGAACTTATCAATATTGTTTTCTTGTGGCTTTCAAAACTATCTTGATCTTTCACTTCCCTTCTCACCTATTTTCGAAGTGTGGCGATCACTATATACCGTTAGTTCCTTTATTGTTTATAGATAGTGGGTCACGATTCTTCTTTGTTTCCCAAACTTTCGAGACTTAAACATCTTTATAAAAATTGAGTCTAGTTGAATTATAACTTAGGTTCATTTCTAAGATTGTTTTTTTATTCGTAAGTTATATCAAAAACTTCTTTTGTTTATTTTCTTTCATATTTATCATATTTCGAGAGCTTATTTGTTTAGAAATAACCAGGAAAATTAAATTGTTATTCGTAATTTCAACACATACGAGGATCACATCATTACCTGGTCTATAACTTTGCATGCCAAACCTTTTGAGTCCTTTATCGGTATAGCTTTTTTGTGACAATCCAAGAATACCTCGAGATCGATCTCGATGTATCTGAATTCCTAAAACAAAAGAGGCGCCCCCAAGATCTTTCATCTCAAAATGCTTAGATAAAAAATTTTTGGTTTCGTGCAATAAGCCTATATCATTAGCAATAAGTAAAATGTCATCGACATGTAGAACAAAAAATATATACTTACCTTCATTGAATTTGTGATACATACAGTTATCAACAATATACCTTACCTACGTATGCATCATTCTAGTTTTTATTCATGTAATTCTGCACATAATAACTTTATTTTGTATAATTCTCTTATGTTTTACTCATCTAGTCGATACTCAAGTTTTGTCATTATTTAATCATCTATATCCACAATTTACATGTAAAAGTCAGAGTAGAGACTCACATTCAAGTTGACTAACTCAATTCTTTAATCAAACTATACTTCAATGCATATGTCAACCATATCAACAAGATCACATTTCACAATATACATTCCAAATGTTTATCACATACGTAGTCATGATTTCTTATCAAATTTTCATGCTATCTTCAACGATCATTCATGCACTCACTTATTTCTTCCTGGAACTTAGATTATAAATGACTTATCTAAAAGATTTACAGGAGTTCTCATGAGAGAACTCATATTCGACCAAGCTACTTATTCTTTAACTTAATCTTAACTCAATCCCCATTCCTTCACAAATTTGAAATCGCCAGAATTCATATCCCACACATATACCTTCATCCCATTATTCATACTATTCATGATTTTAGATTCATAGTTTAATTAATTTCATATAGATATATTTCAGTATGAACAAAAAATATATATACAAGGGTTAGTGTAGAAGCTCACCTGATCCTTACCTATTGCCATTCAAAACTCTAGATCCAACCATCTGATTAGAAATCACTGCTCAAGAAACATAGAAACATTGTCAAAACCCATTCACATACCCTTTAACCATTTCTCAAACATGGACAACCCTGTATAAAGCCCCTTTTTTCTTTAATCATAACGTTCAACCAAAATTAACAACTTACTCTTCAAAATTCCACCTACATAACTGAAATACTCATCAGAATACGAAATAATCTTCTACTCTAGATCCGATATTTAGTTCTAACCCAAGGGCAGCAAACCCTAGACGGCTTCCAAAGAAAGCCACATCAGTGTTTTCAAAGGAAAGAAGAAGATAAAATGTCTCCCTCTCCCTCTCTCCAGCCCATTTAACTAATATTTATTTACAGATAGGACCCATGTTCCCATAGAAATTTGACACGTGTCACACCCTTTCAAAATATCTTCATTAATGGTCTACAATTGTAAATGCAAATATAAATAAGAATCTAATATGGACAATACCTGGTTACTCTAACCAAAGGGGTCATAATTACTATACTCACAATGCAACTAGCATTGTCACTCTAATAGCATGGTGTACTACGCCTAAACCTGATCATGGGCCTGCCCGAAAAATGGGAGGGTTCGGGCAAAAATATAAGCTCAAAAAATGGGCTTGGACAAAAAACGAGGCCCATTTAAAAAACTGGCCGGGCCTTGGGCAAGATTTTTTTAGCTCGGGCCCAGCCCGAATTATATAATAAATATTTTATTTTATTTTATTTTTAATCATTTTATATTTTTAACTTTACTTTTCTAATTTCACTTTCACTTTCAATTTGTGTATTGTTTTAAGAATTGTTTTAGTATCATTTTTTATTTGTTTCTTGTTTTAATATTTATTTTTATGTTTTTAAATGTATTTGATTTATTATATTTTAAAATTTTTTATTTAATAAAATAAGTTTAAAAATTTAATATGGGCCGGGCCGGGTCGGGCTCGGGCTTAGCAACTTTATTTTGGGCTGGGCTTGGATAATTTTTAGGCCTATATTTCGGGTCGGGCCGGGCCCGGGCCTAGAATTTTGCTTGGGCCCGGCCCAGCCCATGATCAGCTCTAACTACGCCTTTGGCAAGTACTCCTTTCGAAATCATCTCTCGACCAGGCTATTATCTCATTAAACAGTAACTGGATACTAGGACTTCACTGGGTAGGCTGTTACATACTCTTAACCACTTAACACAAACTTCTCCTTAATATATGGTAGAAGATCAAGAAATCAAATTCTTACTTACTGTCATGGCGGTTACTATACATCCACACATATACGCCAAATAATCATTTAGGCAAATTACACTATGCCATACAAACTTTTTACTGTTATGCGCCAAAACTCTAAACTCGCAAAAATTGGGGTGTTATAGAGATTGATTTGTATTTTAAATAGGACAATTATCTAGGGTTTTTTTATTTTAATAATATAAAAATCATTATTTTTTATTATAAATTTTTCTAGAAGCTTTTTTTAGAATATGTTGTTTGTTTAGAGGAGTATATCGACTGTGTCGAGGTCAGTATAAATTTTTGGTTATTAAGCCTTCTTAAGATCGGGAAGGGGAGAAAGAAAGAGAATTTCAATTGACAAGTTTAACTTCAAACCTCGACTTCAATGGTTGTCGAGTTATGTTTTAATATTTTTATTACTTTCTTGTTTTTATTAAGTTTGACTTTGGATCTCGACTTACATTAGTGTCAAAGTTAGTTTAATATTTTTATTGCTTTTTTTATTTTATTCTTTTTTTTTGGCTTAATATATCAAAAAGCCCCTCTAAAATAATTAAATAATCAATTGAGCCCTCAACCGAAAACAATACCAGTCGAGCCCTAAATCGAATATGAGCAATTTAAGCCCACAAAAAAATCAATTTCTACATAAGCCCATGACATCCATTAACTTCACCACATGGTATGCTAGGGTTATGCAACGTGGCAAAATATGATAATTTTCCTTTAAAATGTTTAAAATAACATAAAAAATTCTAAAAGAAATTCTAAAGTCATAAAAAATTTAGAATTTTCAAAAATAATAAAAATTATAAGAACTGGAAAAAATTATAAAAAATATTAAAATTTATTAAAATTTAATATAAAATTGCAAAAAATATATTAAAAATTATAAAAATTGCAAAAAGTATAAAAATTATAAAAATTGCAAAAAAGTTATTAAAAATAGCAAAAAAAATATTGAAATTTTATATAAAATTATGAAGAGTTTGTATGGTTTGCTAACGTTCCACATAAAGAGTTGAACGTCGAGAAAAAGAACCAAAATTTGGTTAAGGTAAACGGGGAGAGGTTTAGGTAGAGATGGCGAAACTCGAATTACCTTTGGATTTTGAAATTCGAAGCGAATTTTTTTGTTTGAAAAGTGGATGCGGTGCAGGGCGGGGTGAGGTGAATTTTTTCTTTTGGATAGTGAATATAAAGCAGTTATGGTAATTGATTGCCCCGCTTCGACCCGCTCCACTATATACACTTACCATTTTATCATTGTATAAATAAATTGTTAAATGGGTAAAAATGTAATAACGTAATATAGAAAAAATATATATATTTTATGTTTAAATATTTTTTGAAGAATTATGTTTAAATATTTACTTCACTTTAAAAAATGAAAAAAAAAATAAAGATAAGTAGCAACAATTAAATTGAAGTGGAGCGGGGTGAGGCGAAGAGGGATACACCCAACATCCATGGAGGTGGTAAAGAATTTCAATATTATACATCCATAGTGAAGCAAGGCGGGTAGTGGAGTAAAGTATGCCAATTATGAAGCGGTAGTTGATTTAGCAATATCTGCCTCGCCTCGGTCCATTACCATCCCTAGGTTTAGGTTCCCCAACGATAGCACTAAGTTCGCAAGTGGCACTATTATATTGATGATATTGACAAGTTGATCAATCTCAAAGATGACTCTGAAAAAATATAATTTGTTATTTTTTCATAATTTTTAAATAAGTTTCTATTATTTTTAATAAATTTTATAATTTCTTGAAATTTCTATAATTTTTGAAAATTTATTAAAAAAATCAACAGGAATTTATATAATTTTTGAATTTTTTTTTAAGTTTTAATAATTTTATATTATTTTTTTAAAAATTTCAAGTTGTAATTTTTTATAAGTTTAGAATATTTTAGAATTTTGTATGATTTTTTAAACATTTTAAAGAGAAATTATCATATTTCGCCACTTGGCACAACCTTGATGTGCTATGTGGCAAAATTAACAGACGTCCGGGCCTTACTTGAAACTTTGTTTTTTGAGGACTTAATTGATTACTTATATTCAATTAAGGACTTAATTGATTATTAAATTATTTTATATGGAGTTTTTGATATATTAATCCTATTTTTCATGAGTGTCAAAGTTAATTTAATATTTCTTTATTATTTTATATATGCACATTAAAGTAAGAAATTGAAGAAAAAAATAAAAAAAATCCTATGTGGCACACATAATTTTCACAAATGTTAGTCCTCAATCGGGGCGAAGCCAAAAATTAATTTGAGGCAGAATTAAATTGTATATTTTTATGATAGTAAAAATGAAATTTACCATCTTAATAACATATATCTTTATAATTTTTAAAGAATTAAATCAAATTTTATCATTTTTGGGGGTCAAAGTACAATTTTACCATTACTAATTTAAAATTTTATAAACTATAAATGTGCCTAAATGCAAAATTTTCCATTTTAAGGTGCGAGGCTCCTGTCAGCCCCTTGGATTCACCACTGTCTTCAATTGACAATAAAAAAAAAATTAGAAATAGATTAAATTAAATACTATAAATCATTGGTTTATTCCATCATAAATATTATAAATTGCATAGGATAAATTATATTTATAATATTATTTTCTAAAAGTTAACAAATTTACAAGTAAGATAAATAAAGAAATAAAATTTCAAGTAATATATTGTGCTCCATATTCGAATCAGTTCCGCAAATGTGTTTTTGTGGAAAGTGATCACTTTTGTATTACTAAGAAACTGATAACATTACCTTTTATACACAACACAAGCCATAATCCTATTTATTTCAAACTATTATACATCATTCTATGGATTAATTCATAGTGAAATTTAAAATAAGCTAATAATTTACTTCAATAATGGTGCATGCATTCTCATCCAACAGAATTAGACCAAGCCCAATGAATTCATTCTTCTTCCTCCTACATCTTCCTCAACAAAGATATAATGTTAGTAATTCATAAAATTATTCTTATTAAATTATTTTCATAATACGGGAGTGTTCAATCATAGTACTTTAGTGGAATGACTCGCAATTAAATATATTTTAATACGGTAAAGTTGTCATGACTTTAATGAAATTAGAATTGGATTGAGAAAATAAATAAATAATATTTTTAGAAATAGAAAAATAGTTATTGGATAAAAGTCTAAATAACACACATAATTGTATCCAATATACAAGTCAAACCCGAGAGCTCATCCCACATAATGAGGGGCAACAAAATCTAGTCTCCCTTAGGGTTGCTGCCACCCTTTGTATTCCACAAGATGTGGTATACACTATTTTTCTATCAAAATATTATTATTTAATTAGTCCTTATTCAAGTAAAACTCTTGTACTGAGATGACCTAAAAATACACAAGACACAAGTGGTTGAGCACCGCTACTCTGTCGAAAAATAATGATAATTTATTTTTAAATTAAATTTTACTTTTCAAAATGCTCAAAGTTTTCGGTTCTCATAAAAAGGATTAATTTTCCCACTGAAAGTTAATAACCAATGAAAAGTTAATAAAAAATTTTATTTTGTGCGTTTGGTTCATTTTGTTTGAGCTCATATTCAAAGAAATTCAAGATTTGTGGATAGTAAAGAAAATTATTTGGTAGAAAATCGAGACACACTTAGACGGCATAAACAGAAAAATTGTAAACTTCCGTTGTGCTACATTAATTTCTAAACTGTTTTTCCGATATTTATCTCGGCTTGCCATCATTAATTGGGAGGAACAAAAGGCATGTCTTATCTTTTATTAGGGAGTTGTTATTAAAGCGTATCTTCAGTTTGAATAACTGACTTTTGTCTAAATCGGGCAAGGAGGTGGTGTAGAACACTATTGCTTAGGCTTTAACAGTTTGTTGCATGAGTATTTTCCGGCTATTTTACTAAACTAACCTAAAAAAAATTAATATTTACAAAAATAACTCAAGTTTAAAAACAATCACAAAAATAACCCGAAATGAACAGTAAATTGGGGTTGTGGCCTGTCAATGGCCATCACCCCCTTGTACTTTGAACCCATGATTGCCTGATAATTGTGTTAGGCTTAAAAAAATATTTTTTTTTTGTTCCGGCTTGTCAATGGCCGGAATCATGGTATTTTTTTTACACCATATAAAATTGGTATACAAAAATATTTAAAAAGAAAAAAACGGAAAAAAAAAAATTTTTAGGTGCTGGCCTATCAATGGCCGGCACCCGTACTAAAAAAATAAATTTTTTTAGGTCTTTGCTTTCATCAATGGTCATCACCCCGCACAAAAAAAAATTTGAATTTTTTGAGTGCATCGCCTCATCAATGGCCATCACCCCGTCTTGGAAAAAAATTTGATTTTTTGGGTCTTTGGCTCTGTCAATGGCCATCACCCCCTGTACCAGAAAAAAAATTTGAAATTTTTTTTTGTGGTGGCCTGTCAATGGCCATCACCCCCATCCCGAAAAAAAATAAAAAAAATTTTGGCTTGTCAATGGCCATCACCCCTGTACCAAAAAAAAAATTAAATTTTTTTTGGGTGCTGGCCTGTCAATGGCCGGCATCAAAGCTTATATATAGTTGGTGATTTTGGTGCTAATTGTGTAAATGGAAAGGAAAAAAAATTTTGAGACAGCCATCAAAATGAGAGTGTTTAATAGTATATCATCAAATGAGTTTTTTTGGAGTGGATTATATATAGAGTTTTTTATAGTGTACAACCAAATTTCGGGGTTGAATTATATATTGTCATATTTTAGCGAAGTTGAATTATATATTGTCATGTCCACCCTAAAGGTTATGCCATTAAGGGTTGGATAATTATTTGCACCATAGATGGCTCACCGAGTTATCCAACGCAGATGGACATTATCTATGGTGCAATACTATTTATTCCGAAATTAGGTTGTAGTTGGAACCGGTTGGTAGAGTCTCCATGCAAAGATATCTCATGGGACAATATAAGAAAAAAAGGTCTGGAGCAGAAGACGATTAATTGTGAAGAAACTAGTACCGATGCAACGCAGACCTGATTCAAGCAGAAGACGATTAATTGTGAAGAAAGTAGTATTGAAAATAATTGTATTATTTCTTAAGAATGTTTTGTATTTTTTTTATATCTGTAAATTTAATATTGTAGAATGATAGTATTTTAATTGTATGTAAATTCAAATTGTCGTGTAGTATTACTTATTTGAATGATTTTTTTTTTAAATAGTACGAAGTAGATTATTAAAAGAAATTATTTTATAACAACAAAATTGATATTAAAAAATAGGAAAATTTTAAAAAAAGTACAGCAGAAATTTAAAATAAAGTAAAAAGAAAAAAACTAAAATTGTCGCGATCCCGGGGACGTTCCTGGCGCTGGCGTGTAACGGTCCGGATGCCTCCATCGGCGATGTCGTGCACCTTGTTCAGGCGTTTGATAGTTGCTCGGTCCGGCATCCGCTGTCCCGTCAGGTGTACTTAGAAATGTAGAATAGTCATATCCATTATAATCGGGACTTAAATTGTATTGCGTAACCGGAGGTGCCGAAGGAAAAATATCCTCAGTGGTAGGTGTATGTGCTTCAGGATGGAACTCCGGGTGGTATGAGGATGATCCAGATCGTGTCGTGTGTTGAGGCTCGTTGTCACCAAAAATATCTTCGAATGAAGGAAATTGATGTAGCGGAGTTGGATCCGTTTCCTGTGCTGACGAGCCGGATTCTTCATATTGGGCATCGAGATCGGGGTTCGAGGCAGAATTAGACTCAAGAGACGTTAAGATCAAAATCACCGGTGTTTGGATTTTCGAGAGTTGGAGTTGACCGTCCAAAACCCGACTGATCTTCCCAAGAGACGTTAAGATCAAAAACAATTCCGGAGCGTTGGCTTATTGGAATTACCACTTGAATGGGATCCGGTTCAGCTATCTCCGCGAACAACTCAACCGGGCTGGGATTTTCTATCTCATCTGGGCAATAAATTGCCATCATTGTCCCTAAATCATCATCATCTTCAAGCTCCATTTCTGAGAACTTTAACGGAATAGGTGAAACTGGAAATTTGTAAAACAATCTCAACATTTGATTTCCGCAACGGGTTGCTATCTTTGAACTGATTTTTTGTTTTAAATCCGATAGCGAAATCCCTTTGTTGAATCTCATTCCTATTTTTTCCGACTTTGAAATACACATCATTCTTCAGTTGTATTTATCATTTTTCCATCGAAATGAACATAAACAAACAACATTTCAGAACTCATTTTGAAAAAAATTTGCTTTCTTCAGAACAAAGGAAAAAAAAATTAAATCAAACAAATTGTAAGATAAAATATCTATATATATAAAATAAATTTGGTGTCGGCCATTTACAGGCCAGCACCCAAAAAAATTCAAATTTTTTTTCTGGTATAGGGGTGATGGCCATTGACAGGCCAGCACCAAAAAAATATTCAAATTTTTTTTCTGGTACAGGGGTGATGGCCATTGACAGGCCAAAATTTTTTTTTTCGGGATGGGGGTGATGGCCATTAACAGGCTAGCACTCAAAAAAAATTCAAATTTTTTTTTCTGGTATAGGGGTGATGGCCATTGACAGGCCAAAATTTTTTTTCGGGATGGGGGTGATGGCCATTGACAGGCCAAAAATTTTTTTTTTTTTTTGGATGGGGGTGATGGCCATTGACAAAGCAAAGACCCAAAAAAATTCAAATTTTTTTAGTGCGATGGGTGATGGCCATTGATAGCAAAGACCCAAAAAAATTTAAATTTTTTTTTGGTCCAAAAATTCAAAATTTTTTTCAGTACAGAGGTGATGGCCATTGATGCAAAGACCCAAAAAAATTCAAATTTTTTTTAGTACAGGGGTGATGGCCATTGACAAAGCCAAAGACCCAAAAAAATTTAAATTTTTTCTTTCTAGTAGGGGTGCGGCCATTGTGAGCCAAGCACCTAAATTTTTTTTTCCATTTTTTTCTTTTTAATATTTTTGTATACGGTTTTATACGGTGTAAAAAAAATACCATGATTCCGGCCATTGACAGGCCGAAACCAAAAAAAATAATTTTTTAAAGCCTAACACAATTATCAGGCAATCATGGGTTCAAAATACAAGGAAGTGATGGCCATTGACAGGCCACAACCCCAATTTACTGTTTATTTCAGGTTATTTTTGTGATTGTTTTTAAACCTGAGTTATTTTTGTAAATATTAAATTTTTTTAGGTTAATTTGGTAAAATAGCCGTGTTTTCCTCTTTATGTTCAATACATGTGATGTGTTGCAGAAGATGATAAATTCTTTTTTGGGGCTTTTTTATAAAATTAACCCCAAAAAATAATTAATTACTTAAACGACATATTTTTTGACAAAATACGAAAATAATTCAAAATCTATAGTAAAAGTTGGTGGAGCCAAAATGTTTGGCACCACCAACATGCCACGTCAACCATCTGGATAAAAAAATAATTTTTCTATTTTTTATTTATTATTATTTATTAATTTTTATAATATTTTTTATATATTTGTATATTTACTGTAAATTTTAGGTTATTTACGTATTTTATCAAAAAAATAGGTAATTAATGTAATTAATTAATTTTATAAAAAAACTGTAAATAATTTATGTAATATGAAATCAAGAAAATTAAAGGGACATTTTTAATAGAAATAAAAAAAACGGAAGGCCAAACAATAAAAAAAATTGAAAAAAAATGAGAAAAAAAAGGTGAAAATTGAACTGACTGGAAAAAATTAAAAAAAAAGATTTATTTATTAAAAAAACTATGGCTTTTTTAAATATATATATTAAAAAATTAAAAAAATATATTATGATTAGTTACATCATGTCAACGATGTGACTAGTCATTAGCTTAATAATTGTTAGTCTTTTTTTAAAAAAAAAAAAAAAAAAGAGGAGAAGAAGAATGTCCTATTTAAGAAAGTGGGGTTTTGGTCCCCATTCAAATATTTTGTAAAATGAATGAAGAGAGAAAAAAAATAGTAAGTTATTTATAGTTTGTAAATTGTATTTTATATTTTATAGTTATTGTAATATAATAATTAATTATATTTAATTTATGTAATTTTTTTAAAATTATGCATATATTAAAATATCTTCCGGAGTAAATACGGATTACACTTTCTCGAGGATCAACAAAATAGTAAAATTAATTATAAATTAAATAAAAAAATTCGTTTTAGTTTCTCATTTTTTCTTGCTAAACGCTACTTTGCTCAACGTGTTTTGATTGCATGAAACTGATCTCTATTTGGTTGTTATTATCTCTTTTTAACTCTTTTTTTGCATGAAATTGATCTCTACGTGTTAGTTATAATTTTTTTAATTTATGACACATGCATAAATTTATATATTAATTTTTTTAATATAACGACCTTTCTGCTTAATTTTGCATTGTTACTGTGCTTGGTTCCATTTGTAGGGTACAAAAAAGTTACATTTGTCTTTAACGAGTGAATATATATATATTTTTATAAAAGTTCTCGTATGTAAGATAAATTTTCGAGTTTGAATATGTCTAGTTTATATTATATGTAAAACTCTATATATTATTATAGATATCGATTCAATAAAAATAAGTCTTTTTTTATTTTTTATATTTACCCATACCACCTATTTTTTTTAGGACATTATTATTATTTGTTTAATGTACTTTTTGTAGTTATACGATTGCCTTTTGTTTTAATGCTTAACTATGATTAGGACATAATAATCACATTTGATCTCTACGTGTTATTATTAATATTTTATGACAAATCTTCATTCTATTATTAATATTTTATTACTCATTTAATTTAACTTAAATAAAAAATACTTAGAATGGCTACGTTGGTATAGTATAGGTGTGATATTTTTGTTTTCTCAACCTTTCAGTTTTACTCTTCAATATATAATTTTATGTTTAAATTATATAGATAATTTGATTTATCATAATTTTTATAAAAATTTTACCATATAGGATGGGTATCGAATTTTGAGGTCGCGGTTTTATTTTCCCAAGTACGATCCGGATGAGCGGGTCATGCCATACTTACAGTTGGCGGGATTTGGGGACGTCGCATTAATCCGAAGGTTTGACCTGAGGGCGAACTTAATATCCGCCTTGGTTGAGCGGTGGTATACGGAGACCCACACCTTCATTATGTTGTGCGGGGAGTGCACTATCACATTGGAAGACGTCGCTATGCAACTTGGGTTACGAGTTGACAGTGCTGTGGTCACGGGCCGAAGCAAAGTGTTGGAACCTTCAGTACTATGCCACAGATTTCTTGGACGGTCCCCTAATGGTGGGGAACAAAATTTCACATGCTTGACATTGGCATGATTGAGCAAATTTTAAGGAGTTATCGAATAGCACCACAGAGCATAAGGTGATGTGTGCTGCTCAAGCCTATATTATGTAGCTGATCGGAGGGTACTTATGTTGGACAACACGTCTAATAGGGTCCACTTAAAGTACTTTCCTCTATTGGAGGATTTCTCTCATACCGGTACTCAAAGTTGGAGATCAGCAGTGTTGGCCATATTGTACCTTGAGCTTTGCTGAGCAACAAAACATGGGGTTAGTAACATGGTTGGTTGTTTGGGTCTACTGCAGTCCTGGTAGTAACATGGTTGGTTGTTTGGGTCTACTGCAGTCCTAGGCTCTATACAGGATGCCGTTTCTAACGGCTGTTAGGCACTAACCATATTCGTGGCCACTTGTAAATAGGTAAAAACAAAATTATACTTAACATTTAACGACTCATAAATGTGGATAATATTTTCCCAAGTTTAACTGCTAACGTGTTTGTTTTGGTTTCAAATGGGCTACGTCTTTAGGAATTGGTGCGAGCCAAACATTAATCATTTACTGCCAAATGATAGAGGCGTCCGCCGGAGAGAAAGTAATATATATTAATATGGTTTAAGTAACGTTGATTTAACTTATCCACTTGCAGTATGTGATTTGACTTGACTCATTATGTTATATTGTGCAGTTCTTGTGGATGTCGTATTCTGCATCGAACATTGCAACCCTTATTCCTCAGTGGGTTCACGCCGAAGCCCACGTGTTGTGCATTAACACACTGGTGCTCAACTTCTCAACGGTTGAGTGGTACAACGCCGATCGAGTTATGCGATAGTTTGGGTGTAGACAATTTGTGCCGGTCGAGCCACAATAATTTGTTGATGTTCACAGTAAGACCATGAGGGGGAAACATATAATAGATTGGAGCGTGGAACATCAATGTTATGTAGCATTATGGAATGCCCGGTATGACAGGCAGTCTAAGATGCACTACTACATGTTTGACTTCAGTCCCTCGACTGAATACATGTAGTGATACATGACTCAATGACGCGCTTATTTTTATGGTGAGAAACTTATGATAGTACCGGATCAGGACTACAGACATGAAAGTCAACATATGTAGGAGCTAGAGGATCAACATGTAACAGCCCATTTTTGATCAAATCAGAACAGTGGTTTCGGGACCACAAATCTGAAGTCAAAATAATTATTTTATTATTAAATTAAGGTCTACAACATGATAATATGTTTGTGTGAAAATTTCGTTAAGAAATTTTATCGTTTAAATGTTTAATTTGATAAAAAGGACTAAATCGCGTAAAGTGTAAAACTTGAGTTCTATTAGCTAAAGGTGTCTAATAGCTATAGAACATTAAATTGGAGGTCCTTAAATGGTAATTAGACCATTATTATATTTAGTGGACAAAATGGACATAAAATGGATGATATTAAATGGTTTTATAATAAGGTTATTTTTGTAAATTGTAAATACATGTTAATAAATTAATTATACAACAAATGGTCATCATCTTTTATGTTCTTCCTCAACTGAAAATCAAGAAGAAAAAGCCATGGTTAGGGCTTGATATTCGGCCAAAGCTTTGTTGTCCATTTAGGTACGATTTTTGTTCCGTTTTTAATGATTTCTATGTTTTTGAGATCGTTGCAACTTAATCTAGCTAGCCCAGGGACTAATTTCCAAAAATGTTAAGGGTTTATGGTTTTTCCATTGATGAATATATGTGTATTTTGATGTTTGATGATAGATTATGAATGTTTGATGATAGTTACATAAGTTTTGTTAAGTGATTTTTAGTGAAAATGCAAATTAGGGATTTAATTGAGAAATATGAAAACTTTGTGGTTAAAATGTGAAATAAATAAAAAATATGGGTTGATATGTGTACTAGGAAAATTCGGCTAGCATGGTTTGGTATTGAATTTCATGAATTTGTGATTTTATGAAATAAGGACTAAATTGTAAAAATGTGAAACATTAGGGGCAAATGTGTAAAAGTGCCTTAACGTGAATTTTGGACTAAATTGAATAGAGAGATGATTAAATAAGTTAATTTTGATTACATATAGATCAAGAAAAGCGAAATTCGAATCTAGATCGGGGGAAAAACAAAGTACTCGACTAATCGACCTATTTCGTCGTTTTTACATTCAAGGTAAGTTCGTATGTAATAAGTTTCGTTATAAATGTATTTTAAATGCTTTATATTGCATAAACTGTGAATACAAGACTACGGACATGTTCGACAATGATTCGACGATGATTCAGCATTAGAAATCCCTGTTGAACCTTAGGAATAGATTAGGATATGAATGACATGTCATTAGGGGTTATTGTGATTATGTGATCCGGGTGCTAGTCTTGTACGTTCTACCGATGGTTGAGTATATCGGCATGTGTTGCGGTTACTTGACAGCTTGTGTGTGAGCAAAGACCGTAGCTACGTCTTGGTCGACAAACTTGTGTGAAGAGTTCGTTGATAGCTCGAGAGTGAGCATATATGTGATATGAGATTGAGATAGCGTTGGCTATGTATGTGGCACTTCGGTGCAAGTTTCCCGATTATCCGATAGTATTTCGAATGGTTCAACGGGTAAATGAAAGACGTGGTTGAGTATGAGATTGATACGATATGGTGCAGGTATATACATGAACCGTATAAGCTTTAAATCGAAAAAATTGTGAAGTTTGCATATAATCTTATGATTTAAGGATGTGAAGGGTTTGTTAGTTAATATGAGCTACATATTGATATATTCAATTGGTTGAATTGTGTATTTATGATTACATTGAGTTTATTTCATACGAGCTTACTAAGCTATAAAGCTTACTTTGTTTATTTTATCGTGTTTTATAGTGATTTCAAAGCTAGCTCGGATTTGGGGATCGTCGAAGACTTCGTCACACTATCAAGCTATTGTTTTGGTACTTTTGAATCTATGTTTTTGGAATATATGGCATGTATAAGAACTTGGGTCATTTTGGTATATAAGTTGATGATGAATTTAGCCATTTGAATTGGCTTGTAAATGTCTATGGTTTGGTTTGTATATATAACCATGAAAGTTGGCTTAATTTGCTTGGTTTGGTTGTGTATATATATGTGTGCATATGGCTTATATTATGTGATTGAGGTTGGTTTTGTGATGCTTATTGATAGTAGGTATTGCGGTTGTCAAATGGTTGAAATTAGAGAAGATATATGCTTGTGAATTTGAGCATAATGATACATGTTTGGAAATGTTTACTTAGTTGAAATTTATATGTGAATTTGGTATAGATGGGTTGGCCTATTTTGTGACTTGTGTATATTGTGGATAATGGAATTGAGTTGGCATGATTTAGGCTTGATTTAATTGGTTTGTATGTCTATTTTTATGCCATGAATTGTGAAATTTGGTTTGGTGTAGGTTTGTGCAATTTGGGTGGCAAAATGGCTTGGAAAATAGCCTATTTTTGTCCAAACGGGCGTGTGTCTCAATCGTGTGTGACACACGGTTATGTTACACGGTCGTGTGTCCCTTGTTGTTGAATTAGAAACCAAGTCAGTATGCTCCACATGGCCACACACACGGGCGTGTGACTTGGCCGTGTGGCATAAGTCAGTATACCCTACAGGTTTGGCACGGCCTAGCACACGGCCTGATACACGGGCGTGTTTGGCCATTTTTAGGGCACACAGGCTAGTCACACGGGCGTGTGTGTTGGCCGTGTGACCCAAGTCAGAGAGTTACACAGGCTGGGACACGGCCATGTACTCTCATTTCGAATGTCCACACGGCCTGCGACACGGGCGTGTCTTTGGCCGTGTGAGATACACGCCCGTGTGTCTCCTGTTTCTGGGAAAATTTTTTAAGTGATTCTAAAAGTTTCTAAAGTTATCGGTTTAGTCCCGAACCACTCTGAGTGCATGTTTTGGGCCTCGTAGGCTCGTATTAGGGACAATATGAATGTTGTTGATTGATGATTATATAAAATTTGAAAATGTATTAGAAATGTATGTTTAAATGTGTGATATGTTCGGTAATGCTCCGTAACCCTATTCCGGTGTTGAATAAGGGTGAGGGGTGTTACACAACATATGGTGGAGCCCGACTCGGAGGACCAACCTTTGAACACATTGGACCAATGGGTTGACACTTTTTATGATGGGTCGCAGAGCAGTTCATATTACCCGGACATAGGGGATTCGAGTTCATATCACCCGAACATAGGCAGTTCGAGTTCATATCACCCAAAGAAACCACCAATATCATTTGATATGTTTGGTAATAACACATACTTCACCCCGCCTCAGGCCACGTTCGATCCAGCTGTCGACCTAGCCCTTTGAGCGTTCTTTTTCATGGCATCCCTGATATTTTCGACGTGCACGTATTCTGCCTCCAACTATTTTGCTTGTTTCAACCCCATTTTTGGCATTAAGGTTGCTAGCCTGTAAAATGTAGCTGAAAAAATCGTTGAAATTGGCAAGTGACGCGTACGCCTCAAGATGGAGTTAACGGCCTCAACAAGATTGGTCGTCATATGACCGTATCGGTACCCCTCGTCAAAACATTGAGCCCATTGCCACGGCTCCATGCTACCCAACCACTGTTTGAGAGAAGGTTTAGACCCCGCCATATCAGTCTTTAAACTCGCCAACTTATGTCTAAATCGACGTGCTTCCAGCTCGTATCCTACGTATGTATTCTGATAAAACACGTTACCATCCAAATTAGGAAATTGACTCAAAATATTTACAAATACGAATTTAAATACGATATTTTTACCCATGTTCACGATTCGTTTGCGCTAGTCTTTATTCTTGAACTCGTTATGGAAGTTGACAGCGATGTGACGAATACAGTAGACAGACCTCCATGGAACCTCGGATTGACGAATCGCAGCTACAATGCCCTTCAATCTGTCGGAGATAATGTAAATGTTGTCTTTCCTGATAACATGCCTCCGCAAGTTTCGAATGAAATATGCCCACGATTCAGAGTTCTCCAACTCCACGATGGCGAAAGCAATCGGTAGTACATTTCCGTTACCGTCTTGTGCAACCAAAATCAGAAGTATTTGCATGTATTTTCCATAGAGCCGCGTTCCATCAACTTGCACTAGCAGTTTGCAGTGGGAGAAGGCCCTAACACATGGATCGAAAGTCCAAAATAGTCGATGAAAAACTCTTCTCCCCAATTCCAATTGTCCATTCAGGCCTCTATAAAGTAATGTTTGCAAGTCCACGACAGTTCCTGGGACATACTCCACCATCGCTGAAATCCAACCCTGAAGTTCATTGTATGACTTATCCCAATCGCCGTACAATTGTTGCATGGCCATTTGTTTCGCCCACTACGCTTTCCTGTACGACACTCTGTACTAGAATTGGGCTTGCATGTCTGCAATCAATGTCGGCACAAGAATGATTGGTCTATCTTTCACTAGTGGCATGATACAGTTGCAAATACTTTTGGCATCCAATTTTCGGTGGTCTTTAGACATACGTGTGACAGTGCATGTATGACGCCTTTCTAATTTTCGTATTTACCACTGTTGAGTCCTCTATATAAATACAGCCCGAACTCGCCAACCACACCCATCGTCGGTTCTCTAACATTCCCCAACATATAATGTCAGTGTAGACTTGGCAACCTTATAATCAATCGACAACTTCATGCTGTACTGTTTGATGGCAAACGCGCAGTCCGCCTTGTTCTCGAACCGTTGCCTAACGAACAACTCCTCCAACTGCGAATTTGACGCCAATCTATGAGCAGGTACTATATCGGTGTACTCAAGGAACTCGGATGCATGAGTTGCATCTGGATATACGTTCAACACGTCGCCCCTAGGTTCATTTCGTAAAGCAATGCCACGACTCGAGTTACCGAATGAAGGGCCTTGAACATCTTCAACCTCCTCTGGGCATTCATCAACGATATCGTCTTGAACCTTATCAACATCGGGGTCACTAAAATCTTCAACGTCCTAATCAGAATCTTCACCATTATTGGTCATTTCTCCGACGTCTGCCTCTGTGCTTATTATCACCTTCAGATGTATTTGTAGACGAAGACCGAGGGTAGGGTTGTTATACGAACTCCCACCATAATTTAGATTTTTGGGTATCTGCGATGTCCCTCCGCATTCTAACTGGTTTGTCCATCCGACATTAAGATCAAAGTCAAATTCACAATGTTGACTTATTAGACTAACATTCTCAACAAGCTCTAAGTCTGCTAACTCAGCAAATAACTCAACTGGTTGGGGGTTCTCACTCTCAATTAACCACCATATTTCCATCATAGTGCCCAAGTCATCATCATCTAACAGTTGCATCTCATAAAATTTCAACGGATCTGTAGAGATTGGAAACTTGTAAAATAATCTGGACATTGCCCTTCCACAACGGATAGTTATTTTCGCACTGATCTTCCTTTTCATTTTTGCCAGCTTCACTTTTTTTTGAATCGCAACCCCTACTCTTTGCCGACTTTGAAATACACAACCAACATCACCTTCTACAATTTCACCATAAAAAAGAACGTACACCAAAAACACCTTATTATTCATCTTCAACAGAATTTTTTAACCCTCCTACTAAACACAACAATTTCACCATTCTATATATGCTAGAGAACCAAGAGGTGAAGTCATAAAAAATGGCTCCACCAAAATAAAATATCAAATTTTAAATTTTTATATTAAAAGAACATATTTTAAAAAAATTACACTTGAAATAAAGTGGTGGAGCCATTCAAAATGATTTAAAAATATCTTTAAAAATAATTTTAAAAAATTATATTTAAAATTTTAAAAAATAATTTTTAAAATTTTTAAAATATACATTTAAAATATTATAAAACAAATAATAAATTTGAAAGGTCATATATTTAAAAATAATATATTTTAAATGTTTTATAATATTAAAAAAATTGTATTTAAAATTTAAAAAATAATATTTAAATTTTTTAAAAATAATAATTTTAAAAAATATATATTATAAAACATTTAAAATATACATTTAAAATATTATAAAATTAATAATAAACAAATAAATAAAACAAATAAGGGACAAATAAAAAAAACTGAAAAAGTAAATAAAGAAAAACAAAATAAATAAAACAAAAAAGGACAAACAAATGAAAGAAAGAATCAGAAAAAGCAACAAATGAAAAAAAAATAAAAAATTCAGGGTGTTTAAATAGGCAACAGAATAGGGTAGGGTGTTGGAATTTGGTGATGTCAAATTATTTGGCTCCACCAAGAGAAGGTAAAATTGTTTAACCCTCCAATTTTTTCAAAAATCGCAATATTTCCCTAACATTTATACAAATGACGTCATTCTACATGGCTCCACCAAAAAAATAATTTTTTTATCCAAATTGCAGACATGGCATGTTGGTGGCGCTAAACACCTTGGCTCCACTTACTTTTACTATAAGTTTTGAACTATTTTCGTACTTTATAAAAAAAATAAGTCATTTAAGTAATTAATTATTTTTTTAAGGTTAGTTTTATTAAAAAAAAAAAAAAGCCTCTTTTTGGTGGGGTTCAAACTTTGATGATGGAAATAAAATTCATTAGGCCTCATCGGATAACTTATCCATCCCAAAAAAATTTAAAGGTATGGGGTTTTGAAATCTCAACTGTTTTAATTTAGCTATGCTCGACAAGTAGAGGTGTACATGGGCTGGGCGGCCCGGCCCGGCCCGAAGGCCCGCCCAAAATGTGGGAGGGTTTGGGCAAAAATATAGGCCCGAAAAATGGGCTTGGACAAAAAAATAATACCCGTTTAAAAAATGGGCTGGGCTCGGGTAAGGCATTTTTGGCCCGGGCCCGGCCCGAATTCACTAAAGGAAAAAAAACTATTTTTTTAATATTATTTTCTTATTGTTTTTCTCCTTATTTTGCTACAATTTTACTATTATATTTCTATTATTTTGTTGTTATTGTTTAGATATTATATAAAACTTATTTTATTGTTAATTTTGTTATTATTTTAAAGACATTTGTTAATTTTGTTATTATTTTAGAGGCATTTACTTGTTAAGTTGCATCTATTTTAGTGTTATTTAAGTCTACATATTTTTTAAAATTTATTTTCAATTTGTTGAAAAATATTTATTTTAATTTTTTTTAATATTTTTAATGTATTATATATATTTAAAAATTATATAAAAAATTAATATGGGCGGGCCAGGCCGGGCCCGGGTTTTAACATTTTTATATGGGCCGGGCTTGGGTAAAATTTTAGGCCCATTTTTGGGCTCGGCCCGGCCCGAGCCCAATAAACGGGCCTAAATTTTTAGTTGGGCCCGAACCCGGCCCGGCCCATGTACACCTCTATCGACAAGTAAGTGTGGATATTTATTTCAAACCATGATTCTTTTTTCAATAAATTTTTGAAAGCTAGATGTTTTCTCGATGCCACAGAAAGTTGTGAAATCTATTATTTGTTTTGGAAGAGCATTTTCAAACCCAAAAACTTCTTGTCAAAAAGAATTAGGTGGCGGGTTAGATATGGCGAATGCATTGAGGTATTTAAAGACCCTTAGGTTTGTGACGATGATAATTTTTACATTGATTTAGTTCCTCTTCCAAGCTTTGAGGATATGAAAGTCAAGGATTGCTTTATGTAGATGGCACTTCATAGGATAGCACACTTGTGGAAGGGTTATTGTCTTCTTATGATGCATGGAGGATCTTGCGGTTCCCTATTAGCATGCATAGACCGTGTGATCGCCAAATTTGGCATTTCCTCGAAGGATGGTAACTACAATGTGAAGTTGAGCTATAGGGATGCGGTGAACTCAATGACAAATATTCTGGATGGACCTTTGTCAGGGTCGTGGTAGTGATTATGGAGTAGCTCTCTTCCACCAAAAATCAAAGAGTTTACTTGGAGGTGCTTAAGGGGCTTTATACGTTACAGAGCGAGATAGGCTCATAAAGGAATTAATATTGCTCTTTTATGTGATAACGGGGTTTGGTTGAGAACCTTGAGCAAGTTTTACTCTCGTTCGTTGGTTGTTGATGTGTGGCGCCTGGCAGATATTAATATTTCTCATAGTTCGGTGTTGGATCTCATAGTTTTTGTTGTTTTCATAGCCAAATAGCAATGTGACCTGTCGTTGTTTGTGTATCATGTGGAGTATCTGGTTCTATAGAAACCTTTTCCTATGGAAACAAGTTAATACACCAGCTTCTCATGTACTTGGTTTTGTTGATTCTTTTCTGCAACATTGGCTACTTTCTCGTCAAACTTTGGATACACTATAGTCACTAGTTCTGTCGTCTGCTGTCATCAACACCAAACGGTCTAAGCCGACTATCAGTATTCTAAAATTTAACATTGATGCAGCTCCATTTCATGAGCATAATGCCACGGGTTGGGTAGCTGTTGTGCGAGACGATAGTGGAAATTTTATTAGGTGTATTACTGGTCCTGTGCCCTATTTGATGACTCCCACTTTTGCTAAGATCTTTGTTGTTTGCGAGGCACTTTCTTGGCTTTGAGCGGCATTGATGGGTGGTGTTTGAAATGCTATAATGAATTATAAAGCTAACGTTTCCGAATTTGGAGCGCTCACTTAGGATTGCTTAAATTTATAATGTCATTTTCAATCTTTATCCTTTCTTTGGACTTGAAGGTACACAAATAAGGCTACCCACTTTCTTGCTAGGGTCGTCTTATTGTATGCAAATTACTATGAATATGTTGTCTCTCTTCTATTTTATGGACCTAAGATAGAGTGTACAGGGTAAGCTTGCTGTTCTTCCTCATTTCTTTTGGTACTATGTCTCTTTGAATTATCTTAATCAAGGTTCATTTATCTTAAAAAATATATTAATTTAATTATGTTTTTAATATAATTATTACAATTATTATTAAAAATCAATTTAAAATATTAAAATATTATATTAATAAGTACGGATCAATAAATGTCACCACAAATCGATTAATCGAAACAAATTAAAATATAATAAAATAATTGAAACACATTAAAATTTAAGTCAAAACAAAACGTAAATGGTATGGTTCCATTTAATAACCCAAACGATAACAATAGCAGGGGTTTGTTTGGTGATGGTTGTTCATGGTAAAAACGTAGCTATGTTTAACAACTTACATAAAAAAAAACTTTTAAAAAAAAATCTAAATAATCACTTAATAGCACATATGGATAGAATTTGTAACGGAAGAGTCATTTTGTATTTTTTTTAATTTATCTATTTTTTAAATAATAAAGATAAAATATAATCCAACTCCTAATATAAGAACATCCATAATACTTTTACGGTGTTATTAATATATTTTTTATTGGAAAACATAACTCATTAAACTTCAACGAAAATTACAGCAAAATCTTGAGATGGACATGTAAAAGACGTTGCCAAAATGGTGGATAGGTTGGAGAAACAGTTTTTTTTCTCAAATCAATCTGCCACTTTGTTTACAAGAATGAAGACATGATTAAAGCAAGTTTGCAGCAATATATCACCAGAGACGTCTTAGGTTTTACTAACACTTCCTCGGATTTTTTATAAAACTAATCCAAATAAATAATTAATTCATTAAATAACTTATATAACCTAAAACTTACAGTAAAAGTTGGTGGAGCCAAAGTATTTGGCGCCCACGTCAGCAATCGGGATAAAAAAATTAATTTTTTGGTTGAGCCATGTAAAATTACATTACCTGTATAAATACTAAAAAAACACTGCGATTTTTGAAAAATAGAGGGGCTTTAAGCAAATTTATCTTTTTCTGGTGGAACCAAATAATTTGACGCGATCAGATTCCAAGTCCTGCTACCTATGTCCCTTTTCTGATTTTTTTATTTATTTTTCATTTTTCTGTTATTTTTTATTTGTTTGTCCTTTTTCTTTTTTTTATTTGTTTTTCTTTATTTCCTTTTTCAATTTTTGTTTTTTGTTTTTTCCTTTTTTCTGTTTTTTTATTGGGAAATAAAGAAAAACAAATAAAAAAAGGACAAACAAATAAAAAAATAAGAAAAAGGACATAGGGAATCTAGTGGCGACAAATTATTTAGCTCCACCAGAAAAAAGATAAATTTACTTAAAGCCTCTTCATTTTTTTCAAAAATTGCAGTATTTTTTTAGTATTTATATAAGTGGCGCCATTCTATATGGCTCTACCAAAAAATTGATTTTTTTATCCCGATTACTGATGTAGCATGTTGGTGACGCTAAATACTTTGACTCTACCAATTTTTAGATTATTTTCGTATTTTTTTAAAAAAATAATTTAAATAATTAATTATATTTTGGGTTAGATTTATAAAAATGACACACTTCCTTTAAGCATAAAACTAGCTCGAGAATAGCCGGATTCGATAATAACATTATACCATCCTTTGCGATCAATGAGGAAGGAACCAAGCATTATCGCTATGGCTTTAGCCACAAACATTTTTCATATTACGGTAGTAAAGCACTGCAAAAGCAATGAAGGGCGCAAACAAAGTGTGGTGTGAAAGAATTTTTCTACCCAAACACAAAAACTGTTATTTAGGTGCTTTTCATTTTTATGTTTGAAAGTAAAAATTATCATTTATATTAATTATTAAAAACGCATTTAAAAATTAGATTAATTTATATGTTATATATTATTATATTAAATTATTTAAATCTTATTTATTATTATATTTTATATTTTAAAAATAATTTATATTAATTACTTAGAAATTATTTAAAACTTGTATTTCATGTATAAATATATTAAAAATTTTAAAATATCATGCTTTCTATTATTGTGTTTTAAAAAATATTTTAATTTTTCATATCAATTAACATATACATTTTTTCACACTACTTTTTTATCACATTTTTCAAAAAGCATTTTTTACAGTAACAGGGAACTAACCTATTGTTAGACTGGAGGAGCTTTTGACACTTAATATGGTTTTCTTGTTTATGGAGCAAAATATAGTGGGCTAATCTTTTTAACTATTTTATCTTTAATTTTAAATAATATAAATTAAAGTATTAATAATTTATTTTAGATAAATGTTGTGTGAAATAGTTCATGATTAGAAAAATCAAAATTTGACAAGTCCAATTAGTGCTGATAAATTTTAATTTTAGCAAAGTGAGAGGACCAAAAAAGAAAATTGGAGGGTCCAAATAGAAATGAATGAGAGAAGTCTGAAAAGTATGGTAAAAGCAGGTAAAGTCATAGATTTCAACTTTTTATGCCCCATTTCCTTTGACCAATGTCTACTCTTGGTCTGCTGCTTCACCAAATTTTTCTACTTCAAAATAAATGAAATAATTATTAAAGTGTATACCTTTCTTGAAACAATAAAAAATAATTGTCAATCAAAACTTCTATACTTATGGGTTACATTATCCATTTAGATTTGAAGTCTAGAATTTAAATAAAAATAAAGTCCGTTTTCTAATCAGACTGAGCCGACTAGAATCAATTGTTTTGTTGTTATTTCGTTACCATTTCGCTATTATATTATTATTATTTTATTATTATTAATCGGGTATTATATAATTTTTGTTTTATTGTTAATTTTACTACTATTTTAGAAGTATTTCTTGCTAAGTTACAAGTGTTTTTTAAGTATAATTTTTTTTTAAAAAAATGTATTTTCAATTTGTTGAGAAATATTTATTTTAATATTTTTAAAGTATTTGATGTATTATATTTTTAAAATTTATTTTTATATAAAAAATTAATACAGACAAGTTGGGTTTGGCTTAAGTTTAACATTTTTTATCTGGCCCGAACTTGAGCAGAGTTTTAAGTTTTTTTTTAGTAAAGCCAAATCTAAACCTTAAAATTTTACATCAACCCGACTTGATACATTATTAGTTACAAGTATTTGAGGAAATCGGTTATAAAAGCATATAACTTTCTATATTCTGAAAATTTGAGATATCGACAAATTAAAGGTCTATGTTAAAAGGGTATAGCTTGGATGAGGGATTTGAAGTTTGGTTCTCTCTTTCTTTTTTATCTTTTCAAACAATCTGTGATAGTTTGGTTTCTGATTTTTTTTTTAAAACTTTATTATGATAAAATCAATTAGATATTATTTAATAAAGTTTTAAAACTTCCCATAAATCTTTTTAAAAATTAAGTAAATATAAAAGAATGAATAATTTTTTTAATATAAAAAATAAAAAATAAAATTTCGATTCAGATTTGCTTGGGTATTTCTACTGAGCTTAGTTAAGTGTGCTTTCTATTTTATTTTTTCTTAATGCAAGAGTTGGGTCTCACTACTAATCCGTTTAGTTTATTGTATGAAAAGCAGAAATGCATTTTTGACAAAGGATTTAATTTCTTGGTTTTGTAAATTAAAGTACAATATTGACCCAATGGCGCTTCATTTCTAGTTTTCTCTTTAGTTTCATCAATCCAATGGCTTTGGACATTGATGCCATTTTCTTCTATGCTATGTATACCAATCTACTCTTGGGAAAAGTTGGGTCATTTAATGGATTTTTATCTACAACACACCCACCCCAGCAGGGCCATTACTCTTATCTTTGTTTCAAATTTTCAGACAACAACAAAGCCTGTCACTCCATAACCAGTTGCTTATGACGATTTAAGTCATTTAGGTAGCTGGTTCGACTGTAATCTTGCAAATCCAAGCTGTCTGCAATTATTCCTCTCTCACCACAATATTTCAGCTCACCCTCTACCGGACTCTCTTTGTTCTTCAGCAACTCCACAACCTGAAAATTGCAAAGAATTTAGCGGTTCCTGCCATGTTCCAAATGGAAAACAAAGGGAACAAAAGGAGATGCTTTCGAATTCGTTTCGTACCCTTATCATGGTTGGACGCTTACTGGCCGAGTGATTAATGCACATGGAAGCTGTTATCATTGTACGTTTCATTTCACTTGGATCATAATTGTCTCCTAGTCCAGGATCTACCAATTCCTTTACTTCGTTCTGTTGCAGGAGCGGTTTTGCCTGTAAATGAGACAACAAATAAGTTCATAATATCATTTCAAATGCTTTTGCTAGTTTGATGACTTTGGTGCAGAATGTACCCAAATCACAAGGCTTTGTCTGGCTGAATCAACTGCACGGCGACCTGTTATTATCTCCAGCAATAGAACTCCAAATGCGAATACATCAATCTTTTCATCAACAATTCCATGCATAAAATACTCCGGAGCTAAATACCTGAGATATTGGCCACACATTTACTGACTTTATGAAATTACCAATACTAGTAACGAAGAAGGGAAAGGGGCTGCATGCCTAACCCGAATGTTCCTTCAATGGGATGGACGACATGGTGAGGCCAATTTTCCGGGAGCCACTTTGCCAGACCAAAATCTGATATCTGCAACGTGAAGAAGAAATCAGAAGCTTGGTGTTTTCAACCAAATAGTATAAACTCAAGCCATTAACAGTGGAAAGATACACATATCAGAGCATGGAAAGCACCTGAGCTTCATAATCTTCAGTGAGCAGTATGTTAGAGGCCTTTATGTCTCTGTGTATAATGCGCCTCTGGCAGTCATAATGGAGATATTTCAATCCATCCGCAATCCCAACCGCCACCTTAAACCTAGTTTTCCAATCTAGGCGCTCAGGTGAACCTGCAGAGCGGAATGTTTCCTAGTTAGTCCAATGGTTATGTCATGGTTGACCCAAAAGTACAATTGCAGCCATTTTGCTTAAACTCTTTTGTTTGTACCAAAAAGCACAGAAGAAAGGCTGCCATGAGGTGAAAACTGAAGTACTAAGTGCAAGCCTCCATCGACGCTGAATCCGATTAAGCAAGCTGCATTAGGGTGATTTATGTGAGCAATAATCCCAAGTTCAGACAAGAAATCACTGGCCCTATCCTCTTCTTGTTTCTCATTCTTCATTAGCTTCTTCACTGCTACGATTTGACCATCAGATAAATGTCCTTTGTACACCTCCGCATGGCCCCCTTTTCCAATCAAATTCTCTGCAATGGAAGGATAGATAGAACCACAGTTCATCAATACAATACAACCAAAAACACAGGAAAGACAAGTCAAGTGAATTGTCAATTTCATGTCCCCATGATTAAAGGGGAACCATTAAGTCAATCAAAGTTCCATGGATGTTACATGGCTCACAGCAAGGGTCATTTTCCAACATCAATTTCATTTCAACCCCCAACTAAATTTCATTTTAGTCAAAAATTAAATAAATCTTCTCTTTAAACCATTAAGTTGCCTTCAATTGCAGACAAGTTTGACTGCCTGGCTGCCGACGTAATAATTGATAAATTCAATTAGAATCAAATATAAGAACGTTCAAATTTAACCAACTTTAAAAAGATTGTTTCATCTATATAAACCTGATTAGAAAAAACTGAACCAATTCATCTATCTAAAATTTCTAACTGCTAAAACATTGGATTTAAAGAGAGGAAAATTAAGCTTAAAATGAAATTGCATACCAGAACTGAAATTATCAGTAGCAGCAGCAAGCTCTGAGTAGGTAAAATTGTTCCATGATGGTTTAGGAACTGGCATGGAGTTAATATCAACATGTTCTTCCTCAGAGGCATGTAGTTTTGCCAGTTTTGTCCTCCTTAAATTCTTATCATTACTTGTCAGCAAAGGAATAAGAGAGAAACTTCTGACATATTTCTTCTTAACATTTCCAATTAAATTCTTCCATTGCAGACCATAAGAGTCTTTGTTCCCTTTCTGAAAAACAGGCTTCCTAGAAGAATAGGAACTGGAATTGCTGCTGCAGCTGCTGGTATCGGAGTCGGATCCCAGCACCGGAATCTCCAATACACATCTCGGTGATGGCTGTTCATTTACCGATTCACTTCTCATCTCATTGGATTTCGATTCCTTTTCTGGGGTTTTCTCTTCCACTGTCTCTCTCCCTGTCTCTGCACCAATACAACAAAAACAAACCCACTAAAACATGAAAACTGTCGACAATAATATAAACAGAAAGAAACCCAAAACCCCAAAATGGAAAAGAAGCCTGAAAGGTACCTTCCATAGCCATTATCCAAGGCTTTTTTTCAAGTACTCAAAAGAAATATGAACAAAAACTTGCTATTTTTTCAATTCAATATTATGAACTTGAAAATGTTCTTGGATACATAACAAGCATGGAAATCCCACCAAAAAAAAAAAAAAAGTTTTACATTTTCATGTTTTGAGGTGGGCTGACTTGTTTGGTCTCCAAGAAAAAAAAAGAAAGGGTATATCTTTTGAAGTTGGTAATTCTTAGAGACATCAAATCAAAAGCAAAGCTAAAAAACCTGCAGCTTGATCAGAATGATTTGGAATCTCTCCTGTATTTATACAGACTTTTCTTTTCTTTTAAAGGAAAAAGGTATAATTTGAATTTCATCCCTATACTTTCTGAATATTAAAAAGTTGTCTATTTTTTTAGTTTATTGAATTTCGTCTTTATACTCCACAAAAATTGACAAGTTAATTTAATTTTTGATAATTACATGAATTTGAATAATTGATTTTGGTTAATATATTGCAGATAAATTATTGAATGGTTAAATTTTGTGGATTTTATGCATGTATTATTAAAATAATTATTTTTCTTTATGATTTAGGATAAATGTTCAATAGCATTACCTAATTAAATTAATTTTTCCATTTTTGTAAAGGATGAGAGTTAAATTTTGACAAATTAATGTAAAGGATTAAGTTTCAACTTTCATAAAATAGAAGGATGAAATTTAAAATAGACCAAAAGAAACGCATTTAAATTTTGTATTATTTAAAGTATCTTTTATTATTAATTATCGATGAACAAAAGAAAATATTTTATTAATCCATCATATGCTCTGATGAAATCGTGACCGTTGGTTTTAGCGCTCGAGATTTCTGCCGCAACTAACGCATGTAAAGGGGTGGGAGAAAAGTTAACGAACCGACCAACGGTTGGTAATTTTCAAGCGTTTCGGAGGGTATTATAAGGAATGTCTTTTTATGTGGTGGGAATTTTAATAAACCAAATATATATATTATTTTAGTGGATGGGGTGCAGGTGTGGAGGCTCCCACGCCCGTACGATAACCGATGAAATGAAAGCTCCCAGGGCGGGAAGGATTAATGGATTGGATTGATTAATTAAAATTAAAAAGGACAAAATTAGGGATATTAAAAGGGCCGTTTTTTTGTTGCCATTTAATTAGATTTTGACTTGTAGGTCAAAATCTACTTTTTTAACAAAAGAGGAAAAGTTTGGAGCGTGGAATTTTATTATTTTATAAAGTTTTCATTTTTTGCACAAATTCAAAAATAAATTATGAGAATATATGGGATATTTGAAATTTGAATAATATAGTAGACATTTGTAAATAGTGAAATATTTTTTTTGGTAAATTACGGTAATAGGATAAAGTTCGAACAATTAATACGACTAACACGACTTGAATCCAGATCACATTTGAGGCTCATATAGGGTTGAAATAATAAAGTATTTTTAAAATTTAGTATGAATAAGAATTTTAATATTAGGAATAATTGGATTTGATTCAGGCTAAATATTGGAAAAAGCCGTAAATGTAAAGTTATCATCTCAATTAACTCACAGCTCTCACAACAGAATAAAATTTTCATATCACAATTTAATTTGTATCATAATAATTACAATTAGCATAATAGTAAATTTATTGATTATAATCATTAAAAGAAATTAATGAATTTTAAAATAATTTATAAGATTTTATGATATTTGATTTATGAAAGGAAAATTATTGACGAGTTGTAAATGATTTTATATATGCATATGAGATTAATAATTGTGATAAATATGATGACATTAAATGTAAATAAAATTATTAAAATGTACGATTATTCCGAGTATTATTATTGAAAATGTTACATTATTTTATTTAATTAAACGTGAAATTTTGTTTTTTTAGTTCATAGAATATAAAATTATTTAAATATATATTTTATTAAATTATGTTATAGTATTACATTTTGTGAAAAGAAATAACGATGTAATAGTGTTAAATTATGACCACTTTTTGGTAGACATCAATGGGGAGGGTTTTTTTTTTTTTTTTTTTTTTTTTATATTATTCAAGTTTGTATAATGGACAATTTATATTGTTGGTCTCTTAAAACTTTTTTATTTGTTTTTATCTTCCCTTCAAAACCAATATTTTTGGCTTTTTCTTACAGAGATTAAATAATCATTTTTTTTACAACGATAATTTGAATCTAAATTATTTTTAAAGAAAGTGAATACCCAATTAATAGACCACAATTTAAGTTTAAAGACTAAACAATCTTTACGTGATGCACTAATAATGGTGTAAATTCTATTTAAATAGACAATGTCATATTTATTGTTTTATTTTCATGTATATTTGTTTAATATGTTACTGGTCAAGTTTTTTAACTCCACAAGAAAAATTAAAAAATTGTTATATGTACTTAACTAATGTTTAAATAAATAAATAAATGGGACACATGGCAGCTTTTCAACCTGCCTTGTTGAGTTAAAAAAAACTCCAGTATTAAATAATAATATTATTTTTATTAAGTATGCTTGGAAAGTCAATTAATAATTTAATTTCAATATAATTAAATATGTGTGACATATTTAGATATTCACTGTAATTAACGGATTTAATTGGATTAAATGTAATTAGAGCACTTTCTGAAATTCTTTTTTTAGTAAACCTTCCCATTTTTATTACAGTTAAAAATTGGGGGATTTAGACTTGTTAGACAACATGATATTTAATTTTCTTTTAAAGATATATATATATATTTTTAAAGGTAAATTCATTAATTCATTCAATGAATGGAACCACACAATTCAAGGGAAAAAAAATACTTTTCGTAGATAGTAAATGACAAGCTTCATCAACATAACAAAGGCTTTAGTCTTAACATAAATAGAACATCATGACACGTTGACAATTGACTTTGTCACAACTTAAGCACGGCATATCTAGAGTGATCACAATCACTTAATAGGATAAGGAAATCAACCCCAGATGGTTCAAAGCGTTAAGCAAAAATCGACAAAAGAATCAATCATTCACCAAACTAGAGAGGACGACAACAAAATAATCCATAAAATCAATTGTAAAACTAAGGTTACATGCATAAGCAAGACTAAAAAACGTGCTACAAGAGTAAACAAAAAATTCTAAAACTAAAAACTTATTAAATAATGAGAAAAAAAGCATATAAAACTTAAGACAGCATGAGTCCAAATTAACTTGTGAAATAATTTATTATTCTGAAATACTTTTAAAATAGAAGCATATTAAGAAGTTGACGAAGAGCCACCCACTTTTCAAGAAAAAATATTAGTGGTCGGTGGAGTTTTAGTGAAACAACAGGTGTCGTCATTTGTCTATCACAACTCGTGAAGATAATAAAGATATCTATTAAATAAAATTACAAACTAAAAAAAGAGAAAACATGTAGGATGAATGAGATGGAAAAAGAAAGAAAGAGTTGTTGGGAGAGAGAAAAAGACGGGCAATAGTCAATCAAGAGAGTGGGCAAAATAAAAAATAAAAAGTAAACGTGTTAAAGAAAAAAATGAAAATGTAATTTCATATCATATATGAAATTGTGAGAAGTCTACTCCCTCTCAATAATAAAGTGAGACACGTGTCTTTTCCGGATCCCACATTGTTAAATAATTCATCCGAACCAATGTGTTTGGTCCCTCTTTTCCACATGTTCTCGTTAATGTAATTCATCACCATTAAAATGAAGATATATTTTACCTGAATAATTTTGCGCATGCAATGTTGAAACGTATTCTACAACATCTAATTATCAGCTATCATAAATTTCTTTTTACTTGCTCTCTCTTTTGGGTACAATGGATATTATTAGACGTGGTAATCAACACACACAAAAAAAAAGAAAATACAAGTACACCAACGTATTCATGCCAATTATTATCTTATTCAAAATTTATATAAATATAAAATATGGATAATATGTAAATTATTATGGATACATCATTTGGATGCCATTTTTTTTTTCTTTTTTCAATTGTAGGTTGAAAAGACCTTCCAATAAGCGACAGGCTTGGTTTTAAATGACCCATCTGAAGAGTGCAGTGATTGGCAGATTGAATGACATAACACTAATTGTATGAAAATTCATGTAATATAAAAATATATGAATTACCGTCTTAAGTTTTAGCATGAGCAATAAGAAAGAGGCGGGGCCTAATGTCTGGTCTCATAATTAGGAATCTATCACAATCATGCCCCAGTTTGGGAACACTTTTATTTCACATACCCAACCATTTAATTGACCATCTTACTAATCACAAACTATTAAATTCCAACATTTTGCTATTTCATAGTAAAAAAGTCACGGCTCATCAAGTTTTGGTCAATTCGTTTTGGACTAATCAAGGATGCTCATCAGAGTTGAGGAAGATATGAAAATGAAAATGTTTGAAGTAGATATTTTTTTTTTTTTGAATCTAAAGGTGAAAATATCATAAAGGTGTTTTTATTATGTGTTAGATTATATTTTATTTTTCTATTAAAAAAGTAAATAGTCATTGTATATTAGATCAGATAGCAAATTAATGTTAATGTACATCTTATGACTGACAAAATAATTAAACAATAACACGTGGCATACCACATGTACCTCATACTAATGTATAAAGATCAATTTTTAACAATAGAAATGAATATAATTTTTAATAAAATTATCAGTTTACCCTTTGATTTAATATATAAATTATTTTTTAATAAAAAAGCAAAATACAATCTTATTTTTTATTTTAATAATTTATTCATAAAACCAAACTCACCAACTTTATATATACGTACTCTAGACAAGATGACCTTAAATTTAGGATATTTTTAAATAAAAAAATCTCACTCCACTACACATTTACGGATTGGGTCATAAATGTTTTTATAATTATATACAATGTATTTTACACTTCAATTTTTTTCCTTTTAAACATGATGGATGTTTTAACTATGATATCCAAATTTTATATTTTTCTGGATTTAAATGTGAATTCTACTCAAATTTATATTTATTTAATTACGAATATGCTAATTTTAATTAATGAGACATATATTTATAATTTGTTGGATAATTTTTTGAGGAATTTTGTGATATTTTATAACCATTGATAAAACAAAAAGTAGAAAAAAACTAGACAAGATTGGTGAAATTGAGCATGAGATTGCATAAGTCATGTTCCATTAGCGAAGGGAGTCACTATCAAAATTCAAAAAAGGTGTTAAAAATAGGGAGTGGAGTGAGTCATAGTTAAGTTGGTGAACTAAACCCCGTTAATATGAATGACTTTTTTTTTTTTTTTTTTTACCTTTTTCTTTTTAAATTTTTTTATTAAATGTTTACATAATCCAATCCAAATCCTCTAAACCCCACCAACCCCACATACCCATACGACCCAATGTCTGTCATTTCCTTTAACTTAATTCTCTCACGTTCTTTCTCTACACTTTCAAGTACACCATGCGAAAAAGGCCAAAAGGTAACACAAAAGTGAGAAACTCCAGAACCCAGAATCTAATTTCATTAAATATAGAGTTTCTCTTGGGATTTTATATTCATCTTTAATTTATTTACATTTTTATATACTAAATGCGTAACAGTAAGTAAATAAAACGTATGTTTTTTTGTACTAATAATAATGTTGATACCAATCGAGTTAAAATTTAATTGGCGTTAATTTTAGGTGGGATAAACAATGACAGGAGATGAGGGATTAAAATTGAAAATGGGGTGTGATTAGTTAAGTAATCCAGGCTGAAATTTTGCAAAAAGGAATATAATTTGGGCTTAACGTCAGTGTTTAATTTTTGTTTTTTAATATCCCAAAAATTTAGGGAGATTAGTTTAGTGGCGTTTATCAAACATTCAGACAAACGATAAAATCTTTACAGGAATGAGTGGAACAAGTGTTTTAAAATGAAACAGTTGATTGAACCAATCCAACCGTCAAGGGGTTTTGCTCCTAAACATGGAATTGCATAACAAATTTAACTTTTAAGAATGCTAATTAGTTGAGGTCAACTTATCTTAGTCGAGGGAATGGCCTAACCTAGATTTGTGCGACGGAAGAAAACCCCAACTGTTTCATGTCAAAAACCTAAAAACCAGCATCCAATTCCGTATGACACTGCAAATCTGGCTCCAAATTTGTGTTATTTATTTATTTGGGGACAAGAACCACTTATGGTGCAAACTCCATGTAACTTAAACCAAATACATGAGAAATACTTTAATTATGCTCCTAGACTTTATACTTTTTCACATATATGGAATTTAGTCCCTTTATCCTTTTAATTTAACAATTGAAGTCCAATTAATATTATTGTGAATGGACTTCTGTTTGATTGGATTAAGTGGTGTTTAAAAAAACCAAAGTCTATCAAAACAATTTACCTGGAAGCTATATAAGCCAAAAAAAAAAAAAAAAAAATCAAATTTCACTGATTTAGAATAAGAAACCTTATACCCCATATTTAACATTTTTATTTGCTTATTTAGCCTTCTACATGTATAATACTAGTGACGTGTGTACTTTTTTTCATCTTTAAAATGCCACATAATCCAATTTAATAGAAATCTTTTGACAATGCTTTCAATTGGACTTCAATTATTAAATTAAAAAGATAGATGAATTAAATTTTAAATGTGTAAAGAGTACAAGGACTAGTAACATAATAATACCCATGGCAACTCAACCCAAGGAATGATGAACTAGAAAGGGCAGGAATAGAGTTATTGATGATTGTAAGGGCAGTAAAGTTGCATGAAATATATTGCTTAGAACTGAAGTTGACAGGGTTTTAGTCTTCCCTTTAAAGTAGCTACTACTAGCAACTTGCTCACATGTTAAAGCTTGTAAGAAGCATAACCATGGGATTAGATGAGATAGTAAGGATTCGATTCTCGTTTTGGGTACGAAATAATTTTAAAACTCGTGACTAATGCCTACCCCTTAATAGACCTACAGAACTTGGAGAATTAATCACTTGATTCACTCCGATGGATATCCTATAAAACAACATGGAAGGAATACTATCAGATTCTTGAAATTACTTGCAAGTAATCTGTATATTTTTAAGGTTGTACAACCCTGAATAAAGGTTGCTTGCCTCATTGACTCTTCTTTCATTCTTCCTTTTTTATATATAAATAAATTCCTAGAGTAAAGGTGACTTTTCGATTGCTTTTGGCTTTTTCTCTGTAGGATGTGTGTGATTTTGTAAAATACAATTCCAAGGGTAGAGAATCATTGTTACTTGGTAACACTGCATTTCCCATCTAAAAGGCCGATTGTTTGGTTAGTTAATACTTAATAGTATCATCAATTCACCACGCCAACAACGTGATTGTGATAATAATCCTTTGTTCGACTACGTAGAACATGAACAAAGAAAAGCAAGTCTAGGAGAATTATATAATATATTGCTAAATGCTAGTTTTCAAGAGAAGCCAGGTATAATACAGTCAAGATTTATCAGAAAAAGAACTGCCCACTGACCATTAACACAAGCATATAATAAATGGTTGGACGGTCCTTGGGCAACTCAAGGACCAAATATAAAAGCTAAGGTATTATCCCCTCACGTGGGGCCTGTGCCCTTCATCTCATCTTCTTTCTTTGCAATATTATTTTCCTTATCTTTTCTGGAACTGACAACTATTGTAGAATGTCTTGGAGTATAAAATATGACATCTTGTAAGTATAAATCCAAAAACATTTAAACTCATTTTATCTTCTTATAGAATCTGTTAAAGATAGTTACCACCATCGGTCCAAAACCCAGACGGGTTTGGGTCGGCATCGGCCCAAATCTATAAGGTCGTAGATTGAGCTCGTATGATGGGATTGCAGGTTGAGCTCATAGGCTAAGCTCGCTCGCTGAGCCTACTCCCCTGCAAAGTTATACGTGCATGAGAACGTGTAACACATGCTAAATCTAAAGTAAGGTACGTGTCTGTATGCATGGAACCTACCTAGCATGTCATCTCAATGAACAGTACCATATCATATAAATAAGCAAACATCACCAGAAAAATGGGACAGAGAAAAAAAATACCTCAACAATTAGTGCGGTGAGCGTGGAGAACTTTTGATCTTCAAAAATTCAGTTTGCTAAGAAATCGAAATGGCTCATCCCAATGAGAACTTTCCCATGAATTTTTTCACAGGACAATCTAGGGACTCTGGTGCAAGAAACCGACCTAGTGAGGAAGATTTGTTTTTCGGTTGGTTTACCGATCGATCGAAGAACCTAGGTAACTTGGCTCATGCAGGGGCCTCAAACTCTTTTGATCTGAATGTCCCTACAGGTTAGGGGATTCCTTCTGGTCAAGGATTGTCGTTCCCATTAGACCAGGAAGCGTCCCCACAGCAGTTTATAGCTCTTCAAGAATAGATGAGATTGATGAGGGAGCAAATGACTTAACAAAATGCTAGATTCGAGCAACAACAGACATTTCAGCAGGAACTATTGAGGCAAAATGAAGAACCGAAGAAAAAGGTACAGTCTGATAATTTTGACCTCCATTATAATAGTGACGTGCGTGAAGATGGCTCTGGCTTGCATGCAAAATCGTGGCGGAGCGAGTTGGACACTTTACGAAGGGATGTACGGGCTTTGCATCGTGATTCTCGGGATATGGATTAATTGTTCTATTCTAACAATCTGTTACCTGTTGAGATTGCAACAGTAAGCTTGCCACTAGATTTCAACCAGAGTCACTTTATGGCATTCTTTTTAACCAAGTGGGGGACAAATTGTTAAGATAGTTACCACCATCGGTCCAAAACCCATTTGGGCTTGGGTCGGCATCGGCCCAAACCCACAATGTAACATCCCTTACCCGTATTCAACGCCAGAACCGGGTACGAGGCATTACTAGACTTAACATATTTAAATATGTAATATCAGACCATAGAATTTCATTTCAACTTAAAACTTTTCATTTGAGAGCGTAACGTCCCTATTATAGGTCTACGGGACCTTAAACATACTTGCGGAGTGGTTCGGGACTGAATCGGAAACTTACAAATACTTAGAAAATTCTTACTCAAAACAGGGCCATACGCCCGTGTGAGAGAAGTGACACGCCCGTGTGGCATGTCACACGTCCGTGTGCTGGCCCGTGTGACACAAGGTCGCAGATTGAGCTCGCATGATGGGATCGCAGGCTAAGCTCACTCGCTGAGCCTACTCCCCTGCAAAGATATACGTGCATGAGAACGTGTAACAAGTGTTAAATCTAAAGTAGGATACGTGTTTGTATACATGGAACCTACTTAGCATGTAATCTCAATGAATAGTACTCATATCATATAAATAGACAAACATCACCAAGAAAAGGGGACAGAGAAAAAAAATCTCAATATAATCCATTTTCAAGCCTGATTTATCACAAAATATGCATTCATAAATTCTTTCTTTCGTCTCTTGCCGCTATCATGAAATGTAACTCAAGTTAGTAACTTTTAAAATTAAATTAAAATTTTAAATATTTAAGTGTTAACCTATAAAATTATCAACATTTGCATCATTGATGTATTCAAATTAAATTTTATAAATAATTTAAAATTTATATTTTATATATCATAGTATTAACAATAAGTTACCATAAATTATTTTATTATATTTGTACTGTTATCTAAATTGAATGCTTTTTAATACCAAATAATAATATTTATTACCACTCAATTTTATGTATTATATATGTCATAATAATAAGGAATTTAAATTTATATATTCCAAATATTTCATATCTAATAATATTAATTGTTTAACAAATTATTTTTAATGTGAGGGCTTACTTGAAACAATAGTTAGAATACTCGTTTGACATCTAAATGGCATGACTTCAAAATTTGTCATCCTTCTTCCCCTTCTCTCAGTATTATAATAATAATAAATATTTTTCTATAATTTAAATTTAAATATCATTTAAATACATATATTTTATTTTATAACATAGATTTAAAATAAACATTCCATCTTTCTCAAAGCTTGTTTTCAATAATACTAAACATTTTAAACATTTCAAGAACACTTTTCCATAATAATTTTGAAAAGCATTCCACAATCTCAATTATAATATGGCATAGTCAATCTCCTTAAAAAGGAAGTGGTAACAGTTATTTGTATTATATATTTATAGACACTAACAAATTAACCGGCGCCTGTAGCTCAGTGGATAGAGCGTCTGTTTCCTAAGCAGAAGGTCATAGGTTCGACCCCTATCTGGCGCGAGATCTTTTTTATTTTTTAAATGTGTCCGAATAGTCCCGTTAAACTCCAAATTGGCCCAATATCTCCAACAAAAAGCTGTCAACCCCATTTTACTCATACCCATAAGCGTATACAACTCTCAAAATTCTGAAACCATTTCCCTACAGGTTAATTAATCATAATTATTCTAAACATAATTCAATTGAACAAAATATTAATTTTTTTTTAAAAAATGTCCGTATTATTATAATGATTAAGCTAAAGAGTTTGGAATAACATCTCAATAATTAACATTATCAAAAGAAACTCAAATTTTGGCAAGCCCGTGAGCTTCCTCATTGTAACATCTCCAAATCCAATGGACTTCAATATCAGGAGGAGAGCGAAAGATATCTTGACATTACTCTCAAACTCAAACTATTTCTCTTCCTTGGAACCAACAGCAAAATAAACGTCCTGAGCATCCTAAAGACCTCCCTGAGCCGAACCCACTTCAAACCCTCCCTAAGAGCCATCGCTTCAGCTATCCTTGGTTGGTAACAACCCACGAAGAGAATGCCATAGCTTCGATTAGTAGAAAACTATCTCTAACTCAATAGTCCAAGCCCATCTCTAGATTAGCTACCCCAGACTCATGATTAGTAGAAAACTACACTACAGAAACAGAAGCAGCCAACGATTGGTTCTATTACCACTCCAGTAGGTACTGCACAGCCAAATTAACAAGCTATTCACCTTGAACCACTGTATTGTCCCATTCATATTTCTTCCTAGCGCACCAAAGACGCCAACAAGTAGTGAAAAGTTCCTCTTGCACCACCCTTGGACTCCGTTGAGATAACCCCTTGAAACAATTAATAAAACTCATGTCAGTATAATCACTCAAATAACCTCAATAATGATCATCTTGTGGTTATTGTGAACGAATCAAATAAGATGGTTCTCTCTTTCAATCTTTCTGCCTTGCTCTCATGGAATCAAGGTTGAAAAATTTGAAAAAAATTAATCATTCACAACCATTAAAGAAAGATTCGTCAAAAAGTTAAGAAATTAGTAACTTATTTCAGAAGTCGATGTCTTTTAGGGGCAGGTAGGGGCCCTAGCCCTTCCCCAAACAGAAAATTATTATTTTAGTCCTTAAAGTTTTTAAAATTATAAATTACTTTAATGGTAAAAGTACTCTTTGCCCCCTCCCCCAAAGAATATTAAAACTTGATGATAATAATAAACCCATTCTGTCCCAATTTGATTGCTTACAGATTAGACATAAATGTCCTTTTAATTTTGTATTCAATTAAATTTTGGCACGGCAGTTTGCTGTGACAGTCCATTTCGTCCCAATTTAAATGCTTATAGAAATGTCCTCTTAATTTTGCATTCAATCAAAATTTGGTAGGACAGTTTGGCTAGATAGTTTGGCATGACAATCCATTTCGTCCCAATTTGAATGCTTATAGAAATGTCCTCTTAATTTTCCATTCAATAAATTTTGGCAGGCCAATTTTGCTGGGTAGTTTGGCATGACAATCTATTTTGTCTCAATTTAAATGCTTAAAGAAATGTCCTCCAAATTTTGCATTCAATCAACTTTTGGCAGGGCAGTTTGGTTGGGTAGCTTGGCATGACAATCCATTTTTGGCAGAGCAGTTTTGCTGGGTAGTTTGGCATGATAGTCCATTTCGTAAATGTCCTCTTAATTTTGCATTCAATCAAATTTTGGTAAGGCAGTTTGGCTGGGTAGTTTGGCATGACGGTCCATTTTGTCCCAATTTGAATGTTTATAGAAATGTTCTCTTAATTTTGCATTCAATCAATTTTGGCAGGGCGGTTTAGTTAGGTAGTTTGGCATGACAGTCCATTTCGTCCCAATTTGAATACTTATAGAAATGTTTTGTTAAATTTACATTCAATCCAATTTTGGTAAGGTAGTTTGGTTGGGTAGTTTGGCATGATAGTCCATCTTGTCCAAATTTCAATGCTTATAGAAATTTCCTCTTAATTTTGCATTCAATCAAATTTGAATGTTTATAGAAATATCCTCTTAATTTTGAATTCAATCAAATATTGAAAGAGCAGTTTGACTAGGTAGTTTGGCATGACAAGTCCATTTCGTCCCAATTTGAAAGCTTACAAAAATGTCCTCTTAATTCTGCATTCAATCAAATTTTGGCAGGGTAGTTTGGCTGGGTAGTTCGGCATTACAGTCCATTTTGTCCAAATTTGAGTGCCTATTGAAATGTTCTCTTAATTTTGCATTCAATCAAATTTTGGCAGGGCAGTTTGGCTGGATAGTTTGGCATGACAGTCCATTTTGTCCCAATTTGAATGCTTATAAAAATATATTCTTAATTTTGCATTTAATCAAATATTGGAAGGGCTGTTTGGCTGGGTAGTTTGGCATAGTAGTCCATTTCGCCCCAATTTGAATGTTTATAGAAATGTCCTTTTAATATTGCATTCAATCAAATATTGGCAGGACTGTTTGGCTGGGTAGTTTGGCTTGACAGTCAATTTCGTCCCAATTCGAATGCTTATAGAAATGTTCTTTTAATTTTGCATTCAATCAATTTTGGCAGGGAAGCTTGGCATGACAGTCCATTTCGTCCCAATTTGAAAGTTTATCGAAATGTCCTCTTAATTTTTCATTCAATTAAATTTTGGCTGGGTAGTTTGACATGACCGTCCATTTCTTCCAAATTTGAACTCTTATAGAAATGTTATCTTAATTTTGCAGTCAATAAATTTTGGCAGGACAGTTCGACATGATAGTCCATTTCGTCCCAATTTGAATGCTTATAGAAATGTCTACTTAATTTTGCGTTCAATCAATTTTGGCAGGTAAGTTTTACTAGGTATTTTGGCATGACTGTCCACTTTGTCCCAATCTAAACTCTTATAGAATTGTCCTCTTAATTTTGAATTCAATCAAATTTTGAAAGAGAAGTTTGACTGTGTAGTTTGGCATGACAGTCCATTTCGTCCCAATTTGAATGCTTATAGAAATGTCCTCTTAATTTTGCATTCAATCCAATTTTGGCAAGGCAATTTGGTTGGGTAGTTTGGCATGACAGTACATTTCATCCCAATTTGAATGTTTATAGAAATGTCCTCTTAATTTTGCATTCGATCAAATATTGGCAGGACAGATTGGCAGGACAAATTGGTTGGGTAGTTTGGCATGACAGTCCATTTCGTCCCAATTTGAATGCTTATAGAAATGTCCTCTTAATTTTGCATTCAATCCAATTTTGGTAAGGCAATTTGGCTGGGTAGTTTGGCATGGCAGTCCATTTTCTCCCGGTAAGGCAATTTTGCTAGGTAGTTTGGCATGACAGTACATTTCGTCCCAATTTGAATGTTTATAGAAATGTCCTCTTAATTTTACATTCAATCAAATATTGGCAGGACAGATTGGCTGGGTAGTTTGGCATGACAGTCCATTTCGTCCCAATTTGAATACATATAGAAATATCTTAATTTTACATTCCATCAATTTTGGCAGGGCAGTTTGGCTGGGTAGATTGGCATGACAGTCCATTTTGTCCCAATTTTAATGTTTATAGAAATGTCCTCTTAATTTTGCATTCAATCAAATTTAGGCAGGATAGTTTTGCTAGGTAATTTGACATGACAGTCAATTTCGTCCCAATTTTAATGCTCATAGAAATGTCTTCTTAATTTTGCATTCAATCTAATTTTGGCAGGCCAGTTTGGCCGGATAGTTTTCCATTACAATACATTTCGTCCCAATTTGAATGCTTACAGAAATGTTCTCTTAATTTTGCATTTAATCAAATTTTAGCAGCGTAGTTGGGCTGGGTAGTTCGGCATGACAGTCTATTTCGTCCAAATTTGAGTGCCTATTGAAATGTCCTCTTAATTTTGCATTCAATCAAATTTTGGTAGGGTAGTTTGGCATGACAGTTCATTTCTTCCTAATTTGAATGTTTATAGAAATATTCTCTTAATTTTACATTCAATCAAATTTTGGCACAGTAGTTTGGCTGGATAGTTTGGCATGACAGTCCATTTTGTCCCAATTTGAATGCTTATAGAAGTATCCTTTTAATTTTGCATTCAGTCAAATATTGGCAAGACTGTTTAGCCGGGTAGTTTGGCATGACAGTCAATTTCATCCCAATTTGAATGTTTATAGAAATGTCCTCTTAATTTTGCATTCAATCAAATACTGGCAGGGCAGTTTGGCTGGGTAGTTTGGCATGACAGTCCATTTTGTCCCAATTTTGAAACTTATAAAAATTTCATTTTAATTTTGCATACAATCAAATTTTGGCTAGGTAGTTTGGCATCACATTCCATTTTGTCCCAATTTTAATGTTTATAGAAATGTTCTCTTAATTTTGCGTTCAATCAAATTTTGGCAGGGCAGTTTGGCTGGATAGTTTAGCATGACAGTCCATTTTGTCCCAGTTTGAATGCTTATATAAATATCATCTTAATTTTGCATTCAATCAAATATAGACAGGGCTGTTTGGCTGGGTAATTTGGCATGATAGTCTATTTCGTCCTAATTTGAATGTTTATAGAAATGAACTTTTAATATTGCATTCAATCAAATACTGGCAGGGCAGTTTGGCTAGGTAGTTTGACTTGACAGTCCATTTCGTCCCAATTTGAATGCTTATAGAAATGTCATCTTAATTTTGCATTCAATCAATTTTGGCAGGGAAGTTTGGCATGACAGTCCATTTCGTCCCAATTTTAAAGTTTATTGAAATGTCCTATTAATTTTGCATTCAATCAAATTTTGGCTGGGAAATTTGGCTGGGTAGTTTGGCATGACAGTCCATATCATCTAAATTTGAACTTTAAAATTTGAATGCTTATAGATATGTCATCTTAATTTTGCATTCAATCAATTTTGCCAGGGAAGTTTTCCTGGGTAGTTTTGCATGACAGTCTCTTTCGTCCCAATTTGAATGTTTATCGAAATATCCTCTTAATTTTGCATTTAATCAAATTTTGGCAGGAAAATTTGGCTGGGTATTTTAGCATGATTGTCCATTTCGTCCCAGTTTGAACTCTTATAGAAATGTCATCTTAATTTTGCATTCAATCAAATTTTTGGTGGGTTGTTTGGCATGGTAGCCCATTTCATCCCAATTTGAATGCTTATAAACATGTCTTCTTAATTTTGCATTCAATCAATATTGGCAGGGAAGTGTTTCTGGGTAGTTTGCCATGACAGTCCGTTTAATCCCAATTTGAATGCTTATAGAATTGTCCTTTGAATTTTGTGTTGAATCAATTTTGCAGGGCAGTTTGGCTGGGTAGGTTTGCATGACAGTTCATTTCGTACCAATTTGAATGCTTATAGAAATATCCTCTTAATTTTGCATTCAATCAATTGTAGCATGACAGTTTGGCTGGGTAGTTTGACATGACCGTCCATTTCGTCCCATTTTGAATGCTTATAGAAATGTCCTCTTAAATTTTCATTCAATCAATTTTGGCAGGATAGTTTGGCTGGATATTTTCCATGACAGTCCACTTCGTCCAAATTTGAATATTTATAGGAATGTCATCTTAATTTCAGATTCAATCAAATTTTGGCAGAGTGGTTTGGCATGACAGTCCATTTCATCCCAATTTGAATGTTTATAGAAATATCCTCTTAATTTTGCACTCAATCAAATTTTGGCTGGGCAATTTGGCTGGGTAGTTTTGCATGACATTTCATTCCGTCCCAATTTTAATGATTATAAAAATGTCCTCTTAATTTTGCATTCAATCAATTTTGGCAAAGCAGTTTGGCTGGGTAGTTTGGCATGACAGTCCATTTCGTACCAATTTGAATGTTTATAGAAATGTCTTTTTAATTTTGAATTCAACCAAATATTGGCAAGGTAGTTTGGCTTAGTAGTTTGGCATGACAGTCCATTTTGTCCCAATTTGAATGTTTATAGAAATGTCCTTTTAATTATGCATTTAATCAAATATTGGTAGGGTAGTTTGGCATGACAGTCCATTTCGTCCTAATTTGAATGCTTATAGAAATGTTCTCTTAATTTTGCATTCAATCAGTTTTGGAAAGGAAGTTTGGTTGGGTAGTTTGGCATGAAAGTCCATTTTGTTCCAATTTGAAAGTTTATCAAAATGTCCTTTTAATTTTGAATTTAATCAAATTTTGGCTGGGAAATTTGGCTAGGTAGTTTGGCATGATTGTGCATTTCGTCCATATTTGAACTCTTATAGAATTGTAATATTAATTTTCCATTTAAAGAAATTTCGGTAGGGCAGTTTCGCTTGGTAGTTCTTAATGATAGTCCATTTTGTCCCAATTTGAATGCTTTTAGAATTGTCACCTTAATTTTGAGTTCAATCAATTTTGGCAGGGTAGTTTTGCTAGGTAATTTGGCATGATAGTCCATTTCGTCCAAATTTGAATGCTTATAGAAATAAATTATTAATTTTGCATTCAATCAAATATTGGCACGACTGTTTGGCTTGGAAGTTTGGCATGACAGTCCATTTCGTCCGAATTTAATTGCTTAAAGAATGTCCTCTTAATTTTGCATTCAATCAAATGTTGACAGGGCAGTTTGGCTGGGTAGTTTGGCATGACAGTCCATTTTGTACCAATTTGAATGCTTATAGAAATGTCCTCTTAATTTTGCATTCAATTAATTTTGGAAGGGAAGTTTGGCTGGGTAGTTTGACTTGACAGTCCATTCGTTCCAATTTGAATGTTTATTGAAATGTCCTCTTAATTTTGCATTTAATAAAATTTTGGAAGGGAAATTTGGCTGGGTATTTTTGCATGGCTGTTCATTTCTTCCCAATTTGAATGTTTATCGAAATGTCCTCTTAATTTTGCATTCAATCAAATTTTGGCTGGGTAGTTTGGCATGACAGTCCATTTCATCCCATTCTAAATACTTTTAGAAATGTCCTTTGAATTTTGTGTTTAATCAATTTTGGCAGGGTAGTTTGGCTGAGAAGTTTTGCATGACAGTCCATTTTGTCCCAATTAGAATGCTTATATAAATGTCTTCTTAATTTTGCATTCAATTAATTTTAGCGTGACAGTTTGGTTAGGTAGTTTGACATGACCGTCCATTTCGTCCTAATTTGAATGCTTAAAGAAATGGCCTCTTAATTTTGCATTCTATCAATTTTGGCTGGATAGTTTTGCTGGGTAATTTTCCATGAAAGTCCATTTCATCTCAATTTTAATGTTTATTGAAATGTCTTATTAATTTTGCATTCAATCAAATTTTGACAAGGCAGTTTGGCTGGGTAGTTTGGCATGATAGTACATTTTTTCCCAATTTGAGTGTCTATTGAGCTGTCCTATTAATTTTGCATTCAACCAAATTTTGGCAGGGCAGATTGGTAGGGTAGTTTTGCATGACAGTCCATTTTGTCCCAATCTGAATGCTTATAGAAATGTCTTCTTAATTTTGCATTCAATCAAATTTTGGTAGGGCGGTTTGGCTGGATAGTTTGGCATGATAGTCCATTTCGTCCCAATTTTAATGCTTAGAAAAATGTCCTCTTCATTTTGCATTCAATCTATTTTTGCAGGGCAGTTTGGCTGGGTAGTTTAGCAATGTAGTCCATTTCATCCCAATTTTAATGCTTATAAAAATGTCCTCTTAATTTTGCATTCAATCAATTTTGGCAGAGTAATTCCGCTGGGTAGTTTGGCATGACAGTCCATTTCGTACTAATTTGAATGTTTATAGAAATGTCATTTTAATTATGCATTTAATCAAATTTTGGCAGGGTAGTTTGGCATGACAGTCATTTTTATCTCAATTTGAATGCTTCTAGAAATGTCCTCTTAATTTTGTATTTAATCAAATATTGGCAGGGTAGTTTAGCTTGGAACTTTGGCATGACAGTCTATTTCGTCCGAATTTGATTGCTTAAAGAAATGTCCTCTTAATTTTGCATTAAATCAAATATTGGTAGGGCAATTTGGCTTGGTAGTTTGACATGACAGTCCATTTCGTATCAATTTGAATGCTTATAGAAATGTCCTCTTAATTTTGCATTCAATCAATTTTGGAAGGGAAGTTTGGCTGGGTAGTTTGGCATGACAATCCATTTCGTTCCAATTTGAATATTTATAGAAATGTCCTCTTAATTTTGCATTAAATCAAATTTTGACAGGGAAATTTGGCTGGGTATTTTGGCATGACTGTCCATTTCGTCCCAATTTGAATGTTTATCAAAATGTCCTCTTAATTTTACATTTAATCAAATTTTGGCTGGGTAGTTTGTCATGATAGTCCATTTAGTTCCAATCTGAATGCTTTTAGAAATATCCTCTGAATTTTGCGTTCAATCAATTTTGCCAGGGTAGTTTGGCTGGGTAGTTTTGCATGATAGTCCATTTTGTCACAATTGGAATGCTTATAAAAATTTCGTCTTAATTTTGCATTCAATCAATTTTAGCATGGAAGTTTGGCTGGATAGTTTGACATGACCGTCCATTTCGTCCCAATTTGAATGCTTAAAGAAATAGCCTCTTAATTTTGCATTCAATCAATTTTGGCCGGGTAGTTTTTCTGGGTAATTTTCCAAGACAGTCCATTTCGTCCCAATTTGAATGTTTATAGAAATGTCCTCTAAATTTTGCATTTAATAAGATTTTGGCAAGGCAGTTTGGTTGGGTAGTTTGGCATGACAGTCCATTTCGTCCTAATTTGAGTGTCTATTGAAATGTCCTATTAATTTTGCATTCAATCAAATTTTGGAAGGGTAGTTTTGTAGGGTAATTTGGTATGACAGTCCATTTCGTCCCAATTTGAACTTTTATAAAAATGTCCTCTTAATTTTGCATTTAATAAAATTTTGGTAGGGTAGTTTGGCTGAGTAGTTCAGTATGACTGCCCATTTCATCCCAATTTGAATGCTTATAAAAATGTTTTCTTAATTTTGCATTCAATCAATTTTGGTAGGACAGTTTGGCTAGGTAGTTTGGCTTAACAGTCCATTTCGTCCCAATTTTAATGCTTATAAAAATATCCTCTTAATTTTGCATTCAATCAATTTTGGCAGAGCAGTTTGGCTGGGTAGTTTGGCATGACAGTTCATTTCGTACCAATTTAAATGTTTATAGAAATGTCCTCTTAATTTTGCATTCAATCAAGTTTTGGCAGGGTAGTTTGGCATGACAGTTCATTTTATCCCATTTTGAATGCTTATAGAAATGTCCTCTTAATTTTGCATTCAATCAAATATTGGCAGGGTAGTTTGGCTTGGTAGTTTTGCATGACAGTCCATTTCGTCCCAATTTGAATGTTTATAGAAATGTCCTCTTACTTGTGCATTCAATCAAATATTGGCAGGGTAGCTTGGCTGTGTAGTTTGGCATCACAATTCATTTCATCCTAATTTGAATGCTTATAGAAATGTTCTCTTAATTTTGCATTCAATCAATTTTGGCAGGTAGGTTTGGCTGGGTAGTTTGACATGATTGTCCATTTCGTCCCAATTTGAAAGTTTATTGAAATGTCATTTCAATTTTGCATTCAATCAAATTTTGGCTGGGAAATTTGCACGGTAATTTTCCATCACAGTCCATTTTATCCCAATTTGAATGCTTATAGAAATGTTCTCTTAATTTTGCATTCAATCAGTTTTGGCAGGGAGGTTTGGCTGGGTAGTTTGGCATGATAGTCCATTTCATCCTAATTTGAAAGTTTATAGAAATGTCCTTTCAATTTTGCATTCAATCAAATTTTGGCTGGGAGATTTGGTTGGGTAGTTTGGCATGATAGTCCATTTCGTCCATATTTGAACTCTTATAGAAATGTAATCTTAATTTTGCATTTAATCAAATTTTGGTAGGGAAGTTTCGCTTGGTAGTTCTACATGATAGTCCATTTTGTCCCAATTTGAATGTTTATAAAAATGTCCTTTTAATTTTGCGTTCGATCAATTTTTGCAGGGCAGTTTAGCTGGGTAGTTTGTCTTGGTAGTCCATTTCATCCAAATTTGAATGCTTAAATAAATGTCCTCTTAATTTTGTATTCAATCAATTTTTGCAGGGAAGTTTGGCTGGGTAGTTTGACATGACAGTCCATTTCTTCCAAATTTGAATGATTATCGAAATGTCCTCTTAATTTTGCATTCAATCAAATTTTGGCAGGGAAATTTTGTTGGGTAGTTTGGCATGACAGTCCATTTCGTACCAATTTGAATGCTTATAGAAATGTCCTCTTAATTTTGCATTCAATCAAATTTTGCCTGGGAAATTTGGCTGGGTAGTTTTGCAAGATAGTCCATTTCATCCATATTTGAACTCTTATAGAAATGTCATTTTAATTCTGCATTCAGTCAAATTTTGGCAGGACAGTTTTGCTTGATAGTTTGGCTTGATAGTCTATTTCGTATAAATTTGAATGCTTATAGAAATTTCCTCTTAATTTTTTGTTCAATCAATTTTGGCAGGACAATTTGGCTGGGTAGTTTGGCATGACAGTCCATTTCGTCCCAATTTGAATGCTTATAGAAATGACTTCTTAATTTTTCATTCAATCAAATATTGGCCAGGCTGTTTGGCTGGTAGTTTGGCATGACAGTCCATTTTGTCCGAATTTGAATGCTTATAGAAATGACTTCTTAATTTTGTATTCAATCAAATATTTGCAGGGTTGTTTAGTTGGATAGTTTGGCATGACAGTCCATTTCGTCCCAATTTAAATACTTATAAAAATGTCTTTTTAATTTTGCATTCAATCAAATATTGGCTGTAGACACCCATTTTTGTTCGAGCCCAATTGGAGCCCCATTTGTATATTTGTTCTCTCTTGGGCCCATTCGAAGTCTACCCGATTTTGGCCAAATGGAGGCCTTTGTTTTTATTTTCTTTTTCTTTCCTTTTTGGGCCTGTTAAGGGCCCAAATTATCATTATTATCATTACTACTACTATTATTATTATCCTTTTTTTTTACAAATAAACTAGGTAAAAAAATAATATATATGTATGAAATGAAATGAAATTAAAGAAAAAAGAGAGGAGGTTTTTCATTTTTTGTTTAAAAAAAAAGGTAAAACAACAACAACAACAACAAGCATTCTATTTTTTTTCTTTTCTTCTATCTTTTTTTTTTTGCAATAAACATGTCATGAGGGATCGGGTTTTGGGCTCCAATGAAGGGAACGTCATCGGACCTTCGATCCTTCGCCTGAAGGAGCCCTAAAAGTCCCGTTTTTTCCCTTCCACTTTCTTAAATAAAGGTTTCTTTAAAAAAAGGTTTGATTTCGGAAAAAAGTTTTGAATTTTTTTTAAAAGAGTTTAGATTTTAAAAATAAAAATATGTTTTTTTAGTCATTTTAAAGGAAAGTTTAAATTTTAAAAAAAAATTGATTTTTTCAACTATTTCGAAATAAAAAGCTTTGATCTTTAAGAAAAGTAGTGATTTTTTTAAAATTAAAAAAAAAAAAGAGAAAGTTTAGATTTTTAAGAATAAAAATATGTTTTTTTAGTCATTTTAAAGGAAAATTTAAAATTTTTAAAATAAAGTTTTGATCTTTTTCAACTATTTCGAAATAAAGTTTTGATCTTTAAGAAAAATAGTGGTTTTTCTTAAAAGAAAGCTTTAATTTTGCAAAAAAAAAAAAAAAAAAGAAGAAGAAGAAATCTGGCCACCGTATGTGGCGGCTCCACCACCAGAGGCCAAAGAGCCACTAGGCTCTCCAGTGGTGGAGCCATGGCCAACATAGAAGGAGGAAGAAAAGAAAATTTTTTTACATCCTATTTTATTGCTATTCGTTTTAAAAGAGGGAACTTTAGGTCATTTTTCCATCCTATAAATGTTGACATGAAGTTAGTTAAGTAGGTGTTACATTTTAATAAAACCATAATGTTTTTACATTTGAATTTAGGTTAGTCTTTAAGATTTTGTCTACCATTTATCCTAAAAACAATTATGAATAATATGTAGTATATTTTTTTAGGGTTTTAAACTAATTTTAAATATCGTATAGGATTCCTCTTTAGAATATTAAATTAATATGTAAATATTCTTTAGGACTTTGTTCAAAATTAAAACTAAAGATTTTTGTAGGTGAATTGTAAATCATGAGTAGGTTTTTCTAAGTATTTTATTTTAGAAACTTTTTAAGAAAGCTAATAAATGTTATTTAATATATATTATTTTAGGATTTTAATGAATTTAAACTATAAATCAAGAATTTTAAAGTAAGATAAATCATAAACCCGGCATAGGATACTTTCATAAGATCTTGATAGGTTCAACGTTATTAATTAAATCTTTTAAATAATAATAAAAGATCAAATAAGTTGTAGATGGATTTTAATATTTCTCTTAATTCATTGGTAATTTCTAGGTTTTTTTTAAAATTCTAAAATAGAATTAATTTTAGGAATTGAAGGTATTTTACTAGAATTATTTAGGTATCCTTTAAGGTTCCCGTTAAAAGTAAAAATCTCTAATTTAAGTTTCAAATTAGATAAGTTTGGTGAACACATCTTAATCGAGTTACAAGTAAACCGGAGGCATTTAATTTAGAGTTTTTATTTAAGATTTTTATAAGATTTTAGTCTAGATTAGGACATTAATATGCTTAAAAAAACCTAACTCCTAAGACCCCGTAGGACTATCCCCGGATAGGCGTTGTGGGGGTGCTATAACCTTCCTTATACGTAACCGTACTCCCGAACCCAAAACTTGGTGATGAGATCGAGTCTAGACTTCTAGGATTTTTTTCGTAGTATTAATTCTAAACTTTTAGATGATAGGCGGCTAACCAACCTGGCCCTAATTGGTTAGTGGCGACTCTACGTTAATTTAGGCCCTTCGTGTCTAGCTTTGCTTACTAGGCGCGTACTCTTATGTAGGCAACGTTATGAAATTGGCAGGATAGTTTGGCTGGGTAGTTTGACATGACAGTCCATTTCGTACCAATTTGAATGCTTATAGAAATTTCCTCTTAATTTTTCATTTAATCAATTTTGGCAGGGTAGTTTGGCTGGGTAGTTTGCCATGACAGTCCATTTCGTCCCAATTTGAATGCTTATAGAAATGTCCTCTTAATTTTACATTCAATAAAATTTTGGCAAGGTAGTTTCGCTGGGTAGTTTGGTATGAAAGTCCATTTCGTCCCAATTTGAATGTTTATAAAAATGTCCTCTTAATTTTGCTTTCAATCTGTAACCCCCTAAACCCGTATCCGTCACCAGAATAAGGTTACGGAGCATTACCAGACCTATAACTCAATCAATCAAACATTTTATGTACGTTTCTCATTCAATTAAAAAATCATTAATAAACATTCATATGGTCTCTAATATGAGCCCTCAAGACCTAAAATAATCATTAAAATTAGTTCGGGGCTAAACAGGGTATTCAAGAAATTTTTCAGAAAACATATGAATTTTTCAAAGAAACAGGGGACACACACCCGTGTGGACAGGCCGTGTGTCTCACACGGCCAAATGACACGCTCGTGTCCCAGGCCGTGTGGGCGTTAGAAATGAGGCACACGGCTGTGTCCCAGCTCGTGTCCTTACCCGTGTAACTCTCTGACTTGGGTCACACGGCCAGTCACACGCCCATGTGTTAGGCCGTGTGGATAATTTAATTTTCGAATTTTAGGTGCAGGGGACACACGACCAAACCACACGCTCGTGCACATGGCCGTGTGTCACACACAGCTAAGACACACGCCCGTGTCTCTGCCCGTGTGGACGAAAAATAGGTCATTTTCAGGCCACTTTTCTCACCCAATTGGTCTTGCACCTACTAACATCCAAGCACATACAAGCCAATTTATAACCCTCAATTCAATGGCAATGCCAAGTTTTATGCATGAGATGTCATGACATTTATTCAAACACTCAACTTGCTTATTTTCTTTTCACATTCTTGCTTAAACATATTTATACTTAATGTACCAATTCAACAAGTTCAAGCTTACACACATATCAAGCAATTGCCAAGTCTCATATATATGTTCATCAAATATGCTATCAAGCAGACAATCTAGATAGATCACTAAAATTACCAATTCATTTAAACAAACATTACTTTCAATATAGTATAAGATGTCAACAGGGTATTTACAATTATATACATTTACAAAAACTAGTACCCTAGAGCTCACTAAACAAAAAGGACACTGTCATTGAATTTGCATCCTAGGTACATGCCAAAACACAAAAAAAAAAAGATAACGTCACTAACATCGAGTACGGGATTCTTGTAGGATGCCGAGCCCAATTCTACTATTTATCTAGCCTGCAACATGTAAATCAATTTATCATTAATAGGTTCCATTTATTAACTAAACACAATTCCAATCTCCATTAATATAAATTCTAACTTAGCCAAATAAGAATTCTAATCTCTCGATAATTTCAAAAAAAAAAGAAATTATCGTAATATCAGTTAATGATGTGGCACCCGGTGCCTAGCGGTAATTCGTAGAAGAGGTTGCACCCAACGCTAGTCGGATTAACCGACGGTAATGAATGTGAGCCCAGCTCTAGGTGGATAAACCAACAATATTTGCACCCAGTGCTAGTCGGATTAACCGACGATAATAATTATGAGCCCAGCTCTAGTTGGATAAACCAACAGTGAATTGCGCCCAGCGTTAGTCGGATTAACCGATAGTTGTGTACCCAGCACTAGTCAGACAAACTGACAAATATTGTGCCCAGCGCTATTCGAACGTATCGAGGATTATACAATTGTTTACTTCTACATTTTTCCTCATTTATTTCCTTACAATATTCAACAATACGAATACATTTTATATCGTGAACAAATTTAACATTACTTAATTTAAATAGTAGCTAGAAGTAAAATCAAGTTCGAGTCTACAAACTTACCTTAACAAAATAGTCGTATTAGTGAGGCCGATAGCTACTCCGTTACCTTCGTTTTTCCTCGATTCACGTCTTAGGACTCCAAAAACACAAAATCCATGAAACAAAAACTAAAAATTACTAACCAAATTGAGCTTTAAAGAATGAACAAAGTGGCTGAAATCTTTCTCCCCATTTTCGGCATGCAAGAGCAAAGATGAAGCTTTTTCTTCTTTTTTTTTTTTTACTAACTCTAACACATAATAGTCATCCTATAATAACTATTAATGATATCACCTAGATATCTATATATATATATATATATATTATATCCACTAACTCCATTTGACTAATATAAATAATGAGTTAATAACTCAAATAGTCCTTGTAACTATTTCTTTCTCCTAATTAATTTAGTCCCCATTGTAACACCCCTTACCCGTATCCGACACCGGGACAGGGTACGAGGCATTACCGAACTTAACTTACTTTAACATATATTCTCGGCTATAAAATTTTGTTTCAACTTTAAACTTTTTCATTCATATTCATAACATCCTTATTATGGGCCTACGAGGCCCTAAACATACATTCGGAAGGTTTCGGGATTAAACCAGAAACTTTTGTACCCTTAGAAATTTTTTGCCTTAAACAAGGCCACACACCCGTGTGGAATGGAACACGCCCATGTGGGCAGGCCGTGTGGTCACACACGCCCATGTTCTTAGCCTGTGTGGAATTTATTTTTCATTTCGAACCTCCAGGGGTTTTCACACGGCCGGACACAGGCCCGTGTCTGTGGCCCATGTCCCTCACACGGCCTAGACACGCCCGTGTCCTCACCCGTGTGTGAAAAACTGGGTATTCTATTTATGACGTCAGCAAACCCTTAGTAGCACACGGCCTAGGCACACGCCCGTGTGCTGGCCCGTGTGGCGAATCGAATTCTCGTAAATTTGATGCAGGGGACACACGGCCTATCAACACACCCATGGGGTTGGCCGTGTGTGATAGACACACGCCCGTGTGTCTACCCGTGTGGACAATTAGAAGGTTATTTTCCAAGTCTACTGCCACCCTGAAACATAAACACACATATCCCAACAAAAGCAACACATAACATGGCAATAATACACTATGAAGACTCACAAATCATCATTCATGCACAACATAAATCTCATCATCATTAAGTTATAAAACTTGACAAATATTGGCCAATTCCTAATGGCCATTTACAAAATGAGTGTATAACATTAATAGCCAACACTTTGGCGTTCAAATATGACATAACACAAAATGACCAAGTTCCTATACATGCCATACTCAAAATGAATCAACTTTACTATACCAAAGGAATAGTTGATAGTGTGATCCGAGCTCCGACGTCCTGCGACCCCCGAGCTAGCTTGGCGAAACTACAAGGAAAAAGGGAAAAGAGAGGGATAAGCACATAGCTTAGTAAGTTTGCATGAATTGAATAGCAACATAAGTACTCATGGTAAAATCCATTCATCTCATAGAACGACAACAACACAAGTTCTCAAGTACTTAGACATACTTACTCATACTTACGCTTACCCATCACATATCATAATAGGGTTTCATAACTCGTATTTATCTCATGGTACCTGTAACACTTGATCACATAATTTAACACTTATGTTATCATGAACATAAACTTAAATCATAATCGTCTTTCTCTTAAATGTAACTCTTTATCATCTTTGTATAGCTTAGCTCTTGCCATCTTTGTATACTTAACTCTTTTGCCCGTTGAATTACTCGGAATATTGGAGGATACTCAATCTCATCATACATGTATCATGATGCCAATGCCATATCCCAGATATGGTCTTACATGGGATCACTTCTTGATGTCGATGCCATATCCCAAATATGGTCTTACACGGGATCTCTTAGCTCGATGTCGATGCCATGTCCCAGACATGGTCTAACACGAGATTCTTCCTTTGGTGTCGAAGCCATGTCCCAGACATGGTCTTATACGGGACCTTCCTTATTCGGTGCCGATGCCATGTCCCAGACATGGTCTTATACGGGACCTACATTCGGTGCCGATGCCATGTCCCAGACATGGTCTTATACGGTACCTTCCTTATCTCATGTCGTGACATAGGTATCCTCATTTTTCTGAATCTTTAACCGGGACTTCAACTCAACATGATTCATTATAATCTCATTGATGCATCAATAATCAACTTCTTGAAATTAATATACACATCTCATAGAATAAAGTAGTTAAAAACATAATAACATCACATAGCTATAAATACACATAAACTTACCTCGATACTCAAAATGTGTGTAGATATTCGATTTAGTCCACAACCTTGTTCTTGCCTCGGTTTCGGTCCGGGCTTTGTGTTTCTTGGTCTATAATAACAATTTCACTTGTTTAATACTCACATTGACTAAATTGACTCATGAATCACACTTTGGCAAAATTAAAATTTTACCCCTAAACTTTCACATAATTACACTTTTACCCTTAGGCTCGTAAAATGATTTTTATTCAACTTTCTTGTATTTTAAGCCTAGCCGAATCATTTTCTTAACTACAACAACCTTCAATTTCCTCTATTTCACTCATGTATGACTATTTTCATAACCTTTACAATTTAGTCCTTTTAAGCATTTTTCATGAAAATCACTTAGAAAAAGATGTTTATCATGCATCAAACTTTCATATTCTTCCATAAAACATCAAAATACATGTATGTAATACATGGGTAAATTTTTGAACATAAACCCTAACTCAAAATATAGCTAGAAAAAGCTAAACCGAGCTACGAGGATCTCAAAAATACGAAGAACATTAAAAACGGAGCTAGGAAACACTTACAATCAAGCTTGAAGTTGAAGAAACCATAGCTATGGAGAGCTTGAAAATTTTGGCTATGAAGAAGAAGATGGACATGAATTTTGACTTCTTTTTCCCTTTTAATTCTTTTATTAACCAAATGACAAAAATGCCCTTAAGGTCCTTTCTTAAGATTTTTCCTTTCCATGCCCATTTATGTCCATCATCAAATATAATGGTTTAATTGCTAAATAAATACCTCTAATAATTTTTATAATTCTATTTCATACTTGAATCTTCTAGAATCTCATATTTTCTAATCTTTGCAATTTAGTCCTAATGGACAAATTGATCACTAATTAATAAAATTTCCTCATGAAATTTTCACAAAGTCATGCAAACATATCATAAGCCTCATAAAAATCATAAAACACTTATTTCTACCTCAGATTTGTGGTCTCGCAACCACTATTCCGATTAAGCCCTAAATCGAGTTGTTACACCCATCAATTAAAATTTGTACTTTACTATTCAATTAACTTCTAAAGAAATCTCCAAACATTATAATATTAATATTTTTAAACTCGACACACAAAGGCGAGGTCCCAAAAGTATGTTTTTCAACAACCCCAACTTTCGGGTCGTTACACAATCGATTTTGGCAGGACAGTTTGGCTGGTTAGTTTGGCATGCCAGTCCATTTCATCCCAATTTGAATGTTTATAGAAGTGTCCTCTTAATTTTGGATTCAATCAAATTCTTCTAGGGCAATTTGGCTGGGTAGTTTGGCATGACAGCCCATTTCGTCCCAATTTGAACTCTTATAGAAATGTCCTCTTAATTTTGCATTCAATAAAATTTTGGCAAAGTAGTTTGGCTGGGTAGTTTGGTATGACAGTCTATTTCATCCTAATTTGAATGCTTATAAAAATTTCTTCTTAATTTTGCATTCAATCAATTTTGGTAGGGCAGTTCGGCTGGGTAGTTTGGCATGACAGTCAATTTCGTCCCAATTTGAATGTTTATAAAAATATCCTCTTAATTTTGCATTCAATCAATTTTGGCAGGACAATTTGGCTAGGTAGTTTGGCATGACAGCCCATTTCATCCCAATTTGAATGTTTATAAAAATATCCTCTTAATTTTGCATTCAATCAAATTCTTCTAGAGCAAATTGGTTGGGTAGTTTGGCATAACAGTCCATTTCGTCCCAATTTGAACTCGTATAGAAATGTCCTCTTAATTTTGCATTCAATAAAATTTTGTCAGGGCAGTTTGGCTTGGTAGTTTGGCATGACAGTCTATTTTGTCCCAATTTGAATGCTTATAGAAATGTCCTCTTAATTTTGCATTCAATCAATTTTTGCAAGGTAGTTTGGCATGACAGTCCATTTCGTCCTAATTTGAATGTTTATAGAAATGTCCTCTTAATTTTGCATTCAATCAAATTTTTGCAGGGCAGTTTGGTATGATAGTCCATTTCGTTTCAATTTGAACTTCTATAGAAATGTCCTTTTAATTTTGCCTTTAATTAAATTTTGGCAGGGCAGTTTGGATTGGTAGTTTCGTCCCAATTTGAATGCTTAATGAAATGTCCTCTAAATTTTGCGTTCAATCAATTTTTATAGGAAAGTATGGATGGGTAGTTTTGCATGACAGTCCATTTGGTCCTAATTTGAGTACTTATTGAAATGTTCTCTTAATTTTGCATTCAATCAATTTTAGCATGGTAGTTTGGCTGGGTAGTTCGGTGTGACAATTTATTTCGTCCCAATTTGAATGCTTATAGAATTGTCCTCTTAATTGTGTATTAAATCAAATTTTGGCAGAGTAGTTTGGCATGACAGTCCATTTCGTTCCAATTTAAATGCTAATAGAAATGTCCTCTTAAATTTTCATTCAAGCAAATATTGGTAGGGCAGTTTGGGAAGGTAGTTTGATATGACAGTCCATTTCGTCCCAAATTGAATGCTTATAGAAATGTCCTCTTAATTTTTCATTGAATCAAATTTTGGTTGGGTAGTTTGGCATGACAGCCCATTTTTTTTCCAATTTGCATGCTTATAGAAATATCCTCTTATTTTTGCATTTAATCAATTTTGGCAGGGCAATTTGGCAGGGTAGTTTGGATTGACAGTCCATTTCTTCCCAATTTGAATGCTTATAAAGATGTCCTCTTAAAGTGCATTCAATCAAATTTTGGCTGGGTAGTTTGGCATGACAGTCCATTTCGTCCCAATTTGAATGCTTATAGAAATTTCCTCTTAATTTTGCATTCAATCAATTTTAGCAGGGCAGTTTGACCTGACAGTTAATTTCCTTCCAATTTGAATGCTTATAGAAATGTATTCTTTATTTTGCATTCAATCTAATTTTGGCAGGGCAGTTTGGCTGGGTAGTCTGGCATTACAGCCCAATTTGAATGTTTACAGAAATGTCCTCTTAAATTTTCATTCAATCAAATTTTGGCGGAGTTATTTGGCATGACAGTCCATTTCGTCCCAATTTAAATGTTAATAGAAATTTTCACTTAATTTTGCATTCAAGCAAATATTGACAGGGCGGTTTGGCAGAGTAGTTTGACATGACAATCCATTTCGTCCCAAATTGAATGCTTATAGAAATGTCCTCTTAATTTTGCATTTAATCAATTTTGTCAGAGTAGTTTAGCTGGGTAGTTTGGCATGACAGTTCATTTTGTCCCAATTTGAATGCTTAAAATTGTCCTCTTATATTTGCATTCAACCAAATTTTGGCAGGGCAGTTTGGCTGGGTAGTTTGGTATGACAATCGATTTCGTCCCAATTTAGCACTTACAATGCGTATTCAGCAAATCTTGTCAGAAATGATTCAATGGGAATTTGTTCATATCCGCAAAGAAGAAAATATGGAAGCTTATTGCATTGCAAAGTTGATTTTTAACGGAATGAGGGCTTACAACTATTTACTGAGAAACCGTTCAATATTAGTAGATTAATGTGACTTTTTTTTATTGTTTTCTTAATACACAAAAAAAAAATATAAAACACTGGATCGAGCTATATAAGTCCTTAGATAGGAAACAATAAAGAAATTAGCAAAAAATTGTCAGACCAAGTGGATGGAATCCAAGTCATTATTGTTAAATTGAAGAAAGTCATATTTTGTATTATTCCTTTTACTACGTTTGACATTAATATAAATATTATTCATTTGATTAAGATTACTCTTCTACGATAATTTTTACATTCATATACTCTTTTTATTTATATTCATTAACTTTTATATAATTAAGAAATATCAAGTAAAGTTTATTTATTTTCCTTTTTAGTCCCTAACACTTTTAACTATTTTCCGTTTCAAATAATTGTGTAGATGATCTCATTATACTTGAATTTTGATTCTGTTATTTTTATACGTAAATTCCAAAGTATTCTATATTGTTTTCAATTTACACTTTTTTACCCTTTTTGTTTGGTTCATTTATATGTAAGTACGTCCTTTACAATAATGGTTCTCTATGGTCCTGGCCTGATAGATTTATTCTCTTAGACGTAAGTACGTCCTTTACAATAATGGTTCTCTATGGTCCTGGCCTGATTTTTCCTTATCTAGATTCCTTTAAACTTTAGCAAGCTTAACTCTCATAGATAACCATATATTTGGATATAAAGTTCATTGCCTACCACTAACTGTCTTCCACTTATGTTCTCTTTAAATTCGGATCCTTACCCTGATCCGTTCATCCAATACTAGATTAAACTTAGGATTTTCCACCTTACTTTTACGAATGCCTACTTTTTATTTAGCCTTATCATGGTCTATCAAAAGGGAGGACACTTTATCTTGTCCTACTTCTTTGCTCTAAACGTGAAAGTATCCTATCGGAATAGAATCCCCTATTTTCGAGTGGATTTGTATTCTCTGTAGTTACCAGATACAAATTCCCCTTAGTCCATTCTTCTAAAATTCTCTAATTAAAAGACAGTCCCTTGGTGGACTACCTCTTCTGCTAATACCCGACGGACTGTCCACTCAAAGTTGCCTTTGGCGGGCTTCCTCATCTAGTAGCCACGTGAACTATCTAACGTTACCTAATTCTAGAAATACATCATTCCTTCTTGTAGATCTTAGGTGGATTTTACCAGTCAAACTGTTTGGGCGATTATTGCCTCCAAGTGAACCTTAACAGACTTACCAATCCTTGTCTACCTTTTTACCTGTAGACCCATTAGGCTTGGGTTCCACTTGATCATCTCATTAACACCCCCAATATTGGTATACTTTCCAAACACCGGCGGACTCCTATCAACGGATACTTCGCACCCTGAATAAGTTATCCTCTTATTATTTTCGTAGTTTGGTGGATTCTATGTCTGTCCCATTTACCTACATTCTCCAACGCGCAATAATCATCCAATTATGCTACTATCGGTATGAGTTTTATAATGATCTCCATTTCCTTGCTTTGCCAACTTCCTGGTTCACTGTCCTGGCGGACATTTATTTGTTGCCATTGTAACAGCCCATTTTTCGGTGAAATCGGAACAGTGGTTTCGGGACCACAAATTCGAGCCGAAAATAAAATTTATTTTTATTTTATTTTATGGTCCGTAATATGATATAAATATCATGTGAGAATCTTGATAAGAAAATTTTACCGATTATGTGCTTTATTACGAGAAGGACTAAATCGCATAAAATGCGAAAGTTGGATTCTAGTAGCTAGAGGGATCAAATAGCTATGGAATTCAAAACTTGAGGTCCTTATATGGTAATTAGAGCATTAATGAAAGTTAGTAGATATTTTTGGATGATTCATCCATTTGAAAATTAGAAAAAGGCTAAAGACTAAATTGAAAAGTGATAAAATTAAAAGATGATAAATAATTAAATAGAAATAAAAAATCATTTTATATCATCTTCTTCCCTAAATATTCCATGAAAACCCTAGGAAAGAGAAAACAAGCTTTCTTGGTCAAATTGGTAAGTTTTCATGTCCCGTTTTTAGTAATTTTTATATTTTTGAGATCGGGAAAGCTTAATTTGTCTATTTAGGAGATTAATTTGAAAAGATATCAAAGTATAGAATTTTTACCATAGATGAATATGATGGAATTATGAAATTTATGGTAGAAAATGAAAGATTGTTGATAGATAAACAACTTTTACAAAGTGAATTTTGATGAAAACTTGATTTAGGGATTAATTTGTAAAAATGTGAAATCCATGGAAAAATTCTGAATTTTATAGAATACAGTGCTGTAAATTTTATATTGAAATTTTGGTTAGGCTTGGAATAAGGAGTAAATTGCATGAATTTCATTTTTCAAGCCTAGGGACGAAATCGTCATTTATTAAAAGCTTAGGGGCAAAATGATAATTTTGCCTAAGATGTAAATTGGAATAATTTGAGTATGAATTGCATTAAATTGATGTTAAATTTAATCGTATAGATCCGGATAAATCGAATACGGAGTTAGAACGAGGAAAGGAGAAAATGTCAGATTAATAGACTTTATGTATACGAACATTTATCAAGGTAAGTTCGTATAACTTAGCTATACATGTTTTTATGCTTAAATTGAATTGTGTATGTGATTGTATAAATATATAAGTGAAATGATTGCATATCTAATAAATCTTGATAAATGATAATACCCGATAAGTGATAAATGATAAAAATGTTATTTTTGTGCTTGAGTTGAATGTGAAAATGTGAATTACATAAATGCATAAATTTATGAGATTAAACATATACCCGACAATTGCCTGATAAATGTTAAATCCCGTTTGAATAAATGGAATTCGATGGATAAATGTGTTTTTCCAGATAAAACTGCATGTGTTGCATAATAGATTTAGCCCGGACGGGTAATCCTGAAATAAGCCTCTCAAGCATATGTTTTAATTAGGATTTAGCCTGGACTGATAATCTTAATTGACTGGATTTAGCCTGGACTGGTAATCCAGAATGGACTCTATAGGGAATTCTTTGTCATATAAAGGATTTAGCCTGAACTGGTAATCCGAAAAAGCCCTTAGAGTATATGTTCTGGCTAGAATTTAGCCCGGGTCGTAATTATCTTTGTATGATATGTGGTTTCGAGAGTGTACCTAAAAGGTACTACTGAATATGAATTGACGGACTATGGAATTGTACACCTCAAGTGTACTACCTGTGTATCCATCGATGTTTTTAATAACTCAACAGGTAAAATACTGATACGAAAAGAAAAGGGATTTTTACATGTATTTACTTGAAAAATATGAAATGATGTTACATGAAATGGTTTGATGAATACGTTCATCTATGAGAATAGATTTGTACAGCTTGAATGTACTATCCGAGTGATTATCAATACTGCAATTGATTGTTGAGTAATGTCCTGACATGAAATATACCGGAACTCGAGATGAATTAATATGAAATAAATTTGAGATACGTGGAAATAATTTTTATATATGTTAAGTGAATACATGTTGTGGAAAAATATGTGTATGAGAATCTGAATATTGTTGGACTCATATATGTGTTTCTTGATGTTTATATGAAATATGTGTCTAACATGGGTATTGAGAATATGTGTTAGGGCTTGTGACCAAATGCTTGCAATGTTTAACTTAAATGTGAATGGTTGGTAAGTTATTTACCAAGTTATACGGACTTACTAAGCATTATATGCTTATTCCATTTTATTTTTCCCTGTCTTATAGTAAATCGGAATGCTCGTTGGATTGGAAGCTTGGCGGAGATCACTCACACTATCCAACAGTTCATTTCAGTATATAAGGTAAAACAATTAGGGTTATAATGGCATGTATAGGTTAAATTGGTCAAGGAATGATATGTAAATGTTTGATAATGACTAGCCATTGGAATGGCTAGTTATGGACATGCTTTGGTGTTTATGTATGAAAGCTATTATAGTATATGTTTAAAATGGTTAATTGATAGAAATCACATTGACAAATGGATGAATGAATTAAATTAGTATAATTGATACAAAATGTACAAATATGACCATTGTATATAGGTAATATGAGTACAAGATTGATATGGAAATAAATTGTGGTGCATGTATAAGGCAAAAAGGGTGAGGAATAAGGCTTGGAAAATAGCCTTATTTTGTCCACACTGGTAGACACACGGGCGTGTGTCTTGACCGTGTGTGACACACGGCCTAGCACATGGGCGTGTGGTCTGGCCGTGTGTCCCCTGCATCTTAAAATTTAGAAACATAATGCTCTGAATTGAGCACACAGGCAGAGACACGGGCGTGTGTCTCAGCCGTGTGGGTGACACGGCCTTGAACACGGGCGTGTGTCATGGCCGTGTGAAACCTGCATCTAATTCGAATTAATTAATTAACCACATGGCCTAGCACACGGGCGTGTGGCATGGTAGTGCGGCGCAAGTTAGAGAGCAACCTAAATCGGACACGGCCTGATGCATGGGTGTGTCTAAGAGTCACACGGGCGTGTGAGCCCTACCGCTTGGAAAATTTTTGAAATGTCACGAAAAATTTTTAGAGTTTTCGATTAAGTCCCGACTCGATTCTAATGCTCGTATTGGACCTCGAGGGTCCATCTAAGGGACGTTACAAATAATCCCGGTTAATGAATAGTGATTGACATGATTTATCTGAAAATATTCTGAAAAGTTCCGGTAATGCTCCGTAACCCTATTCTGGCGACAGATACAGGTTAAGGGTGTTACAGCCATAGTCGAGCTATGGTCTTACACAATGTAATCCCCTGTTTTTGTTATCCTAGCGGACTTTATTTTTTGTCATAGCCGAGCCATGGTCTTACATAATATAACCCCATGTTTATTTTCCTAGCGGACTCTATTGGTTATCATAGTCGAGCTATGGTCTTACACCATAAACCTCTTTTGAGGTGTCGCCCCGAAGGACCTATAAACCGCCGTCACAGTGTCACTCCATAGAGTCGATAATCCATCGTCACGGGTCACTCTAACGAGCCAGTCGATACCATTCTCGATGCCGCCTAAACTCTTTTGGATCCCTATTATAGTCCACTCATTCTGCCATTTCGTTAATTATTCCCATCTTCGCCTACCTTGACATGATACAATCCCCCATACCCTGCATATAGTATAAACAAGCATTACACAAAAAAGTATGATACTTATCATAAACACACAGTACGCCAATCATTCAAACGCCATCCGATTATCATATAATATTCTACAATATATATTGGTACAAAGATATACATCCATAACATACTCATTCACCATGTTTACTCATAACGGTGGATTCAAACACCTCAGAACAATCACAACACATTTTCATCAATCACCCAAAGACAGAGAACAAAATCTCACCTGAATTCCTTTATCCTCATCGACTTAGCTTGTCTAAATGCCAGAGCCTCATTCGTCTTGGAAGCTAAGCATGTCAACCATTTATCGATTAAATCAAAGGTATTCAAACCTAAAATCCCAGAATCCGTAATTATACAGAAACTTTTTGAGAATTCTTACTTCTCTTTGCTCTAATTCATGGGTACAAAGGGGCTTAGAGCTTACTAGCTTATCGAATTCTCAACTTCCTAGACTTTGAATCCCACATTTACCACTTCATGCAAAGCTTTCTCAAACTTCTTCTTATTCTTCGGAGAAACCGAAGAAGAATTTGCAGACGAGAAAGAGATTTCCAGCTAAATTTAGGGGAATTCTTTCCTCTCCACACATATATATACATATAGTCAAAGTTTTCACGGTCTCGTTAGTCCATTTTAGTCATTCATTGCTAATCATTTTGTCTCACGGAGATAATCAGTTCCAAACTAACTAAACCAGAATTGAGATCCAACTAATCACAATCCAACCACTAAATTTTTTAAAATTCTCAGTGGAGCCCGACAATTTTCCAACCCATTCAATTTAATCCTAACTTTCTTAAATTTGGGGACATAAAGGATAACTGGGTGTGACATTGCTAATCATTCATTCATATAACTTATTCTCAAATCTTACCATCATATATTCACACAAAAAATACTATATGTACACTTTATGAAATTTAATTACTATATGGTGAAATTCACTATTATTCTTATGCTTCTATTTCCCATTTCAACAATATTTGATTCCCAATCAAATTTATAAGACTGACACAACTATCAAAGTTAAATAATTTCATTAAGTCCTCATATTACAATTATTCACTTAATGTCTTAAACAATTCACTTAACTATTCTTATGAGTTAGTAATTCTATCACTTAAAATAATTTCTTAGCATCATACTCTTCTACTATTTTTCCTCCTCCTCTCCATTCCACATCTTTTACGTATGTGTATTTATACGAGAATTTATGGCCTTTGGCATTGTATACCTATATGCAACATTAATTTAAATTTTACTAAATACATAATTTTAGCAAAGTTGTCCACTTGAGTAACAGTCACTAATTTACTTATATCTCAATCTACAGAATTCGAAATTAAGATCCACTTTTTTTTTTTTTTGAAACTAGACACATTGAACTTTTTACTATAAAAATTTCAGAATTTATACCTAAGACAACAAATACAATTTATTCTTCAAATCTTCCCCTATTTTGCTTCTAGGCAGTAATGGCCCTTCTTCATTAAAAGTAATTATCTTTCAGTACAAGTCTCGTAATATGTTTCTGTTTGTTTCCCTTAAAAATAGACTCATTAATATTTTATTCATATAAATTTCATCACCTAAACAATTTTTTTACAATTTACTATGATTTTTCAAATTTAGAATAGGGGATTCTAAAATCATTATGACCTTGTCTCACAAAAATTATTATCTCATTATCTACAATTTCATTTCTTACACTGTTTCTTCTATGCAAAACTAGACTCAGTAAAATTTAATATCATATTTGATTAAACCTCTAATTCGGTTCCTACAATTTTTGGTGAATTTTCAAAGTTGAACCACTAATCTGTCCAGAAACTATAATGTCTACTTTTTCTTGATTCTTTGCATTAACTTTCATTTAATCATAAATAATTATATAATTTTGATTATTATTCAATTTAATCTTTAAAACTCACTTACATCAACATATAGTTTTATCATAACCTCTCTTATTTCAATTATGAATTTCACAAGTTTACAATTTAATCCCTAACATCATGAAAATTCATTATTTGCTATAATTTCACCTTAACATCACTTTATAATTAATCCACCAACACTCAACATTCTATTTAAACTTCCTAAGACAATTCTTTATTTCACACATAAAATTTTGTACACTTTACAATTTAGTCTTTATTATCAAAATTTCAATGTAACTTGAAAATTTTCCACTCATTCACTTTTTATATCATCACTATTTCATCGCACTTTATTTATATTTTCTTTTCAACATTCAAATTCACATAACCTATTTCGTTTAATTTACAATTTAGTCTTTTTGTCTATTACTTCATTGCACTAATTTAATTTCATACATAATATTTGCACATTCACAATTAATTCAACCAATTTAGCATACCTTATTCTTGATTTAAATTAAATAAAGTAAAATTCTTGAAGTACTTACCTTGTCTCTTTAATCACCTCATTTTTTCCACAACTTTCTCCATTTCCAATTTCTTTCTTCCAAGATAATATTCTAACTCTCTCATGTCTCTACTTCACTTCTCCTTTTGGGTGGCTATAGAAATTTTCAAGAAATTTGAGAGAAAAAGTGAGATTTTAGGGTGAAGGACCAAATTGTATGAAAAAAAATTTCTTCTCTAGCTCTCTCACTCATGTTGGAAAATGAAAAGATGATGATTTCGCTTCATCATTCCTTCCTTTTTATACTAACATTTTCGTAATAAAACATTAATAAAAATCTAATTAAAATATTAATATTATAAAATTTATCTTATTATTTAATTTAAAATATCATTAAAATATCTCAAATGTCATCAAAATATCTCACATGTCATCATTACACTGTAGAATTATTTCTCGTTCTAATTGACCATTTTCCCCTTTATAATCCTTAAAAATTCCATCCTTGAATCATCCCTTAATTTAGTAAAATTGTGATTTAGTCCCTCATAATTTTCCATTTATTCAATTTAGTCCTTATTCATCAATTTTCCTTATTTTCTATACCCTTCCACCCTTAATATATTTGCATTATTGGCCTTCAACTTTTCTATATTTATGCTTTAACCCTTCACGCATTAAATATTTATACTTAGACTACATAACTTCTCATATTTTGATGATTTAGTCCCTAGCTCAAATTAATATTTTACAACATATTTCTTATTTCATTTTTCTCTAACATCTCTTATCATTTACTTTTTTATATCTTATTTCACTAAAAATCTATCTCATATTATTTTCGACCAAGGGGTTTTAGGGGTGTTACATATTAGGTTGTTGTATGCATTGAAATGATGATGAGTGGCTAAATTTATAGTGGTCGGTTGATGGAAGTGTTCTTTAGTTAACTTTTTGGTACAGGGGCTAAATTGAATAAACCTCTAAACTTAGAATTGATGCTTCTATGGGGAACATATAGATAGGTGAGACCAATAGGAGATCCTATTGAGTTTAGCCCGAGTTAGTTTGGTGAGGTCGAGAGATAAACCGACTTAAATCGTCTAATTTAGTAAAATGGTGACCTAAAGGTAAAATTGAGCCAATTAATAATTTAAGCTGCTTAGATCCCTAATCCAAAAATTAATTAGCAACATGAAAGTCGACCAACCACTGTTTTTTATTTAATTGTTATTTGCCTAAATTTTGTCTATTTTACGATTTAATCCTTTTTAGTGTTAATTAGCAAATTAGTAAACTTGACACCAAGTGTACTTAGCTAGACTCTTTATTTGCATATATTAGTTGCTTAGAAATCTGTCCCCCTTTCTTAGGTTCAATCACTGAAATACTCAAGTATTCTATTGTAACACTATAAATATTACAACTGACCTATCACACTTGCAGTAAAACCACTATATTTATAATTGTTGTAGTGTTGATTCTCAACCCCAGTGCACGCACGCCGGGGCACGATCGGGATCATCTATAAAGGTGAATGCATGCATCCCAAACTTAAAAGAAATCAATTAAAATTCCCCTTTTCTCCGGGAAAAACAAAACGAAGACAAATTGCAAGAAAGAAATGAGAAAAATCAAGAGAATCAGACATTCAGAACTGTGTGATGCATTAATGAAATTAAAGAGAATTAGACTTTTAATCTTTAGTTCTTTGGCTGTAACATGTACAAGAAAATCCCGCCAGCTACAGAAACGTTGAGAGACTCAAATTTTCCTGTCATAGGAATGCTCACGAGCTCACATTTGAGCTGAGATTTCTCGGAAAGCCCACGTCCTTCACTTCCCAAAACCAAGCATGATGGAACATGCGCTACCGAGTGTACGAATTCTTGAGATAGTGAAAACGGCTTTTTCAATTTCCCATCAATATCTGGATGGCCAGCTAGCATCTTCATGTTGAATGTATCTTTCAGGGTTTGAAGATGGTACCAACTACCGGAAACTATAGGCAGCTGAAAGGAGGCTCCCCGGCTAGCTCTGAGCGCCTTCTCATTGAATGGATCACAACAACCAGGAAGAAGAAATATACCATCCTGTTGGGTATTGACCAAAACAGAATCAGGTGCAATAATGGAATGCAGACATTTCAATACAATAAAGACTAACTGCATTGAAGAACAGAAAAGAAATTGGGATGGCTATCTGACTATGATGAACAAAAAATTATGTCTTATAAGTTCAACCCTGTGATTGTTGGTTCAAGTAGATGAATGAAGTATTTGTCAGCAAAAGATACATTTACTCACATTCATCTCCCTCTAGATGATGAATCTACTATATACATAACAATGTATGCAGGTCTGCATAGGCATGATTGAAGAGTTTCAAAACAGTTAATAAATTATAATGGATATGTATTCAGACAGATGCAAAAAAAAGGTTGTTAATACAGATTATTATGGAATATAATGGGAAAATTATATGTCAAGCATGCATGTGTATGAACACTTACGGAAAACAAGTAGATAAACTGTTGACAACAAGAAGCAGACAGGAAGAAAAGGAATAATTTCGGGTTAAGCTTCATTCCTTACCCATTGAAAGGCCATAGCTGATCTGATTAATGTGCCGAGATTACCAGGGTCCTGCAGGGATTAATTTCTCATGAATTACAGAAGATCCCTCAAATCAATTGCCTGCAGTTATAGTTTGTGATTAAATGCCATTACGTGATTAAATCATTGGATTCTATATGTTTATAGGGTGTTACTAGAAAACCTACATTATTCGGGAGATTACATAAAGGTAAATAAAATCAAGCACTTAATGAGGAATTCAATGCATTTGAGACTATTTGCAATGGATCTTTTGACAAAAAATCTTATTAGTTGACATTACATAAAAACAGTACAACAATGAATTCCAGAAGATACTCCAATACAAGAAGGTTGCAGGGAGAAGACTTTGACAAGAAAATTAAAGAACCAAATTTTGGGGTACTTCCTAAAGAACAACTTTTGTGATTTTATGATTTCCACCAGATGTTTGATTCCAATAATTACTTAAATGTTCAAGGTGACAGAAGACAAGACGCTACAACTTCTTGAACATTCAAAAACCTTGAAGAACACTGGCCCTTTGTTTCAAAGAAATATTGAGGTAATTGCTTAACTCAGCAGGGAAAAGAAATGCTTGTCAAAAGTTTGCAAATCACCTGAATGCCATCGAGAACTAAAATTCGATGCGTGGATGGGAACCAGCTTTGAGAATCTGACTTGTTTTGATCAACAGTTAAATTTAAAAAACTGGTAGGGAACCTCATCAAGGCAATTGCCTCGATGGACTCAGCTGATTGCACCCCAGAAAGTTTTTTCATTACCATAGAGCCTATTCGAACAACATGACAAGAGTGAGTATCTAGTCCTTCAGGGATCTCAGCGTTTTCAAGCAGTAGCAAACAATCGAGTACAGTTTTCTCTTGTGAAGATTCTTTATACCTGTATATTTCCCTGCAAAAGACATGTCAGTCATAATAACTCTAGCTTAACCCAAAAGAAACGTTGGAAGAGAAATAAGTGACTTCCCTCACAATGCAATATATAGCCATAAACTTTACATGTCTAACTTCATCCTAACTGCCTTCAAGATGATGGCTTGAGCCTTGAGGGAAAGAAGGAAAACTCAAATGAGGGGCAAATTTTGTCAACTCATTAATCAAATGAGTTATTCACATATATAGTGAAAGAAAAAGGAAATAATCATCTGATAACCGGAAAGAAACAAAGCCCACCTCAACATAAACAGCAGCTGCTGGGCAATGACTTAAGTTCCAAACAATCAACATAATGAAGTACAACACAGCACAACTTTGATAAGAGGCTTCTTACACGAGTAACATTGTTACTCCAGACAAATACCAGATCCATAAGCTCTTACATGAGAGGTTCTATAGGTAGCTAAAGCTATAAACTAAATGGAATTGTTTTGATTACAAGGAAGAATGAAAGAAGAATTGCTTGAAGAAAAATAACAAAACCAAGCAAAGTAAGCAAGAATATATGAACCTATAACAAACCACAATATTATAGTTTTCTTTGGTTCAAAATCAAAACTGATATAGCATCAAACCTAGAAGCCTTTTACTTTTTGTTTGGAAAGGAAACAAACTCTTTAATTGACATAGGTGTAAAGCCAAAAGGTCTGGCCCTAATTCAATACTCATGGTTGCAACAAGACTATTGGTAGAGAAAACTTAGAATCTGATTGCAGAACAGAACTGCATTTCTAATAAGCTGATACGAAACCATGAAGCCAGTTGAAGCACTGCTAAAGAAAAATAGTTTCTGAACCCTCAAAATAACACCAACAAGCTAACAGAGAAGCATATACTACAATCTTTATTGAAAGAAAATAAGAATATAGTTCAAATGAACACAAGAGTAAACAAAGAAAACCATACTTAACAGTTAGTATAATTAAAAGAGGGGGCAGGACTGAACATATTCCTGTTACCTTTATGTTCTTTCTCCATTTCTAAGCAACTGAAGTAACGTAAAGAAAATAGCATAAAATAAAAGAAACCCATTTGAGGTTTTGTTACTCATTAATGAAATGAGTTATGTACATAATGACGAAAGAAGGAAATAATCATCTGATAACTGATGAAAGAAAATAAGCCACCTCGGCAGGGTCAGCAGTTGACAGGCAATGACTCAAGTTTCGAACAATTAACATACAGCAGCAAAGAACGGCACAACTTTGATACAAGGCTTCTCACATGAGTATAAATGGTCAGACAAATACGAGATCCATAAGCTCTTGAATGTAAGGTCCTATAGGTAACTAAAATGATAGACTAAATGGAATTATTTTTATTACAAGGAAGAATGGAAAAATATAAAAAATAAAAATGGTTGGAGTAACAAATAATCTAACCAAACAAAGTAGTTCATCAGCTAATATTGAAATGTGAAACTTTTGTTTGATAAAGGAACTTATGACAAACCACAAAGTTATAGTTTTCTTTAGTTCAAAACCAGAACTTATCTAGCATTAAACGAAGAAACCATTTTCTATTTGTTTGGCAAAGCAACAAACTCCTTAATTAACATAGGTATAAACCCTAAAGGTCTGAACCCAATTCAGTCCTCATGGTTGAGAACACACTAGCTAGCAACAAGACTACTGGAAGAGAAAACTTAGAACTTGATTACAAAACTTACAAAATTGTAAGTTTCATAATCCTCAAAACAAAACCAACAAGCTAACGGAGCAGAAAATATTGGACTCTTTATTGAAAGAACACAATAATATAGTTACAATGCACACTTGAAAAACCAAATCATATTTCTCAATTAGTATAATTGGAGGAGAGAGGGGGACGTGATTGAACAATTTCATGTTATCTTTTCGTTCTTTCTCCATTTCTATGCAACTGAAGTACCAGAAAGCAAATAGCATGAAATAAAAGCAACCCATTTGAGGTTTTGGGCAATTAACTGAGAATTCAAAGAGACCCAAAGCTATAACTTTGAATAGAAAGGTTACCTGATAGGAGTAGTGCCCACAACAAGAGCAGAAGCATGAGAATGGCGATAGGAAGAGCTGTTCTTGAGCTTAAGACAGTGTTTTACAAATGGGTTTGAAGTGCTTGTAATGGATTTAACATGGGATGGCAATGCAAATTTCCTTAACCCAGAACCATCAGCATCGTCATCAATATCGTCAAATCTACTGTCAAGAGACTTCCTTTGGAATTGGGTCTTTGTTTTAGGGATTGGAATATTGGAATTCTGATTTAGTAGTTTCAAGTGAGGAGGATAACTAGCTTGTACCCAAAGCTTGTACGCGCATAGCATTCTTTCTCACTGCCTAATCTATGGAGTCTTTCCAGAAAATACAAATATCTTTGCAGCTAAAAGTAAGAGTGAAAATTTTCCATTAAAAAGATAGTAATAGTGAAAAATTATACAGCAGGCCGTAGGGATTAGGAAGGGGCAGTTTCGGATTGCTATTAAATTTTAAAATCTTTTAATATTTTATATTTAAATGTTAATAAAATTTGGTTAAACTGTGTCATAAGTCCCTGTCCTCTTAGTAAATTTGAAATTTAATCTTTATACTTTTATTTCTTGAAATTTAGTTCTTTTACTTTTCAGATTCTAAATTTTCGATCAAACTGTTAATATTGTTAAAAATTATTTTGTTAAATTCATGTTCATTACAACATATTTTTTAGTTGCATAGCTACTAAGTGAGTTTTTTTTTTATTTCAAAATATCACATCAACAAATTTAACAAAAAGAATAATATTAAAATTCAACTTGGATTTTGAAATCTAAAAAGTAGAGATACTAAATGCCTAAAAATTACAGGGACATGTGATATATTTTAACTTAAAAATTATTTAAGTTGTGTATTGGCTTTGTTGGTTAAAGCAGAGCTTTTGAGTCTTAACCTATGCAATTGCTATATGTGGGTCTCGAATCCTATCATGTGCGTATCTCATGTATGTGATTTGTTTGTCCATGGGCTAGAACTTCAGTCTTGCAATCCGTGCGGCCTTAGATGATTTCTTGGGTTAAAATCCGTCTAAGTCTATTTAACTTTCGCAAAGTAAGAATTCTCGGTAGAAATTCTCCAAGGCACCGAAAATAAAGCGAAAGCAACATGAAACGAAAGAAACCAAGAGAATTAAAAAGTCATAAGAAAACAATGGACACAAGGTGTTTGAGTAAATGCTCTCAATAAATTCTTTAACTCAAGAATGAATGAAGTACCATGAGATGAATACAAATGAGGGGGAAGACCTCTATTTATAGTTAAGCTCCCTCAAATCCAACGGTACAGATCGAGTTACATTAACGGTTGAGATTAGTGCCTATCTACAATATGAAAGTCCTAATGGATTTAACTATATACATTTTTATCCGTTATGATTTAAAATAATTACCCTTGTAACTCTAGTTTTACTAGAGTGTTTCACTAAGCCACCAAGGCTTCAATTAGATGGGTTTCTCCATATGTTTCACGAGTCGGGCCAGTTCAAGTGGGTCAAATGAGCCTTATTTAATCAATTGACCTCCATGAGACATTTCTATGCGCAATGATTATGGGCTTTGATTCGCGGCCTGTGCCATTCCCTCCACTCATTCTCGAGACTCCCTCGTTATGTATTCGGAATGACACTAGTTTGACTCATTTCAGAACTGCCTCAATGCCTCGATTGATTCTCAACTAGTCTCTCATTCGGGTAGTTCTGCCCCTCAAAACATTTTCTTTTGCTTTTGTCTCTGTCGTCACCTAACTATTGTTTCTCTCTTTTGTACATCTCGATCATAATAGGTCACCACTCTTACTTGCCCCCATTGTGACTTACTTCGATTAGGATTCTCTTGATCCTTACAAATAGGCTTCACCACCCTCACATTAAATACCAGGTTAACCTTGAGTATTGCCGCTAACTCTGGTTTGTAAGCCCATTGGCTTACCCGCTCCAGAACTCTGAATGAGTCCATGTGTCTTTGCCAAGCTAACAGTAAGTCATAATGCAAAACACTAGATAAGTGTTTAAGATGTACCTCACTCATAGTATTTACTCGATCTGACTACCTAGTTTGCATCACCACTTTTCCCCTTAAGTCTAATGCACAACCCACCTCTCTCATAGGCGGTAGCCTCATTGATGACTCAATAGGCATTATATCGGTTTTCTGCACCTCTAGTATTTCCAAAGGGGTTTCCTTAGCACTCTGATCTATCAAGTCCATGTTCTTACCATAGTGAACATCCTCGACTACTTGGATTGAGACCGCCTATAAACGAGTTATCATTTATAGAATAAATATAACACAAAAAATATAAGAATTGACAACGGCGTTGTTCGCAAGTGCATGGGTCAAATTGTAATATAATTGTACAACGAAATATCAGAAGTATTCTGAGGATTGTACCCAAGGAGGATGGAACAAATAATGAAAATACTTTTTACAATATTAAGTCTAAGTAGTAATAGTTAATTCCTATATTACGATGGATCATAAAATATATTAAGAGGACTAAAAATAAATAACTAACAAAAAGAAAGAAAGAAAAAAAATAAATTAAATCGATAAACCAATCATGAAGATTAACTCGCTTCAGGATTTGCAACTAACTTCGGATTGGGAGTCTAGAGTGAATTAGTCATCAATTAAGTAATTATTTCTTCTGGCTCTAATTAACTTAATCGATTGGTTGATACTTGATTATCTCCCGACATCACTTTCTGAACTAGGATAAATTACGATTTATTCTGTTCGACTTTATCTTCCGATCTTATCTACCCTATGATAACTTATTAGGGTTATCAAGCCTAACAGTTTAAGAACACATAATTTATACCGACTAATCTATCTCGAAAAATCCCAATTCCTCCGTTAGTCACATAATCATCCACTCATTAATCTCCCCTAAGGGATTTAGCCATTCATGTTATCCATAATCTCAACTTCGATTGAACAAACCATGTAAGAAACACGATTGATTTGGAGAAGAAAAGAGATTTGAATAATTGTGGATTGAGTATCGAATGGGGAATGGAGTAGCAATTCTCTCGATTGAAATAACGACATAAAACAAATGCAAAGAAAAATATAAACTAAATACTTTACTTAAATAAGCAAATCCTTGAATCAAAACTGATTCAATAAGAAAAACAAGAAAGTATGTAAAAATCGAAAAGAAAATAAACTAAAACTAATTCTAAACTACGAGGGTTTTTGAAGGCGTCTTAGATGACTTGATTACATTCAAACCCTAATGTTTTATTTATAGAGGTGTTGGCAGCCCAAATTAGGTCTTCGGCACGTCCTAGGTCTTCATATAAGTTTGATTGTGTGGATGAAGATAACCCCAAATTACTTGGGCAAGACATCAATGTGTGTCGCGCCACACCAAGGCTATAGTGTGACACGACAACCAATTCCAACCTTAGTCAATTGTTTGGTGCTTTGACGACTCGGGAAGCTTGTGCATCAATGTCAATTGGGCATTTATATCTTCATCTTACACACTTAATTGAACACATTAGCACAACCTAAGGTCTGTGTCGGCCTATTGGGTCACAACACCTACAAAATGTGTTAAAAACACTTATTTTTATTAACTTTTAATCTCAAGGCCTAATTACTGAAAACGTAAATTAAAATCATAAATTTCTTAGAAAACAAGCTTCTTAAGTGCAGAATTGACCCGAATTAACTACTACATTTGATGACAGTTCAAATATCTCCACACTTAAGTTTTTGTTTGTCCTCAAGCAAACTACCCAAAAACAAAATAAAAACTGAAAAAAAAAAAGTAATAAACATGCAAAGAAAATAGATTGTACTTGAGCCGACTTAATACACGAGATTGGGTCGGAGCATCGACACTAGGAAAATTTGCCTAAATAGGTAACTATAGCTAGAAATTTAAACCATTCAAAGTTATTTATACCTAAACAGATTAGTTCAATAAATTAAAAGTAAACAAGTTAAAGAAAATTAAATATGTTTCTCCATCAAAATGTAAATATAAATATAATAATTATTTTTGTAAAGTATAGTCAGTTCAAATATTTTTTCCTACTCAATTTATTTTTTCCCATGCTTTGAACTCTAATGCAGTAATATTTCCCCGATAACCCTTATGATTTCTTTTTATTTTTATTTTTTATGTGCCAATATACTTGAGATTTTTCTCAGGCACTGTTTATAAGGGTTATACTATTCACATTGCACTGTTTCAATAACCATGGATTTTACCGAGTATTTTCTATTTAACTCGAACATCCTATATTTCTACAAATATAATTACCTATTCGTATCTACCTTTATCACTTGGTAGATTTAATCTCTTTTACCTATTTACAGTATAATAAACTGAACTAAGTAGTCTAAATATAAACAACCTAAATTATTTAATTTCAGGCTAAATTTAAAATTTAATCAAACAACCTAGGTGTATGCTCCTAATCAATCATTTGTATTTCTACGAGCTCAAGCAAAAACATGCAATTAAAAAGAAAATTTAAAATTTAAAACTAAAAACAAGGAAAATAAACTAACTAAAAAGAAAAAAAAAACCTTAAGAATTGTCCTTAATGTGCAGGTAAAAAGATAAAGGAAAGATGTTACCCGATTGACGTGGTAAGTGCATCGCAATTGGTGGGACTATTCCTCCTCTCGGTTTTTGCTCGCAATTGTAGTGCCGTAAAAAAATTGTGGGGTTCCTACAAAGAAAAATAAAAAGCACACAAACATATATAGAAATTACTAAATCATAACTAATTAAAACTAATGCAAAAATTCAAAACCATCCCAAAAATAAAGTAAAAATCCAAATATAAAAATGTTTAAAATCAATCGGACTCAGATTTTGAATCCTCCATCATATGGGTCTTGCCCCTATCGTGCCCCGCCGATGCTTTCATTGCCCACCTTCCTGAAGTCTAAGCCAGGTTATGTTGGCTCGGGTCGCGGATCACCACACCCCTCGTCGATGAGTGGTCTGAGTGAAATACCTGCTCATAGTCCAGCAGAGCGATAGGGATTTCTTCTTCCTCATCATCTTCATCATTATCATCATCATCCATGCCCTCCTTGCCTGGCGTTGGGAACCTCTCGAACATATCTGGTAGTTGTGCTGGTGTGCGCCACCCATTTTGTTCCGCGATCGGATCAGAATGTCTCTCATGTCCTGTATCCATCAGGTATGCCACTCTGATATCGGCATGTCTATGAAGCCCGTCATCCTTTATGTTTGTGCTTTTCCCTTCCTCTTCATTGGCCCTTGGGTATCGCTCCTATGCTTTGTTCTTTGCTCCTTCTCTCAGTTTTACTTGCGTTGGAGCTCGATGAACTGGTCATACAAGTTGTCCCCAATCACGCTCCTGGTGGGTCTTGTGAATGGCTCGATTGGTGACATAGAGACGTCATCTTGGCGACATAGGGCGATAATCAGAAGTGGGATGTACATACTTTGCTTTTGATTTTGTATGCATTTGAGCATCTCTTCGTAAACCCAATGGCCTACACAAATCTGCTCACGCTGCAAGATCGAATAAAGCATAACCGCTTAATAAACAATAATGTCAGAGGCATCATGGGTAGGCGCTAGGTGAGTGCAAATAAATTGCATCCATATTTTTGCCATCAGGAACATGATAGAGTGTTAAATTTAAAAAGGCATATCGGAGTTGGCTTGGCAAGTCCACTAGCCACACCCTTCCTTCAAGTAATTGATTATACTCTCCATATCAAAGTCTTCAAATGTAACTAAATTTAACAGTTCTAAATGGTCATGGGTATAATACAGAGCATCGTAATATTGGCAAATTGCATGAGGTGAAATCGACACCTCTTTGCCCTGAATGACCACACGAGTAATTGTCTCACCTTGCTGTTTGCAATTGTAACACCCCGAATTTGGGCCTAGAAGTATTGGGCTTATTGGGCTTTGGGCTTTAGATCTCAGAAAATTTTTAAGTAAGCAACAAAAAGACAATTGGCATGTGGGCTTTGAGGGTAATGAATTTGGAGTGTCTAGGGGTGTTAGAGATGTTCTGGGATCAAGTAAGGGTATAGGAAAAATTTTAGTTTTAGCCCAAGGAGGGCGTGACTTGATTAGTATGCCTTTTAAATAAATGAAAAGAAAAATGACACAAAAGAGCTTGTGGTGTAGTGGCAAAGTGGCGCCACTTAGGGAGCAAGGAGGTGGCGTCATTAGCAGGCAAGGGAGTCCAAGGTTCGAGTAGTGGCGTGGTATTTTGTTGGGGATTTAATTTTTGCCTTCTAGATGGTTAGTAGTGGTGTTGGATGTGAACTCTGAAGGAAGTGTTCATGAGAGAAAATTAAGGAAGGGATAAAGGAGCTTATCTTAGAGAAAATTTAGGATGAGATTGAGAGGTTATCAGGGAGAAAAGTTAGGAGCTGAGAAGTGTGAAGAGTTGGTGCCGTTGTGGGAAGTGGGAAATGTATAAATTCGGCTTAGGAGGGTAAATGAGTGCCGTTTTTGGGTCTTTTAGGGGGTATTACGAATTTTCATTGTGGCTTTCGGCATTTGGAGAGTTTTGCAAATAAGTTAGTCTTTCTTTTATTTACCGAATATCCTGTAGTTACCCTCACACAAGCACATTTGATCTTTTCTCTTCCCCTCATTCTATTCTTCTCATTTCGAATTCTTCCATTCTTTGAAAAACCATCATTCCTTTTTGCATTTTCTCTTAGCCAAACTTTTCTATTGCCGAATTACCATCATCTTCTCTTGCCGGAATCCCCCATTAGTGTCGGATCTTTGTTGTTTTTCTCTATCACAAATCAGTTGGTACCTACTCTCAGTCAAGGTTAAAAGCCGAATCTCGTTTGGTAGGCCGCAGGATCTAAGGTTGGATTTGGTAAGTATTCTGTTAACTCCCTTTAGTACATTTTGTTGAAAGCCGAAGGGCTATCTAACCCCTCTTTGCTGTTACCATGTATTAACAAGGGTGAGGTTCAGCAATCGCAAGTGCAGTAGGTAAAGATTGCGATCAAGGCAGTAAGTATTCTCGACTCAGTTAGGGTTTAGTAAATGACCGAATCTATTGTGGCTCATAGGGGTGACTTATGATCAATATGGGTCACTTGGTTTTGACGATATAGGTGTTTGGGTGCAGATCTAGAGGTTAATCGCCAATAGTAGCAAAGGAAGGGCTACTAGAATGTGAGGCACACGGTAAGGGTACGGTGAGGTTTCAGTTTTTGATAAGTATGTGTTAAAGCTTTGGTTAATCGCTAGTAATGTCAATTGTAGGTTCATGACTAAGGAGTTCGCAACACGCAAGGTTACCAAGTGTGTACAAACACTACACACACGATATCGACAATGCCGAAAAGTCGAAAAGCTGAAAGTGGCTAAATGGGCCCGGTGGGCCCTGAGGCTAAGTTTGATAAAATGGTTTGGTTGATTATACGAATTAAGTTAGCTATGCTTGATACATGATCTGGATATGTTTTGGGCCTAATAGGCCATATGATGAGATTTGGGCCTAACGGGCCGTAAAGACATGAAATGGGCTTGATGGGCTTATGGGGGCGTAGACAAGTATGTTAGGGTTAATAGACTTTAGGCCTAGCTTGAACAACTTTGAAATTTCATAAGACTTAAGCTAATTAAACATGTCTGTGGACAAGTCGATTAGTTAGAGTGTGGTAACCGACATATGCATGTCTAGGATTGGATCTAGTGAGAGCTTGGTACTTAAGCGGTCCGAGTGACCCACCTCCTCTTTTCTGAGATCCTACCTGGTGCATAGTATTTGTTCACTTTAACCGCGAGGACTTGTTTATGGGCCAAAGTTCATAACTAAAACCCGAGAGGAACCAAATACCCTTATATTTGTAAAATTACTAAAATACCCTTATGTGTAGAATTATCGAAATACCCCTGTCTTGAAAAATTACCAAGATACCCCTATTTTGCCAAATTACCAAAATACCCCCGGTTTGTGAAATTACCGTTTTACCTCTAAACGACAAAATGATCGTTGTACCCTCGTGGTAGTACTAGCGTTGTATGTGTTAATTGTATGATTTATTATGCTTGAGATGCGTTGCATACATGGATTGGTTATGAGTAGAATTACCAAGCTACCCCTGTAGGGTAGAATTACCGAAATACCCTTATAGGGTAAAATGACTGATTTGCCCTTGTAGGTAAATGATCGACTTGTGCAATGAGTGGACTAATTTGACTGTGGTTGTATGACTGATATGCTTTTATTACATGTTTAAATAATTGTTACTGAGCATGTCCATTTTGCATACACGTGTAATGATTAAGCATGACATACACGACATATTACATTGGGTTGGGTTTATTAATACGGAGGAAGTGCTAATAGGATCGCATGGTCGCTTGACGACTGTGGATCCACCGAAGGCTTTATAGCCACCGCTGGCTTTTTAGCCACCGAGCGACCCATTCGTGCATCGATAATGTTACCGGAGGGCTGTGTGCCATTAATATGGGCTTCGTGCCGTAATTATAGGCTTTGTGCCAATACCGAAGGCTTTGTGCCGTAATTATGGGCTTTGTGCCAATACCGAAGGCTTTGTGCTGTTATTATGGCTTTGTGCCAATCATATTTACCGTGGCTATGTGCCTAACATATATATATTGATGACACTGTGTCAATATTTAAGGATCGCATGGCCGTATGGTATGGATCCACCGGAGGCTTTAAGCCCAATATATGATTAGCAGCTTTGCTGCAACGTTCGGTAGTACCACAACCGGGCTACCCATGGTGTGTAGCGGAGGGGTGGGTCGAGCTAGAATTCCCCACAGGAGCCATAAGGTTGGAAGGGAAATGGTGTGTGTAGTGGATGGATTTTTGGGGTGGGTTTTGCATTATCTTGTTTGTATGTGATGCGATATGATATGATATGAGGTCATTGTGGGCTAAGGCCCAAGACCACTGATTTTGTTAGGGCTTAGGCCCAATGTGAATATTTGTATGTGATTTGATTGCCAAGGGTTGTACACACTGAGTTTCGAAACTCACACCCTTTAATTTAATGTTTTAGGTATTCCTGAATAGACGGCTCGTCATGGGAGAGGACTCGGAGATGGCCACACTACAAGCTGATCAAATGTTTTATTTTGTTCAAATGAATTTATTTTGAATACTTTGGTTTTTTTTCATTGGATTGTAATAAGGCCATGTAACTCCTAAGTGACTTTAGATTTTGAGTTTTATTATTATTGTTTCAGCTATCCGCTTATTAAATTTCATAAAATTTCTAAAGTTAACATGGTTTTCGAAATAACTTAACCTATGAATGTTTTCTAAAATATGGGCTTTTTCAATGTAACTTAATAAGATACAAGGGTTTTGGGCTTTTGGGGCTTAAATTGTTAAATGGTAAAATCGTTTTGAAGTGTGCCTTTAATGTGACATTCCAGACTTGGGCCTAACTTCTAGGCCGGGTTTGGGGTGTTAGATTTAGTGGTATCAGAGCCCAGTTGCAAAGCTCGGGCTGTGAAATGAGCCTTAGATTTTGGGTTTTAAAAAGTTTTTGCAGGATTCTTAAAGTGTGGTTCATCGAGTCCTCGACGTCGAGCCAAGTAAGTTTTCTGTACTACATTTGTTTAAATTACTGAACTTTATAGATAATGGGCTACTTAAGAATAGGCTTTTAGAGACTAAAGCCCATAGGAAACTTAAGCCTGTAGTGGATTCTAGACCGCGTAATAGCTTTAAAAAAAAATTTTTTACTCGCATAAGACATGTGCCCTAAACAAGTGGAACTATGTATTAATTTCATAAAATTTTTAAATACCTAACGATGAGCGCTAGAAGAGGCGCAAGAGGCCGCGGCCGAGGCCGTGGAAGTGTTAGGGATTTGTAAACATTTGAATCAGAATTTGGTACTTATTCTGCGTATGTTTGAGAATGTTTGCGATAGGTGGATGTTTTGGGTATGTATTAAAATTATTAGGGTCGAGTCTTGCAGCTGTGTAGCGTGGTGGGTAGTTGATACACGACCATCTCAGTAGTTGGAAATTTCGAGGACGAAATTTCTTTAAGGGGGAAGAATTGAAACGCCCCGAATTTGGGCCTAGAAGTATTGGGCCTATTGGGCTTTGGGCTTTAGATCTCAGAAAATTTTTAAGTAAGCAACAAAAAGACAATTGGCATGTGGGCTTTGAGGGTAATGAATTTGGAGTGTCTAGGGGTGTTAGAGATGTTCTGGGATCAAGTAAGGGTATAGGAAAAATTTTAGTTTTAGCCCAAGGGAACTGTGACTTCAGTTAGTATGCCTTTTAAATAAATGAAGAAGAAAAATGACACAAAAGAGCTTGTGGTGTAGTGGCAAAGTGGCGCCACTTAGGGAGCAGGGAGGTGGCGTCATTAGCAGGCAAGGGAGTCCAAGGTTCGAGTAATGGCATGGTATTTTATTGGGGATTTAATTTTTGCCTTCTAGATAGTTAGTAGTGGTGTTGGATGTGAACTCTGAAGGAAGTGTTCATGAGAGAAAATTAAGGAAGGGATAAAGGAGCTTATCTTAGAGAAAATTTAGGATGAGATTGAGGAGTTATCAGGGAGAAAAGTTAGGAGCTGAGAAGTGTGAAGAGTTGGTGCCGTTGTGGGAAGTGGGAAGTGTATAAATTCGGCCAGGGGTAAATGAGTGCCGCTTTTGGGTCTTTTAGGGGGTATTACGAATTTTCATTGTGGCTTTCGGCATTTGGAGAGTTTTGCAAATAAGTTAGTCTTTCTTTTATTTACCGAATATCCTGTAGTTACCCTCACACAAGCACATTTGATCTTTTCTCTTCCCCCCTCATTCTATTCTTCTGTTGCCGAATTCTTCCATTGCCGAAAAACCATCATTCCTTTTTTGCAGAATTCTCTCTTAGCCAAACTATTCTATTGTCGAATTACCATCATCTTCTCTTGCCGAAATCCCCCATTAGTGCCGGATCTTTGTTGTTTTTCTCTATCACAAATCAGTTGGTACCTACTCTCAGTCAAGGTTAAAAGCCGAATCTCGTTTGGTAGGCCCCAGGATCTAAGGTTGGATTCGGTAAGTATTCTGTTAACTCCCCTTAGTACGTTTTGTTGAAAGCCGAAGGGCTATCTAACCCCTCTTTTCCATTACCATGTATTAACAAGGGTGAGGTTCAGCAATCGCAAGTGCAGTAGGTAAGGATTGCTATCAAGGCAGTAAGTATTCTCGACTCAGTTAGGGTTTAGTAAATGACCGAATCTATTGTGGCTCATAGGGGTGACTTATGATTAGTATAGGTCACTTGGTTTTGACGATATAGGTGTTTGGGTGCAGATCTAGAGGTTAATCACCAATAGTAGCAAAGGAAGGGCTACTAGAACGTGAGGCACACGGTAAGGGTACGGTGATGTTTTGGCTTTTGATAAGTATGTGTTAAAGCTTTGGTTAATCGCTAGTAATGTCAATTGTAGGTTCGTGACTAAGGAGTTCGCAGCACGCAAGGTTACCAGGTGTGTACAAACACTACACACACGATATCGGCAATGCCGAAAAGTCGAAAAGTCGAAAGTGGCTAAATGGGTCCGGTGGGCCCTGAGGCTAAGTTTGATAAAATGGTTTGGTTGACTATACGAATTAAGTTAGCTATGCTTGATACATGGTCTGGATATGTTTTGGGCCTAATAGGCCATATGATGAGATTTGGGCCTAACGGGCCATAAGGACATGAAATGGGCTTGATGGGCTTATGGGGGCGTAGACAAGTATGTTAGGGTTAATGGACTTTAGGCCTAGCTTGAACAACTTTGAAATTTCATAAGACTTAAGCTAATTAAACATGTCTGTGGACAAGTCGATTAGTTAGAGTGTGGTAACCGACATATGCATGTCTAGGATTGGATCTAGTGAGAGCTTGGTACTTAAGCGGTCCGAGTGACCCACCTCCTCTTTTCTGAGATCCTACCTGGTGCATAGTGTTTGTTCACTTTAACCGTGAGGACTTGTTTATGGGCCAAAGTTCATAACTAAAACCCGAGAGGGACCAAATACCCTTATATTTGTAAAATTACTAAAATACCCTTATGTGTAGAATTACCGAAATACCCCTGTCTTGCAAAATTACCAAGATACCCCTATTTTGCCAAATTACCAAAATACCCCCGATTTACGAAATTACCGTTTTACCCCTAAACAACAAAATGATCATTGTACCCTCGTGGTAGTACTAGCGTTGTATGTGTTAATTGTATGATTGATTATGCTTGAGATGCGTTGCATACATGGATTGGTTATGAGTAGAATTACCAAATTACCCCTATAGGGTAGAATTACCAAAATACCCTTATAGGGTAAAATGAATGATTTGCCCTTGTAGGTAAATGATCGACTTGTGCAATGAGTGGACTAATTTGACTGTGGTTGTATGACTGATATGCTTTTATTACATGTTTTAATAATTGTTACTGAGCATGTCCATTTTGCATACACGTGTAATGATTGAGCATGACATACACGACATATTACATGGGGTTGGGATTATTAATACGGAGGAAGTGCTAATAGGATCGCATGGTCGCTTGGCATCGTGGATCCACCAAGGCTTTATAGCCACCGCAGTTTTTTAGCCACCGAGCGACCATCTTTGCATCGATAATGTTACCGAGGGTCGTGTGTGCCATTAATATAGGCTTCGTGCCTTAATTATGGGCTTTGTGCCAATACCGAAGGCTTTGTGCCGTAATTATGGGCTTTGTGCCAATACCAAAGGCTTTGTGCTGTTATTATGGCTTTGTGCCAATCATATTTGCCGTGGCTATGCGCCTAACATATATATATTGATGACTCTGTGTCAATATTTGAGGATCTCATGGCCGTATGGTATGGATCCACCGGAGGCTTTAAGCCCAATATATGATCAGCAGCTTTACTGCAATGTTCGGTAGTACCACAACCGGGCTACCCATGGTGTGTAGCGGAGGGGTGGGTCGAGCTAGAATTCCCCACAGGAGCCATAAGGTTGGAAGGGAAATGGTGTGTGTAGTGGATGGATTTTTGGGGTGGGTTTTGCATTATCTTGTTTGTATATGATGCGATATGATATGATATGAGGTCATTGTGGGCTAAGGCCCAAGACCACCGATTTTGTTAGGGCTTAGGCCCAATGTGAATATTTGTATGTGATTTGATTGCCAAGGGTTGTACACACTGAGTTTCAAAACTCACACCCTTTAATTTAATGTTTCAGGTATTCCCGAATAGACGGCTCGTCGTGGGAGAGGACTCGGAGATGGCCACACTACAAGCTGATCAAATGTTTTATTTTGTTCAATTTGAATACTTTGGTTTTTTTCATTGGATTGTAATAAGGCCATGTAACTCCTAAGTGACTTTAGATTTTGGGTTTTATTATTATTGTTTCAGCTATCCGCTTATTAAATTTCATAAAATTTCTAAAGTTAACATGGCTTTCGAAATAACTTAACCTATGAATGTTTTCTAAAATATGGGCTTTTTCAATGTAACTTCACAAGATACAAGGGTTTTGGGCTTTTGGGCCTTAAATTGTTAAATGGTAAAATCATTTTGAAGTGTTCCTTTAATGTGACATTCCGGACTCGGGCCTAACTTCTAGGCCGGGTTTGGGGTGTTACAGAAATTCTCCTTATTTGTAACCTCCCCAACCCAGCCTAGACGTTAGACTCGAATTCGGGAGATTACATCGGCCATCGAGATGGCCTAGTACGATCAGAGTTTATAAAACAGTTAATTTAGAACATTTATTTATTTTAGAAGAAAATTTAGTCTATTTTCAAAAAAACTGGCCAGTTATAAAAAACATTTAAGTTTAACTTTCCTAATTAACTGTGACTTCTTACTTTCCATTTATTTATTACTCACAAATTTTAATTTTAATTGGGTAGTGGAAAAGTGATATTTACTTGGTTTTAATAAAACTATATTTCTTGCATTAATTAAAGAAAAAGCATAATTTAAAATTAAGTTAAATGCTATGCATGCTAAATAAACCCTAAATATGCGTCCCATGCCACAAAATAAATAAAACAATACAGTTTCAAAAATAACAAAAAATGTAAAAATAAGCCTAATAATACTTTCATAAAAAAAATGTTTTTGAGCCATCCGTATGTTGCGTCCACGTCCTAACCTAGTGGGTTATCTATAAAGATGGAAATAAAATAGGGTGTGAGCTATGAAGCTCAATATGAGTTCCATCACAAGGGAGCAAGTGCAAACATCAGACAAGTCATGCAATATATCAACTCATAAAATAAATCACAATTTAATTAGCATTACAGAAGATCGGTAATTCAAAACAACTAATTGACTGCCTCCAGATGTACTGATCGCCTCCAAGCGTACCAACGTCCAGAGTAGAAATCCTGCACAAAATATGTTAAATAGGCTGTGTCCGCAAGTATACGAGTCAGGTTGTAATATAGTTACAACGAAGTAGGCGAGTACTTCGAGGATCGTACCTAAGGGAGGCGAGCACTAAATTAATCCTAACCTAAGCACAAATAGAGCTAATTAGTATTTCAAATAAATTATATTACAAATAAACATAAAGAAAGATTTTTTGTATTTTTATAAATAAAGAATAAAATACTATAAAGGAAAACTTTGAGAATTTTGATATGGAAACTGAATCAGATCTAAGCATGGGTGACTAGCTTGCTTCGGTAATCATAAGTAATTGTTGTTTTGGGTTCCTTGTTCAATCAACTAGTCGTTACCCTAGTAGGATCTCTCAATCTTCCACTGGAATAATGAGTCGGCAAGAACTACTTATCTCTCGACCTCACAATCCAGACGGTTCAGGGCTAAGGTGTTTACGGATAAGTCATACCAAATTTGGGTTAATTCTCACTTTGATGACTTCCTAGGGTCATCAAGCCTAGGGTTTAAATTCCTTCTTTCCCAAATAGCTAATCCGCTAAGAAAACCCTGCACAACAATCAATTAATCATACCTCTACTCGCTAATCCCCCATAAAAGGATTAGATTTTCATGGATCTCAAAAACATAATAAACTTGATATAAAAGATGAACATTAATAGTAGATTAGAGACGAAGGTTTAAGAGAAGCCTAAATTGTATGTAATTGAAGCACGAAATCCACAAAAAATTGATCGAGTTCCACAAATCAGATCTCCCGACAAATGCAAAACTGAAAATAACTTAAAGCCTAAAAAAAGGAAAAACTAAAAGCTGAAACTATGAAGAAAATTATACAATATGAAAAGTTGTCTATAACAAGTGTTAAATGAGCCTATTTATAGAGTTAGGGTTGCCGTTGTCCTCAACCTTAGGTCATCTGATGCTCTCATGTTTAATATTTTGATTGTGCAGACCAAAACACCCCTGGCTTGTAAGTATTTCTCGTACAGGATCGGTGTCGCAATACCTTAGTGCCTGTGTCGCGACATTGAAGGCAATATGCTCGTACTCAAGGTAGCTTTAGGGGTGTGTCGCGACATCCCTTGGTTGTTTCGTAACATTAAAGGCAGTCTTGGAATTCTTGCTCTTCGCTTCCTATGTTGCGACATTAAACTCCCCGTGTTGCAACACAGTGACCAGTATTGTGTTAGTACACCCTCCAATGGTCTTCTGCACACTCACAAAGTATATTAGCTCACTATTAGGCCTCATTAGGCCCCTAAGGTTAATGAAAGACTCAATTTACAATTTTTATTAAATGTAAACGAAACTAAGAAAACTTAATTAAAACATAATAAAAAAAGGCATGTACTCAAGCTCCTCAAGTGTGAAAACTAGTTTAATCAGCTACACTAAATTACGACAGATCAAACTCCCTCACACTTAAGTCATTGCTTGTCCTCAAGCAAAGCAAACAAAAACAGCAATTAAAAGATGACCCTTGAGCAAGTATGGTACAAATGTTAGCTTTGGAACTCATGACTAGACATTTCATATTCACACATAATCTTGGCATGATATATAACTGACTTACCACTTTTGATATCAAACACCTAAGTTCAGTATATTACTAAGCATGCAAACATTAAAAGTTTCAAATGTATTGATCCATCAATAAGTTATACAATAATTTGATTATCCTAGTATAATACAAATAGTCGTAAATACAATTATTTAGTATGATGTCAATTTATAAATAAGTCACCTACATCACATATGACATTATAATTTATTGTATAAAACATGTCATTTTAGTAATTAATTTGTAACTCATGTTATTTTTATATTTTTATGTTATTTATATAAAAAGAAAACCCATAGAAAAGATGTATTAGATAGGAATTTTTTTATTTTTTTAATCATTGAAATAAAAAACTATTTATTTTTCAAATTCTAATTACTAACCACATCTAAGTCAAGTTGATTAGATTTTCAAACAAGAAATTGCCTTTGAAAGAGGTGATTTACTTAATTTTTCACTTTTGCAAGATAGCAACATGTGATTGGGGGACTATCCTATCCCATCGGTGTGACCTTTGACAGAAGTTGTTTAAGCTTTTGTAGGTGGCTTACTTTGAAATTCTTTTCAATATTTATTATATGATAAAAATAATGTTAGTGTAATTCCAACAAATTAATCGAGATTTGCTTTTAAATACTAAATAATTTTTGGATTTAAAAATTTTATTATAGTTTTCATGATAACATTGATATATTTTCTTTAAGTACGAGCAGAGATTTAAATTACGGTTGCGGCCGCGTTTTCGATCGCATTGCGTTTATCGCGGTTGTGGACATAACGGATGTTATTGCGGTCACTACGGGTATCGCGATCGTAAATTTTTTTAAAATTCGCACAACTTATTGTAAAACATAATAATTATAATTATAATTATAAAAAGTCACTTTTAATGATTTTTATAGTGTTTTCTAACACTTATGAACTTTTATTAATATGATATGAGAACACAACTTTTATAATCATTAATTATTCTTATATTTATTTACGAATTTTCTAAGAATGTTATATTAACTAATAACAAAGTAAAAAAAATAGGAAATATTAAACATTTATCATATTTAATAAGTTTGAAAGTTTTTATAGATAAAATAATTGAAAATTCATACTTGAGAGATGTCTTCAATATTTCTTGACAGCTTTGAAGATGATGAAGATATAAACATTCTATGCTGCAAAAGGAAAAAAGGAATAGATAAATGTATATATTCTCATTAATTATTCCTATTTCCTACCACTTATTCTCACTCTCATTCTACTTCATATATAGTTTAACATGCTTCGATTCTTAATTATCTTTTCATAAAATATACTCCATTCATTTATCTAAAGATATATTTTAAATGTTTTAATATCATCAAAATTAAGAACACTAACAAAAGTTTTCTTTAAGAAAAACATATCTTACAAATAATGGTAGTGGTACGATTTAGTTTTCACCAATTAGTGGAATGACGAGGAGGATCAGATCTTTCACCTTCACTTTGAGAGCGTTCTTGACTTGATTCTCTTGACCTTTGTCCAAAAATATATCCAAAAAAAGTAACATTTTCACCTTGGTTTTCATATAAGTGATATGGAGGATATATTTGAGGAGGAGGATACATGAGAGGTGGAGGTGGGTGATACATTGGTGGTGGAGGATGCATTTGAGGCTGGTATGGCACACCATAATTAGGAAATTGTGGATAATAACCATATGGTTGTGGATAACCATGCGAAGGTTGAAAATATGAAGGTTGTTCTGGTGGATAAAAACCTTGAGTGCTAGTAGATGAATCACTATACCCAAGGTTACTAGAACTCGATCTCCTACCAGATGAAGAGCCTACAGAAGTATGCTTCTTGCCTTTTCCTTTTTGATGGAGCTCTAGGTTGACTTCTATCTCTCCTAGGTTCAGGAAACATATTTCCATCAAACTCTGATATATCACGGAAATGTCCACTAGTGGAACCAACCCCATATTCTCCTCTATACCGACTAGAAGACCTAATTTCACCTCTATCACCACTATATCCATCATCCTCATCAATTGGGCTTAAACCACCACCATCGGGTCCATCGCCACTCTGACTTGGCGTGGAACTAGAACTTGAATGAGACAAATTTTGTTGTTGAGATTGATCAACATCCATTTCATCACCAGAGGTATCCACAAGCAACACACCGGCATTTTCACCATATAACAATGGATTCTCTTTCTCATGAAGCCATTCTGATAGTGGATCAATATCTTCAAAGATATGATCAAGGCTGATAGGATTAAAACTAGCGTTTATATCATCAATGCTCATTCCTTTTGGATGTCTTATCTGAAGCCTCATATTATAATAGGTAAACACTAATTTCTCAAGTTTTTTATACTTTAACCTATTTCTTGCCTTGGTGTGAATATAACTAAATGTGCTCCAATTTCATTCGCAATTTGATGCAGAAGTTGTTTGACTAAGCACTTTAATTGCTAATTTTTGTAATTCGGGAACACATGTGCCGTATATTATCCACCACTCAGCTGCATAATATTATTTAAATTTAAAATTAACTTCAAAATGTAATAATATAAATTAAATTAAATAATTTAATTAACTGTTTACCCTGATTCATTTGCTTCCAAGCACTTTGTGCTTGTGGAGTACCGAATGTCTTATGTTTATCTCTAAATAGTAACAACTGCATAAATAAAAGATAGAGTAAAAATAAAAAAAATTTCTATTTCAAATTATGTAACTAAGTTATAAATAATAATACTTGAATCTAACCTGATTAACCATTCTGACTTGAGTATCAAGAGAAGGTTCTAATCTTTCAATTACTGATCGTGTACCGTCTAATGTTTCTATTAGTACATTCTTAGAATGCTCCACCCCAAATTGAAATTGAGGATTTAGAAAATAACCTAAGCATAATTTATAAGAATATCATCAAATAATAAAAATCTAAAGCTTAAAATAATAAAATATAAAAATAGTTCTTAATTACATGAAACATTTTATCTTACCAGCTAAATGCAAGTCGAAATGCATAAAATTCCATCTATTTTCAATAATCTTTTCGTACTCAGTGAAATATTGACAATCTTGTTGAATTGCTCGTTTAGCTCTATCAACAGCCTCATAAATAAAGCCCATTGTTGGTTTTTCATCGCCATCCACAAGTCTCAATACTTTTACTAGGGGCTCGTAAACTTTTATGAGGTCATTGGCTTTTTTCCAAAAATCTTTTCCCAAAACAATTTTTTTGGCTTCATAAGCAGGCCCTGACTTTTGTTGTCCCCATTTTGATTCTTTAAATTCCTATATATTCATAAGAAAACTTTTAAAATAATAAAATTTAAATTATTTGGAACTAATAAAATCATTAAAAGTTGTTATATTTAAGTAATTATATTAACTAATTATAAAATACTGACCTTTGAATTAAACATTTCTCTCAGACCTTGCTTTTGTCTTGTTATCTCTTCAAGTTGAATGAGATGAGTTGCAAATCGAGTAAGAGCGGGTAGAAGTATTTGCTTCCCTTGTGTATACTTCTTCATCAAATTAACAGTCCAAATGTGATTGTATATAAAGCAAGTCACTTTCTTTGCCTCATCTAACACTTTTGCTACACTGGGCTTTTTCCCAGTATCTTCAAGGTATAAATCTAAACATTGAGCTGCACATGAGGTCCATTATAGATGTTTTATTTTCAAGATTAATTTTTTTCCAGTAGCTTTCATTACTGCCTCATTATCAGTCACTATTTGGACAATGGAATTTTCTCCAATTTCTTCTACAACTGAATCTAACAAACTGTAGTAGAATTCAGCATCTCTACTACGAGCACTTGAGACATCTACTGATTTCCAAAAAATGGTTCCTTTACTGCAATAAACAAGGAAATTAATGATGTGCATTTGATTCAAATTGTTGGTCCAACCATCACACATTAGAGTTGCACCCAATTCTTTCTAATGAGTCTTTAGTCCATTTACCCAATCACGAACTCGTTGATATCCTGACTCCAAATACACATCTGAAACCTCATAAGGTGTTGGGAGCTTTCCATCTTGTCCAACTTCTGTTGACACTTGAATTAAGTTATACAACCATGGAGAACTTGCTAATTGAAAAGAAAGTCGTTCATATATTAAAATTTTAGATATCACTTCACCTATTTTCCTTCGTAAAGTCTTTAAAAAAGAGTCACTGATCTTTGGTTGCTTCTTTGAACTTTTGCTTCTAGCCAATTTAGGTATAGCTCCCCTTAAGTAAACTCAGACTCACTTGGGATGGATTTACTTGTTCTTTCTCCATGATATTCTCTAGCTGATCCATGAGAAGATCGCCCTTCTTCATAAATGTTATTCCAACCACCAATACTTCGTCTGAATTCTTCCCTTCTATGCCACTCGTGTTGTGATTGGATACTTTCTTGAGTTGCTTGCCTTATAGCAGAAACCTCATCAATGAATTTCTCATGTTCATCCTCCTCTCCTCTTAATTGAGATAAGAATTCATCTATTCTCCTCTTTTTGTCTATTTTCTTTGTGTTGCTTTCTTTCAGTAAATCATCATACTTTCTCTAATGACACCTGTTAGTAAAACAAAAATAATTCACACTTTATATTATTATCAATTATATATACTCTTTATTGAAATTTACAATAACATTTAAAAACAATAATAAAGTATCACATACCAGTAACATTAGGGCATGGTGCAACATTGCCAGTTTTATGAGCAACGTGCTCTTTAAATCGTGTTATTCCTCCTTTCACAACTTTACCACAAAGTTTACATACAACATTTCCTTTCGTATTTGGCACTGGAGTTCCAAAGTGCCAACGTATATCATTACTTGGTGCACCCTCCAATCCTTTAGTCGGAAACTCTTCACGTGGTTGCATGCTTTATTTTTATTTATATGTATATATATATATTTAGAAATATAAGCAACTCATTACTTATATTATCAACAATATAATACAAATAAAAAAGTAAACATCATTAACATGGAAAAATTAAATTTATTACATAATCTATAATTTATTTATTTTTTTTAAAAACAACAACACACCATAACCCATTATTACCCAATCACCCAATAAAAATGTGATTAAAATAATGATTTTTTCATATAATATAGAAAAAAAATTCCAACTACGCATCATCTCTGGTTCAATAATTATTTTCTATTTTAGGTGCCAAAAAAAGTATCCTCAAATAGCATATAGGAGCCACAATTCACAGCTGATTGACAACATAAATTTCAGGCTTTGAGAATGAGATTGAATTTGGATTTTTAAAATACTATGCTAATATTATATTTATGATTATTTGATTTTTTTAAGAAATTTGTTAATTTAAAACTCAACTAATTTACCTATATGTATCCATTTCGTTTTTACAATTTATATAATAAATGAAATTCAAATTTATATTCTTAAAAAATATATATTTGAAGTTCGCATTCATGTGAGAGTTTAAAGGTGCAAAAGAGCATTGCCCCCTTAAATTTTCAAAACCTAAAAAAGAGAACTCACACATAGTAAGATTTAAGCCAAAATAAATATGAAGACAACTCACATGGTGGGAATCAAATTTGAGCAATTAGAACGATAGAAGGTGAAAAGAGAGAGCCAACTAGTGCCCTAACCTCCAAAAACAATGAAAAATTACTACTTTAGTCTCCCAAGATTTATAAAATCTTAAGTTAATATATGGTAAAATTATAATTTCTTCCTAGAAAATGTCAAAATTTCAATTTAATCTTTTTGAGAACTATCAAGATACAAACCAATACAAAATCACATTTTAACTCTAATAAAAATATATAACTTAATTTTAAATTGATATTTTTAGTTGTAGGATGGTTTGAGGGGCTTTTAAAAGTTGATTGTTGGATTGGATATAGAGGATGGGCAGCACACAGCAGTGAAATTTCTAGAGACCAAACAAAAATTAAAATAGACACCAAAGCCCCCCCCCCCCCCCCAAAAAAAATCTTATACTATAAAAAAACAAATGGATGGTAGGAAAAAATAAAGCATTAGGCCATCAGCTCTCAAGTCTCAACCGTCAACAATAAATGCAAAAACAACAAAAATATTGGGAACCCCCAAAAATTTTTCAAAACCCATTCAAAGCATCCTTCCAAAACCTTTCCCCTTCTCCCTATCTATTTCTCATCAGTCATACCTAACCTGATGCGTCGTTGAAGCACCAAATATATCCTATCCCTATAGAAATAATAATAAAAATAGTATAAGTGAAGTAAGGTCAAATCCTCAGGGACTAGATTTGCACAATGTCTTGTTTCGTGAGATCCCGGACAGAATCGTGCCTAAGAAAATCTGCGTACCTGGGGAAAGAATAAAAAGACAAAATTAAAAGTTGATTGAAATTTTAAAATTAAATAAATTGCGAAAATTAAAATAGAGAATATAAAAATAAACAGAGTTTGGAAAAAGCGAGAGTTTCTTATGTGGCGAGATTCCAGCCTCCGGTTGTCTCGATCCTCCTTGGGTTCAATCCTTGGCTTTTAGGTGATCATTCTCGAACTGAATAAGCCAGTTATAGTGGAAGAGGACGCCTACGACCACCAGCTCCACTTAGGGTTTAGACTTATAATTTAGAGGAACCTGACTCTAGCCAACCGTTGCTCCTGTGGGACCGTCTTACACTAGATCATCACTTCCCAATGGCGAATCCCACGCCATTTTGTCTCTTGGGCTCGACAACCATTGACGCAGTAAGCTAACGAACCGACTGTGCAACCTTTCCAAAATATACAAAGCGGTCATTCCTTGCACAAGTTGGAAAGATCACTTTTGAAGGGACATGGACGAAAGCGTCAGCCTCGTAATGTGAAGAAGTGATGAATACTTGTTGAGAACCTTTTTTGGGGATTTTTGACAACCTTTGGCTAGATGGATTTAGTGGCTCATGCTTTTGGGAAAAAAATAGACTTAATAAAAAAAATGGAATTTTATTGAATAAAGAAAAGAACAAGGCTAAGCTTTTTTGGGGGAGGGAGTGTTTACAGAAAAGATGATATGAAATTTGAGTCACTCCATCCCCTATTTATAGTACTAGGAAACCTAGTCTAGTCTTACTTAAATTCTAAAAGATAAATACAGATAAATAAAGATAATTAAAGATAAATAAAGATAAATAAAGATAAAAGCTAAAATAAAATCTAAATAATAAAATCTAACAATTACCCTAATATAATTAAAAATTAAATAGAGTCTTGTGTTTATAAAATATCTCTTATTTGCATTTTTATCTTTATGTCTTCCATGCTTGCATTTTCGACACCACCTTTTTTCCTATGTCGCATGTTGGCCCACTTTATCTCCAAATTCACGCTTTTCGCCCTTAAAATTACTTTTTCCTTCAATTTAGTCCCTAAAAGATAAAAGACTATAAATAGCCCAAATTAGTAAGATCATACTCAAAATAAATATACAATTAACACATAAAAATATGACGTTCTAGAGTATTATCATAACCGAAAGAAAATATTTGTAGATTCAAGACTTGCATTTTACAACAAAAAGAAGTAAGAATCAAGACAAAAAAATTCAGGTACTTACTTAAAAATTATGAATCTTCGAATATGCAAGTAAGAATTTTTTTTTTTAGAGATTTTTTTGTTTGTGTTGTGATTTTGTTTGGTTTGGAGTTTTGACAATGAAGTATGAGAATTTCATATTTTTCTATTTCTTTTGATTGCTTTTTTCTATTGAATTTGGACTTCTTTTACTTTTTTTGATTGAAAACTATCTGATTTTGTAGGTGAGGAATATATTCCCTTTTGTCTCAATGTATTTCTGTTGATTTTCTTTTAGAGGAGTTGGATTTTTTTTTAATTTTACTGTAACGGGAAAATAACAGGAATAGCGGCTCGTTATTGCCGCAATTGGGCGTTACCTGTTAAATTGCGACCGCGATCCACCGCTATTGGTGTGACTCCGCTTCACACCGCTATTTTCAGCAGTAGCAGTTTCGAACGGTGCCGCTACTGCTATATAACGGCCACTATTCCACTACCCGACTGCTATTTACATCCCTGATTACGAGTAAAATTTTAATTAGATGAATTTTTAACACTTGTGTAGATAAAACTCATGGATCACATAAGGTCTTGCAAGAGAATTACAAATAGTTACAATTACGAGATCCTTATGTATCAAAGTTGTGATTCTTAAATTGTTCCTAGTCATGGTATTATCGAGATAAGGCATCAATAATACTCAATGGTCGGTTAAGCCTCTATGCATGGGATGTAGCATCCCTAACAACCCCTGAGATGATAATAATATTAATTTGAGATTATATGTGTTAAGATTTTCAAAATAAATAAATAAAAATTATTAGTATTAGTTGAGAAAGTAGTTGGATAACGAGAGGGAATTAAAAAGACTTGTGTATTGAGAGAAATTAATTCAGGGCATAGACTAAATCGTAAGAGTGTGAAAAGTGTTTGAAAAAAAGTGTGAAATTTAAAATTATAAATGATTAAATTGAATTGAAAGAAAAAGGAGGAAGGATTAGATGTGGAAATACACCAAGAGAGTGTGATGAATTATGAATGAAATACAGAGAAAGTTTAAGGGTAAAATGGACATTTCATAAATAGATAATTATGAGAAAAATCTCATAATTGTTGGCACGTTTTAGGCCCTTGGATTTTGATGAGAATTGATATCGAAAATGGGCAGCTAGATGAAAATGATGACCTTTAGATTTTTAAATTATATTTATAATATTTTTTTCATTAAAATCTAAAAGATTTTTATGATAGAAAATTGTAAAACTTTTCATATATTTTCATCCATTCCAACTCCAACCACCATTGCTTATGAGAACCAACTTTTATTTTATTCCATTTTAGTCCTTTCCACCATTTTCAATTAACTCAAGCTTGATTTCTTTACTTTCTTCAAGTGTTCATGTAGGAGGAGAGATAAAATTTAGTTCAAGTGAAACCTTAAGGGTTTAAGGTAAGATTTTCATGAATTAGTAAAATGATCATGTTTATTTCAAATAAAAGTGCATGGAAGCATTATTCGATCATTATTTTGATGTTGAATCTTGTATTTTTTATATGAAAAATGAAGAAAAAGAGAAGAAGGGTGAATCTCAAGTTGGTGACAAAGGAAAGGAGATAGCTAAAGAGTGAGAGAAAGAAGAAGGCAGTTATCCAAGCCTTTGTTTGTAAGTACATTAAGAATTTTTACTTTAACTGATAAAATTTAAGTATAAAGTTAAGTTAGGTTAGTTATATTAATATTTATGTGATTAATTTATTTATGAATTTGTTAATATTTAATATGAAAAGGAGGGATATCGAGTACGCCGTGGGTGACTTCGTATTCCTTAAGGTATCTCCGTGGAAGAAAGTTTTGAGGTTCGGTCGTAAGGGCAAGTTGAGCCCTAGGTTCATTGGGCTGTATCGGATTCTGAACTGTGTGAGACCGGTTGCTCATCAGTTAAAGCTACCTCCAGAGTTAGACCGTTACGTGACATGTTTCACGTCTCGATGTTGAGCTGGTATCGGTCTGATCCATCTCACATTGTAACACCCCAAACCCGGCCCATACGTCACGACCGGATCTGGTATGCTACGGGTTTAATGTTAAAAACTTTTACGTTGCAAGGCCTTGTAAAACTTAGTTTGTTTTTGTGGATATTTGTTAAATAGGTGGCACTTGTAGAAAATCTTTGTAATTTATCTTTCCAAAATAGGTGTTATTTAGATAGGGTTTGAAAATCCCATTTTTATCTCTTTAAAACATAAGTCTTTGATCATAAAAAAAAACATAAACATTAACAAATATCAACTTATAACCTAAGCTATGGAGGCCTTATTACATCAAATAATCCCAAAATTGAAACTTAAAATAAAATGGAAAATTAATAAATAAAAGACTTGTTGGCCCCTCGAGTCCGCCTCGGCTCCCATGTCCACGATCTACTGCTCATCTGCAAAGTTAGGGAAAAATAATAGGGTGAGTCACCAAGACTCAGTGTGTAAATCCCGAAAACACATCAAAGGCTTGACCCACAAACACATTATGGCCTTGGCCCGTATACAAGGGTAACTATATATGCATCATGGCCCATCCCAGCCTAGAAATCCATCCTCTACACACCAACCCGTACCAACCATCACACCTTGGGGATTTCTACAATCAACCCTCCAACCGCTACACACCATATCGACAGCTGTGCTGCCTATCTTAAAGACCGATCACTGTGTGACCTATGTGGCAAAGCCACTGATCGCCATGCGACCTTAATAATACATCGTATTATTTCGACAGCTGAGCTGCCTGTCATAAAGACCGATCTCTATGTGACCTATGTGGCAAAGCCACCGATCGCTATGCGACCTTCTTCCCCTTCATCATATCAATCCCATCCCATGCATACATACATGCAGAATTAAAACAATATACTACCTAAAAGTTCACAGTCTATCACATACATCGATACACATAGAGAAGTTTCTATGATTACGTACCTGGCATCCCTTTCCTACCCTTTTTGGGTAATCCGACTGTCTATCTGACCTTTTAAGGCTTTTAGCCCATAACATATATTTAGTACTGATTACTATATGACCTTTTTTCCGGCTTTTAGCCCATAACATATATTTAGTACAGATTACTAGTGTGTTAGAGATCTACACACCTGATTACTGTTAGAACGAGACCCTCTAAGTCGATGCTATCCGTAGCCAACACCACCGCTATCTGCCTTGAAATCCCGAAAAGTGATATGAGATTCAGGAACTAGTGTTTTCGGCTTTTAGATCTAAGATATCTTACTAGAGAAGATTCGGCTACTCCCAGAGGATTCTGGCTTTTTGCGAAAAATCAGGAAGAGAAGATGATTCGAAGAAATCTATAGAGATTCGGCTTTTAGAAGAAAGAAGAGAAAAGAATAATGGAGTTTTCGGCTTTTAGAAGAAAGAAGAGAAATGAGTAATGGAGTTTTTGGCTTTCGGCTTTTAGATGAAAGAAGAGAATAATGGAGTTTTTGGCTTTTAGAAGAAAGAAGAGAATAATGGAGTTTTCGGCTTTTAAGAGAAAGAAGAGAAAAGAATAATAGGGTTTTTGGCTTTTAGAAGAAAGAAGAGAAAGAAAAGGTGGAAACCCTAAATGCCGAAAAATAAAGAAGAGAACCCTCCCTATTTATAGAAATTTCGGCACTCACCTATGAAAAACTGAAAGTGCCCTTCCTGATAACTAAAAATTAATCAAATAAAAAGGGAAAATTCGGCACCACCTTTGCCATAAAGAAACCAATTTCTTCACTTTTCTAGGTGATGTAATTTCGGCCAACTCCTAGCCTTGTAGATAGCTCCTATCTTTTCTCCTTTTTTTTTCCTTCCATATTATCAACTATATTATCTACATTATCCCATTCACATAAATCCTCCTATTTTTGAGCCTTGTTGCCGTCCATTCTACCTAACCCTAATGCCGAAATTTAGCTAACTTAAATTAAAAGAGTTGGGCTCCATGTAACTTAAATTTGGGCCCCTTACTCCCTTGTGTGACGTCACCTCCTTGCTCCCTAAGTGGCGCCATCGACCCTTTGGGCCACAAGCCCATTTTGATATTTTAAACTCATATACCACCTTTTAAACCCTATAGTGCCCAAACAAAAATTTAACTAAGGCTTGACCCAATCCTCGAGCCCAATTTGGACCCCTAATGCTCAAATTAACTCATTACACATATTCACCCATTAAATGCATAGGCCCAAAAATTCGGGATGTTACGGTTCTACCCCTTAAAGAAATTTTCGTCCTCGAAATTTCCAACTAACTATTAATCATACTACCTAAGTCTCACCACTATGCTTTCATTTGCGCACTCTAATTCTAAAGCCAAAATAAACACTTAGTATACTATGGTAGGGTACGCACCATCATTCGCATCTGGAGTGTCTCCGTCCCCTACCACGGCCACGCGGCGGTCGTCCTCGACCCCTTGTACTCATTCTACCGATTCGCGTTTATCTGATTAGAAATTTTATGAATTATTAATTTCTTCCACTAATTACCCCCGAACAATCTTATGAACAGTAGTTTTAAGAGTAGTTCTTTCGAATTCGCGATTATATCTACGGTTCAGTCTCAAGTCTTTATTTCCTAGTTCTAAGAAGTACATACATTTAATCATCAAACATCAACATACAAGTAGCATCCATGAACTTACATTCATCACCTAAGGGTATTTTCGTCGTTTCACTACCCAGGGGTATTTTCATAATTTATTCTACAGGGGTATTTTCATAATTTTCTGAAATAGGGTTCCTTGGTGATTTTGTGAAAGAATGGTATTTTGGTAATTTTGCAATCTGGGGGTATTTCGGTAATTTTATAATCTGGGGGTATTTTGGTAATTTTACAAATCAAGGATATTTTGGTCATTTATAAATCAGGGGTAATTTAGTAGTTTTACAAAATAGAATGGCTGGTCCCTTTCGGGTTTTAAATTATTAATTTTGGCCCGTCAACAAATCCTCGTGGCTAGGGTGAACAGTCACTACGCACTAGGTAGGACTCCAGCGAAGAGGAGGTGAGTCACTAGGACTGCTTAAATACCAAGCTCTCCCTGAATCCAATCCTAGACATGCGTATGCCTGTTGCCACACCCTATCTCGGTGACTTGTTCACAGGTTTGTTTGGTTGGATTAAATCTTATGAATTTAGAGAGTTGTTTAAACTAAGCCTAAAGTCCATCAATGTCTAATATACTAGCCTACGTCCATCAAGCCCATCAAGCCCAACATACATATCACATCCAAAAGTTCAGAATACTTACTGCGTGGATCGGGTCTTGTGAGACTCGAAGGCCATTTCTCAACCCAAACTTTTCCAAATTCTTATCAACTTTAAAAGCAAGTACTAGACCCATTTCACGGCCCGAGTTTTGAACTGGGCTCGACGACCAAAATGTAACACCCCAAACCCGGCCCATACATCACGGCCGGATCGGTATGCTACGGGTTTAATGTTAAAACTTTTACGTTGCAAGGCCATGTAAAACTTAGTTCGTTTTTGTGGATATTCGTTAAATAGGTGGCACTTGTAGAAAATCTTTGTAATTTATCTTTCCAAAATAGGTGTTATTTAAATAAGGTTTGAAAATCTCATTTTTATCTCTTTTAAACATAAGTCTTTGATCATAAAAAAAAAACATAAACATTAACAAATATCAACTTATAACCTAAGCTATGGAGGCCTTATTACATCAAATAATCCCAAAATTGAAACTTAAAATAAAATGGAAATTTAATAAATAAAAGACTTGTTGGCCTTTCGAGTCCGCCTCGACTCCCATGTCCACGATCTACTGCTCATCTGCAAAGTTAGGGAAAAATAATAGGGTGAGTCACCAAGACTCAGTGTGTAAATCCCGAAAAACACATCAAAGGCTTGGCCCACAAACACATTATGGCCTTGGCCCGTATACAAGGGTAACTATATATGCATCATGGCCCATCCCAGCCTAGAAATCCATCCTCTACACACCAACCCGTACCAACCATCACACCTTGGGGATTTCTACAATCAACCCTCCAACCGCTACACACCATATCGATAGATTTGTCTTCTTGCTGTCTTAAAGACCGATCCTTTGTGTGACCTATGTGGCAAAGCCACCGATCGCCATGCGACCTTAATAATACATCGTAGTATTTCGACAGCTGAGTTGCCTGTCATAAAGACCGATCACTATGTGACCTATGTGGCAAAGCCACCGATCGCTATGCGACCTTCTTCCCCTTCATCATATCAATCTCATCCCATGCATACATACTTGTAGAATCAAAACAATATACTACCTAAAAGTTCTGATCTATCACATACATCGATACACATAGAGAAGTTTCTATGATTACGTGCACTGGCATCCCTTGCCTACCCTTTTGGGTAATCCGACTGTCTATCTGACCTTTTTTGGCTTTTAGCCCATAACATATATTTAGTCTGATTACTATCTGACCTTTTTCCGGCTTTTAGCCCATAACATATATTTAGTACTGATTACTATACAGACTTTTTTGGCTTTTAGCCCATAACATATATTTAGTACAGATTATTAGTGTGTTAGAGATCTACACACGATTCTTGTTAGAACGAGACCCTCTAAGTCGACGCTATCCGTAGCCAACACCACCGCTATCTGCCTTGAAATCCCGAAAAGTGATATGAGATTTAGGAACTAGTGTTTCCGGCTTTTAGATCTAAGAGATCTTACTAGAGAAGATTCGGCTACTCCCAGAGAATTTTGGCTTTTTGTGAAAAATCAGAAAGAGAAGATGATTCGAAGAAATCTATAGAGATTCGGCTTTTAGAAGAAAGAAGAGAAAAGAATAATGGAGTTTTCGGCTTTCGGCTTTTTAGAAGAAAGAAGAGAAGAGAATAATGGAGTTTTCGGCTTTTAGAAGAAAGAAGAGAATAATGGAGTTTTCAGCTTTTAGAAGAAAGAAGAGAAAGGAGTAATGGAGTTTTTGACTTTCGACTTTTAGAAGAAAGAAGATAATAATGGAGTTTTCGGCTTTTAGGAGAAAGAAGAGAAAAGAATAATGGGGTTTTCGGCTTTTAGAAGAAAGAAGAGAAAGAAAAGGTGGAAACCTAAATAAATACCGAAAAATAAAGAAGAGAACCCTCCCTATTTATAGAAATTTCGGCACTCACCTATGAAAAAACGAAAGTGCCCTTCCTGATAACTAAAAATTAATCAAATAAAAAGGGAAAATTCGGCACCCCATTTGCCATAAAGAAACCGATTTCTTCACTTTTCTAGGTGATGGAATTTCGGCCAACTCCTAGTCTTATAGATAGCTCCTATCTTTTCTTCTTTTTTTTTTCTTCCATATTATCAACTATATTATCTACATTATCCCATTCACATAAATCCTCCTATTTTTGAGCCTTGTTGCCGTCCACTCTACCTAACCCTAATACCGAAATTTAGCTAACTTAAATTAAAAGAGTTGGGCTCCATGTAACTTAAATTTGGGCCCCTTACTCCCTTGTGTGACGTCACCTCCTTGCTCCCTAAGTGGCGCCACTGACCACTGGGCCACAAGCCCATTTTGATATTTTAAACTCATATACCACCTTTTAAACCCTATAGTGCCCAAACAAAAATTTAACTAAGGCTTCAGCCCAATCCTGAGCCCAATTTGGACCCCTAATGCTCAAATTAACTCATTACACATATTCACCCATTAAATGCATAGGCCCAAAAATTCAGGATGTTACACACATTGTCTCTGTTGAGGAGATTGAGATTAGACCAGACTTGACGTTTGAGGAGCAGCCGGTTCAGATTTTGGATCGAGATATTAAGGTTCTAAGGAGGAAGCCCATACCGCTGGTGAAGGTTCTGTGGCGAAATCATGGCACTGAGGAAGCCACGTGGGAACCTGAGGGCTCGATGCATCAGCAATATCCTCATCTGTTCGGATAAGGTAAATTCGAGGTCAAAATTTCTTTTGGGGGTAGAGTTGTAACGCCCTGAATAATTTATATCTGTTTCTGTAAATCCTGAAATAAATGTGTATTTGTTTTAGTGGCTAAGTGTTCTGGGTGTGTGTGTGAGGTCTTGGGTTCAAGTCCCACTTTTAGCAAATTCTGTTATTTTTAATCCTAGCCTTATCCCTGCTCGGTAGGCTTATGTAATATTCTTTGTTAACCCATATCAGAATGAGCCTATTGGTTCAAGTGGTAAGGAATTAGTGTACTGGAGGTGTTGTGTTTGAATCCTTACGTGAGCGAGAGTGATAATTTTTGCTTCGGGTGTCTGATAGAGGTTTGGAGGAACCAAAATTCTGTGGTAGTTGAGAGTTAGTAGGTTAGTGGGCAGTGGGAGGAAAATTAGGGATATGTTGTGACATTATTTTTCCTTTTCTTTAATTTTTATTTTTATCTTTTTTTCTCTCTCTCTCCTCCAAAAATCCTCAAGTTTGACGTTTTTCCTATTAATTGGCAAAATTCCCTTTTCCCTTGCCTTCTGAATTCTATCGCAGTCTTGTCATTCAATCTCGGTATTCTAGTTCTTCGGTGTTGTTGTGCGGCTTGGTAAGTGTAAGGGGTGATTTTTTTTCATTTAGGTTAGGGAATCATTTTTCTTTAGCTGTTTTAAATCGATTCTATCTTTTTCTTTTCGGTAATATGGTTTTTGGCTGTTGGCAGCGAATAGTGAGGAACGAAATTCTCCTCCTACAGAATCGTAGTCAAGTTTTTTCGATAAGTTGGGTAAGTATCGAATACTTGGATTTTACTGTTGTCGATTTTGTTGGTTCGGTTTAGTTATGGACTAAAATTGATTTTGGGGAGCATGTGATGTCGATTTTTAGGTTTTGGTGGGCTCGAGTTGGCAGTAGCATCAAAATTGTACCAGGTGTGTACCTTATACACGAAAAATCAAAGTTTGGTGAAAGTCGAAAAAGTGGGTCGTCAACACCACGCGGGCATGTGCTCGGCTGTGTGGCTGGCCGTGTGCGAGACACAGCCGTGTGACTGACAAAAGTGTGGTCGTGCGCTCAACGCGGCCGTGTGACGGTGTGAGTGTGGCCGTGTGGGCCACACGAGCATGTGGGCCTAGAATTTTAAAATTTTTCGTAGGGTCACACGGGTCGTTCTGATCAACTGTAGACCTACCGTACGGTCGATAAGGTCTAACCAAACCTTATTTCATGTGATCTAATACTTTGATAATTTGATTTGAGTAGGAACTGATATGTATGCCTTACTGTAGTGTTAAGTATGTATTTATCTGTATACGAGCATGTTAAGCATGTTTATTCTGTTATTTTTGCATCTTTATTTTGCATCTGTGTTTGGGGTGGGATTTGTATTAATGGAGGAAGTGATCTGTACGGTGACCTTCCGCCTATATTCTGCCAGCTTGACTGCATATTATCTGTTATGTGTTGTATCGACACTATATGGTGTGTAGGAATGGGTGGGTGTTTTTAACCCCACATGGTGTGATGAGATGGATGAAGATGGTGTGTAGAGGATGGGGGTAAGATTCTGTACGTCTGATCTGTTATTTGATTTTGGTATCTGTTACTGTTATGGACTTAGGTCCGAGTCTATATTTGACTGTATATGAAATTCTGTGTATGTTGCATGACTATTTCTATTGGGTTATACATTGATTTTACGAAAACTCACATATGTTTTTCTGTTTTGTTCTGGTAATCCACAGACTTAGGCGGATCGATGCGACAGAGGCTCAGTGGTGACCACTCGACGGAGAACTGTTTTTATTTAGTAAAATCGATTTTATTTTAAAATTTGGTTTTTCTTGAGAGTTTGCAATTTTTGGGACTCTCTGTACTGTATGGTTTTAACTTATGGAATTGGATTTTGTTTTGCTTTCTTTTCCGCAACATTGACAAAAAAATTTTACTCAAACAAATAGTTTTAACAAATGGTTTTTTGAAACACGAGCTTAGTTTCGAATAAAATGATTTTCAAACTTCCGCTGCAAATTCTTGATAACTTAAAATGGTTTTTAATAAAATTATAACCTCAAGTATTTTCGGATATTATGACTCCGATTGGTAAACTAATAAAACGATCCGTTTTAACTTAAAAGATATAGTTTAAAACCCTTCTTCATAACACACCCAGATTCGGCCATAACGTCTAGGCTGGGTTAGGGGTGTTACATTTAGTAGTATCAAAGCCAGGTTACAAATCTTGGGCTGTGAATTTTGGGTTTCAAAAATTGTGTTTTGGAAAAGGACTAGTTTTCAAATAATGTGGATCATTTTGAGTAAGTATATAGTACACTGAGTCTCCAGCGTCGGTCCTGTAAGTATCTCTGAATTTAGAAAACCTCTGAAATACTTCTGAACTTCTAATAAGTAATTTAAGCATAAAAGATCTGCTAATAAACACTGGAACTGATGCATAAAATTTTATAATGTAGATAAACCTAAAAATACGATGGGCGCTCGTGAAACTCACGGTCGTGGTATTCGTGGGCGCGGCGGGCTCCGTAGGAGGGCTCGAGCTGAGTCTTGTTCTCTGGGTATTATGCAGAATTTAGGCACGAGTGAGACACCGGTTTCACCTACTACTGAGACTAGGTCTCAAAGTCGATCGGTTGGGGACAATGCACTGTCCCAAGCCATGTTGAGAGTTTTAAAGAGGGTCGCTGGACCCCATTCTGGATCTGCGGGCTGTGGGTCGGTAACTAAACGACTTCTATCCAATGGAGCTGAGTTATTTAGGAGCGTCACTGGAGTATCCCCTACTGTGGTCGAGTACTAGTTAGAAGCCACTGAGAGAATAATGAATGATATCGACTGCACTCCTGAGCAAAAATTGAAGGGTACAGTTTCTTTACTTCGCGATGAGGCATATCTGTGGTGGTTGTCGGTTGAGGAGGGTACTCAACCGGATCGTCTGAACTGAGATTACTTTAATACTGCCTTTCAGGGGAAGTACATGGGCGCGAGCTATGTGGATGCTCGTAGGCGTAAGTTCATGAATCTTACGCAAGGTGATAAGTCTATGGCCAAGTATGAGGCCGAGTTTCTGAGACTAAGCCGTTATGCTCGAGGCATGGTGGCATCCGAGTATGAGAACTGTGTCCGTTTTTAGAACGGTTTGAGGGATAGTCTGAGGGTTCTGATTACTCTGCAGAGGGAGCGTGAGTTTGCTGTTCTAGTGGATAAGGCGAATATCACTGAAGAGGTTAAGCGCGTGGAGCTCCAAAATAGAGACCGTGAGAGAGGCAAGAATAAGAGGGATTTGGAGCCCTCTAGTTCTATTCAGAGGCCTCAGAAACAGGCCAGACCAGATGAGCCTGTTAGAGTGGGAGTTCTTGTTACTCCTACTGGGATTCAACCCTTGTGGTGATTGTGGTAGGCGCCATCCGAGCGAGTGTTGGACGAGATTAGGGGCCTGTCTGCGGTATGGGTCATTAGATCATTGGATTAGAGAGTGTCCACATCGCTCTGATCAGATGCAAGTTTTGGGACCGGGTTTTGTTCAGCCTAAGAGGGCAGTATAGCAGCTACCTAGGGGTCGTGGACTGGCTAGGGGTGGTAATGGTATGGGCCGAGGACAGAGAGCACCGAGCAGAGGTGCTAATCAGACTGAGGCGAGGCAGCCTGCATTGCTTTATGCTGCTCGAAGCCGAGAGGACAGAGACACCCTTGATGTGATCAGGGGTACATTTTTTATTTTTGATGCTCCATATACTGCTTTGATAGACATAGGTTCTACACACTCTTATGTAGCTAGTTCTATTTCTGAGAACTTGGGGATTTCTGTTGAGTGTACTTCTGGTGAGATTACTGTACTGAGTCCGTTGGGGCAATCTGTTTGGGTTAGTAGACTATATAGGAATGTTCCATTAGAAGTTTAAGGGGTTATGTTTCCTGTAAATTTGATAGAGCTATTGTTTGGGGAGTTTGACTTAATTCTAGGTATGGACTAGTTGGTGGAGCACCGAGTTAGTTTGGACTGCACAACTAAGAGGGTTATTTTGAGGATCGAGGATGATAATGAATGTGATCGGTGAGCGTCGAGATTACTTATCTAATGTGATCTCCGCTCTAGTGGTTGAGAAATTGGTTCGGAAAGGATGTGAGGCGTATTTAGCCTACATCAGTGTTTTAATTTCTAGGAACTCTTCTGTCGGGGATATCAGAATAGTGAGGGAATTTTCTGATGTTTTGCTTGAGGAGTTACTATATTTACCTCCGAATCGGGAAGTTGAGTTCGACATTGAGCTTCTACCGGGTACAACTTCGGTGTCCATCGCTTCATACCTTATGGCATCGAAAAAGCTTACAGAGCTTAATATTCAACTTTAAGTGCTTCTGGATCGTGGTTTCATCCATCCTAGTGTGTCTCCATAAAGGGCATTGGTTCTGTTTGTGAAGAAAAAGGATGGTACCATGATGATGTACATCGACTACCGACAGTTGAATAAACTAACTGTGAATAATAAGTACCCACTTCCAAGGATCGACGACCTGTTTGATCAGTTCCGTGGGGCTTCAGTATTTTCAAAAATAGATCTTCGATCTGGGTATCATCATCTTAGGGTTAGGGAAGCTGATATTTATAAAACAACATTTAGGACTCGTTATGGCACTACGAGTTCCTAGTTATGCCATTTGGTTTGACGAATGCTCCGGCTGCATTCATAGATCTGATGAACTGAGTTTTTTAGCCGTATCTAGATCAGTTTTTCGTAGTCTTCATTAACGATATTCTGGTGTACTTTAAGTTTGAGGATGCACATGATGAGCATCTTAGAATAGTGCTTCAGATACTCCGAGAGAAGCAGCTCTACGCTAAGTTGAGCAAATGTGAGTTATGGTTACGGGAAGTAACATTTCTAGGGCATGTAGTTTTTGCTGAGGGGATCTGATTTGATCCTAGAAAGATTGAGGTTGTGCTTGATTGGAAACAGCCTAAGAAGATTTTTGAGATCCGCAGTTTTCTGGCTCTTGCGTGTTATTATCGGAGGTTTGCTGAGGGGTTCTCATTGATTGCAACTTCTCTAGCTAAGCTTTTACGCAAGAATGTTCCTTTCGTCTGGACTGATGCACAACAATCGAGCTTCGAGAAGCTCAAGTCTGTCCTAACTCAGGCTCCTGTTCTGATACAGCCTGAATTTGGTAAGGAGTTTGTAGTGTATAATGATGTGTCGTACGTCAGTCTGGGGTGTGTACTAATGTAAGATGGTAAGGTTGTGACTTATGCGTCTCGACAGCTTAATTCACTCGAGGGAAATTATCTGATGCATGATCTCAAGTTAGCTGTAGTGGTGTTTGCACTAAAGATCTGAAGGCACTATATGTATGGTGAGAGGTGTATTATCTACACTGATCACAAGAGTCTCATGTACCTCCTTACTCAAAAGGAGTTGAATCTTAGGGAGCATTGATGAGTTGAGCTATTCAAAGATTATGACTGCATAATAGAGTATCATCCCAGTAAGGCCAATGTGGTGGCTGATGCTCTCAGTCATAGAGCGATGACTGATTTGAGGGTGATGTTCACTCGTCTTAGTTTGTTTGATGATGGGGGTCTGTTAGCCGAGTTACAAGTTAAGCCGACTTGGATTGGGCAGATTCGAGAAAAATAGTTGGGGGATGAGTTTCTAGGTTTGCGGTTTCGTCAGATTGAGAGTGGCAGTACTTCTAATTTTAGACTGAATAAGGATAGAGTTCTGTGTTTTCGAGGACGGGTTTGTGTACTGAACGATTCTGATCTGAGACAGTCGATTATGAAGGAAACGCATAGTAGCCCTTATGCTATGCATCCCGATGGTAATAAAATGTAACGAGATTTTTGTGAGCTATACTGGTGGCTTGGTTTGAAACGAAAGGTAACAGATTGTGTTGCTCGACATGCCAGTAAGTTAAGGTTGAGCACCAGTTGCTTTCGGGTTTGCTTCAACCTATTAAGATTCCCTTATGGAAATGAAAACGAGTGACGATAGACTTCGTTAGTGGGTTTCCCTTGACACGCACTAAGAAGGATTTTGTTTGGGTTATCGTAGATCGATTGACTAAGTTCACCCATTTTATTCTGGTTCGGACGGACTACTCTCTGCAAAAGTTAGCGAAGCTCTATATTTCTGAGATTGTAAGGCTACATGGGGTTCCAGATTCGATAATATCTGATAGAGATCCTCGCTTCACTTCTCGGTTTTGGAAGAAACTGCATGAAACTCTGGGTTTGAGATTGGACTTCAGTACTGCGTTCCATCCTCAAACCAATGGTCAGTCTGAGAAGGTGATTCAGATACTAGAGGATATGCTTCGGAGCTGTGTGATTGATTTCAAAGGTAGTTGGGAAGATTTTCTGTCGTTTGCTGAGTTCGCCTACAACAATAGTTCCAGTCTAGCATTCATATGGCACCTTACGAGGCCTTGTATGGTCGTAAGTGTCGTACTCCACTATGTTGGACTGAGTTGGGTGAGCGATGAATTTTGGGTTCTGAGTTGGTTTCCGAGACTAAAGATAAGGTTAGACTGATTTGGGATCGTCTGAATGAGGCTTCTGATAGAAAGAAGTCCTATGCGGATCTGAAAAGGAGGGATATTGAGTACACTGTGGGTGACTTCGTATTCCTTAAGGTATCTCTGTGGAAGAAAGTTTTGAGGTTTGGTCATAAGGGCAAGTTGAGCCCTAGGTTCATTGGGCCATATCGAATTCTAAAGCTTGTGAGACCGGTTGCTTATCAGTTAAAGCTACCTCTAGAGTTAGACCGTATACATGATGTGTTTCACGTCTCGATGTTGAGGTGATATCGGTCTGATCCATCTCACGTTGCCTCTGTTGAGGAGATTGAGATTAGATTGGACTTGACGTTTGAGGAGGAGTCGGTTCAGATTTTGGATCGAGATATTAAGATTCTGAGGAGGAAGTCCATATTGTTGATAAAGGTTCTGTGGCGAAATCATGACACTGAGGAAGCCACGTGGGAACCTGAAGACTCGATGCATCAGCAATATCTTCATCTATTCGGATTAGGTAAATTTCGAGGCCGAAATTTCTTTTAAGGGGTAGAGTTGTAACGCCCTGAATAATTTATTTCTGTTTCTGTAAATCTTGACATAAATGTGTATCTGTTTTAGTGGCTAAGTGTTTTGGGTGTGTGTGTGAGGTCTTGGGTTCAAGTCCCACTTTTAGCAAATTCTGTTATTTTTAATCCTAGCCTTAACCCTACTGGGTAGGCTTATGTAATATTCTTTGTTAACCCATATCAGAATGAGCTTGCTAGTTTGAGTGGTAAGGAATTACTGTGCTGGAGGTCCTGTGTTCGAATCCTTGCGTGAGCAAGGGTGATAATTTTTGCTTCGGGTGTATGATAAAGGTTTTGAGGAACCGAAATTCTATGGTAGTTGAGATTTAGTTGGTTAGTGGGGAGTGGGAGGAAAATTAGGGATATGTTGTCACATTGTTTTTCCTTTTCTTTAATTTTTTATCCTTTTTTTCTCTCTCTTCTCCAAAAATCCCCAAGTTTGACGTTTTTCATGTTAATTGGAAAAATTCCCTTTTCCCTTGCCTTCTGAATTCTATCTCAGTATTGTCGTTCAATCTCGATATTCCAGTTCTTCAGTGTTGTTGTACGGCTTGGTAAGTGTAAGGGATATTTTTTTCGTATAGGTTAGGGAATCATTTTTCTTTAGCTGTTCTAAATCGATTATATCATTTTCTTTTCGGTAATGTGGTTTTGGACTGTTGGCAACGAATCGTGAGGAACAGAATTCTCCTCCAGCAGAATCATATTCGGGTTTTTCAAAAAGTTGGGTAAGTATCAAACACTTGGATTTTACTATTTTCAATTTTTTTTGGTTCGGTTTAGCTATGGATTAAAATTAATTTTGGGGAGCATGTGATGTCAATTTTTAGGTTCTGGTGAGCTCGAGTTGGAAGTAGCATCAAAATCGTACTTGGTGTGTACCTTAAACACGAAAAATCGAAGTTTGGCAAAAGTCAAAAAAGGGGGCTGTCGACGCCACGCTAGCGTGTGCCCGGCTGTGTGACTAACGAAGGTGTGGTCGTGTGCTCGACAGGATCGTGTGACGGTGTGAGTGTGGCCGTGTGTGTGATAAGCCATAAAAGTAACATGTTTTAATCCCATTCTTGATGTGTTTTTGGATGATTTATTATTTAATTTAGTGAATTTGATGCTCCTAATCCTTTAATTTCATGTTTCTATACTTAAGAGAGCATAGGGGAGAAAAATGAGTGGAAAACGAGCCAAAATCGGAGAAAACGAGCTATTTCATGGAACCACACAGCCTGGGCATTCCCACACGGGCTGAGCACACGCCCGTGTGAGCCACACGGGCTGGCCACACGCCTATGTGCCAGCCCGTGTTGATTTCAAACCCTGTTTCCCTAACACGCGAAAAAAAACTAATTTTTAGGGTTTTTGAGCATTCTAAAGTTATAAATACACACTAGAAGAAGACCTAAAGGGAGCACACAGAATGGAATGAATAATTTACTCGAAGAATGCCAACGGATTCAACTCAGAAGCAGGATCTCCTTCAAGATTAAAGATCTCCATTCAATTTCTCTAGAAGTTTTTGGGTTTCTTTATGTTTTGTTGTTTTCCTAATTTTAAGATGTTTTCCTCCCAAAGTTTGAACTAAATTCCCTAGATACCTAGGGAAGATGAAACCTATGATGGATCTTATTATTTAATTTTTTGGATTATATGATAAATACTTGTTCTTGTTCTCAATTATGTATGCTTATTTCTTGCTTTAATATTTTCAGGATATTAATTCAAGTGTGATGTGCTTATTTCGGTGGAGCAAAAGTCCCTATTTAAGAGTAGGTCTGGCATAATTGAGTGGAGTTGCATGCAATCCTAGAAATAGGACGACATAAATCTACCGGATTAGAGTCAAATCTAATAGGGGAATTCATAGATCGAGTTAATGTGACAATAGGGGTTTTAATTAGAAAGATATTTCAATTAATCAACCTAGAGTCAGTTGTTCTTGTTCTCGAAAGAGATATTAACATAATTTAGGGATTTCTACGGATCAAAACAAGTGAATAAATCGTCTAATTAAGATTCAGAATAATAAGTGAAGTCTAGGTGGATTCTTTCCTGGGTATTGCCTTTCTCTTTGGTTATATTCAAATATTTTCTCATTTTATTCTCTGTCGTGTTCTTAATAATTAGTTTTAGATTAAAAACAACCCTTTCAATTTATAGGCTAGATAATAAAAAGATAGTAATTACTAGTACTTTTAGTCCTCGTGGATACGATATTCCCGACTCACTATAGTTATACTACTATTCGATAGGTGCGCTTTCCTTTTTCGTGAGTTTAGTTAGTTTAGTGACTCATCAAGTTTTTGTTGTGGGCCACACGGGCTAGGCCAGGTTGGGTGTGTGGACCATAAAGGCAAGGCCATTCTGGGCGTGTAGGCCCAGAATTTTGAAATTTTCCGTAGGGTCGCATAGGTCGTTCCAATCGGCTGTGGACCTACTGTAGGGTCAGTAAGGGCTAACCAAACCATATTTCATGTGATCTAATACTCTGATAATCTGATTTGAGTAGGAACTGATATGTATGCCTGATTGTACTGTTAAGTATGTATTTATCTGTATACGGGCATGTTAAGCATGTTTATTCTGTTATTTTTGCATTTGTATTTTGTATCTGTGTTTGGGGTGGAATTTGTATTTGTGGAGGAAGTGATCTGTATGGCAACCTTTCTCCTATATTCTGGCAGCTTGACTGCATTTTATCAGTTATGTGTCGCATCGACACTATATGATGTGTAGGGATGGGTGGGTGTTTTTAACCCCACATGGTGTGATGAGATAGACGAAAATGGTGTGTAGAGGATGGGGTAGTAGGATGCATGCGTCGATGCATTATCTAATTCGATATCTCACATTCTTGTTATGGACTTAGGTGCGAATCACGTAACTTGTTTGTATATAAAATTATGTGCATGTTGCATGACTATTTCTGTTGGGTTATACACTGAGTTTACGAAAACTCACATTTGTTTGTCTGTTATGTTCAGGTAATCCACAGACTTAGGCGGGTTGGTGCGACGGAGGCTCAGTGGTGACCACTCGATAGAAAACTGTTTTTGTTTAGTAATATTAGTTTTATTTTAAAATCTGGTTTTTCTTTAGAGTTTGTATTTTTTGTGACTCTCTGAACTGTATGGTTTTAACTTCTGGATTTGGATTTTGTTTTGCTTTCTTTTCTGCAACGTTGACAAAAACACTTTACGCAAACAAATGGTTTTTGGAAACACGAGCTTGGTTTCGAATAAAACGATTTTCAAATTTCCGCTATAAATTCTTGATAACTTAAAATGGTTTCAAATAAGATTATAAACTCAAGTTTTTTCGGATATTAAGACTCCGATTGGTAAACTAATAAAACGATACGTTTTAACTTAAAAATATATAGTTTAAAACCCTTTTTCATAACACACCCAGATTCAGCCATAACGTCTAGGCCGGGTTAGGGGTGTTACATGGTTGTATCGAAACAACTGCTTCAAACCACCCAGTTTGGTCCGTTTTGCTTCGAAAGTGTCTAAAATGTGCCCCGATTGCAACCAAACTTTGAAGATAGCTTGGAAATTACCCGAACCACTTCAAATGAGATTAATTTGGTTTAAATGAATTGAATTAGATGATGGTCAAGTTTAGTGCTTCTAATGCTCAAATGTGGCATCCTTTGCTCAGGTTATTGTATGAACTTGGGTGAAAGGTATTAAATGGGATGCATACAATTGATCTTATGAGCTGAAGCACAGGATGCTTAAGAATAACATGTGGGTTCTTGTTGCAAGAATAAGTACACTGAATATGAAACCCAATATGAGAGTTCCATTTGGTATTTTATTCAAGTATTTATGAAAATATTTTCATCTGTCCACAGTCTAAGTAATCCTTAGACTTATGACACTAACTCTCCTTCTATGTCAAGTGTTATACATTAATCCATTACGAAATGGGCATATATTGATGGATATTTAAGGTAAGATATTTGAGTATAGCATAAGACATACAAAGGCAGTAGAGTAGTTTAGAGAGGATCCATTATCTCAAGTGAAATGAGGGGACATATCTTACATTCTCTTGACTTATATTAACGACAACACCATGGTCAAAGCAATTAGTCCGAGTTAATACAAAAAGTTACAAGACTAACATAAGTAAGCAAATGTAGACACCGTGTCACGAATATTAACCTATCGAGGATATATAATGGAGGCAATTAATCTAAATTAATAATAAGGCAATTTCCTTTTTTCATTTTCTTTTGAGTGAGTTATTGAGAGCACTTTTTCTCCTCTACTTTAAGAGTTCTTTTTAATATTTTCTTTTCTACGGTTTATTATTTCAACATAATATTAAATGATTTATGTATAATCTAGATTATGTTTACATAAGAATATGGTGCCATAACAAATCATACAAATTAAAGTTTTTTTTATAGAATATATCCATTAAAGTTGAACAAGCCCAAATCTGACTACAACAAAAACTTATAGTAGTGATTAATATCTCCAACATCCATTCATATGCGTGCAATACAAATAATATTATATTATAACGTACAGCTTTAATTCCATATTAATTAGACGATGGCTTCAATGTGTTCTCAATATCAATGACAAATCGATATTTAACATTAGTTTTTTGAAGGCGGTGTATAGCAGTGTTCACATAATCAATCGCCACAACTTCAATCTTCGGCTTCACGTTGTGTTTGGCTGCAAAATCAAGCATCTCTTGCGTCTCTTTCATCCCTCCAATGACAGTTCCACTAACTAGCTTCCTCCCTGCCATAATCAATCATTTAAGCTTAATGTCATAGTAATTGCTCACTACCAAACTTAAAAACAACCAATTATATATTGTATTCTACCACCGAGCAAAGGAAATGCCGGTAGCTCATGTGCTTGCGTTGGAGCTCCAACAAGAATAATCTTTCCATGTTTCTTTAACAGCTCAAGCAATGGCAGCAGAGGGTGTTTCGCAGATACCGTATCCAGTATACCATCCATTGTTCCCATCGTAGCCTAAACAACCAACATATATACTTACTTTCTTTTTTAACATTAAAAGCTATAAATCTAAACATTCAAATAGGAACCTGAAGCTGATCTTGGTCTCGGTTAACCAAAAAGGAATCAGCCCCAAGAATTTCCATAGCTTCCTTCTTCTTGTTAGGAGAAGTGCTGATTACAGTGGCTTTAGTCCCCATAGCCTTGGCAAATCTCACAGCCAGATGACCTAACCCACTCAATCCAACCACACCAATATGCAAACTTTGTTTATCGAGTCCATAATATCTCAGTGGACTATACACTAAAATCCCAGCCACTACACCAAAACAGACTTTTAGCGGCATTTTTTTTAGGCTTTTAGCGGCGTTTATAAGCGCCACTAAAGTATTTGTGGCACTTTTAAAAGCGCCGCAAAAAACGCCGCTAAAACAAACACCGCAAACTTTAGCGGCGTTTATGAGAAAAAAACGCCGCTAAAGGTAATGACTTTTAGCGGCGCTTTTCCAACAAACGCCGCTAAAGGTCAGAGTTTTAGCGGCGCTTTTTCAACAAACGCCACTATAGGTCATGGATTTTAACGGCACTTTCCCCACAAACGCCGCTAAAGGTTATGACTTTTAGCGGCGCTTTTTTATGAAACGACGCTAAAAATATTTGTTTTTAGCGGTACTTTTTATAAAACGCCGCTAAAAGTATATTTTTAGCGGCATTTATGAGAAAAAACACCGCTAAAGGTAATGACTTTTAGCGGTGCTTTTCCCACAAACGTCGCTAAAAGTCATGACTTTTAGCGGCACTTTTTTATAAAACGCCGCTAAAAGTATGTCTTTAGGCGACGCTTTTTTTTACAAACCCGCTAATTTGGTCATGAAAAATAAAAAAAAATTAAAATATTTTTCTTCATATCAAAAAATTTTAAAAAATAAAAATTTTGCAACTCATTATGACTTAGGAACAAACAAATCCTGAACAATTTTAGTAATTCACCAAGATTGCAGGTTTTGGATCACAAAAACCTACCATTAGTAATCAAAAACTTTTTCTAAGGGGGAAAAAGGAAAAGAAAATCTTCTAACGCATCACAGTGGAAGCCAAGGAAACGGTAACAGGAGCATAAAAGTATTGATTACATCTAGAAAACATTAAAGTCCTCTCATACAAAGCTGAACAAGCACAAAACTCAACAAAACATGCACAGGACTCATGTTGATTAACTGGTAAATTGCCGGAAGAGAAGACAATGTCATGAAGAATAAATAGATTGTAAGTATATAACCTTCTTGATTTACGCTTTGATCTCTTATCACGCCTTTTTCTCTTTTTCTCACGTCGTCTCTCTCTCTTTTTTCCACGCCTATATTTTCCTCTTTTAAAATATCTCTTCCTCTTTTTGTGCCCATCATCACTTCAAGAACTAATGTCAGAGGAAGATGAGAGAGATGAGTCAGAATCACTATCAGATTCTGATGATTCTATCTCAGAATCTGAGGAACTATCTGAATCAGACGAATAATGTCTTCTTCTCTTCTTCCTTTTGTCTCTTGAAGATTTTTTATTTTTCCCTTTCCTCCGCACTTCATAATTGTTAGCACCAGAAGAAGCATCTTTGCCCGTTCTCAACTTATTTTTCCTCTTGTCTGCAGATAAGATAAAAAATTGAAAAGTCAAATTAAAAAGGAATGATGGCCAAGCCTCATGCAGCACCATACAGGTGTAACTTTGGCAGGTCTACCATAAATTAGATCATGATATTCCATCTTAAGAAATATACCCTCCAATCAGAGATGACTATGACCTATACCTTCAATGACTTCACCACAGTTAATAATTTTCACTGTCACAGTTGGTATTCCTTCCTCATCACCCACATTTTCAAATTTCTTCAGCACTTCATTTCCTTGTACAAGATGTCCAAATACTATATACTTTCTGCAACATGCCACAAATGCAAAAGATCATGATCCAAGGATGAATAACAGCAAAGCATATATTCGGGGAGGTAGGGAACTGAGAACAAATATTTGAAGATAAGAAACTACCTATCAAGGTCATGATTAGCCTTGAAGGTGGTAACAAATAGTGAACCAACAGTGTCACGATCAGCATTTGCCATAGATAAAAGACCAGGTCCATCATGCTTTAGCCTAGGTGGTTCATCTGAACAAGAGTTGAAATTATCCCTTGTTACTAATCAATTATTAGTGAAAAGAATAGCCTACTATCAAATTCTAAAAGAATAATCATAAGCTTGGAATTAAGAAAGCATTAGACTTCAAACAGTAAACATACTTTCTTTGAATTATGTCCCTTGATAGTTTGTGGAGATCATAAAATTTAGCATTTAATAGTCCTTAAATGATTTAGCCATCAGGTCATTATGTTAGCACCAACCAATTCTCAAGGACATCCAGATTATTGAGAAAAAAAGCTATGACCTAGGCATTGATGGTGCAAAATAAAACTTGTGAAGTGATTTGAAGAATGCATATTGCTCCATCAATAAGGCATTTAGGTGAAGATAGGCTTATATCAAGAGCCATGGAAAGCACTTACTATATACAATATTAACGCAAAACAAAGCTTTTGCAAAGATCCTGAGAACACCTATTGCTCACTCAGAAACATTTCAATTGCATATACACCCAAATCTAGATTCAAGGAAAAAACTTAATACAATGTTATCTTGGTATAAATAACCCAAATACCAAACCTGAAATTAAGTCCAAAAAATTTGATCAATTCCATATTATATAGCAACAAATTATAAATTGAAAATAAAGATTTGACATTTTGACCATTAGAAACACAACTTGATAACAAAATTAGAGACTTTGGTCACTTATGGAGAGTACAATACTATGTATATTATTAGCACATATGACCACTTCCATCATGTATACAATTATGATATAGTTAGAATATTATTGAATTTTCATGAACAAAGAGTAATTACAAACAACAATAGCATAAACAGTACAATGTTTAAATCATTTCCACAAAATGATTGAATTTAAAATATTAAAAGAAAGGAGAATCTTACATCCATTCTTCATTAATTTAAGACAAATTAAACTATGTCTATCACTGTAACCTTGGAAGGATGGGAAGAGATCACTCACCTGGAAACTTCCCATCATATATGCTTTCCCCACTAGTTCCTGGAAAAAGTACAGTTAAAATATCAATGTGCTTTTCAAGAGAAACTTCAACCAGCAGTCACATAGATGGCAACCCTTAAAGAGATCTTATCTAAAGTAAAATCAATTAACAGCTGCAAAAAAATTAAAATAAAAGTCCTCTCTGCAAAGAATGCATACCATCTATTCTTACAAAATCACCACCCTGCACAACAAACATAAGATGTTAGTCCACAAGAAAAAGACATTTATGTGCAAAAAACTGGGTTGGACACAGCGAAGTTTAGTAAAATTTTGAGGATTCACAACATGGTAAATACAACCTTAAAAACTACATCACAAGAAAAGCAGTCGTGACCATCAGCCCTGTTTCCTACAGCATAAACAATAGTAACTGACTAAACGACATTCCACTTCTAAGCCATGTTCTACAAGAAACAGCTAGTGGAAAATCCCGATTAGAAGTAAGATAAAACAACAAACCTGGGCCAGGGAACCTTTCATGACTCGATGGAAAAAGGAACCCTTGTAGTGCAATGGCTTTCCAGTTTTATAACCAATGCCCTTTTCTCTTGTAGACCAAGACATATTTTAAGAAAGCAGAAAAATACAAACACGTGAATATATATGTGCATAAATGTCTGCAAGTGTGCTTATCTATTATAACTTGAAATCCGTGACTCACTGAGTTTGGTGTTACAAGTGAAGTGGACACCAACTCAGTTGGGGGAAAGACAAATAAAACAAATTTACAAGAGAAAATTAGTACATCAATAAGATCAAATAAGAAATTTAGTCTTTAAAAAAAACTAGAAGTCACTCCTAGTTTTCACATGCAGTTTTAAAACCATTTTCACTTTAATTTCTCTTTCATTAATAATAATTAGTTTTTTCAAAGAAAAAAAGAACATTAGTTGAGTAATTTTTATATTCTTTTATTTTTTCACCCACATGGTGAGTGTGTATTGACCTAGCATATAGTAAACAATTACAACCCAGAAACTACCTTGCACCTGACCACAAATGCTTCTTCAAACGTGAAAAAGATCATATACAACAAAAACTTAAAGAGTTAAGAAGAGGAATTATTCTTAATACAGTAATTTAAAAAATTCTGGAGAATAAAAGAACATCATAACAATGGGAAATAAGAATATCAGAACCTGTACAAAGGGCACGAAAATTTTCTGCAGTCTTGGGAGCAATATCAGGAAAGAGCTGAAGAATCAAAGAAAACTGATAAATATAAGCAAAAACATAATCTCCAATATACACATATATAAACCCAATGCATAGTAATTCAAAACAAGAGTACATGGGCAAAGGACAATACAAAAATGTAAAATTTTGTTGACTTGCTTCCGTAGCTAAAACGATACCTCAAAAACCATTCTTTCAGCAGGATCACCATCTATTGACACATCCATAAAAACTAGGGGATTCTTCTTCTTTGCCATCTTTGTTCACCAGATTCACAACTCAAGCCAGCATAACCAACAATCTAATCAAATAACAAGAAGCTAGAATCAGCAGATTAAAATTAATATTAGCTAACAAAGAAAAAAAAACCTAAAACTACTTCATCATTAAAGCATTCCCAAGCTCACCAATCTTCATTAACGAATATAGCAAAGCAGACGGGACCTTTTTTCCCTTTATATACGTCATTTCTTTCATTCATTTAACTGTTTCAAGATACTAGGGAAGGTTTTGCAGAACATGGAGCGTATAAAAATAGATTTTCTTATACATAGTATATATCGAGATTAGGAAGAAGAAAATGGAAAGCATTGCAGGTAGCTATGAAACCTGAAAAATATTTCTTGTCCTATTTCAGCTTTGTGTAAATCATCCTAGCATTTCCAAACATACTGATTGCAGGAAGCAAGAAAACATGAAGAAAATCAAGTTGAAATTTTTGAAAAAGATGGAACCTAAGCCGTAGTCATTAGAGCAATTACATAATCAAACTAGTGGACGATTGCAGGGAATCAGAATCCCATGTCAGAAAAAGAAGAACAATGGCCATTACTCATTAGAGACATACTTCCCAAACGAAAACAGAAGCATACACTCTCCTAAAACAGTGAGCCAAATAATATCATAACCAAATCAAGCTAAAAACCTTAAACCCTAGAAAAACCAGCAAAAACACTTAAACTACAAGCTTATAGTAAACTCTACCTTAAACCATAAACTCAAAAACTGGATAATCATACAAAAAAATAAATATACGTAAACATTTTAAAACGAAGAAAGCAAAAAAGAAACATAAAAAAAATAACTACGCGAGTATTACATCAGAAAAATACTCTTTAAAGAAAAGGGGAAAATAGTGCAATAGTAAGTGGTAAAGGCAGAAACCCTAAGATGATGTTGAAAAATGAAGAAGAAAAAGAGATTTTTGAAGGTGTAGCTGATAAGGCGAGAGAACTAAACATATAAATGAGTAAATATATGTTTGGAGGTTTGTTTCTGTAGTAAACCCTAAGATGGGATCTCATGATGAAATCTTCACCGTTGGATTTGGTAGTAAAGGGTTTTTTTTTTTTGGCGTTTTTATAAAAACGCCGCTGTAGCTCAACTTTTTATGGCTTTTTTGTCAATTTTAATTTTTTTTTCATTTTTAACATATTTTTTTATTTTTTTATTTTAAATTTTTGTGTTGAGATTATCATTTTTTTAAAAATTTTGAATATTAAACTTTTTAATTGAAATATGGGTTAAAATATTAAATTTTAAATTTTTAATTTTTAAATTTTTTTGAAGATTTTTATAATTTTTAAATTAACATATAAAAAAAATATTATCATGCCATGTGAATTATCTTGTAGGTTTTCACGTCAATATCATTAAAAAAATTAATTTTACAACTACATTCCTATTAAAAACGAGATTTAACATTTTTTAAAAAATGGAAGGTTTTAGTTCAAAAAATAAGAATCAAATTGATAAAAAAAAATATAAATATTAAAAGTTCAAATTTAATTACCATGATAAACTCTTTTAGGAATTAAATTGATAGATGGGTATGGCATGGTCTAGTATTGTTGAAACGATTTTTTTTTCTTTCTTTTTTCATCAACATTATTCTTTTAAGTATGGTTCGCATTAATTGTTTAGATTTTTATAAACTTCGCTGCATCACCGGCACCCAAATTACAAAACCTCAAAAAACCTTAACCGGAAAATGAAAACCAAAATGAAACACCAATCTCTCAAATCAAAAATGAATACAGAAACCTAACATCGAATCTTCCAATAATGTCGATCAACGAAAAGCAGGAAGAAAAGACGGGGTTACCAATTTTTTTAATTTTAATATATATAAAGCTTATCTATTATCTCTAAAATAATTTAAACTATAATTATAATTTTAATATATATATAAGAAATTAAATAATTTAAACTATAATATATATATATATATATAAAGTTTGTTTTTTTGTAGTGGCTAAACCCTAAATATAAATTTTATAAGGGACAAAAGTAATTAAAATAGAATGTTAATGCTTACATAGACCCTAAAATAAATTAATTTTTTATTAATAACACTAACCCCTAAAGCCTAATAGCCAACCCCTAAAACCATAACCCTTAAATTATTTATTTTTTGCGTTTTTTAAAAAACGCGACTAATGACATGCTTTTTTTGGCGTTAAAAAAACGCCACTAATTCTCGATATAGCAACTATAGCTCAACTACAAAACGACGTCGTATTGATTAACATCTTTGCGGCGTTTTAGGCTAAGCGCCACTAATACTTATCCTTTAGCGGCGTTTTAACAAAAGCGCCGCTAGTGCTCAGATCTTTAGCGGCGTTTTTTTAAAAGCGCCAATAGTGCTCAGATCTTTAGCGGCGCCGCTAATGCTCAGATCTATAGCGGTGTTTGGGAAAAAAACGCCGTTATTTCTCCTTTTTAGCGGCGTTTTGGAAATAAACGCCGCTATTGCTTAGCTTTTTGCGGCGTTTTCTTTCAAACGCTGCTAATGTATAATATTTGCGGCGTTTTTTATTAAAACGCCACTAAAAACGCCGCTAAAAGTCTGTTTTGGTGTAGTGAGCACACAAAAGAGGAACGGCTACATCGAGAGGTAAATTATCTGGAATGAGCACCACAAAGTGTTCATCGGCCATCATCCAATCAGAGTAGCCTCCATAAGTAATAGTTCCATCATGGTACTTTGCCCCTGAGGTAAGGATCACCCCTGAGCAGTAGTTTTCAAGATCATTGGCGCATTCATGGCAGGACCGACATGATCCCACCATGCACCCGACTCCAACCCTATCTCCAACTTTGAACTTGGTTACTTTACTCCCCAGCTCTGTCACTTCACCAACTATCTCATGTCCGCAAAATTCGTTGAATAGTGCGGGGGGAAATGATAACCTTGTATTTGCAGTCATGTCAACTTCAGTTGTCATTGATCGACATTATTTCAATGTCTTTATCTGGTTGGAGAAGTACATCTTTTATCGGAATCCCTCCTCTCATTAGCTTTTTCTTTTCTTTTCTTTTCATACATTTGTTTTCTTTCAATTACTTCATTTCATGAGTCGGGCCTCAACAATATTTCTTTTGAAATCAATTTGAATTATTATTTTTAAAATTTAACTATAAAATATGATATGAAAATAACAACTATAAAAAAGAAGATACATAGGCTAACACTGTAGATGTTTTGAGGTGACAAGTGTGCTTTTTTTGCTTTTCTTTTTACGTTTGAGATTGTGGGTGGATGAATGGAAAAGGAAGAAGAGAGAAAAATAAAGAAAATGTATTAAAATTTTGTATTTTTTATGTTTAAAGTATTATAAATTTTATTTTAAAATTTATCTTAATTTTTACATGTTAAGATTTGTTTGTAAATATTTGTGTTATATATATTGATATGTTTATGTATTCATATCTTACTCATTATACTTTTTTATATTGCATTTCAATTATTTTTTATGCCAGTATTTATGTATTACTTACAATTATTTGAATAGTTTGTTATAGTAATATCCTTCAAAAAAATTTATAGTAATGAAATTTAGGGAAAAATAATTTATTATATCATTATTTTCATTTTTAATTAAATATATAATTATAGAATGTGTATTTAAAAAGGGTTCATCTATATCTTAATTCATTGAGTGATTCATATTTAGCCTGTTAGAAAATAAAAACGATTTTATTTTAATTTTAAATAATATTTTTAAACATCTAACTTCACATCTAATGGAAGAAAATGGGATTTGATTCAGATTGGGTTGATTCGCTAATGAAATGTGTCAATACAGTGTCTTATTCGGTGGTTTTCAATGATTCTACCGGCCACACTTTTATTCCCTCTAGAGGTCTTCGACAGGGGGATCCTCTGAGCCCATTTTTATTTTTGTTCTGTGGGGAAGGATTATCTAGTCTTATGAGGTCTGCATTGGAAGGAAAAATAGTTCGAGGAGTCAAGGCAAGCAGAAGTGGTCCACAGGTTTCACATTTATTATTCGCGGACGATTGCATTCTGTTTGGGGAGGCTACAGAAAGAGGAGCAACCTCATTGAAGCAGATTCTTCATGAATATGAAATATGTTCGGGTCAGAATGTGAACTATTCAAAATCCACCATTTTCTTCAGCTCTAACACGCAAGAGAGGGAAAAAAGAATGATCACCAGAGTGCTCAGAGTTCGTAGTTCAACCGATCCAGAACGGTATTTAGGTTTGCCTAATTTGGTGGGAAGGAGAAAGAAAGAGTCTTTTCAAAATTTGAAGGATAGATTACGGGTACGAATAGAAAATTGGAGCATTAAACATATTTCTCAAGGGGGAAGGAGGTTTTTATTAAGGCTGTTTTGCTATCCATCCCAACTTATTCAATGGCTTGCTTTTTACTTCCCAGGTCCCTATGTACCGAATTGGAAGGATTAATAGCAAAATTCTGGTGGCAAAAAAACAGGGGTAAGAAGGGCATTCATTGGTGTGCCTGGAAGGATATTTGTTCATTTAAAGAAGAGGGAGGTCTTGGATTTCGAAAACTTAACAAGTTTAATATCGCGTTACTAGCTAAACAAGGTTGGCGTTTAATTACTTATCCGAATTCGTTGTTAGCAAGAGTTTTGAAAGCTAAATATTATCCATCATCTGATTTTTTAAATGCTCAACTAGTTAACCTACTTTCACTTACCTGGAAGAGTGTCTGGCCAGCTTAAGGACTGTTGGCGAAAGGTCTATGTTAGAGGGTTGGTAAGGGTGATCACATTTCCATCTGGTCCGATTTCTGGATTCCGGGTCATGAAGTAGACGAGTTGTAGAATTACAGAGGAAATACAAATATGGAGTTAGTTTCTGATCTGATTGATGAAGACAGTAGAACATGGAAAGCAGATATTCTGGTTAATACCTTTAGTGTTGATATTGCGAAAAGTATTATGCAGATCCCTTTGGCAAGATCGGTACATGATGATTTCCAAGTATGGGGAGGAGAACCATCAGGCACCTTTTCTGTTAGAAGCGCCTACAAACTATTACAGAAGTCTACTCGGATTCCTAGTAATGATATTATATAGGCCGAAAACAAAAATTTCTACAAAAAATTATGGAATTTACATATCCCCTCGAAAAATAAAATTACAGTGTGGAAGATCTCTTGGAACTATATCCCTACTTTTGCTAATCTCAAACTGAAGAGAGTGATTGTTGAAGCTTGGTGTCCCAGATGTAGACAAACAGAGAAAGATAGTAACCACGTTTTTCGACGAGTGCCCTACAACGGAGGAAGTTTGGAGACATTTAAGTTTCGCTTGGGTGCTCAATACTAATATTCAGAGTGCATGGGAATGGCTCACTGGGTCTTTAATCGGGGACAAATGAGCGATGTCGCCTATTCTGCTTGTGGGCTTTGGCTTATCGGTCAAATAGAAACCGGTTACTTTATGAAAATAAAACCACAAACAATGAGAGACATTTCAAGACATATAATAAGTTATAATTCAGAACTGCATGGGTTAGAGGAAAAACTACGTATCTGTGAAATAGGCAGACTCCATAATCAGGATGACCAAAGGACAAGCGTAACCATTCACTTCGATGCGGCTTTTGACCAATACTCTTCCAGATCTGCCTCAGGGCTGGTAGTTCGAGACATGCGAGGGGAAATTTTGGCGTCAAAGTCAGTCCTTCACTCAAACGTCGCCTCATTGTTCGCGGCGGAGGCATATGCAGGATTACAAGCAGTAAGATTAGGGGTTTTATTGGGCATCAATGCATGTGAAATACCAATTATTGTAACATGGGCCAACTTCAATTGTAAAATAAAAATTGAAATGTAATAAAAAATTATGTTTGATGCCAAAAAGTTAATCCAACATATTAAATTAAGGTAAGAAAAATAAATATAATATTTATAGAATTATATAGATATTTTATTTTAAAATAAATAAAAAATTATTTACCTATTTTTCTTTACTTAAAATCACTATGATATTCCAAAATTTCCTTTTCACAAACAAAGCAACCCTAAACGGCTTGCGATTTGAGTCTGCTATCATGTAATTAGTTAACCACCTCTTTATTATATTTCTTTCGTCTATCACCCCCCAGTCTGCTATGATGTCATTTATATAAAACATGATACAATAAAAATATTTTGACATAATAATTTATTTGACTCTCTAATTTTATCAAAAAAATTATTTTAGTCATCTATTTAATTTTTTGTATTTTTTCATCTTTAAACTTTTTTTTTTTTGTTAAATCATTTGACAAAATGGTGCTAGACAAGATAGTTCATAAACTCTTTAATTTGATATATTCAAATATTCGAAAGATGGTTGAAAAGACATTTGTTTTTCCAAAATAACATTTCTCATCAAAGGCGGATCTAGAGGGGATTGGCAAGGGCCCAGCCCCCCTAAAATGGAAATTTTGCCATTTTGACCCTTTAAGTTTTTTTTTTAAATTTTAAATTAATAAATGTAAAATTGCACTTTGGCTCCCCCTAAAAATGATAAAAATTTGATTTAACCTTTAGAAATTATAAAGATATAGACAATTTAATTTCGGCCCCCCTAAAACTTTTTCATGTTTCTCATATTAACATCACCTTAGTATAGCATAAAGAAAACAATGTTGGATCGTACTAGCATGTTGCATATTTCATAACTTCAATCGTAGGTGGAATTACCCAACAGATCTTGATAATATTAATGGTGTAGATTTAAATTCAGGTGATGATGAACTTGATCAAAGACCAACAAATGATGATAAGGAACATATGTTAAATATTAAAGAGGGAATAGCCCAACAAATATGCACTAAAACAATTAGGTAAAATTATATATGATGTTTATATTTCTTACCATTTTTATTGGTAATCGTGTTATAAATTATTTTTATTAGATAAAATTACATATGATGATTTGCTTTTAATTTTTGTTACTTGCTTATAAATTCTTTTTTATCATACTAATAATTTTTTATAGTAATTAATATTTTTTAAAAATATAAATTATGTAACTATGTAATTACAATTTGTATTACCAAACATGACATATGAAATTATGGTGTAATTATACTCTATCAACCAAACACATCTAGGGAATTTGCAATTCTTTGTAATTACAAAAGAGTGTAATTACTACCCTAGTAATTAAACTTTCATTCAATTATTGTGTGTTTTCCAAACAAGTCCTTAGTGTTTGTTTAACATTACTTTTCAAAATCACCTTTTGGAATTAAATACTGTAACACTCCTAACCTGTATCCGTCGCCAGAACAGGGTTACGGAGCGTTACCGAAACTTTTCAGAATATTTTCAGATAAATCATGTCAATCACTATTCATTAACCGAGATTATTCGTAACGTCCCTTAGATGGACCCTCGAGGTCCAATACGAGCATTAGAATTGAGTCGGGATTTAACCGGAAACTCTAAGAATTTTTCGTGACATTTCGAAAAATTTCCAAGGTGCAGGGCTCACACGCCCGTGTGACTCTTAGACACGCCCGTGCATCAGGCCGTGTCCGATTTAGGTTACTCTCTGACTTGCGCCACACGGCCATGCCACACGCCCGTGTGCTAGGCCGTGTGGTTAATTAATTTAATACGAATTAGTTGCAGGTTTCACACGGCCATGAAACACGCCCGTGTTCAAGGCCGTGTCACCCACACGGCTGAGACACACGCTCGTGTCTCTGCCCGTGTATTCAATTCTGAGCATTCTGTTTCTAAATTTTAGGATACAGGGGACACACGGCCAGACCACACGCCCATGTGCTAAGCCGTGTGTCAGTCACGGTCAAGACACACGCCTGTGTGTCTACCCGTGTGGACAAAATAGGCTATTTTCCAAGCCTTATTCCTCACCCTTTTTGCATTATACCTACACCAAAACTTAAACACATTTTCATGGCCATATAAACATTCAACCAATATGCCTTTATGCACCTCAATTGATTTCCATATCAATCTTGTACTCATATTTACCTATATATAATGGTCACATTTGTGCATTTTGTATAAATTATACTAATTTAATTCATTCATCCATTTGTCAATGTGATTTCTATCAATTAACCATTTTAAACATATACTATGATAGCTTTCATACATAAACACCAAAGCATGTCCATAACTAGCCATTCCAATGGCTAGTCATTATCAAATATTTACATATCATTCCTTGACTAATTTAATCTATACATGCCATTATAACCCTAATTGTTTTACCTTATGTACTGAAATGAACTATTGGATAGTGTGAGTGATCTCTGTCAAGCTTCTAATACAACGAGCATTCCGATTTACTATAAGACAGGGAAAAATAAAACGGAGTAAACATATAATGCTTAGTAAGCCTGTATAACTTGGTAAATAACTTACCAACCATTCACATTTAAGTTAAACATTGCAAGGTATATCCAAACCATTTGGTTACAAGCCCAAACTCATATTCTCAATACCCATGTTAAACACATATTTCATATAAACATCAAGAAACACATATACGAGTCCAACAATATTCAGATTCTCATACACATATGTTTTTCCACAACATGTATTCACATAACATATATAAAAATTATTTCCATATATCTCAAATTTATTTCATATTAATTCATCTCGAGTTCCGGTATATTTCATGTCAGGACTTTACTCAACAATCAATTGCAGTATTGATAATCACTAGGATAGTACATTCAAGGTGTACAAATATATTCTCATAGATGAACGTATTCATCAAACCATTTCATGTAACATCATTTCATATTTTTCAAGTAAATACATGTAAAAATCCCTTTTCTTTTCATATCAGTATTTTACCCGTTAAAATATTGAAAACATCGATAGATACACAGGTAGTACACTTGAGGTGTACAATTCCATAGTCCGTCAATTCATATTGATGAGTACCTTTTAGGTACACTCTCAAAACCACATATCATACAATGCAGAATTACGATCCCAGGCTAAATTCTAGTTTGTAACATATACTCTAAAGGGCTTTGTCGATTACCAGTCCAGGCTAAATCCTTTATATGAAAAAGAATTCCCTATAGTGTTCATTCTGGATTACCAGTCCATGCTAAATCCAGTCAATTAGGATTACCAGTCCAGGCTAAATCCTAATTGAAGCATATATTCGAGAGGCTCATTTCGGATTACCCGTCCGGGCTAAATCCATTCTGCAACACATGCAGTTTTATCAGGGAAATCACATTGATCCATCGACTTCCATTTATTCAAACGGGATTTAACATTTATCAGGCAATTTTCGGGTATATGTTCAATCTCATAAATTTATGCATTTATGTAATTTAGATTTTCACATTCATCTCAAGCACAAAAATAACATTTTTATCATTTATCACTTATCAGATATTATCATTTATCAGGCTTTATTAGATATGCAATCATTTCACTTATATATTTATACAATCACATACACAATTCAATTTAAGCATAAAAACATGCATAGCTAAGTTATACGAACTTACCTTGATAAATGTTCATATACATAAAGTCTATTAATCTGACATTTTCTCCTTTCCTCGTTCTAACTCCGTATTTGATTTATCCGGATCTATAGGAGTAAATTTAACATCAATTTAATGTAATTCATACTCAAATTAGTCCAATTTACATCTTACGCAAAATTACCATTTTGCCCCTAAACTTTTAATAAATGACGATTTCGTCTCTAGGCTCGAAAAATGAAATCCATGCAATTTACTCCTTATTCCAAGCCTAACCAAAATTTCAATATAAAATTTACAGCACATGTATTCTATGAAATTCAAATTTTTTCCATGGATTTCACATTTTTACAATTTAATCCCTAAATCAAGTTTTCGTCAAAATTCACTTTGTAAAAGTTGTTTATCTATCAACAACCTTTCATTTTCAACCATAAATTTCATAATTTCAGCATATTCATCTATGGTAAAAATTCTATACTTTGATATCTTTTCAAATTAATCCCCCAAATAGACAAATTAAGCTTTCCCGATCTCAAAAATATAAAAATTACTAAAAACGGGACATGAAAACTTACCAATTTGACCAAGAAAGCTTGCTTTCTCTTTCCTAGGGTTTCCATGGAATATTTTGGGAAGAAGATGATATAAAATGATTTTTATTTCTATTTAATTATTTATCATCTTTTAATTTTATCACTTTCCAATTTAGTCCTTAGCCTTTTTCTAATTTTCCATGGATGAATTATCCAAAAATATCTACTAACTTTTCATTAATGATCTAATTACCATATAAGGACCTCAAGTTTTGAATTCCATAGCTATTTGATCCTTTTAGCTACTAGAATCCAACTTTCGCATTTTATGCGATTTAGTCTTTCTCATAATTAAATACATAATCGGTAAAATTTTCTTATCAAAATTCTCACTTGATATTTATATCATATTACGGACCATAAAATAAAATAAAAATAAATTTTATTTTCGGCTCGGATTTGTGGTCCCAAAACCACTGTTCTGATTTTACCGAAAAACGGGTTGTTACAAATATGCTTTTGGAGTCATAAACAATGTTAAACAAACATCTTCTTGGAGTCAAATAAGCTTTTGAAACCGAACGCAAAAACATCTTTTAGCTTTTGTGTTTGTGGATGTACTTTTGGAGTCAAATGATATTTTTAATCATTGTTTATAATCCAATGTATTTTATGTAATGCTTAAGTTATACTATTATTTTCCTATTGAAATTTATTTGAAGTATATAACTTATTTATAATATATATGAAAACTTAAGTTAGGAAAAACTTTTGAACCAACAAGTATACCGTTTACTGTCATCATATTACTGAATTAACTTTAAAAATAATTGGAATTTAATTTAGAATTATTGGTTAAAAAAGTTATGCTAATTTGAACAATAAAGTTATTAGTTAAATAGAACTCTAAGCATAATATATAAGATTATTTTTCTTATATATGAAAAATTACCTATAAAAAAAATGGAGATTGATTTTATTGTGGCATATAAATTGTTTTTTTATTATCTATATGTTATTTGTTTGGTGTAGGGAAAAATGTTTTGTGAGTTTGAAAAGAAAGTCAAATTTCAATCATTATTTTGTAACCGCTATTATTAAATATGTTTATTAATTTAATATATATATTTGTCCTATTTATCATGAACTACTACAATTGGTGCAATTTTTTAATTTCTTTTTCAAATTAACATTATAGTTTACATTTTTTATATAATTCAAAATTATAATTTATTAAAAATTAATAGAAATTATCGTTATTAATGATAGGTAACAATTTAAAAATTAAGTAAAAATTAAATGTGCAAAATATTAGAAACTAGTATACTTAAATTTGTAATGATTATATTTTAATATTTTAAAATATAATTTATATATTCAAATTAAATTTTAAAAATAATTAATATTAATTGCTTAAAAATATTTAAAAATTATATTTTATATATCAAAATATTAATAATAAGGTACAATAATTTATTTTTTTATTTTTTATTGAAATATCATAATATTAACAAATTTAAACATTATTTAAAAACATATTTTTTACTTTATAACATCATATCTAAAATAAAAATTTTATTTCTCAAAAATATTTTAAAAAAACAATACTAAATATTTAAATCATAAACCAAATTTTAAAAAATATTTTCTTCAAAAATAATAGTGAAGTAGATGAATTCTATCAAGTTATTCTCTTTCCTAGATATGAATTGACTGTTTCCTATATTTGTAAATCATTCAAACACGCGACTTTAAGTCGTACTATTATTCTTGTGGGGTAAAATTACCCACGATCCGCCGCTGCTCCCGGAAGTTGAAACTGCACTTATTTCCCATTTGATTTTTAAGGTGAAAAGTTGAGATTTTAATGTGTGGTTTTGCTGTTTGTATGTTTCAACCTGTGGGTTGGGTGTTGCTCTATAGCTTTATAATATCTTCAACCTGTTTTCTAAGCTTTTGGTTAGATGGAGTTTGTAACTCTTTTTATCTCTTTGCGGAAAACCATCGAGAGAGGCCGCAGCAGATAAAGATAATTTCTTGAGAGAAGGAATCATGGGTTGTAAAGATAGACGTGAGTTGCAAGGGAAATTTCATCCCATTTTTTCCTCTATTTCTTATTGGTCGTGAGAAATTAAAATAAAAACTATATTTAAAAAATTTATATGACTTGAAAGTATAGTTACAGAGTAACCACAAAATAAAATTAAATTATTACAATGTAAATGAACTCAAATTAATATAAAAGTAACATTTCTTAAGTAAGAATAACTCTTATATTTCCAACAACACTACTAAGAATATAAGATTAGAAACTTAAAGTAATTTTCAAAATCCAGATGAAAAATATCGGCTATTTTACAAAATTGACCTAAAAAAATTTAATATTTATAAAAATGACCTAGGTTTAAAAACAATCAACAAAATAACCTGAAATGAACAGTAAAATAGGGTTTTGGCCTTCTAATGGCCGGCACCACCTGGTATTTTGGCCCCATGATTGCCTGATGATTGTGTCAGATTTTAAAAAATTGAATTTTTGGTTACGGCTTCCAATGGCGGCACACGGGTATTTTTTTAAATCGTATCATCTTTGGTATACAAAAACCAAGACTTTAAAAAAATTAGTCTTTGGCTTTGTCAATGGCCGACACGGACTCGATATTTAAAAAAATTTGGTTACGGCCTTCTAATGGCCAACACGAGTACAAAAATAAATTTCAATTTTTTAGGTGTTGGCCTTCTAATGGCCGGCACCAGAGTACCAGTATTTTAAAAAAAAATTATTTTTGGTCTTGACTGTCAATGGTTGACACTGGACTCGATATTTAAAAAAAAATTGGTTCTTTGGTACACTGATGGCCGACACCAAAGATGTAAAAAAAAAAATTGGATGCTGGTCATGTAATGGCCGGCACCAAATTTATCAGATATATATATAGGTATTTTATCTTCCATTTGAGTTTTTATTTGCTTTAAAATTTTTACTTTTTTCTTTGTTGAGAAGAAAGCAATTTTTTTTTAAAATGAGTTCCCAAATTTTGTTTGTTTATGTTCATTTCGATAGAGAAATGATAAATACAACTGAAGAAGGCTGTGTATTTTGAAGTCGAAAAAAATAGGAATGAGATTCAACAAGCGTATTTCACTGTCGGATTTAAAATGAAAAATCAGTACAAAGATAGCAACCCTTTGCGGAAAGCAAATGTTGAGATTGTTTTACAAATTTCCGATTTCAACTGATCCGCTAAAGTTATCAGAAATGGAGCTTGAAGATAATGATGATCTAGGGACAATGATAGCAATTTATTGCCCCCCTGAGATAAAAAATCCCAGCCCGGTTGAGTTGTTCGCGGAGATAGCTGAACCAGATCTCATTCAAGTGGTAATTTTAGCAAGCCAACCCTCCGGAATTGATTTTGATCTTAACGTCTCCTGGGAAGATCAGTCGGGTTTTGGACGGTCAATGCCAACTCCCGAAAATCCAAACACCGGTGGATGTTCGTATAACATCCCAAACTCGTGTCCTCGTCTAGAGATCCATCCAGAGGTGTTGGCCACCATAGAAGATGGTGATGAAAGGGTCCGATAATGATGATCAGTCCCACCGTGATCCCAACGATAATTTCAGTGACCCCGATTTGGATGACATCCCTGAAGACATAGACGAGGAAGTGCCAGTGGAGGGTGAAAATGCGAACCCCCATTCGGCCGAAAACACGGGCCCTGGTATAGTTATAAGAAATAATCCAGGGTCCTTCATGACCGACGTGGATCCTGATGCGGCTATTGCACGCGAGTTCCCGGAATATACAAATATTGTGCTGGCTCACCTACTTGACGATGAATTCGACGATGAAAAGTTGTTTGTAGGACAACAATTCGATAACAAAAAAAGGCTATTTACATGGTATAAAACAACTTAGCTTGAAGTTAGGTGTGGACTATAAAGTAACGAAGTCGACGCAGTCTTTGTACGTAGGAGAATGTTGGAAAGCGTCAAGTGGTTGTAAATGGCGTGTCTGAGCCGCGTTAATGCAGCAGACACAGATGCGGATGATAAGGAAACTAGAAGGTCCACACACATGCACGTCCGCTCGTATGTCGCAAGACCATGGAAAGTTAGATGCAAAAACTATATGCAACTGCATCATCCCTTTGGTGAAAGAGTCGCCCACCATTCAAGTGTCGGTCCTTATTGTGGACATGCAAGCTCGATTCAAGTATAAAGTGTCGTACCGAAAGGCATGGTAGGCAAAGAAAATGGCGATGCGAGAGTTGTATGGTGACTGAGATGCGTCATACAACGAGCTTCAAGGGTGGATAGCCAGGATGCAGGAGTATGTGCCCGAGACAGTGACTGATTTGCAAACACTGCCGTGTAAAGACCCGGACGGGGAGATACAATCGGGGAAACGAGTTTTTCACCGATTGTTTTGGACGTTCGAGCCGTGTGTTAGGGCCTTCCCTCACTGCAAGCCGATGGTGCAGGTGGACGGGACATGGTTGTATGGTAAATACACGCGAATACTCCTGATTACTGTTGCACAAGACGGCAATCGAAATGTACTTCCGACCGCTTTCGCCATCGTGGAGCGTGAGTGCTTCGAGTCTTGGGAATTTTTCCTTACAAATCTGCGGAGGCACGTTGTCAAAGAAGACAACATTTGCCTTATATCAGATAGATCGAAAGGATTACTTGCTGCGATAAGGCGATCGGGGGTTTCGTGGAGGTCTGTTTATTGCATCCGGCACATCACAACAAACTTTCATAGAGATTATAAGAATAAAGATTGGAAAAAAGAACTCGTGAACATGGGTAAAAAAAAATTTGTTTGTATTTATTTCAAAAATTACTTTTCAAATGGCCTGAGAAATGGCCTTGCAATTGCCGGCTGTAGCAGGAGTAAAAAAAAATCGAAATGACTTTTATCAGGCCTGATAAATGTGGTGTCAGGCCTAAAAAAACCCAAAAAAATGAAATAAGATTTTTTTTTAACAAATTTAAAATTTAAATTGACAAAAATAATAAATGAAAAATTTTAAATAAAATATGAAATGAAAAAATGAAATTAGATTTTTTTTAACAAATTTAATTTATCTAAATGGGGTGTCACGCCTAAAAAACCAAAAAAAAATAGATTTTTTTTAAACAATTTTTAAATTTAAATTGACAAAAATAAAATATAAAAAAATTTAAAAAATAGATGAAAAAAATTAAATGACCCTGATATTGAGACCACTTCTAATTAATATGATAAAATATGAAATTAATTGAAAAAAAATATATGAAAAAAAAATTATATTAGGAAAATTAATAAATTTAAATGAAATGAAATACTGAAATGAAAAGATAAATTTTGGAATGAGAAAAAATTAAATTTGAATGGAAAGATAGATAATTTAAATGAAATGAAAATAAAATGAAATGAAATTAAAATGAAATTGGAATGAAAAAAAAAAAGTTGAAAAGACCCTTCCTGCGCCATGCCTGTATTAGGCCTGTGTCACTGGCCAAATTGGCCTTCCAATGGCTGGCCTTAAACTAGCCTTTTTTTTTTCATGCCATAATATTTTTTTTCAATTTTGCCCTTCAGCCAAATGGTCCCCCACTATAAATAGGCTACTCCGACGACCACCGCTGTTCACCGTCAACCACCGCCGACGACCGCCGATCACTCTATGGATCCTAATCCTAATGTTATTTTAAATGGCAACGACCACATTGTAGCCAATGTGCATGAGGTAAACGAGAAATAAAATGTCTTATTTAACTTTAAATATTCTTTTTTAAACGAGAAATATAACATTATATATTTACTATAAACGCAGGATTTGTACCGAATTGTGAGACCCCGGTTGCATGATTCCGGTTATTTTCCCGATCGAAGAGTTATACCGTATTTGAATGTCGCGGGTTTTGAAATAGTCGTGTACATTAAGATATCTGAGCTACGGGCCGATTTAATATCGACATTAGTTGAAAGATGGCACCCAGAGACACATACGTTCCACCTCCCGTGTGGGGGGGTAAATATTACATTGCAAGACGTAGCAATCCAACTAGGGCTGTCTATAAATGGCGAAGCAGTGACCGGGCTTGAAGAGTGCCCGATCTGTGGGGCACTTGCGAGCGGTTACTTAGAAGGGTGCCCTCGAACAACGAGGAAGGACGATTAACCTATATTAAATTTACTTGGTTAAAAGAAAACTTCAGGCATCTTCCGAGCAGTTCAACGCAGATGGACATTATCTACGCTGCAAGAGCGTTCATTCTTCAACTTATAGGTGGGATACTTTTGCCGAACGTTAATCAAAATAAAGTCTCAATAATGCATCTCCCCTTATTAAAGGATCTCGAGCTTGCCGGAAGATTTAGTTGGGGCTCTACAGTGTTGGCATGCTTATACCGCTAGCTTTGTCGAGCGACAAAGCCGCGTCTACTGAAATCAATGGGCGGTTCTTTGCCTTCTCTCTGCGATCTTGGGCATTATACCAGAATGCCGTTTTACGCATCGATGAGCCACCAACTGTATGTCTGGCCACTCGTTAATAGGTAAATATATAGTTCAATTTTGCCATCTATTTTTTAATTGTATACTACAATATACTCATTTTTTTGCATGTGAAAAATAATTTGATAATTTTTTTATTTTTTAGACAGGCAACTGTACCGGGAATCGGGCGATCATTCACCGTACCTATGTACCGTATGATGATAGAGACTCATTCTGGGGATGCCGTAAAATACGATTCCGAATATTTCTTTTTTAAATTCAATAATGCACAAGAAAAAAAATTAAATAATAACGTGATGCCTATATTATGCAGTTTATATGGATGCCATATAATGAGGAAGATATCGCGTCGCTCATACCATCATGGGTTATCGAGCAGCAATAGCTGTTCGTGTCAAATGTGCCGTTGATTCATTTTCATATGGTGGAGTGGCATGATGGAGGTCGGGTTTTGAGGCAGTTCGACTGCGTACAACCTATCCCGAACCCTCCCGTCGACATCAAAGAAGTCCACGGAATGGACAAAAAGGGTTCGGGTCGGGACGCTTTAAATTGAGCGCAAAAACATGAACCGTATATCTTTCTGTGGAATCAGCGACATTCGAGGCGCCCTCCCTTGTATGTCTTAGAGGGAGGGTTCCCTCCTACGCCCGAGTACGCAGCATGGTATATGGCACATGGGAAACCCTTTATATTCCAAGGTCATTACATGCTGATCCAAAGAGACGCGCAATCGGAATCTTCTCGATGGCAACCAAGGAACGCACAACCGCGCAGTAACCGAGTTCCGCCATTCAGGAACATCAAGTTTGATACTGCCTCGAACCCCGATCTCGAGGCCCAATATGAAGCATCCGGCTCATCATCACACCACCTGGATCCGGATCCGCTGCAAGAAATTCGTCTATCGTTCGAGGATATTTTTGGTGACGACCTCGAGCCTCAACATTCAACACAATCCGGATCATCCTCATACCACCCGGAGCTCCATCCCGAAGCACGTACACCCATCACTGAGGATATTTTTCCATCAGCACCTCCGATCACGCAATACCCATTAACTCCCGATTATGGTGTATATGATTATTCTACCTTTCTAAGTACACCGGACGGGACACCGGAGGCCGGACCGAGCAATTATCAAACGCCTGAGTAAGGTGCACGACATTGCCGACGGAGGCATCCGGACCGTTACACGCTGGCGCCGGGAACGTCGCCTTGTATCGCGACAATTTAAATTTTTTCTGTTAATTTTTACTTTATTTTAAAATTATTCTGTAAATATTTCTTTTATTTTTAAATTATTCTATTTTTTAATATTAATTTAATTTCTCTAAAATAATTATTTGTTTGAATAAATGACTTCGAAATATTTAAATAATAATAATTCAAATAAGTAATATTACACGACAAATTAAATTTACATACACAATAAAATACAATCATTCTACAATATTAATACAAAAAATATAAAATTCAAACAAAAATAATATGCACTAAATTAAATTTAAACACCCAATGAACTACAAACAGATGAGTAAAATTAATACACGAAAATTTAATTTTCAAACTTTATATATTACAGATTAAATTAAATTTACATATAAAAAAATACAAACATTCTAAGAAATTAATATACGAAAATATAAAAATGAAACCTTAAATCCTAAACAACTATATTAAATTTACAGATATAAAAAAAAATACAAACATTCTTAAGAAATAATACAATTATTTTCAATAGTAGTTTCTTCACAATTAATCGTCTTCTGCTTGAATCAGGTCTACGTTGTATCAGTACAGGATAATTGGATAGCTGAAACGGTCAGTAAAATTAAAAAGAAACAGAAAACCAGCTGCATAAACCAAGAGAAAATATACTTCCTAAAAGCTCCAGACCTTTTCTTCTTCCATTGTCCCCTGAGATACCTTTGCATGGAGACTCTACCAACTGGTTCCAACCACAACTTAGTTGCAGAATAAACACTATTGCACCATAGATAATGTCCATTTGCGTTGGACAACTGGATTAGCCATCTATGGCGCAAATAATCATCCAACCCTTAATGGCATAACCTTTAGGGTGGACATGACAGTATATAATTCAACTCCGTTAAAATATGGCAGTATATAATTCAACCCCGAAATTCGGTTTTACACTACGAAAAACTCCATATACAATCCACTACAAAAAACTCATTTGATGATATACTACAAAACACTCTGATTTTGATGGCTCTCTCAATTTTTTTTTTCTCATTCCATTTACACTATCAGAACCCAAACCACCCACTATATATAATGTTTGATGCCGGCCATTAGAAGGCCAGAATTTTTTTTCGTACCTAGTGTCGGCCATTAGAAGGCCAGCACCTAAAAAAAATTGAATTTTTTTTCGTACCTGGTGCCGGCCATTAGAAGGCCAGAACCAATTTTTTTTTTAAATACTGAGTCTGGTGTTGGCCATTGATAGGCCAGCACCAAATTTTTTTTTTTTAAAATACTGTAGTCTGGTGCAGGCCATTAGAAGGCCAGCACCTAAAAAAATTGATTTTTTTTTGTACCTGGTGCCGGCCATCAGAAGGCCAAAACCAAAAAAAAAAATAAAAATAATTTAAATATTGAGTGCAGTCTTAGGCCATTGTGCCAAAGACCAAAAAAAATTTTTAAAAAAAATACTGGTAGTCTGGTGCCGGCCATTAGAAGGTCAGAACCAAATTTTTTTTTTTAAAAAAATACTGATTCTGGTGTTGGCCATTGACAGGCCAGCACCAATTTTTTTTTAAAATATTGGTTTTTTGTATACCAGTATGATACGATTTAAAAAAAAATACCCTGGTGCCAGCCATTGAAAGGGCAGAACCAAAAAATTTAATTTTTTAAAGTCTGATACAATCATCAGGCAATCATGGGGCCAAAATATCAAGTGGTGCTGGCCATTAGAAGGCCAAAACCTCATTCTACTGTTCATTTCAGGTAATTTTGGTGATTGTTTTTAAACCTGGGTTATTTTTGTAAATATTAAATTTTTTTTAAGTCAATTTTGTAAAATAGCCAAAAATATCATTTAAGATGTTCTTGAGAGAGTGAAATTCCTTAAACCAAACCTCATTTTTAAGCATATTATTTTAGTAGTTATTCAAATGTATTTTGATTTTAGTTTGATGTACTTTGACTAATTTTTGTTGAATTTGGCCGTCAGAGCATTGGAAGAAGTACAAGAAAGGAAGAGAAATTAATTACCCAGGAAGAAAAGGATAAAGAGTGTTAGCCCATTCATTCTTGATCATATGAAGATCAGAGTGGCATATCCCACAATAGAGCACCTTGAAGGCCACATCTTTCTCTCCTGTTTCCCTGCAATTTCTCATCATAATCATCTTGTTCAAATGCAGTAAAAAAAGAACTACTTATGAAAACAAAACACCGTAAATAATTTAAACCTTCTGGAGAATGTAAAAGGAGAGAGGTGAGCAGATGAGTCCCTGGCTGCCCAACCCAAAGCTTTCTTTGGGTGCTCTTCTTCAGCTGATATGCTCATTCTTTTTTTCTTCTCTTTGCTTTGGTGAGTTTGAGTAAAAAAAAAAAAAAGCTTCTTATTTATAGAATTAATTTTTAGGAGATATTTTTTTGTTTTCTAGGGTAAATTTCAGTATAGATAACTCAAGTTCCTTTCTTCATTACTTCAGCTTTAAAACTTTCAAAATATCACCCAACTAATTCTCTTCATTTTAACGATGGTGATAGTGGTCTAATAACAAATTTGATTCTCAAATTTTGTGTATTATGCCAATTAAGTTATATATATATATATATATTTTGAAAAATAATCCTTAATATCTCAATTTGATCTTAATTTTTAAAAACTTCAATAATATATTTATTTATTTATTTATAATCTATTCAAATGTACGAGTTTGATAAATTTTTTGAATAGACAAGAATAATAACAACAAAATGTGTTATAATTTAAATATTGTGATAATTACAAATTTAATTGTCAGTTAATCTAAAATTATTAATTGCCATTTAAATATTTTGATAACAAAAAAAAAATGTATTAACATCTAAATACTAGTATAAGGTTAAGATAAAGTAGTATGTGTGCATAATTAAACGTGATAATTATAAATTTTATTGAGATCTAAATATAATTATAATTTAATTTAAAATTATTAATTGACATTTAAACATAAAGTAGTATTGATACTTACAAATTGTACTCACATCTAAATACTATTATAGTTGCATTTATATGTATTAATTCACATTTATATCTAATTATAATTTAATTTAGGTTTATTAAATGTAAAGTAGTATGCTATCTCAATTAAAAAATATTAGCGTGAACCCATGTGATGGTTTGATGGTTAAGAGTGTTTACCGCATCAAGTGTGATCTGAGTTCGAGTCGCGCTAGTCGTGTTTGTTGTTCGGGCTTTATCCTGTTATTATGATTCACCAAAAAAAAATATTAGGGTAAAATATAATTTTAATTTCAATAAAATTCTAAACATAAAACAATTGTAAATGTTTTTTTACCATTATATTTTGAAATTTTCACTTTTTATTTCTAACACTTTTAAAATATTTTATTCTCTCAATTATTTATCAAAATTACTATACTTCTTTTATAAATTCAACCACTCCTCATTTTATTTAGTAAATATATAACTTTTAAAATTGTAAAATTATATTATTTAATAAATAAAAAAATAAACACATAAAATTACGTGCAATGTGACATTAAAACTAGTTTTAAAAAATAAATACTTAAACTATACAATTTTCTCATTTAAATACTTAAAATTTTATTATGCTACTACCAACCATTAACTCCCGTCAAAAAAAAAAAAAAAAAAAACACTTTTGAATCAATCAAATTATATCATGTGTCATTTTTTAATTAAATAAAAATAAAATTAACATTAACATTAATAAAATTTCATCTCTTTCCCTCTCTCTCCCCTTCCTTCTTCATCTTCTCTGCCTTCTTCTTAGCCAAGGGTGAAATAAAAAAAATTCATAAAAACAACCTGGTCATGGCATCAAAATTGGGTTTATTACTAATAAAGGCCCATTTTCGAAATTAATTACGGAAATGGACCGTTTCAAAAAATAATAACGGGAATGGATCGAAAACCCAAAAATGCGCTGACGTGGACGTGTTTTTAGGGGAAAACCTAGAAAAATGCTTCCACGTCAGCGCTTTTTTCCTTGTGTCAGGCAAAAACGCACTGACGTGAATGCGCTTTAGTAATAAGCGCTGACGAGGATGCGCTTTTGGCCGTGTAATCCCCTAACGGTCACCTCCAACAACCGTTTAAAAATCTGACCATTGGGCCCAACGGTCAGGAAAAAAAAGCATAAAATCCCCCCAATCCATTTTTTCACACCAACTTTGTTATTCTTCCAAATTTCTCTCTAAATTTCTCAAAAAAGCTCTCAAAGCTCTCTAAATTTTTTATTTTTGTCTGAATTAATATTATTTTTTTATAATTTTTAAGAAATTTGATCATGTTAACAATGGTCTGGCAATTAATTCGTCTCGATGATAAACATATTTTCGTCGACCAAATGCAAATGGTAAGGGTTAATTTCATTTTTTTAATATTATTTAATTTTTTATTTAATTTTTATAATTTAAATAAAAAAATTTTATAATTTTTTTACAATAGTCGGTAGATCAAGTGTTACAATGTTTTATTCGTAATCTACCTGGTCTTCCATCACCGTTGATTGAAAATTACTTGAAGGAAGCAGGTTTTTGGCACGTGGCCAATATAGGTTGGGGGTGCAAGTTAGACCTGAAATTCATCAGCACGTTTGTGGAGAGGTGGAGACACAAGACACCCACATTCCATCTTCTATGTGGGGAGTGTACCATCACTTTGGAAAACGTGCAATTATAGTTGGGGTTATCGGTGAATAGGTCTGTACTCACCGGGTCTACTCAATCTGTTGATTGGAGAGCCATATGTTACGATCTTTTGGGTGCGATTCCGGATATTATTTACGAAGGTTGGATCGATATGGGCTGGTTACGAGAGATATTCCTAGTGTTGGAGGATGATTCGACTGAAGTACAAAGAGTACGATACGTTCGGGCATACATCCTTTATATTATCGGAGGTTATCTGATGCCGGACAAGTCATGAAACCTCATACATCTGAGGTGGCTGCTGAAACTCATCGATTTTAGAGCAGCTAGCGAACTCAGTTGCGGGTCTGCCGTGTTGGCAACATTGTACTAGGAGATGTGTTGGGCAACGCAACCAAATAAAATCAAAATTGGAGGTTGCCTCTCACTACTACAATCATGGGCTCGGTTTCACTTTCCATTTTTATGTCCTCGAGTGGACCACCCGTATACATTCCCACTCATAATAAGGTAAAATTTATATTAGATTTTACAATTATTAAATAGATTTAAAATAAAATATTATGCTAAAATTTTATTTAAATAGATGGAACCATTCGCCGAGTTACGGGGGAATACCTACCGCTCTTGAAGATATACGACTTCTATTAGACCAATGGTCGGAAGCACATGTAAGTATATATTTCATTTTGAACTATATATACATAACATAGTCTATTTCGTATTTCGTATTATGTATATTGTATAAGCCCAATATTTGCCCGGCCCAACAGAGAATAAAAAAACGAAAAAAGAAAAAGAAACAAGACCCAATACATTAAACCCAAACAGCAGCCCAATACCCCAAACCCACCTAACCCTAGCCCACATACAAGCCCAAAAACTTAAAAAACATTTTTCAGAAAAAAAAACCTAGCCCCTAAGTGCCGCCCCTAGTCTTCTGACTTCTGACCCACCACTGTCAGACCACCTTGCCACCGCCTTAGCAGCACCGCCATCCACTAGCACCTGCACAAAAGAAGAAGAGACAGATAATAAATGAATGTAAAGAATTTCAGGCTATAAAAAGCCGATTTGATTTCTTTGTAAGGGGACCTTTTTTTTTTTTGATCAATACGAAAAACAGAGGGATTTTTCTTGGAATATAACAAAAAAAGAAACACCCAAAACAGAGATACAACAAGAAACATAAAAGGAAACTACTAAAAATCAAAAACAGAGGAAAAAGAGGTGATTTTTTCCCTTTTTATTATTTTCGAAACCTTCTTCTTTTTCTTTTTCGACATACATATATGTATATTATTATTATTTAAACTAAAAAAAATACAAAATTTACCCTTTTTTTGAAATTCGCCACTGCAGGTGTGTGTGGCCGCGTCAGCAACGTCGGCGACAGAGGCACGGTGATCCGGCTGCCGGATTTCGGCCAAGCTCCTATCCCCGCAGAGAGAAAACAAGAGGGGTTAGAAATTTTTTTCTTTTAGCGGTGAAAGTGAATTTTTGGGTTTTTAAACTTATATAGGCCATGTAAAAGCGACGTCGTTTTGGCGGCGTCCATAAGCCCCCAAAGCGGCGTCGTTTCGTCCCTAACCGACCCGATCCGACCCGACCCGCTCCGGGGATCCGCGTGTTTTTGTTGAGTGGGCTAATTGCGCGTTCGGTCCTTCCGCATTTTGATCTTTTAAATCGGGTTTTCTATTATTGCGATTTTGGCCCGAATTTTGGTACGATTGCAAGCAGGCCCTTTTTAAAACGCTGCGTTTTGTCTTGGAAAAATTCCCCTCTGGTCCCTCCAGTCTGTTTTGTTTGCAAGCACAAATAAGTCCCCGAATCTTATTCTTATTTTAAATTCGTCCGAAAATTTTATTGCTTATTTAGTTTAGTCCTTTATTTGTGTATTACTATATTTTTATATACATATATATTATTATTATTACTATATTGTTATTATTATTATATTACCATTATTACTATGTTATTATCATTATTATTTCCATACACATATATATATATATATATTATTATTACTATATTATATTTACATTATTATTGCTAATATATTGCTACCTTATTCTTATTATTTAACACCATTATCATTACTATTATTATATCATAATTTTTTGTTATATATATACGTATATATATTTCTTTGCTTTGTTTGGTCTTTTATATATATTTTATTATTTATTTCTAAATTAATATTACTATCATTTTATCCTTTCTTTTCAATGGTTTTTATTATTTCTCATTTTCATTACTATTCATGTATTATACATTATAAATGTTAGTTTTATTATCACCTTCATTTTATTTTTATTTCTACTAGTATTATTCCTATTACTACTATTATTATTATTATTATTTTTATTATTTTCCATCATTATTTTATTTATCTTCTATTATCATTGTTATTACATTATGTTTATATGCATTATATTGTTTTTATTAAATATGTATTAACTATTTATAATTACTGCTATCATTATTATTCCTCAACATGCATATATTTTACCTATTTTATATTACCACCACTATTATTGTCATTATTCTCTATCATCGTCAATACATATACACCATTATCGCGGTACTTTCTGTCACCACTACTTATATTCTCATCGTCATCTCACTATTTTTCTCGACATCTCAATCTTTATAACGACCAATATATCCGTATTAGCAGTTCGGGAGAAATCGAGCCCTAACTTATTGGGTTCTGATTTTTCTCGTTCAGGCTAAACGACGGAAGATCCTTTCCAAAATCATAAATTTCAGTTTTAAATCGACATTCCGTATTAGCAATTCGAGTGAATCGAGCCCTAACTTCACTGGTTCCGCTTTCTTCTCGTTTAAAGTTAAACGACGGGATATCCCTTTGAAATCGCAATTTAAATTTTAAACAAAACCCCTAATCTCGGATATTTGAAATGTCGCGCCTAACTTACATGGACTCGACATCTAGATACTTCGGATAAGTTTCTTTCTATTAAAATAAGGGGCAATATTCCTAATTTGGACCTTCGAGAAAACGAGCCCTAACTTACTGGGTTACGATTTCTCATCCGACAAATAACGGAATATCCTCTTCAAATTTAAAACCGAGTTTTAAAATCAAAAGGCAAGCTCAGCTTTGGGAGCCCAAAGTATCGCATCCTAACTTACTGGTATGATACTTTATCTCTTTGGAAATAAGAGAGCCTTAACGTCTCTTCCAATTCCTTCAAGTGTTAGAAATAAAAAGTATCTATTTCTAAATCATTCCAAAGTTTTCAACATTAGGACATCGATCAATTAATTTGGTACCGATTTCGGGCGTGTCGAGGGTGCTAATCCTTCCTCGCACGTAACCGACTCCCGAGCCTATTTTCTCAAAGTTCGTAGACCAAAAACATTATTTTAGTAAATTAAAATGTTTATTAAAACAAAGGTGATCCGATCGCACCTAATGAAGGTCGGTGGCGACTCTTGTTTTATTTTCATCTTCAAAAAAAATCGAGTCGACCGCGTCGTATACTGTTTTATCAAAAAATTGGTTACGACAGCTTGGCGACTCCACTGGGGACTTATTCGTTGAGAGTCAAGCCATAGATTGATTGATCCTTGTCCTTTTGATTAAAATTGGAAAAGGTTTCGAAAATCATGCTTCTTTCAATGCACTTTCAATATTGGGTCTCGTAAATATTTTGGCATTGCATTGCATGACCGTTGTGGTTGCACCCTTAAGTGGGAGCAAGAAAGCTATGCCTTCGTGAGGTTTTCACCTCCGCATGGGCTAGTGGACTACTTTCGGGATACATCCGTACCTATGTCTTCGTGAAGTTTTCACTTCCGCATGGCCATAGGGAAATGTATCCCCCTGAACCGAACTCGGTCCACATGAGCCTATAATGGGTGAGGATCGAGGAATCTGCTGGTTCGGGTACCTCAAACTCTAGAACTAAAACCACATATAGTGGACCCTAGGAGCCCACCTTAGATAGAACTACATCAAACCTTAGTGGTCACCCAGGTAGGTGTTTGTTCATTTTCACTTGTTTTACTTTGCGATACTGACTCGTTGTGTTTTATTTTCGTGCATTCATCTCATTTTCTTTGGAGGTATCGATTCACGGTCAGTTTCTGAGTTAGAAAGCTGGTTATGGAAAACGGATTCCTTGATAAAGTGGAAGACAATGCAGTCGTTCGTATAGTTAGAACCTAGGCAGTTAGAAGGGTATGGATCCATTTGAGCAAAAGGAAATGTGGCAGTGCTAAAATCTGGTGGTCATCCTTTAGACGACAAGGATGTCGGAAGGAAAGTGATTGGCAGAGGGCAAGAGACCCGTGACATTGAATTGGCTGAAAAGGACTTTGCTTACGACGGGGAGAAAAGTTTATTTACTATTGGTACTCCTCCAAATAACAAGCATGAATTTATAATTGTATTTGAGGATGTTACATCTAACAGAAACAACGGTAATACAAGACCTGATGTCCATGATGACTCAAATGGGCAAGACAGAAAGAGAGTTAAACGGCCTTATCGGTCAAATCAGCTTTGTTGCATAGACACCCATGCGAGCAACTCAAAATGCTTGGCGCGGACAGGAATCTGAAAACTCTCAAGAAGCATTGAGGGTGATAGATGTCATTTTAAGATAGCATCTGTCGCTAAACGAGGATGCCTCTTTGGTTTGCCAATCTTTCAAGATAATCAGAACAACCTCACAGACATTGGAAGAGGTGCCCTTGGCAATAGGGGCTTCCATTCAAATTTCATGGCCACTTAAAGAGGCCTTTCCCCGAATATTGATATTCGCCCTAGCTAGCGATTATGGATCCTTTGCCAATCAGAATGCTATGGATCCTGGACTGGACCATGGCTAAGCAAAGCTTTAAGAGCCTGAGGACAAAAGTCAGTCCATCCAATCACGAGTACAAGATCACTGGATTGAGCGACCAGTTGTGCAAAGATCCGTTGTTTTCATTGAAGGGGAAAAGTGTGAAAAAAGTTAATGGTGAAGCTGAGAATCTAGAGATTACTGTCTATAATCATTTTGTCGACCATCACAACATACGGTCGCGCTTCTCTGTAAGACTTACCATGCTTAAATGTTGGAGAGCCGAAACAACCTACATATATTCCTTTGGAGCTCCATTCCTTGATGTATTTGTAATTGACAAAGCGTTAACTAGAGAGCTTCTTTGGTTAAGACAGAAGTCTCAGGAAAGAATGAAAGCCTTATTCTATGCTTCACAGGGGAGCAACCATAGTGCCGAGCCAATGCTGTGTTCTTGTGGTGTCTCTTTCAGCACTAATTTCACCCAAGTCGAAGGTCATGCTTTGTCAGGGGCAATGATGGAAATTTCTTTTCGAAGAATGGGCGTTGGAATTTGTGGAACCATCTAGGATGGAAAGATAGGCTGTTGTGAGCTTCCAGGCTCATCGTGGTGATCCAAACAACATTGCAAGGGATTTGATTCGTGTGAAGAAATGAAAGGAATTTGTATTGACCCGGTTAGATAGATTCAAAAGAGACAAACCAGAATAGACGACTTTCACCTGAGGTTAGAATTGGAAAAGCTATCGAACAGATACAATCTAAAATATCTGGAGCTCCGTAGTTTCTTCTTTGTCTAGAAAAACTCTAATCTTTATGAGCCTTGGAAGCGGAAGAATCCTTCGGGGCATGGCGCTAGCTAGAGTGAATGATCAATACTTTTCTGAAGAATTGATGCTAAGCTTGGATAGCCTCTTCACTACCATCGAAGCTATAACTCTGCAATCGAGTTGAAGTTAAGCCTGAACAAGATTAAGGAAATGAAATGTGGGATCGAAAAGTTAGAACCAGCATTACACAATTGTGAACTGCGGATCGAGCTTCTTGAAACAAGAGAGGAGTAGAAGACCTTCATCATTCTTATGATCATCAATTTAAAGAGTCGAGATTACCTCGTGAGGGAAGCAATAGTGCAGATTCAAGAGGTAGCTGGTCATCTATAGATTTTGGCATTACAGGTGAATATGTTAAGCATAAAATATGGGCTGCAGCTTAACTATAGTCAAGAGCTAGATCCACTGCTTGGGAAACCAAAAACCTTTAGGACTTAGGACGAAAGCATATAGTAGTCCGTTTTATGTAAAAGAACTTGTTTTCTAATAAAGTTTCCTAAAATGAAGTTGATCAGAATCGATACCTCTTTGCATTCATGCATTCGTACTACATTGCATTCGCATTACATTGCATTCATTTGTATTAGACCTTTACAAAGGGACCCTAATTAGGTAAAATGTTTCAGTTAACCTGGAAAACATGGAACAAATGTTGGTGAGGATAGAGCAAAGGCAAATACAGATGCAAGAGCAATTGACCCAAATTCAACAAGAAATGCGAGAGCAAATGATGGGCCAACTAACTCAGTTACTAGCCGGAGGACTTGAAAAAAAGAAGTGACCCAGCGACTGACAATGTGGATAATGATGAAGACATCGTTTATTCCCCAATAAATTTCCCAACTCAACCAGACGCGCACTCTCGCGTGGTACCTGTCATTATTGGATCTCAATATAGGACTGATACTTCGGTGCTGCTGAACTCTCCGATGGGCCCGGTAATGAGCAAGTCAATCGTGTTGTTTTTGGTCTACCAGAGGAGAGAGAGAAAAAGGAGAAGGGGCTTCAAAAGCCCCAAGAGGAAGGACAAGGATGTGGCTAGCACGCAGTGGGTATACTAAGGGTTATTCAAGCCGTTCTGACAAAGAAACCCGACCAAAGAAGGTAGTTACACCACTGGTCCCCAAAGCAAAAACCCAATCCAAAGAGCGTATTCGGAAAAACCTCGTTCCTCCTATTCCCATGACGTATATGGAGTTATACGTAACTTATTTGATATGCATGTTGTAGCTCATTGTTATATAAAACCACTGCAACCTCCATACCCAAAATGGTATAACCTAAATGTCCGTGTGTGAGTATCATCATGGGGGTTCTGAGGCACTCAATAGAAAATTGCATGACTTTTAAGAAGTTGGTGGAAAAATTCATCAAAATAGGTGTTGTGGAGATAGGCGACGCACCAAAAGCGTAAGCATGAACACGGGAGCATTTTGAGCAATGAGATCATGGAAGAAATTCCTATAGTATTTAGAAGCTTACCTAGAGTAATGTACGAAATATCTTTGGTTGTTTTAAGCCTAGAAGCAATGAGAACTCTTTTGTGAAATAGGCTCGTGTTAAAAATTATTATTCAAAGAAATGCATCTTTTTGAACCAATATTTTTTTGTTCTTTTTCATGCTTTAAATTCTACTGAATATTCTTTTATTCTTCATTCATAAATAACCATTCTTGGAATCATTTATTCTCTGGAAATTACTTTCATAATCGACAATGGGTCCCGGATATCAATGACATGAGCGATTGATTCACGGACTCCTTTCTAGTGAGATATGTGTCCGTAAGAATCTAAGGACTTAGAAGATAATAGAGATTGCAACTTATTTCCAACTTGTTAAAATGGCAGATCCTACCTTGCAGAAATGTCGGTAAACACATCGCAAGCCAACGAGGGAGATGAAGATGGAAACTTAGCTCACCGCAAGAATAAGGCAAGACATTATCGCATGATCACGGCCAGACATGTTGGGGCCATCAAACGTGGATTCCTATATGTGAGGCATGGACGCTATCAAGCAGTCTCCTCATAATCTTTGAACCAACATCGATTCATATTCATAGCCTTTGATTACCTTACCTAGAGGGTAAAGGTCGCTCACATGTCAAAATTACAAAGTCGTGAATGTCGACTTCAACTCGAATTCAAATTCAAAAAAGAAAAAACAAAAAAACAAAAAAAGAAAAGAAAAGAAAAAAAGAGAGTGGTGATAAAGGATACCTAAAAGGAACGTGTTTAACGTGATAACACGAATTTATAGTCTGTTCAAAGGTCGACACCACATCAAAGGCAGCAAGAGAGCCAAAACCATCCAAATTCTTTTCGAGGACAACCGATATTTGTAAAAGTTGGCATCGAGAAGTTACCATTTACTTTCTATGTTGGCTAAGATCCTCACCGGGGTAACGCTTTTCTCATTGGTTCATCAAAATAAGAGCAATTATCGGAAGTTAAGATTCCTTTTTGGACAAAGTTTAACATCTACAATAAGTCTAATTGAAGCATTCATACAAAGCTACGATAAAAAAAAAGGTCCGTTCAAAAGACCTGCATAAAGAAGGATTCTTCATATCCAAAAGGACTCCAGAGGAAAAGTAAGTGCCCTATGCAGCAAAGAAGGCCTGGGCTTGGAAAACATAGGCACTAATCAAGATGGATGATAAGGACTTGCCCAATCCTATGAGTTCAGATTTGCAAAAAAAAAAAAAAAAAAAAGAGAAAAGAAAAACACATAAAAAGGAAAGAAAAAGAAGAAAAGGAGAGGCCAAGATGAAAACCCGCAAAGGGCGCCTTGAGACCAAAGGGGATTTGGGTTGAAAACCCGAGAAGGGCAGCTCAAATTTTGACCGAAAGTAAGGCATACGGTAGTCTTGCCACGCTTGGGTTAACAATGAAGAAGTATGTTGCGTCTCGAAGCATCGACAAAGTACTCCGGATCCCCTAAACACATATTGAGCCTAAAATGGTCCTCAAGAAGTTTGAACAGAGAAGCTCAGGCTGCGATATCTGGGGCACCTAGCTTCTATTTTTTCCCAATTTTTGTTATTTATTTCCCTTGCAAAATACTGCCAATAAATTTCCTTCCTAATTACATTTGCTATTTTTGCTTTACCTATTTGTTTCGAGCTATGCTCCTAACTAGCTTCTCTCTTATCCGTAGTTATGGTCTCTTTCAGGCATTTTGCATTGAAATAATGATTAATAGAATAACGACACTTTCACAAAAAGAGTTCCGCATATTACTCTAGGAAACTTTTGAGTAGTGCCGGAACCTGAAACAGGACCATTGCTTAAAACTCCTCGAGTTTAAAGGATCAGGAATAATAATGGAGGAGAATTCTAAACTGAGGCTATCTCTTCGAATTTGGTTGAAAATAGTGATCGAACAAAATGACGAGGTATTACGTAAGTAGTATCATCTCGATGAAAAAGGGCGATGTATGAATGGGCAATCATTCGCGCGAAAAATGATTTTGTATCCATCATGCGTGCACACCTGGTCATGAAACTTAGGGAATGGAAGGTGTAGTAGACCAAATCATTTGAATAAGGTACAAATTCTATACCCCGGAGTCGTAGTGGGATGGATCGAAGATGGCACTGATCCTACACCCCGAAGTTGAAGAGAGGATCCAAGATGGTATAAGCCTTGAAGTTCTATAGGTGCCGTGGAATGGATCTTGAAGTTACATTGGGGCAAGTTATTTGAGCAAAATATGATTGTTTCTTTGAGTTTTTGGCAAAGGTACTAGCAGAGCGAGATAGCAGCGTAATATCGTCGAGAATAAGACTACGATGGACGCACTTGAGCAGAGACAACCCTAAGCATTAAAAAGGGATAATTTCATTTTACATTCATACATCATCATTAGGGGCGTTTCGATCATCGCATCCTGATCCTTATATGTTTTTTTAACAAAGAATCATTATCATGACATTCTGCATTCATGTAAATGTCCTCTATAATATCATTTAGTTAGGAGCATTCGATTTATTACGATCATTGCATCTTAATCATTGAAAAAAAAATCATCATTCTCATGACATTCTGCATTCACGTAAATGTCATCCATAGCACATGTAGTTAGGAACGTTTGAGTCTTTCTGATCATAGCATCCGCATCATTTGCATAAGCCTAAGCACATAAAACTGAGTTTACAGGATATGTCCCCAGAGGACAGTGTAGCAACATTGTTAAAGACCATCCCATTGTCACTAACCAGTAGTGGAATAGGTTAAAGATTGTCCTATTACCACTGACCAGCAGTGGAATAGGTTGAAGATTGTCCTATTGCCACTGACCAGTAGTGGAATAGGTTGAAGAATGTAGACCTTGTCGCCCTAAACAGTAGTGGGGCAAGATCGAAGACAACAAATTTGGCATTCCTGAGCTTTGCAGAAGTGATTGAAGATAGCAAATATGGCATTCTTGAGCTTTGCAGAAGCATATTGAAGATAGCCAATCGGCATTCTTGAGCTTTTGCAGAAGCAGAGAGTAAAGATAGCCAATCGGCATCCCCGAGCTTTGTAGAAAGCAGATCGAAGACATCAGTCTAGTGATCCCTGAGTTTGCAGGGATCAGATTGAAAATCAGATTGAAAATAGCAGATCCGACCTTCCCGAAGTTGCAGGAAGCGCATTGAAGACATCGATCTAGTGATTCACGAGTTTGCAGGATCGATTGAAAATAGATTTGACCTTCCCGAAGTTGCGCAGGAAGGATCAAGACATCGCCTAGTGATTCCCGAGTTTGTAGGGACTGATTGAAAATAGTAGATTTGACCTTTCCGGAGTTGCGGGAACGGATCGAAGACATCGGTCTAGTGATCCCCGAGTTTGCGAGGATCGATTGAAAATAGCAGATTTGACCTTCCGAAGTTGCGGGAGCGATCGAAGACATCGCCTAGTGATTCCCGAGTTTGTAGGGACAGATTGAAAATAGTAGATTTGACCTTTACGAAGTTGCGGGAAGCGCGATCGAAGACATCGATCTAGTGATCCTTGAGTTTGCGGGATCAGATTGAAAATCGATTGAAAATAGCAGATCCGACCTTCCGAAGTTGCAGGAAGCGATCAAGACATCGCCTAGTGATTCTTGAGTTTGTAGGGATCAGATTGAAAATAGTAGATTTGACCTTTCTGAAGTTGCAGGAAGCAGATCGAAGACATCAGTCTAGTGATCCCTGAGTTTGCAGGGATCAGATTGAAGATCGATTGAAAATAGCAGATTTGACCTTCCCGAAGTTGCGAAGAAGCGGATCGAAGACATCGGTCTAGTGATCCCCGAGCTTGCGAGGATCAGATTGAAAATAGCAGATTTGACCTTCCTGAAGTTGCAGGAAGCAGATCGAAGACATCAGTCTAGTGATCCCTGAGCTTGCAGGGATCAGATTGAGAATAGCATATTTGACCTTCCTGAAGTTGCAGGAAGCAGATCGAAGACATCAAATCTTGTCTCCCTGAGTTTGCAGTGAAGCAGATTGAAGATAGCAGATCTGGCATTCCGGAAGTTGCAGGAGCAGATCGAAGACATCAAATCTTATCTCTCTAAAGTTGCAGGAAGCAGATCGAAGACATCAAATCTTGTCTCCCTGAGTTTGCAGTGAAGCAGATTGAAGATAGCAGATCTGGCATTCCTGAAGTTGCAGGAGCAGATCGAAGACATCAAATCTTATCTCTCTAAAGTTGCAGTGGAGCAGACTGAAGCAATTAATCCTATCTCACTGAAATTGCAGTGGAGCGGATTAAAGCGATAAATCCCATACCTTTGAAGTTGTAGTAGGTGGGATTGAATCCATTATAACTACAAATCTCATCTTTCAAGGTCGCAGTAAAGTGGATCGAAGTAACAAGATGAAGTGGACTGGAATGAGGCTACTTGAAGAAGAGCACCTGAGAAGTCAAGACTCGGCGAAGCCGGGCCACATTGGGCTTCTTTAAGTCTTTGCTCTATTCCCGTTACACGATAATGAGCAAAGAGGGGCAGCTGTATAAGCCCAATATTTGCCCGGCCCAACAGAGAATATAAAAAACGAAAAAGAAAAAGAAACAAGACCCAATACATTAAACCCAAAACAATGACCCAATACCCCAAACCCACCTAACCCTAGCCCACATACAAGCCCAAAACTTAAAAACATTTTTCGAAAAAAAACCTAGCCCCTAAGTGCCGCCCCTAGTCTTCTCGACTTCCGACCCACCACTATCGGACCACCTTGCCACCGCTTTAGCAAGAGACCGCCATCCACTAGCACTGCACAAAAGAAGAAGAGACAGATAATAAATGAATGTAAAGAATTTGGGCTATAAAAAGCCGATTTGATTTCTTTGTAAGGGGACCTTTTTTTTTTTGATCAATACGAAAAACAGAGGGATTTTTCTTGGAATATAACAAAAAAAGAAACACCAAAAACAGAGATACAACAAGAAACATAAAAGGAAACTACTAAAAATCAAAAACAGAGGAAAAAGAGGTGATTTTTTCCCTTTTTTATTATTTTCGAAACCTTCTTCTTTTTCTTTTTCGACATACATATATGTATATTATTATTATTTAAACTAAAAAAAATACAAAATTTACCCTTTTTTTGAAATTCGCCACCCACCAGGTGTGGTGTGCGTACAAGGCAACGACGACGAGGCACTGGTGATCGTGGCCGGATTTCGGCTAAGCTCCTATCCCCCGCAGAGAAAAACAAGAGGGGTTAGAATTTTTTTTCTTTAGCGGTGAAAGTGAATTTTTGGGTTTTTAAACTTATATAGGCCATATAAAACGACGTCGTTTTGGCGGCGTCCATAAGCCCCAAAACGACGTCGCTTTCGCCCCTAACCGACCCGATCCGACCCGACCCGCTCCAGGGGATCCGCGTGTTTTTGTTGAGTGGGCTAATTGCGCGTTCAGTCCTTCCGCATTTTCAGTCTTTTAAATCAGGTTTTCTATTATTGCGATTTTGGCCCAGAATTTTGGTACGATTGCAACAGGCCCTCTTTTAAAACGCTGCGTTTTCTGTCTTGGAAAAATTCCCCCTCTGGTCCCTCCAGTCTATTTGCACGCGCAAATAAGTCCCCGAATCTTATTCTTATTTTAAATTCGTCCCGAAAATTTTATTGCTTATTTAGTTTAGTCCTTTATTTGTGTATTACTATATTTTTTATATACATATATATTATTATTATTACTATATTGTTATTATTATTATATTACCATTATTACTATGTTATTATCATTATTATTTCCATACACATATATATATATATTATTATTACTATATTATATTTACATTATTCTTTGCTAATATATTGCTACCTTATTCTTATTATTTAACACCATTATCATTACTATTATTATATCATAATTTTTTGTTATATATATACGTATATATATTTCTTTGCTTTGTTTGGTCTTTTATATATATTTTATTATTTATTTCTAAATTAATATTACTATCATTTTATCCTTTCTTTTCAATGGTTTTTTATTATTTCTCATTTTCATTACTATTCATGTATTATACATTATAAATGTTAGTTTTATTATCACCTTCATTTTATTTTTATTTCTACTAGTATTATTCCTATTACTACTATTATTATTATTATTATTTTTATTATTTTCCATCATTATTTTATTTATCTTCTATTATTGCTGTTACTACATTATGTTTATATGCATTATATTGTTTTTATTAAATATGTATTAACTATTTATAATTACTGCTATCATTATTATTCCTCAACATGCATATATTTTACCTATTTTATATTACCACCACTATTATTGTCATTATTCTCTATCATCGTCAATACATATACACCATTATCGCGGTACTTTCCTGTCACCACTACTTATATTCTCATCGTCATCTCACTATTTTTCTCGACATCTCAATCTTTATAACGACCAATATATCCGTATTAGCAGTTCGGGAGAAATCGAGCCCTAACTTATTGGGTTCTGATTTTTCTCGCTCAAAGCTAAACGACGGAAGATCCTTTCCAAAATCATAAATTTCAGTTTTAAATCGACATTCCGTATTAGCAATTCGAGTGAATCGAGCCCTAACTTACTCGGGTTCCGCTTTCTTTCGTTTAAAGTTAAACGACGGATATCCCTTTTGAAATCGCAATTTAAATTTTAAACAAAACCCTAATCTCGGATATTGAAATGTCGCGCCTAACTTACTGGACTCGACATCTAGATACTTCGGATAAGTTTCTTTTTCTATTAAAATAAGGGGCAATATTCCTAATTTGGACCTTCGAGAAAACGAGCCCTAACTTACTGGGTTCTGATTTCTCATCTGACAAATAACGGAATATCCTCTTCAAATTTAAAACCGAGTTTTAAAATCAAAAGGCAAGCTCAGCTTTGGGAGCCCAAAGTATCGTGATCCTAACTTACTGGGTATGATACTTTATCTCTTCGGAAATAAGAGAGCCTTAACGTCTCTTCCAATTCCTTCAAGTGTTAGAAATAAAAAGTATCTATTTCCAAATCATTCCAAAGTTTTCAACATTAGGACATCGATCAATCAATTTGGTACCGATTTCGGGCGTGTCGAGGGTGTTAATCCTTCCTCGCACGTAACCGACGACCCGAGCCTATTTTCTCAAAGTTAAGTAGACCAAAAACATTTTTTAGTAAATTAAAATGTTTATTAAAACAAAGGTGATCCGATCGCACCTAATGAAGGTCGGTGGCGACTCTTGTTTTATTTTCATCTTCAAAAAAAATCGAGTCGACCGCGTCGTATACTGTTTTATCAAAAAATTGGTTACGACATATATAACTAATATTTTTATCACGTTCATATAGTTTCAATGGACACCATACGAGGATCCGACAATTCGGGCAGTAATTCTGAATGAATTCCTACAGAATCCGAACATCTGGCACGTTAGGGTCCCATTGGTCAGCTACGCTACCGTCGAGATGTATCAGACGGATAAAGTGTTACAGCAATTCGGATGCCAACAACCGATTCTCGAGACATCTGATATGCTCGATGATGAACACAAAATCGACTTACGGTGATCGAATACGCATTGGCCGCTCTTCCACTCAGAATATATTGAAATATGGGAAAATTGATATGATAATATACCTACTCGTGAATCGATTATCGTTCCGAAATTAGCGTGTGATCCAGATTATATGCCATGGTTTAGGACTCATGGCAAGAGTTAGCGTGTGATCCAGATTATATACCATGTTTTAAGATTCATGGCAAGTCATATTTGCTCTCGGAAGAGGAAAGGTGTCAGTAAATTCGTGTCGAAAGGGAACGACGGGACCCTTTAAATCCAAGGACAAGGGATGGCGAGGTGGGCCCATCGACAATACCCACGCAATCACCAACCTCAATGGAGCAAGTGACTATGCCCATACCATAGCCCCTTCAAATTATGCAAGGTGTGTATCCTAACCCTTATGTGTATCTTTTTTCCACTCAAATGCCAGGTTGGAATGTATGGCCCGGTGCATCTCATTTCTCGATGACTCTGACTCAACCGAAGATATATAGGCCATCGTCGCAGGAGGAACCGCACGAGGCACCGTCGGGGAGCTCAACTCATTTCCAATCCCCATCGCCTTATGGGATTCAAGCCGGTTACGCTCATTCGTCGTAGGTGATGCAAACACCTCCGTGATCTTTGTTTTATCAAGGTGGGTCATCTTCCCAACACCCACAACTAGAAGTTGATCCCGAACAACCACAACCCCGGCTAGGAGCTGAACCAAGAAGGAATCCAGAGCGTAACCGTCGACCACTCCCATGTGGCACTGATTCCAACCGGCACATGCATTGTAACACCCCTTACCTGGGTTCTACGCCGGGAACCGGGCCCGAGACGTTACCGAACTCAAACCACTTGATCAGCACCTAGGCTCAACGTAATTACTCTCTATACCCTCAGTCTCGACTTACGAGACCTCACTCATACATACTGTAACATCCTGGAAAGGGCCTATGCATTTTTAGTTTAATTGTACGAAGTGACATGTTTTGTGTACTAAGAATAAATTTTGAACATTTTTGGAAACCCGGAAATGAATGGAAATGATTTGGAAATAAACATTTTTTTTTGAAACCTGAAAATGTATGAAAATGTTAAGTTTAAAAATGGGAAGTGAACATTTTTAGAAACTAGGAAATGTAAGGAAATGATGTGGAAATGATTCAAAAGAGGAAAGTGAACATTTCTGGAAAACTTGGAAATGTAAGGAAATGTCAAGTTTACAGAGTCGAACGAAAATTTTTGGAAACTTAGAAATGTCGAGTTTTAAAGTTTAAAAGAGGAAATTAAGGCAAGGTGGCCTTAAAAGAAAAAGTTTGTGAAATTTGACACACGAACAGGCTTGGAAAAGTGGCCTGAAGATGCCACTTAGGGCCTCTGGAAATGGCGCCACATGCAAGGTGTTGGGCCTGGGTTCGAGTCACTTGGGAAGCAAATAAAAGAAGTTTTATTTTTGCTTCCAGAAGCTCTGAGGTGGACGGCACAAGCCTTCTAGAAAGGAGGAGTTTTATTCTCTTTAATATTCGATTAATAAGGTGATAAATAAGGGATTTAATTTGGATTATTTTTGAAGAGATAATAAAGGATTATTCTCTAATTATTTTAAATTAAGAGATAAAGCTATCAAATAAAGAAGAGTGGTGGCCAATTAAGGGATTCTGAGGAGTAGTTTCAGCTATAAAAGGAAGGAAATAGGGCTACTCATCAATTTTTCTTCCTCCTCCTCTCTCTGCCGAATTTTTGAGTGCTCTTCTCTCTTCTCTTCTCTTTTTCTTTTGTCAAGCCGAATCTATAGTCCACCATTTCCAAAATTCTCAAGTTTCTTTTCCTTATTTTCGTGGAAACCAAATACCCCAAGAGAACCTCTAGTCGACTTCTCCATTAAATCCCAAAAGCCGAAACTTTATCATCTAGTCATCAAGGCCGATTCTTTAAGGGGCTTTTAACAAGGGTGCTACCGATTTCTTAAAAAGGGTAAGATCCAAAGTTTGGTTTCAATTCTTTTATATTTTAAACCTATCTAAAATTTAGGGACTAATCTCTATTATGGATTTTGGCCGAGTTATGGAAGGGTGTTTTCGGGATTTAAGAAATTGTCAACTACAAGAAGGTATCCTTCAGAACTTCTAAGATCTAAGGTAAGTTATGAATACCATTCAGCCATAAGCTATATTATTATGATTTAATGTTAGATTGGATCTAACATGGGTACATAGGGATTTATGACAAACAATAAAGAAGCAAGAATCCAATTTGGGATTTAAGATTTGGAAGGTAAGAACAAAGGTAAATTCGGCCAAGGCCTATTTTAGTAGTAGATCTATTATTATGTGTTTTAAGCCGAAAACTAACCAATTCAAGGGATTTAGTGACTAGCCGATTTCAAAGGGGAAAAATACGAGTTTCTGGGATTTGATTAAATCATTAAATCGACACCAAAGTAAGCTTTAAGAATACAAATCCTACTAGGATTTGGTTTTCTAGCCGAATAGGCTTTGTGCTAAATAGTAAGTGATTAATCAATTGTAGGAACTTGAGATCTAAGGCGATAGATCGATTTTGGGATTTCAGTGAAGTGGTTAAGCAAATCAGGTGTGTACCCCACACTACTTCTTAATATGTTTCATGACCTATTTTATTAAAATATGTGATATTAAGAATATGAAAGTGGCTAGGGTACCATGTTATGGTACTAAGTACTGTGCACGTTTCCTACTTCTACAAAGAATATGAAAAGGTCATTAGTAATATGAGAATATGATAAGAATGTGAACTCGGCATATTTATGCATATCATCATTATATGGGGCATATGGGTTTGTTTGAAAGGGGAAGTGAATGTGGTGACTTAAGACCACGAACACGGTGACCTAAGACCGTGATATCCGAAAGTGGTGACCTAAGACCACGATGAATGAAAGTGGTGACCTAAGACCACAAGAGAATCGAACGTGGTGACCTAAGACCACGAATGCGGTGACCTAAGACCGCAATTTGGAGTGTAGCGGAAGGAGGGTCGACTTAGTAGTCCCCACGGTGTGCATGGTTGGTACGGGGGAGTGTAGCGGATGGCTAATTAGGTTTGGGTTTGGGAATGCATCATAACTTGTATTCTATGTTTTGAAGGTGTAACTCCTGTATGTCTGATTCTATTTTGATTTAGTGTTTGTGTACACATTGAGTCTGTTTGACTCACCCCGTTGGGGAATATTTTTCAGGTGATGATCAGTGATGGACCGGGACGGTAGAACTTGTGGTGGCCATGCTCAACATGAAGTTTTTATTTTATGAACTACTAGTTTTATTTAAGTACTTGAATTACTTGGAAATTATTTGATGTAATAAGGCCATAAGGCCATAGTTGAATTGTTTTCCATTTATTTCTATTTATTATGATTATGAGTTTTACCTATTAAAGTTTAAGTAAACTTTTTAATATAAAGAATTGAATTCGTTTGCAACACAAGCCCAACCCAAACAATGTTTTTTTTTAAAAATCGCACAAATTTTTCCTAAGGACAAAAGAACTTTGAACTGGTTTACTTGAGGAACATACCAAATCTGGTCAAAGCTCGTGGGCCGGGTTTGGGGTGTTTCACATACGAAGGCTCTCGAGACTAATTCAAAACTTTTTCCAACCTTAAAAATCACATACGAAGGCTCTCGAGACTAATTCAGAACTTTTTCCAGCCTTAAAAATTTTTCTCTTCAAGACAGGTCTTTCACGCCCGTGTAAGATTCGACACGCCCATGCATAGGCACACACGCCCATGTTCCCAGACCGTGCCTAAAAAACCCAGTATTCTGCCAATTTTCCCACGGTTAAGGCACACGCTCATGCATTTTGGGAACACGCCCGTGTACCCTATCACACGTCTGTGCCTTTCACCCGTGGTCGACACTGACTAATCGCACACGGTCTTGACATGACCGTGGGCCTAAACCGTGTGCCATACCTTAGTATTCTGACTTATTCAACACGGCCTCGGCACGCCCGTGTGCTTTAACCGTGTGACCATTTCAATTCTAATTTCAAAGTGCAGACTTTACACGGCCAGGGCACCCGCCCATGGCCTGATCGTGTGTCTCACATGGCCTAGACACACGCCCGTGTGCCTACCCGTGTGGACCAGAACAAGGCTGTTTGCCATGCTCTTTGCACTCCTATAGCTTACACTACAAGAATCTATTCAACATACCAATAAACACTCATAGCTTCAACATGGACTTCTATAGGTAACCTTATAATTTCATAAAAGGTAGAATGAGCCATCATGCATGGCAATTTACAAATTTCAATGTCTTATAAGGGTCAATACACCTTTAGCCAAAATAACAAAATAACTTAACTAGTCTAGCCCCTATACATGCCATTTACAAAATCATTAAGTCTAGGTATACCGAGAGGAGCTGATAGTGTGGGCGGTCTCCGGTTGGCTGCGTATCTCGGCTCGGCTCTTAAACTCTATAAAACAAGGGAAAAGAGAAGGGGAGTAAGCTTTAAGCTTAGTAAGTTTACATGTAAACAATATAACATTTTAACATGTACCAAACAATTTCATAGCATTATGTACTAACCAAGAAACAATTTACATTCATGATCATACTTACTCATTTCCTCCATTCACACACTCTAACCACATCACAAGCATAATGTATACATTCCTTATCGGTTCCCCTGCACTTAGCATCACAAATTCACATAATACAACACATCTAATCTATTTCTCATAGCCGGATTTCTCGGTGGTTTCGCGCTTAGCCCACCATCAGTCTTTATTAGGGTGGTATCGCACACAGCCCACCAAAAGATTAATTACGGTGGTATCGCACACAGCCCACCAAAAGATTAGTTACAGTGGTATCGCACACAGCCCACCAAAAGATTAATAGACGATGGTATCGCACATAGCCCATCGTAATTGAACAACACAGAGGTATCACACTTAGCCCACTATTAAGAGTTGTCATTGCACAATCACAAGATTATTTCATCAATCATACGATAATTTTTCAATAACTACCTCATTCCATCTATTAGTACCACATATGTTCTCAATCATACCATACTCTAATTAGCAACATAAGGTTTACAAAAATATACATTGCTTACACATAAACTTACCTCGGTGCAAAACGTATTAACCAACGATTTAGTCCGTCAGCTTGCCTTTTCCACAGTCAAGGTTGATTCCGCGCTCTTCTTGATCTATAACAATGAAATTTATTCGCTTAGATCATTCTATGATCATAATGCACCAATTTCTATACTTGGGCAAAAATGACCATTTTGCCCTTGTACATTGACAAAATTACGATTTTGCCCCTAGGCTCGTAATTTATTTTTCAACACATTTTTTCAATGCACAAGCATAGATGAACATTTATTTCTCTTACAACTACTCACCATTCTAACTATTTCATGCATTTATGACACAAATTTAATCTTTGCATTCAAGTCCTATTTAGGTGTTTCCATGCTAACACCTTTCACAAAAGTTGTTTCTTACCTCCCTAACATTCATTTTCTTCCATGAAAACTCAGCTAACAACACAACTACTCTCATGGCAAGTCCTTAGACTTTCAACCATATCACAAATTAGTCCCCTCATTAGCTAGCTTAAGCTTTGGGGACTCCAAAAATACAAAAATCATTAAAAATAATCATCAAAATGACTTACTTGCAAGGATGAGATGTAGCTGAAAATTTTGAACTCCAAGAACCCTTGTTTCCTCTAAAATTTCGGTGGTAGAAGAAGAATGAATAGTGAAAGATGATATCTCATCTTTTTATCTTATTTTATTCATTTTTATTCACCTAATGTCACCAAATTTTGACTAAAATTAATGCTCTTGTCTCCCCCAGCTTCCCATGGCCGGCCATCACACTCCATATGGCCTAATTGCACTTTAAAACCCTCCAAACTTACTTTTTATAACTATTAGGTACCCCTACCTTAGAAAATAGAATTTTCGCATCTTATGCGATTTAGTCTTTTTTCACAATTAAGCATGCTATTGCTAAAATTAAAGTACCAAAATTTTCATGCATCCATATAATCATGCCACAACACATAAATTAACGTCAAAATAATTTTTCTCAATCTCGGATTAGTGGTCCCGAAACCACTGTTCCGACTAGCCCCAAATCCAGACTGTTACATGCATTGATTTATTTATTTTTAATATTTTTGTACAAATTGTTTTTATATTATTTCATTTAATAAAATAGAAGTTCTTTTGAATATTTTGAACAAATATATTACTGATTGTGCATCCTACTTAGAGCATTTTTTCAAAAAAAAAAGTCATCTTGTCAAAATAATTTTTTCAGAACACATCACGGCAAATTTATTTTTTCAAAACTCATATTATCAAAATTATTTTTTCCTAGAACAATGCTTAACAATTAAAAAAATTAAATCTTAAACAATTAAAAACCTAATACCCTAATTTAATTTTTTCTAATCCCTAATCAAACCCAAAAATCCTAAACAATTAAAAAATTAATACCCTAATTTAAATTTTCCTAAACCCTAATCAAACCCCAAAACCCTCAACAATTAAAAACATAATACCCAAATTTAATTTTTCCTAAACCCTAATCAAGCCCAAAAACCCTAAACAATTAAAAAACATAATTCCCTAATTTAATTTTTCATAAACCCTAATCAAATCCAAAAAACCTAAACCTAGGCCCTAATTTGCAAATAATCTATTGGGGATTACACAGCCAAAAGCACGTCCTCGTCAGCGCTTTTTACTAAAGCGCGTCCATGTCAGCGCGCTTTTGCCTGACACAAGGGAAAAAGCGCTAACGTGGAAGCGTTTTTCTGGGTTTTCCCCTGAAAACGCGTCCACATCAGCGCGTTTTTGGGTTTTCGGTCCATTCCTGTTATTATTTTTTGAAACGGCTCATTTCCATAAATAATTTCGGAAATGGGCCTTTATTGGTACTAACCCCCTCAAAATCCATTTATTTATTTTTCCCATTTTGAGTTGTTAATATTGAAAATAAGGGTTTGTCTATATTATTTCAAGTAATATTATTATAAATATTAGATTTTATCACACTCACAATGTGAGTAAATGAAAATATTTTATATTAAAAGATATATTTATAAAAATATATCCACAGATGATTCTCAGTAAAGTTGTAAAGGTTTTTTTTTATATGAATTTGTTGGTTTTGTATTCGATTTCCAAATAATATTTTTCAGTTGTTTTATTTGAACTTTATATAAAATTATGAAAAATATGAAAATACCCTTATAATAATATTAATTGTTAGATTTGTAAAATAAATCTAAAATAAAACTGAATAAACCAGGATCTATCATGTCAAATCATCAAGAATAAATCAAGAATAAAATCCATAAATTCCTTGAAGTTTTACTAGATTTTGGGGATTTGATCTTCCAAATTAGCACACAAGAAATTCAGAGAATATCTGCTCTCTTCCCTAATGATGGGATATTAGAAAAGATATCTTATTGTGTAATTTGGGGACCATAACCCTAATATTTATAACATTGGCATATTAGTTCTAATCAAATTCTAATTAGCCCATCATTAATTAGAATTTGATTAGAACTCAATTACTTTGAGTATCTATACATATTTAACCCATACTTTATTTAATAATTAAAGCTCAAAATTTTTTTAACCAAATTAGATCACTTTTAATTTGGGCTAACCTATCATGATAGTAAATAATAACTTGTAATTACCCTTATTATATATGTGATGTCCATATTTTCCAACATTAATTACCCTTTAAAATAAGGGTACTTTAATAATTTCACAGCTAAGTTGGTGTCGAATTGACTCGTGATACCAACTCAGTGAGCCACTTTATATTCAATATAGATAATTTACTTACATTTATATGGAATCATAATCAATTAATAAATTACAATGAAATAACTTTATTGAGTGCAATATTCCGAGAATCAAACTTATTTTTTCAAGAATTTGAAATATTATAAAGACATTATATTATTATATTTAAAAAATATTTAAATCAAATTAATTAATTTAAATTAAATCATAAATATATTTGAATGTCAACTTAATAATATGATTGGTCGGTTTAATTTTTTTCTCAAATTCATACTTTTATATATATTATAGAAATTTATGTTAAGCCATCAATCTTAAATAATTTTCTATCGAAGGTATTTTTAAAAATTTATGGATACCGTGGAATTTTATAAATTTTAAATTTGGAGGTTTTCTTACAAAAATCTAGTGGGGCAGATTTACATGACTTTAAAGAAAATAAAAGCTTAATAAATCTGGTTAAACTATTACTATCAATACTTTTTTTTTTCAGTTTGGTCTTTATATTTATTTTTGCTGTCAATTTGACCCCAGTATTTTAATCTTGTAATCTCAATTACCCCAATCTAAATTTTCAATTAAAAAATAGACAAACTAATAACATGTTGCCACAGATCAATAAAAAATAAAAAATTCACTTAAAATTATAAAAAAAATATCATTAAAAATGCAAAAAATCGTCAAATCCAAAAAATATTACTTAGAAAATTATAAAAACAAAAATATCATAATTTATTTTTGAAAATTATAAAAAATATTTTTAAAAATTATAGGTATGCGAAACTTTTTCTGAAACTTTTTAATTTTGAAAGGAGTTTTGCATACTTATAATTTTTAAAATATTTTTTTATGATTTTCACAAATAGATTATGGTTTTTTTTTTTATCATTTTCTAAGTTTTGATATTTTCGGGATATTTTGTGATTTATTTTAATAATTTTATTAATTTTTCTGACACATCCTAAGAATAGGGTTAAAAGAATTGAGTTCGTGGTTGATTGATTGATTGAATTTAAACTTGAATACACATGATTGTTAAGTTTTGGTTGCATGATGGATGATATGTATGTGCTTAGTGAATTATTGGATTTATATATAATATATGTTTATTGTGTTCAGTCTCGCGTTCTATGCGGCCTTAGGCGATCCTTTCGACGCAAACACGCCTAAGTCAGCTTAACCACCAAACAATTGAGGATTCACAAAGAATTCCTCCAAGACACCAATTTATATAGTGGAAGCAACACAAATCAAAAGAAGTACAAAAGAACAGAAAGCCACAGAAAACTATGCACAAGAGGTGTTTGAGTAAATGCTCTCAATTGTATTACTTTCTCTCAAAGAATATAAGAAACAATGAAAGAATGGAATGAATTACAAGTGAGGGGGAGACTCTCTATTTATAGTTGAGCTCCCCCAAAACCGACAGTCTAGATCAAGTTACATCGACAGACGAGATTAGTCTATCCTTTAAATCTAGGGATTTACAATATTACATAATCAATTTACATAATCAAATACAATGTAATCTTATAAGATATGATTCCCCTTGATCTTCTAATATTAGTTTCTCTATTTACCAAGATAGTCAATGTTGCCATATCTTTATTATTGGGCCACCTAAGCTTCAATCTGACAGGCTTCTTCAACAACTCCTTGAATCGGGTCAGATCTTGTGAGCCAAATGATCCCTATTTAAATGATAAACTTTCATGAAATACATTTGGTGTGATGGTCACGGGCTTTAAATTGCAGCCCGTGACACTTGTTGGTGCTCCAGAGAAACCACTTGAGCTACCAGCCTTTCCATTGCTCTAGGGTAAGAGTTTATGGTGAATATATGCTCTCTAAAAGAATGAATGAGGCTCGACTTCACCATATGCATATTCAAATAATATTGATGTGATTTTTACATTAAAATTGGCTGAGAGAAAGATAATAGGAGGAAGTTTGATTGGAGAGATAAAAGAGACTCAAGAGATGATTGATTTCGTAGCTAAACAAAGCATAAAACCAGACATTGAAGTTAGACCAATTGATTATGTGAACACTATCATGGAACCCCTTCTCAAAACAGATGTCAAATATCAATTTGTCATTGATATTGGGAACACGTTGAAGCCCACTTAAAGCTCCGCTTCCTATATGTTATTACACAACAAAATGGCAACACCAGTCCCAAATATTCCTACTTTCTTGTAATACTTTTAGGGTCAGTCTGTTTGTCAGTAAAATAATTTTCGAAAAATAATTTTTAAAAAATAATTTATTTTTCTGGAAAATGATTTACTGAAAATATTTTCTGGTGTTTGGATAAATCTGTATAAAATATTTTCTGTTGTTTGGCAGATCCTTCATTAATGGATCATAATGTAATCCAATCCGATTAAGTGAAATGAATGTAAACTCTAATAAACCGATTTTGGTATGATTCAATTATGACTATTACTCTTATCGTCTATATTTGGATAGTTCAACATTTATTTGTGTACTAAAATAAAAGCTCCAGACATGAAGCATTCTGCACTCTTTATTCATCGATTGTTTTAAGCATAGTATACCAAAGTCTGTATAAGCACACGATATTCACGAAACTACTGCGACATCCGAGCATTTTAAAGCAACGGATTAGTGATTTTCAACTTGAAGGCTTGGTGGCAGCCAAGGTGTTTCCAATGTCAATTACAAATCTGTATTTGACATCAGCCTGTTCAAGTCTCTCCATCGCTTTGTTCACATAATCCATGGATATAACTTCAATATCTGCTTTTATGTTGTGTTTCGCTGCGAAATCAATCATCTCTTGTGTCTCCTTCATTCCTCCGATACCACTTCCAGCCATCATCTTCCTTCCTGTTTTTTATCACAAATATATAAATTACTTGTCAGCTTTATACTCGAATTCAAACTCCAAGACTAGTGTTTATTAAATGCTTTTTTCTGCTTACCTATTATCAACGAAAACACAGGTAACTCGAGTGGCTCGCAGGGTGCACCAACCATAATAAGTTTCCCATGGGATTTTAGCAGACCAAGCAGCGGCATAATTGGATGAGTAGCAGAGACTGTGTCGATAATTCCATCAAACGTACCCATGGCAGCCTGCTCCAACCCGAAAAAGTAAAATCATTTCTAAAATTTCTTTTAGTAAAAGTAGGAGTAAGTGCACACAATTACCTGTAGTTCGTCTTGGTCACGGCTAACCAAGAAAGAGTCAGCACCGAGATGTTCCAAGGCTTCAGCCTTCTTACTAGGAGAAGTGCTAATTACAGTCACTTTGGATCCCAAAGCCTTGGCAAATTTAACAGCAACATGACCAAGACCACCAAGGCCAACAATGCCGATATGCTTTCCAGGTTCACCTAATCCGAAGTATTTCAAAGGACTGTAAACAGTGATTCCAGCACAAAGCAAAGGAGCTGCAGAGTCAAGGGGCATGCCGTCAGGGATACGAACAACGTAGCGTTCATTGGCGACCATTGAATCTGAATAGCCTCCATAAGTTATGGTTCCATCGTAGTAAATCCCATTGTAGGTTAATATGAGTTTAGGGCAGTAATTTTCAAGGTCGTTTGCACAACTGTCGCAGCTGTGGCAAGCTCCGACCATGCATCCCACACCCACTTTATCTCCCACCTTAACCTTTTCCACTTTGCTGCCTACTTCTGTCACTTCCCCTACTATTTCATGCCTGCAAATTATGGGCATTTTGTGTTATATCTCGATGAAGATGTAGCTGTTAAAAAGAAATGGTCTAAATAAATAAATGATTTTACAAGTAAAATATATCATTTTATTTTTTTTTTTATTTTTTATTTTACTTCTACTAGGACTTCAAAATATAGAGAGAAATTACTTTCAGAGCTCTTCATTTTGTTTTTAAAAAAATTTCTTAATTATTAGGCTCTCCATCTATTTTTCTTTAACAATATTTTAATCTTAATTACATCAAGTGTACCCATAGTAAAATTAACTTTCTAAATTAGTTATGTGTAATTATATGTGCAAGTTTTCTTGTCCCACTATGTGTTGATTTCATGTGTGGGTTTTAATTCGAGTTAGTAGACTTCTTAATCAATTTATGCTATAATAATTTGATTCTACTTGTTCGGACCTCTTTATACTTGAATGTGCTGTAATAGTTCGATTTTACTAATTTGAGATTTATATTTGTATCTTTATTTTGATTGTAACATTAATGTAAACTTTCAAAAAAAAAAAAAAATTAGGAAATGAGATTGATTAAGATTTAAGGGCTAGAATATATAGGGGAGAGCAATTTTTGTTCAAAATCGAGAAAAGCGACTAAACTGAGTTATAGGTTTAGTTTTGTTGATTATTTTTTCCGGTAATTGATTTTTAAATTTTCAAATTGATGTTATAAAAAAAAAGACTTAATTTAATATTTTTTAATTATTTAAAAATATATTTTTAATTTATAATATATAAAATAAATATATTACTCAAGCCAATAATTGAATTCAATTAAATGACTGTAAATCGATTTAATTATATCGGTTCTTGAACTCTAATTTAGTTGGATTGATCTTCATATATTATGGTGAATTAAATCGATTTAATATGGAAAATGACCAAATGTCTCCCTTAAAAATATAGAGTCAAATTAGGCTTCAAGCTTATATTTAGGGTTTAAAAGTTTGACCTAAGATAGAGATTAAGGTTGAGTAAGATTTAGTGTTTAAAATTTCATTTTATTTGGTTTTTAAGTCGAGTTATAAGAAGTTAAAAGATTTTATTTGTTTTTTCAATACAAGTTATAAAAAAGTTTTATTAATGCAATTTTGGAGAAGAAAATAGGTAATGACTGGCTAAGCACGACAATTATCCTCTATTATTGGATACCTAAAATGTAAATTAGAATATTTTAATCTAAACTAAACTCTTTAATTTACTACTATTAATTAAATTCTAAATATAGTATTAAAAACTAAAGACACGTAATGTCAACGTTTTTATTTTTATTATCTAAATTTAATCATTAAACTTTTAAAAAGAGTTAAATTGATTATTTTAACAGAAATATTGACTGAAAACGTTAAATTTTAATTATGTTTTTGTGGCAACTCACATGACAATTCATGTGTACTTCTTGTTGACATGATAACATTTATCTTATATTTTATGTCAATAAATAATTTAAAATTTTTAAAATTATTTAAAAAATAAAAACATAAAATATAAAAGGTTCATGATTTTTTTTTTAAAAAAAGTACTAATAGATTACTACATAGGTTATCATGTTTAAAAATTTAATGTTTCAATTAATATTTCTGATAAGAATTAAATTAACAAACAATTTTAACTATGTTAGAAAACAAAAGAACGTGGACCTTCTTGCCTCCATAAAACAACTTGAAGCAAATAGAACCAAATTTCAGTCATCAAAATAAAGTGGTAGCCGAATTTCATGACTCTCTCACTTCCAATCACTTCATATACATTAAGAAATGGTTCAAAACTGGACACATCATCATTTGACGGGATCAACAAAATTGTAACTACAATTAAAATAAAGGGTGGGAATTAGTAAGATAGAAACCGTAGTGGACTAAAGTAATAGGCATTGAGAGACAAATGGCTGGGTTTCATGCCACTCCGAAATATAATTGTTATGCCCACTTTTAGTCTGTCACATTAGCATGATTCATTATAATCAAGCCACCAATTTTGGTCGGTTAAATAATCATACTTTAATTGACATCCAATTTCATGTCATACAGATAACACCAACAGGCATTAGCCATGCAATTACTTCTTCATTTTATGTATGATGTTATACAATAATTTGTATTTGATTCTATCAATATTTTTTATTACTTATTATATCTATGAATTTACAATAAAATAAAGATGGAATTTTTTCCATAGTAAAAGAAGAGCTGGGTGGGTTGGGATTTGGGTGTTTCCTCGTCATTAAATAGACAGGTACGGTTCGTTTCAGAAAACAGGGACGATCCAGTGTTTCACTCCCAATAAAATGTTATCCTATTTTTATCACATATCTTGTGATATGTGGACCACATACTTTAAATGTGAAACAAGTTCCTAGGTTAAGATACTATAATTTATGAGTTATAATTGACTCAGCTATCATGTATATGGAGTTTTTCTCGCCTTTATGTTTTATTGTTTACTCACCAGTTTACCAAATTAAAAAGAAAAAGGAATGGATTAATAACAAGAGATGATGCTGAAGAAAGAGATGGTAAAGGGTAGGAGGGGAGTGACTGACCCAGGAACCATGGGGTAGTTGGAGAAGCCCCATTCATTCTTGATACTGTGAAGGTCAGAATGACAAATCCCACAATACAGCACCTTAAACCTCACATCTTCTTCACCACTTACCCTGCACTCACCAGTTCATCACAACTCAAAATAAAATCATCATCACCTTTAAACCCTTTGAAATCAGACAAGTAACTGCTATAAAAGAGAATTATCACAAAGATTAAAATGCAAAAGGAAACATTAAATTAAATTTCATGGAACAACAAGAGTAGAACGAGTTAAGACTTAAGCATGCATCTGTTAGAAAGCTTAAACTGTGAAAATAACCTTCTGGAGAAAATGAAAGGAGAGAGATGACCAGATGGGTCCCTTGCAGCCCAGCCAAAGGTCTTGACAGGGTGTTCTTCTTCGGGTGACTTTGCCATTTCAGATCCAAGGTTGGCAAGCCAAAGAGAAAATGTTGGGAAGAAGATCTAGTGCTTCTGTACCTGGGTGTTTTGATGGGTAATGATAATAGCAAGTGCTTCACTGCTTAGTACTCTTTTTGAAGGCTTTTGTATGGTGACACATGACATCACATCTGAGCTCATTGCTGACTAAAAAGCAGAAACTATCAATAAAATTTGATTTTTTTTTATTGAAATATTGCATTTTTCTTTGAATATTATAAAATCTATATATCTATGTATGAAAGGAAGTTCTAGAAGACTTTCCTTCTTTGACATGCATGTAGAGGTGTTCATGGGCCGGGTCGAATGCTCGACCGAAATTTAAAAGAGTTTGGGTAAAAATATAAGCTCGAAAAATGAGTTTTGACAAAAAATAAGGCCCGTTTAAAAATGGGTCGGGCCTCGGGTAAGGTATTTTTTGCCCGGGCCCGACCCGAATTAACTAAATGATAAAAAAATCTGCTATTTTTTTTTTGAATGTCATTTTCTTATTGTTTTCTTCCTATTTTGCTACCATATTACTATTATGTTGCTACTATTTTTTTGTTATTGATTGAATATTGTATAAAACTTATTTTATTGTTAATTTTGTTATTATTTTAAAGGCATTTGTTAATTTTATTATTATTTTAGAGGTATTTGCTTGTTAAATTACATCTATCTTAGTGTTATTTAAGTCTACATATTTTTTAAAAATTTATTTTTAATTTGTTGGGAAATATTTATTTTGATTTTTTTTAGTATTTTTAATGTATTATATATATTTAAAAATTATATAAAATAATATAAAATTTAATACGGGCGAGTCGGGCCGGGCCCGAATTTTAATATTTTTATATGGGTCGGGCTTGGAAAAAATTTAGGCCCATTTTTTGGGCCCGGCCCGGCCCATGAACACCTCTACATGTATGTAGCCTTATATGACCTTTTTCTTCCTTTTTTTACATTATGAGATGGTTAAATTTTAACTTTCGTCTCTTTATTTTTTAGGTTATATAAAATCATCAAATTTTAATTTTAATTTTTTTATTACACTCAAATTTAAGATTTAATTTTTATATCTTAATTTTAACATAATTTGGCATCTAATTAGTTAGTTTAAATATTTTATTATAATTAAATTACTTAAGTGAATTTTAAGAATTGTTAATATCATTAAAATTCTCTTTTAAATTCAAATCCATTAGAATTACATTTTTGTCACACGACTACCAAATGAGTATTTTTTTTAAAAAAAATTTAGAATGTCACACCAGTGAATTTAATAGAAGAATTTTAACAATGTTAACAATTGAATCTAAAATTTTTAAATTTGAAAAATAGAAAAACTAAATTCTTAAAAATGAAAGTATAGGGACTAAATTCTAAGTATACAATAGGGGGAATGAATTATAAATGTATGAAGCGCATAGAAACTAACATCATATTTTAACTTTTAACTTTTTATTTTATAATTTGATACAAATAATTAATCAATCTAATTTTTTTTTCTTTTTTTACCAATGTGGAAACCACACTAATTTTTTTTTGATAAAAAACGACCTAACGGTCAAGTCAATTTATTGCATCCTTTAAAATAAAATCATGAACTTCCATCGGATAGTCCACATTGAGATCCATGTTACAAGCATTATCCTTAGCTAATTTGCATAACTGGTCTGCAGCCTTGTTACAAGATCTAGGAATCCAATTAAAAATGAAAAAAAGAAACGGTTCGGCCTGCTTGAATAAATGTCGCATGCTATGGCCCATCGCTGTTAAATCAAGGCTCCTTTTATTAAAACAATTAACCAAGCCTGCACAGTCAGTTTCCAACTCCACTTTATTCCAGGCGTTCATGCGCACAAAGCTGATGCTCTCCTCCATTGCCTTCATTTTCGCCCAAACAACAATCATGTCTCTATTAATCTTCCCCATCCGGCCTCCAAGCACAAAACCATCTGAGTCCCTGGCCACCACCCCAAAGCAGACTTGTTTATCCACAATCGCAGCATCAAAGTTGATCTTAATCACGCCTGGCGCAGGTTTCTTCCAGCCTTGTTCCCCTCTCCCTTTCGGCAGCAAAGGTGTCTCCGTCAGGTTAAAGATCCTAAACTCATGGCTTAAACACGAGGCCCTCTCCCACGTAACTTTAGCAGCTTCCTCAGTCCCTCAAAAAATCTTATCGTTCTTGCTATTCCAGATGTTCCATAGCACCGTGATGAAGTCGGCGACCGCAGCTTTATCCAACACACGGGTCACCTCTTCGATCCAATCAATACAGCAAGAAAACTCCGCCTCCAGCAGTCTATTATTAAAGCCACCGTATGGAAACCACACTAATTATTTACTAAAATGTAGGTTTTTTTTCTTACCGCATGACCACTCGAAGTCAATTTCACATTGAATGTCAGCAGATTTTTGAGTCATTGGGATATTGATAGATACAAAAAAAAAAAAAACGTCATCGCCTATGCATGTTGAGATCACGCTCGAATCAATGTATTCAACCAAACTTTAATAGTCATGCATATTGAGGTCATGCCAAATACAATAATCCAACATTTAATGTTTGGTCACCAACGACTGAAATTTAAGTAGAAGGGGACTTTGGATTCCATGGGAGTCGCAGTCGATACTTTTTCTATCTTTGTATTTTTCACACAAAACGCTAAATTTCCATACTATAATCCTTAAACTTTCTCCTACCAAACTTTAAACCCTAATTTAGCTTGAGCTTCCAATCTTAAAGGGATTTTATTGAGACTGCAATTTCAACATATATCTTCTATTGCAACATAAAATAGTGATTCTTTTCACAATTATTAGTAGGCTAAAAATCAAAGTGATTGAACTTGCCCTAATTATGATTTTAAGTGTGTTAAATCATCGAATGATCGTTTGCAAAGGGCTCATTTTTATTTACTTTACCAAAATGGGTAAGTTCCTATAAATGTTGGAGTTTATTTTTTCCATAGTTAAATTGGAGTTTATAATATCCTTTATTTGATCTGATAACCGATGTGAATAAGTGATGTCACATTGACATATTCTTTATAATTACCAAGTTTTTTTTATAAGAATTATATTTAACCAATTCAATAAAATCTCTTAAAAGTATATGCAACATTTTCAAAGTTTTAAACACATTTAAAAATAATTTTCTTTAAAAAAAACATTATTTAGGTGTTTGGATATGGTGAAAACATAAAATTGGTTTTCGATTGCTCATAAGGCTTAAAACGTGAACTTTTTTATTTAAAAGAGTAAAGGTTTTGCAAAAACCAAATCTTTTTTGCATTTCAAATCTTTAGACAATCATTTTCAAAGTCCTATTACAAAATGAGAATGTTTGGCATCATTTAGAGACATTTCAGGGCATGAAAAATTATATGTAACACCCCAAACCCGGCCTAGACGCTATGGCCAAATCTCGCGATATCACATAGAAAGAATTTTAAAAACGGAATCGACACAATAACCCGTTAACATATCGTGTTTTGCAACCATTTATAAACTGTTAAAAACATTAATTAGTTAGTTTATTTGCCAGAAATCTTATTTATAGTGGAAGCCTTATTCAGTTAGGTTTGAAATCATAGTCGTGTTTTTAGGAAAAACCCTTGTTTGCTTAAAAACCGTCGTTTTAATAAAACGATTTTACCAAACTAATCAAATCGTTAAACAATCCAGAAATAAATAGTTAAAACCCGAAACAGTCTAGAGAGTCCTCAAAAATTACAACTCTCAAATCAATCCCAAATTTTAAATAACCAAAATACTAAGTATAAATCGTTTTTACGGTACAATGGCCACCGCTGAGTCTTTGCTGCACCGATCCGCCTAAGACTGTGGATTACCTATACAGAATAAACAGAAAAGAGTGAGTTTACGTAAACTCAGTGTGTAACCCCACAAAATTAAGCATGCACACAAGCAGAATATCAGAATCAGTCAGATACAGATTCGCCCATTACAGATACAGATACAGATACAGATACAGATGTGCAAATCAGAATCAAAATTCAGATATCCTACCCTCATCCTCTACACACTATCTCCGACCATCCTTACACACCATGTGGGGTTTAAAACACCCACCCAGCCCTACACACAATGTAGTATCGATACGGCACATTATAGATATAATGCAGCCATGCTGCCAGATAATAGGCAAAAACTATCTTTTAGAACACTTCCTCCAAAATACATCATCCCACCCCAAACAGTAACAGGTCATACATACAGAAGTAACAGATAAATCATGCTTAATATGCTTTTGTAAATATACAACAGATATACAAACATAAGCATGCTCATAACCATATTTCAGTCTAACAGATCACTTGAATTTAGGGTTAGATAGCATTTACCAACCCTACGGTAGGCCCACAGTCGATTAGGATGACCCGTGCGACCCTACGAAAAATCTCAGTATAATGGGCCCACATGCCCGTGTGGGCCCACACGCCCCGATTGACCTTGCCCGTGTGGATTACACGGTCTGGCCCAAAGTTCACACGCCCGTATGGCCCACATGCCCAGTCTGGTTTAGCCCGTGTGGCCTACACGGCCACACTCTGGCCATCACATAGTCGTATCTTGCGCATGGCCTGGCTTTCATCGATCACACGATCGTGTCGTCGCACACGGCTTACCACACGACTGTGTGGCATCGACAGTGGGGTTTTTTGGCTTTTGCATAATCTCTTTTTTTTTGCGTTTCGGGTACACACCTGGTATCACTTCGATGTAAAAAAATCTCGAACAGACTAGCACCTCAACGCCCCGATTGATTCCACCTAAGATTTCGCAAGAGGAGAGCCTCAAACGATGCAAAAATATCTTTCCTCGAAGACTCAAGGGACCTGACTAGCATCTCATTGACAGAGCTGATCAATGCTCTTTATGCACAAGAGCAAAGGAAAGCCAGCAGATTGGAGGAGCACCAAGAAGGTGCATTCTAAGCCAAAACCAAGCCAGCCTCGAGCACCTCTGCCTACAAAGGAAAAAATACCTGGAGAGACAAGCGTAAGCCAAATGCTGCAAGAAGAAGGGACCAACCCTGTAGGCATTGCAAAAGGTCTGGTCATCCAGAGGCTAATTGTTGGTTTAGACCAGATGTGCAGTGCCAATATTGTAAAAAGATGGGCCATGTTGAAAAGGTTTGCAAAAGTAAGGGCAGACCAAGGCAGAATCAACCACAATAGCCAAAGGTTAAAGTTCGAGTAGCAGAAGAGGGCAGTGACTATGTGGATCAAGTCTTTTCAGTTTCATGCTCAGCTACTAAGGAGAAGGCCACAAAGGGATGGCTCAAAGACAGTGGTTGCACCAACCATATGACACATGATGCTGCCATCTTCAAGTCAATAGACAGAAGCTTCAAAACCAAAGTGAAGGTAGGAAATGACCACTTCATCAAGGCAGAAGGCAAGGGAGATGTGCTGATAAGCACTTCCACATGTAACAAGCTAGTTTCAAATGTTCTTTTGGTGCTTGGGATTGAGAGAAACCTGCTCAGCATAGCTCAGTTGCTTGAGAAGGGCTATACTGTGGTGTTCAAGGGCAATGAGTGCCAAATCAGTGATCCAAGTGGATCCAAGCTTATGTCAGTTGCTATAACTGATAAAAGCTTTGTTGTGGACTGGACCAAATGCCTAGACAATACCTACACAGTCTCATTAGATGAATCCAAGCTTTGGCACCAAAGGCTTGGCCATGTCAATTACAAATCGATGGCTCATTTGGCCAAATAGGATTTGGTTGAAAACTTCCCCAATTCAGTTAAAAATGAAGAGGTTTGTGAAGTATGTCAGTTTGGAAAGTAGGCCAGGCTGCCATTTCTTTCAAACAAGGCTTGGAGAGCCCCAGAAAGGCTGCAACTGGTCTACACTAATGTATGCGGTCCCATGAACACTCAATCATTAAATGGCAGCAGGTATTTCATTCTGTTTATTGATGATCATTCGAGATTTTGCTAGATTTACTTCTTGAAGCACAAATCAGAAGTGGCCTCAGTGTTTTGAAAGTTCAAGGCTGCTGCAGAGACTGAAACAGGTTGCAAGCTCAAGACTCTAAGGTCTGACAATGGAACTGAGTTCACCTTAGCTTAGTTTCAAGCCTTTTATGATGAAGCTGGCATTAAACACCAGCTCACCAACACCTATACACCTCAACAGAATGGTGTAAGTGAAAGAAAGAATAGAAGCTTGATAGATATGGCCAGGTGCCTACTGTTTGAGAAGAATTTGTCCAAAACCTTGTGGGCTGAGGCAGCTAATACTGCTGTGTATATCCAAAATAGGCTCTCAACCAAGGCTTTGGCTCACAAAACTCCATTTGAGGCCTGGTTTGAGTTCAAGTGATCACTGGCTCACCTGAGGGTCTTTGGCTGCATATGCTATGCACATGTTCCAGCAGTGAAGAGGGACAAGTTGGCAAAAAAGGCTCAACCTGGGATTCTGGTAGGCTACAACGCAGTCAAAAAGGGCTATATGATCTTGGATCCTTTAACAAACAAGGTGCTAGTGAGTAGAAATATGGTATTTGATGAGAATTCAAGCTGGAATTGGGAGAAAAATGAACCAGAGGCAGTTTCTGAAGACCTTATGGCAAATCAGACTGAGGCTGATCAAAATGGTCCTAAAATGGACATTGATGATGAACCAGTCAAGGGCACAAGACCATTGGCTGAAATTTATGAACGGGCTCAAGTGGCTGAGGTAGAACCAAACTGTTTTGAAGAGGCTGAAGTTCAACAAGGCTGGAAACAGGCTATGAATGATGAAATCAATATGATTGAGAAGAATCAGACCTGGGACTAGTTGGAAGACTAGCCAACAGGAAGGTCATTGGGGTAAAATAGGTGTATCGAGCCAAGCATAATGCTGATGAGAGCTTGAACAAACTTAAAGCTAGACTAGTTGTGAAGGGGTTTAGCCAGAAGTATGGCATAAACTATCTAGAGACCTTTGCACCAGTGGCCAGGTTTGACACCATCAGACTACTGGTTGCCTTGGCTGCACAAAAGCAGTGGAAAATCCATCAACTAGATGTGAAGTCAGCCTTTCTCAATGGATTCCTTGAAGAAGAGATTTATGTTGAGCAACCTCAAGGTTTCAAAGTGGCTGGTAAGAAGGACATGCTTTACAGATTAAAGAAAGCCTTGTATGGCTTGAAACAAGCACCAAGGGCCTGGTATAGCAGGATTTGATGGCTACTTGATCAGTTTGGGATTTGAAAGGAGCATTAGTGAGCCAACATTATATGTTAAGAAGGAAAGAGTACAAACTCAGCTCATTGTGTCCTTGTATGTTGATGACCTGCTGGTGACAGGAGGAGATCAATCAATGCTGGTTGATTTCAAAGCCAAAATGCAACATATGCTTGAGATGTCTGATCTAGGTAGGATGACTTATTTCCTTGACATGGAGGTGTCACAAACTCAGAATGGAATCTTCCTAAATCAAAAAGATTATGCCTCCAAAATTCTCATCAAGTTCTCTATGCAAAACTGCAAGGTAACAAGCACTCCAATTGACATTGGAGAGAAACTATCAAGCCAAGGAAATTTTAAACAGGTTAGTGAGTCTGTCTATAGGAGCTTAGTTGGTTGTTTGCTATATTTGACTGCCACTAGGCTAGACATTACGTTTGTTGTAAGTTTTCTCTTGAGATTCATGCATTGTTACAATGAGAAGCATTTTCAAGTTGCCAAAATGGTTCTCAGGTACATCAAAGGTACCCTGACCTATGGAATGTTGTATAGTAGAGCTGAAAACTTGAAATTGATTGGTTATGCTGATAGTGACTGGGCTGGTTCGAAAGATGACATGAAAAGCACCTCAAGGTATGTTTTCACCCTTGGTTCAGCTATCTTTTGCTGGAGTTCGAAGAAGCAAAATATTGTTGCTCAGTCAACTGCTGAGGCAGAATATGTAGCAGCTGCAGGAGCTGTCAACCAAGCCATTTGGCTAAGAAAGATCTTGGCTGATCTCAATCTTCACCAAAGGGAAGCAATAGAGATAATGTGTGACAATCAATCTGTTGTTGCAATTGCAAAGAATCCAGTTTTCCATGGAAGGACAAAGCACTTCAACATTAAGCTTCATGTTGTAAGAGAAATAGAGCAAGCACAGGAAGTGAAACTGGTTCATTGCAGTTCTGAATAGCAGCTAGCTGACATTTTGACAAAAGCCCTTAGTGTGTCAAGATTCTTACACTTGAGAGCTAAAATGGGAGTTTGTAACATGCTAACCAATGAGGAGTGTTGAAAGTTGGTCAGCATGTAGCACTAGGAGCAGCCAAGAAGTAGGCCATACAGCCCGAGCCATGCAGGAGCTGCTGAAGCAAGTGCAGTTGTTGATTTTTTGTTCATTTTGTTACCTTAGTTTGATGAAATGTAATTTGTTTCATTTTGAACTATGTTAGTTTAATGTTTGATGTAATTTGATTGTGATTGAGCTGTTAACTCAGCTTTGTTCATGTGTACAAGCTTGGTTTACCAAGTTTCAATGTATTAGTGGTAGTAGGTATTGATTAGGTGACCTTATACTGATTTTGACAAGCTGAATGCTTGGTTTTATGTATTGGCATTATGCCATTATTCAATGTTAATGAAAATTATCAAATTTCCTTCCATATACTCTCCATTTTTCTTTGCTTTTGCTTTCAATTCTGTTTATTTCTTCTGCAAGCCTCGAGCCTTGTTGCTCAAGTCATAGCTGTGTTTGCTTGTTTTGTTCCAAAACACCAACAATACCATTAGCAGCCTAAACACAATAAGCATATATATAAATGTGTGTTGAATTTAAAAAAATTCATTGTTGACAAAATATTAAAAGAAAAAGGAAAAGGTTGTCGAAACTAAACCTGAAGCTGATCTTGGTCTCGGCTGACAAAAAATGAATCAGCACCAAGATTTTCCAAAGCTGCTTTCTTCTTGTTTATAGAAGTGCTAATGACTGTAACTTTGGCCCCCATAGCCTTGGCAAAATTAACAGCCAAATGGCCTAGTCCTCCCAATCCAACAACTCCAATATGCAAATCAGGCTTATCGAGTCCATAAAATCTCAATGGACTATACACTGTAATTCCAGCGCAAAGAAGGAGGTGGCGACATCAAGAGGCAGGTTGTGAGGAATGCGGATGATAAAGTGCTCATCCACCACCATAGTGTCAGAAAAACCCCCATATGTAACAGTTTCGTCATTGTACTTTCCTCCATAGGTAGCTATCAATTTGGGGCAATAATTCTCAAGATTGTTGGTGCAGCTATTGCATGAATGGCAGGAGCCAACCATGCAGCCTACTCCAACTTTGTCTCCAACTTTGAACTTTTCTACCTTACTTTCCACCTCTGTCACTTCCCCTACAATCTCATGCCTGCATCCAATATGTATGTTTTAAATCTCTATATTTATTTTCCATAAACAAAGAGATGAATTAATGGAGATAATATATATACCCAGGGACAAGAGGGTATAAGGTCTTGCCCCAATCGTTCTTGGCATTATGAAGATCGGTATGACATATCCTACAATAAAGCACATTGAAAGCCACATCTTTCTCTCCTACTGCCCTACAAATCCACATAATATTTAACTTTATCAATCAACAACGACACAAACAGCCTTGGAAGAAGATCAAATGTGATCAAATAAAAAAGAAAGAAAAGGAAAAACCTTCTTGAAAATTTGAATGGAGAGAGAACACCGGAAGTGTCTTTGGCCGCCCATCCAAAAGCCTTGTTTGGGTGTTCTTCTTCAGGCAGTCTTGACATTGTCGGACGTGTAATTGTTAAGTCTGTTCTAGTCTTAAAGAGCAAAGCAAATGGTATTAAAAATATGATAAACTAATGTTTAGTAGTATGTGGAAGAGAATGTGTTTATAGAATAAACTAATGTTTAGTAGTATAGAGAAGAGAAGGTGTTTATAGCGGGGTTTTGGGAGGCTATGCTTACATATTGGCTGACCATATAACTGGAAAATGTTGGCAATGAATTGAAAAGTAAGTTCAAAACTTGAAACTTTCTCGGCTCACAAGTCACAAAAGCTACCAAGAAACATATAGGTTTTTTTTTTCTACCTTCCGTTTTCAATTTGCTTTCGACTTAAAAAAAATTACTCCAACACGTTTGCTTCTTATCTTTTGTTTTGCTTAGCAAGGTGCCAACCTCCGGATTGGCTATTGCCCGCTTTTTTCTTCTCCCATCAACCCTTTCTTTCTTTTTCTTCTCATTCACAACATATATCTTCTCTCTTTTCAGTTTATTGATTTATTTTGTGAGTATCTTTGTTGTTTTACAAGTTGTGATGGATAGATGATGGTATCTGTTGTTCACTAAAATTCCACCGGCCACCAATAGTTTTTTCTTGGAAAGTGAGTGGCTCTTCGTCAATTTCTTAATTTGTTTCTATTTTGAGAGTATTTTAGAATAATAAATGATTTCACGTGTCGATGTGGACCCGTGTTGTCTTAAGTTTTATATGTTTTTTTTTCATTGTTTAATAAGTTTTCATTTTTAGAAGTTTTTGTCTATTCTTATAGCACGTTTTTTAGTCTTGCTTATGCATGTAATCTTAGTTTTACAAGTGATTTTAGGGATGATTTTGTTGCCGTCCTCTCTAGTTTGGTGAATGCTCAATTCTTTTATCGATTTTTTCTCGCCCCTTTAAACCATCTGAGGCTGATTTCCTTATTGTATTAAGAACTTGCAATCACTCCAAATATGTCATGCTTGAGTTGTGACAAAACCAATTGTCACGTGTCATAATATTTTATTGATGCTGAGGCTAAAGCCTTTATTGTGTTGATGGAATTTGTCTTTTATCATCTACAGCGAATATTTGCTATTTTTTTCTCTCAATTGTATGGTTCCATCCATTGAATGAATTAATGAATTCACCTTTCAAGAAAATATATAAAAAAATTGTAATTACTAATAATAATTTATATAGACCTGCTTGTAATTACATCTTTAAAAAAATTAAATATTAAAGAAATTAAAAGTCATGAAGTCGCCATTAATTTTTCAATCACTTATATAAAACTGTTATTTTTAAAAAAAAAAAAAATTGAAACTTATTATTAAAACAACTTCTTTTAAATTTTACAAAAACAATAGTTGGGTCTGAGTTTTCGATAATACATTATGAAAGTATTACCAAGTACAAAAATTTAGATAATAACAATAACATATTTGATATTATTTAAATTGTGTAACTCCATTCTACCTTCAATATGTATAAAATATATATTTGATTTTGATTCTAAATTATCGTGTTTTTGGTGAAAAAAATATGTATCTATTTATACATGTGCATGCATGCCAACCACAACAATAATCTAACCAAAGGCCGCCATACTGGAAGAAATCAATGGATAGAAGCCAAAAAAATGTTAAAATATATTATATTTTTTGAAAATTTGAAATTTAGTTTCTAGTAATTTAATCTTTTTAATTTTTAAAATTTAAAATTCAGGATCAACTATTAAAATTATTTTATTAAACTTAGGTTAATTATAATATTTTTTTATTTACATAGCTACTGATTGAGTATGTTTTTATTATTATTTTAAAATATCACACTAATAAATTTAACAAAAAATAACTTAACAATTGACCCTTTGAACTTGAATTTTAAAATCTAAAAATTAGAGTAACTGTATTTTAGAAATAAAAATATATGAATTAAATTCTAAATTTATGAATAATATAGAGATTTATAACAATTAGAATTAACTTTATTAGATATTAACTTTAAAAAATTTATATGAATTAGCGAAATTAAATATAAAAATTGTAAATATATATTATTGTAGTTATGTATAAATAAAAACTTATCTTTCAATTATTACATTGCATTCTTTTATAAATAAGGTGAAAGGTTTTTTTATCAAATAATTTCATCTTCGAGCTCAAGGTTCCCTCATTTACTATGATTTGATTAATCACTAATCTTGCTTCATTGAAACTTCTATTATGACCAGAATTTGCCGCAGAATAAACCAATTTTAAAATGGAATTGGTAACGACTAAAAATGCTGCAGCAACTACTACCACCATTGCGATCAACGGTGGGCTGAAGTCAACTGGAAGCTTTGAAGGCGGTGACAACGAAGATGATGATGACAAGGGAGAAGGGGAGGGGGTCAGAGATGGAGATGGAGATGGGGCCCAGGTGGTGAACCCCATGATCGGCGATGGAGGTGTTTCGTAGAGGGTGGTGGTGGTGGGTGATTTGTTTTCACTTCAGAGTTTGAGTGATGTTCTGGGCAAGTGAAGTGTTAGAAAGGTTTAATTTTGAGGGTTGACTGTTTTGTCTGGTCTCACCCAACGATTTGTCGTGGGGAGATGGCGGGTAGACCCAACATTGGTGAATTTAAGGCTATGAGGATGTTTTATTGTCTGCGGATGAACAAATCTTGCAACTGGGTTGTCCATGTTTTATCTACTTGACACGTGTTATATCATCAAAATTAGGTTCATCGGGTACTTGCGTGGTTTGTGATTTATTGGTTTGGTTGGGCTTCTGTAGCGTAAGTTTAAGTTACAATGGCTGCATGAATCTGGAAAAATAGACAAGAAGATTTGATGTGCTGGCCCACAGGGTGAGGATCCTTTAAGGAAATGGAAGACAGGCGAAGAATGTGTGATCCTTTCCACACCAGCCAGTGGTGATTTTAGACTTTTTTTTTTTTTAACTCTTTCATATAAGGATAAGTGTTTGATCAAATCAAATCGAATTAAATAAAAAATTTCGAGCTGACGAATTTTATTTTATCATCATGACTTTATTTGAAATTTTCTTGAATCGAATCAAGTGAGATGGAATTCGAATCAAATCAAATATATTTGTTCAAGTTAAATTTAAAAAATGATTTTGAGGGCTTGTAATTACTGTCACACAACGTAATCAAATATGCCCACCATAATCAAATTTGTTATTAACTTTCATCTTCTCATAATTTATTTATTAATCTTTTATATACGTGTTAGCTTCTTTACTTGCTTAGTTACTTCAATTATCTTCTAATTATTGTCATTATGTTTTTTAAAATTAAAAAAAATATATTAAATATAAAAAAATGTGATTTTTAAATAAATTTATCTTAAAGATAAAATTTGATTTTTAAATAAGAAATTTTTTGGATGATTTTAATTTTTAATTTGGGGGTAAAAGGTGAGAAATAAAAGTTTAGGGAAAATAAAAAGTTTTGGGAGTTGAGGGAATAAAATTTTGGGGAATATTAAAAAAAATTTATGTGGGGAATGGGTTTGGGGTAGAAGAGGGTGAGATGAGAGGGGAGTAAAAGTTTTGAGGGAAAATAAAAAGTTTTGAGATTGAGGGAGTAAAATTTTGTAGGGGAATAAATGGGAGAGTAAAATTTTGCGGGAAAATATTCAAAAAAAAAAGGGAAAAAATGGGGTTGGGGTAGAAGGGGGGTGGGATGGGAGGGAAATAAAAGTTTTTGGGGGAAAATGTGTGGGAGTAAAAATATTGGGAGAAAATAAATAGGATTGGAAATTTGGGGTAAAAATGTAAAATATTATAGTTTGGTACTTGGTTTATTCGAATTATTCGTGTTATTTGAATTCGAAAATCAAACTCGATTTGAACTTGAAATTTGAAAAAAAAAATTCAAGTTTACTCAAATAATTCGATTAATTCGATGACTCGATTTATTTAACTCGAAATTTAATTTTTTTCGATTTTTTCAAGTCAAATCGAGTTTTGCTCACCATTATTTTCTATCATTGTGGAAATATAAATTCATTGGAAATTAGTCGATGAGATTTCGATTGTCTTAATAAAGGTTAAAATATGTATAGGTCCTTGTACTATTTATAAATATAGAATTTAGTCTTTATATTTTTAATTTCAGAAATTTAATCTTTTTACTTTTTAGACTTCAAAATTCATATTTAATTGTTAATATTGTTAAATTTTTTTATTAAATTTTTTGTATGACATTTTGAAATAAAAAACATTCACTTGATAGCAATAAAATAATTTTTATAATATTAACAATTGGATCTAAATTTTGAAATCCAAAAAATAGATAGACTAAATTCCTAGAAATAAAAGCACGAAGACTAAATTTTAAATTTACAAATAGTAGAAAAACTAAGACATAATTTAGCATATCGGTAAATGTTGAGATTTTGGAGCATGGGGTGGTTGAGTTTGAGTTTTTCATGTGTATTTACAAATTTACTTATTTTCGGTCTAAATTTTATTTTGGATTTCAGTCCTATCATATGTAGGTTTATGTTCAAATTTATTTTAATCTAGATTTAGATATATTCCAATTATCGATATGTATGTTTGTATTTTGTAATAATTTGATTTTTATTTAATAATTAAATAGATATATTGATAATAATTGTAATATTGTTATGTATTGTAGTGAATGATTCTAATTGTTATTTAGAATTGTGAATTATGATGGTATCTTAAAATAATTTCATCTTAGAGCTCAAGGTTTTTATGATTTTAAAGTAGTTCCTTCATTTACTATGATTTGATTAATGCTAAACTTTCTTCATTGAAACTTCTATTGTGACGAGAATTTGCTGTAGAATAAACCAATTTTAAAATGAGATAGCATACTCGATAAGGCATGAGTTCTAGTATCATAAACGTGCAAATGTTTGGACTAAAAATATTGCAGCAAAAAGATATCGAATAAAGTAACGGTGCTCGCAAGTATACAGGTCAAATTGTAATATAGTTTGTTTACAACAAAACACTAAGAAAGTATTCCGAAGATCATACCCAAGGAATTACGGATTAGAGAAATTTATTATTAAATTATTTACAGAAAATAATTACTAATCTAATTGAGTCACGAATTAGTAATGTTGATGTAGAACTAAAATATTAATAAAACTAAGTAAATTAATTAACCTAAAATAACCTAATGGAATTTAATTAACCTAAGATATCCTAATAGAATTCCCTATTCCTAGTGTCAACGTTGTGAGTTCCCAACCTATGATCATTAATTATCAATTAAGTCGCTAATTACCATCAATTAAGTTATTTACCACCCTTAGTTAAGAATACCCTCTCGGTATCATCTTCACTAAGGGTTACCACTTATGTCACCCTTTCGATCTCTTCTTAGGCATACGGATTGTAATAACCCATTTTCAGTGAAATCAGAACAGTGAGTTAGAAAGAAAATTTATTTTAATTTTATTTCATGATCTACATTATGATAGGATTGTTATATGAAAATACTGATAAGAAAATTCTTACCGATTAAGTGATTAATTAAGGAAAGGACCAAATTGCATAAAATGCAAAAGTTGAATTCTAGTAGCTAAAAGGATCAAATAGCTATGGAATTTAAAAATTGAGGTCCTTATATGGTAATTAGACCATTAATTAAAAGTTAGTAGATATTTTTGATGATTCATCCATGGAAAGGGCAAAGACTAAATTGGAAATGAGAAAAATTAATTGATGATAAATAATTTGTAAGAAATAAAATCATTTTATATCATCTTCTTCTCCAAAAATTCCATGGAAACCCTAGGAAAGAGAAAACAAGCTTTCTTAGCTTAATTGGGTAAGTATTCAAGTCTCGTTTTTAGTACCTTTTATAATTTTGAGATCGGGATAGTCTAATCTATTCATTTTAAGGATTAATTTTAAAAGTTATCAAAGTATAGAAGTTTTGTCATGGATGAATATGCTGAAAATTTGAAATTATGGTAGAATATGAAAGGTTGTTGATAGATAAACAACTTTTACAAAGTGAATTTTGATGGAAACATGATTTAGGGACTAAATTGAAAAGTTGTAAAAGTTGTAGAAAAATTTTGAATTTTGTGAAATACATGTGCTGTAAAAATTATACTAAAATTTCGGTTAGGCTTGGAATAAGGATTAAATTGCATGAATTTCGTTTTCCGAGCCTAGGGACGAAATTGGAATTTATGAAAAGTTTATGGGCAAAATGATAATTTTGCCTAGAGTGTAAAATGAATTCTATTGAATATGAATTGTATTAAATTGATGATTAAATTCATTTATATAGATCCAGACAACTCAAATTCGAAGCTAGATCGAGGAAAAGAGAAAGTTTTGGATTAGTAGATTTTCTTATACGAACTATTATCGAGGTAAGTTCATGTAACTTAATTATGCATGTTAATATGTTTGAATTGAATGATGTATTTGGATTGAATGTGGTATGTGTTTATGTGAATTATATGAAAGTTATAAATGCATAAAAAGGATTACATGATCGGAAATGTTAATAAGGTGTTAAGTTCCATTTGAATAATGAAATTCGATGGATAAGTGTGATTTCCCGTAATTGAATGTGAATCTGCATATGTTGCAGACGGGATTTAGCTCGGACGTGTAATCCTGATATAGCTCTCTCGAGCAATTCTGCTGTATAGTTCTTGCGAGCATCCTGATCGGTAGTGATTTAGTATGTGTTGCACACTACCGCAGCTCTGTGTGAGTGTCCTGTTACATGTTTCGATCGATTGTGATCCAGCATATAATGTGGACAAAAATGTAGCTCTACGTGAGCACCCTGATATAAGCTCTTAGGGGCTTCCAAACATGGCTCGCTTGAACTCCCTGTTACCTTATCCGGTGCTCCCTGATATTATCTCTTCGGAGATATATGATAAGCTCTATGAGCTCCCTGAGTAAAACTCTTATGGGTTCCTGATTAGCCCGGATAAGTGTACTGTTACATGATTACATGGCTCATCTGAGCATCCTAACATGTGGCTCAAGAGTGTGCTCCCTGAGTATGTGCCCTAATGGGTACCCCCGATTATGAATTGACAGTTTACAGATATGTACACCTTGAGTGTACTATTTGAATATCCATTGATATTTTAGTAATTCAACGGATAAAACTTCTGACAAGAGAATGACGAGATAAATAGAATTATATCTTAAATGATTCTAAGATATCTGATGAAGTGTTGCATGATGAGTTCATCTATGCTATTTGATGTACATGAGACTTGTGTAACTAACTTATTTTATTGAGTGTATGTGATTAGGCAATTTACCAAGTTGATGGAAAACATGTTATTGTATGCTTAATTTTAATAAATGAAATTGGTAAGTTTAATTCCTGTTATACGAACTTACTAAGCATAATATGCTTACTAGGTTTTACATTCTCTATGTTATAGTGCTCGATAGCTCGCGAAGGCTGGAGATCGGTCGGAGCATCATCACACTATCCACCATCTTATTTTGGTATAAATGGAAATCTTGTTTTGGTATAATGGCATATATAGGTTACTTTGCCAATGTTGGCATGTAAATGGTTGTAACCTAGCCATTGGAATGGCTAGTAATGATTTGTTTTGATAAAATTATAAGGATATATTATGATGAATGTCTATGTGTTTAGTGTGGTTGATTAAATTATGTTAACATGTAAGTTCACAAAGGGTAAGATTATAAACATGAATGTATGTAGTGATATACCATGTTAGATGTTAGAAATTTCTTGATTATGATGCTTGGATTGGTTGGTATATGATTGAAAGTTTTGGTGTAGGTTATTACCAAAGTTTGGGTAAAAATAAAGCTAGAAAATGGCTTTATTTTGTTCACACGGGTAGACACACAGGAGTGTGTCTTGACCGTGTGTGACATACGGCCTGGCAAATGGGCATGTGGTTTGGCTGTGTGTCCCCTACATCTTAAATTCAAGAAACATAATGCTCAGAATTAAGCACATGGGCAGAGACACGGGTGTATGTCTCAGCCGTGTGTGCTACACAGCCTAGAACACGGGCGTGTGTCTTGGCCGTGTGAAAACTGCACATTAATTTTTTTCAAGTCAGAGAGTTACACAGGCTGGGGACACAACTGTGTGACCTATTTCATATACCACACGGCCTAGGACATGGGTGTGTCACTTGGCTGTGTGAGCCATACGGCCTACCCACACGGTGTGTAACCCCTGTATATGAGAAAAATTTTGAAATTTCATGAAAAATTCTCTGAGTTCCCGATTTAGTCCCGACTCGATTCTAATGTTTAATTTGGGCCTTGAGGGTCCACTTAAGGGACGTAATGATTGATCTCGGAATATGAATAGTATTTAACATTAATTATCTGTAAACTCTAGTAATACTCCGTAACCCTGTTCTGGCGACGAACATGGGTTAGGGGTGTTACATTTATTGGTATCATAGCTACGGTTTAGCCAATTCTCGGATTGAATGTAGCAAGTACGAGTTTAGCTATACATGCCATTATATAATTTATGATAGTGTGATATCTCCTGACAATTTTTAAATGTGTTTTTCATATAGTAATGTCATCCAACCAAGTTAGAGCCGAATCAGAGGAGGCTGAGAGCACTGCTCAAGCTTCCGTTCAACGAGTTGCATCTAGTAGTAGTAGAAGGCCCATATCTGAGGGCCAAAGTGAGGAGGCAAAACAAGCCTTTTTTCAAATGATGAATAAGTGGTTTACTAAGTATTTGAGAACAAACCCTGCTGTACCAGAACCTCCCCCACCTACTCGTCAACCGACTCCTGAGATGCCACAAGCTACTGAACCAGCTAGAATTGGTAAGCCTCCGGTAGATAAAATCCGTAAGTATGGGGCTGAAGAATTTAGGGCTACGGGCGATGATGATCCAGAGAGGGCTGAGTTTTGGCTGGAAAATACTATTCATGTATTAGATGAATTATCATGTACACCAGCCAAATGTTTGAAATGTGCAGTTTCTTTATTAAAAGACACAGCCTATCATTGGTGGAATACTTTGACTTCAGTGGTACCTAGAGAAACTGTTACATGGGAATTCTTCTAAACTGAATTTAGAAAGAAGTATATCAGTAAGAGATTTCTGGATCAGAAAAAGAAAGAATTTTAGAGCTTAAACAGGGAAACATGACTGTATCTGAATATGAGCGGGAGTTTGTTTGTTTAAGTAAATATGTCAGAGAATGGGTTTCGACTGAGGCTGATATGTGCAAATGATTTGAAGAAGGGTTAAATGAAGACATCAAGCTATTGATCGGTATTCTTGAATTAAGGGAATTTGTTGTATTGGTTGATCGAGCACATAAAGCTAAAGAATTGAGTAAAGAAAAGAAATAAGTTGAAAGAGAAGCTTGGGTTTCTGGTAAAAGATTTATGAGCAAGTCGCAATCATCTGCTTCAAAGAAATCGAAGAAGTATTATGATCGTTTTACTACGTCAGTGGGGTATTCTGGTAAAGAGTGGGGCTCTCAACGCTCTAACCCGAGATCTTCGTCCCATCTATAACGAGTGTGGGAACTGTTGGTAATCCCAAACTGAAGTGTAAACACTGTAATAAGTATCATTTTAGGGAATGCCGATTGAGAAATGGAGCATGTTATAAATGTGGTTCTCTTGATCATTTTCTTAAAGAGTGTCCGGAAAGGGTTGAAAAAGATGCTGAACAAACTCCAAAGCCGAGTAATCCTGTTTCGAGAGGCAGACCACCTCGTCACCCCAGTAATGTCAGTGGTAGCCGAGGTACTACAAAGGATTCAACAATTAAATCTGAGGCACGAGCTCCGGCAAGAACATATGCTATACGTGCAAGAGAAGACACTTCAGCACTTGACGTCATTACTGGTACATTTTCTCTACTTGATACTGATATTACTGCTCTAATTGATCCTGGTTCAACACATTCGTACATATGCACGAAATTAGTGTCTGTTAAAAATTTGCCTGTTGAATTCATTGAATTTGTAGTTAAAGTTATAAATCCCCTGGGCCAGTGTGTTATGGTGAATAAAATTTGTAAAAATTGCCCGTTGATGATAAAAGGGTTATTGCTTCCCGGTTGCTTTGATGTTGTTACCTTTTGATGAATTTAATGTGATTTTGGAAATGGATGGGTTAACCCAACATGATGCAGTGGTGAATTGTAAGTAAAAATATATTGTGTTGAAATGTCAGAATGGTGAGTTACTGCATGTTGAATCTGATAATTCGGATGGGATATCTAATGTAATTTCAGCTATGTCGGCACATAAATATATCAGAAAGGGATATGATGCTTAATGCATATGTGCTGGATGCTAAAGTAACTGAGTTAGAGATTCAGTCAGTGCCGGTTATTTTTGAATTTTCTGATGTATTTCCAGAGGAATTACCTAGTTTACCACCAGCTAGAGAAGTGAAGTTCTCTATAGACCTTGTTTCGGGAACAACACCGATATCTATAGCTGTAACACCCTAAACTCGGCTTAGACGTTATGGCCGAATCTGGCAGTGTCACATGGAATGGGATTTGAAATCGAATTTATCAAGTTTGAACTGTTTCCGTTTACTAGCTCCTATTCATCTCTCGTCAATTTCAAAAGTATTTTCTCGTTAATTTGATTCGTTTAAAAACATATTCTGCAGCGAAAGTTTTTAAAACCGTGATATTTTAAAAAACCATTCGTGTTTAGGAAAAACGTTGTTTACAATTAAACTTAGTTTTCGTTGAGTTTTGCAGTTTAGAAATTCATGAAAACAGTTAAAATCCAAAATAAAGGCAAACAGACCAAAAGTCCAAAATTACATCAAAATACCCCAAAAGAAGATTAGGAAATAAAAACCATAATGAAATTAAAGTAGTTCCATAGATATGTGGTCACCGTTGAGTCCTCCGCCGCACCGATTCGTCTAAGTCTGGGGATTACCTATACAGTTAAAACAGAAAGGGGTGAGTTTACGTAAACTCAATGTGTAATCCCCACGAGAAGACATGCATCTGATCAAACAACGATTATCAGTCAAATGCGATGCAGGGCCTAAGCCCATTCTGATTCAGATCTGATTTATGCCTTAGCCCACTCGAATCTGATTTGAGATATAATTTAGAGTCTTAGCCCATCTCAGATACAGTATACACACAGTAATAGAAATCAGTATCCTACCCACCAGCCTCTACACACCATCTCCGACAATCCCTACACACTATGTGGGGTTTAAAATACCCACCCAGCCCTACACACTAAGTCAAACTGAATGTGGCACATATCAGTAATATTGCAGCTGAGCTGCCAGATAATAGACATGAAAGCCTTTCAGTACACTTCCTCTAATAATTAATCATCTCTCCCCAATGCAGGTGCAACTAAACATGCTCAATGCATACATACAGAAATATATGCTTACATGCTAAAATCCAGTTATCAGTCATACATACGGATCAGTAAACATGCATAAATTTAACATGCTCAATACATACATTATATATTCAGGTCACATGATTTAGGGTCTAAGTAGCGCTTACCGACCCTACACAACCACACCTCGGCCATTACATGGCTGTGTCTTGTGCATGGCCTGGCCTTCATCGATCACAAGGCTGTGTTATCGCACACGGCCTACCACACGGGCGACCACACGCCCGTGTGGCATCGACAGTTTGCAATTTCAGCTTTCGCCGAATCCCGTTTTCTGCGTTTTCGATTACACACTTGGTACTATTTTGATGCTACTCGCTCGTGTGGTGTCGACAGTTTGCAATTTCGGCTTTCGCCGAATCCCGTTTGTAAGACCCAATTTTTGCCCTGCCCATTTGAAGCCCATTAACCAAACAAAACCAAGAAAGCAAACATAAATTAAAAAAATTAATAAAAGTTCAGTCCATTACAAAAAACTAAACCACTACCCAAATTTAACAGGCCCAATACACAAACCCTAACCTATAACCTAAAATCAGAAAAAGAAAACCCTAAGAAGCCTTGCGCATACACAATGTGCCCCCAACGCCGCTCCTCCACGTCGGCCCCCTCTAGCGCTGCAAGCTCCCACGTCGCTCATCTCCGTACGGCGCCACGTCCTCCTTCGTACCTGCAAAAAGGACGATAACAGCACAGCAAACAAATAGCAGCAAGAAAAATAAAGAAAACAATTGTATTTTTTAATTTCCAATTTTGGCCTTTAAAGGGACGAAAACAAACAAGTGTAAAGGGATCCATTTTTTTTACACCCACACCGAATACAAAAAGAAAAAAAAAAGCAACAAACAACAATAAGAAATCAGATTCAAAAGAAAAAGGTCTATTATTTTGGAGGTTCCTGTTTCTTTCATTTTTTTCCTTTTATTTTACTTACAAGTTGATTTTAAATAAAATAGAAAGAGAGAGGAGAAGAATACCTTTGATTTGCCTAAAAAACGGAGATTTTCGGCCCCGAGACCGTCGTATAAGGCGGCACCGATGGCGGCGCGTGCAGTGACGGACCATATCGGAGTTAGGCCAGAAATCGCCTAAGTTGAGAGAGGGGGAGAGAATTTTGGAGTATTTTTTTATTTCTGAAGGGTGATATGATTTTTTTGGTAAATATTTTAATTTAAATAGTATAGTAAAACGGCGTCGTTTTGGCTTAGTACACCGTGGCCTAAAACGACTTCGTTTCGTAGCCTCAAGCTGCGCACTGACCCGACCCAGGGGAAGGATCCGCGTGTTTTTTTTAGAATGGGATATTTACTCTTTTGACCCTTTCGCATTTTATTTCCTTTTAATCAAGTTTTATTTTATTTTAATTTGACCCTTAATGTTTGTTACGTTTTATTTTAGTCCTCGTTTAAACGCTGCGTTTTTCGAAGCTTGGAACATTTACTAGTTTAGCCCCTAATTATTTGTGCGTATATTATTTTGATCCCTGACTTTTTTTAAAATGATTTTATTTATTATAAAATAGCCTTTAAATTTTGTTTTTGTTTCAATTAAGCACCTTTTTGTTTTCATATACAATCTTCACGTTTTTATCAGGTTTAATTCCTTTTTTTTATTTGGTTTTAAATTATTTTATAATATGATAAAATATATATTTATATACTATTTAAATTAAACTATTTTCTAATATATGTATTTATAATTTGTATTAAAATTATTTTATCCTTGTGCATATATTATTAAGTTCATATTATGTATATATTTTTAATCTATTTATGTAGATATTTAATCTCCTCTAAAACTACTTGTGTTACATATATTTTTTTCTTTCATAATTTAATATACATATTTTAATGTGTACTTACATACATATATGTAAAATTAGTAGTAGAATTATTCCATTGATTTCGTAATATTGTTGATGTATGTATGTTAATTAATTGTCTTTATCATTGATTAAATGTTTGATAATTATTGATATTATGTATGTTTTAATTCTCGTTCTATATTTATTGGTTGCTTGAGATTCAATACCATTATATTTCATTTGTACATAATTACTTCACGTTGTATGTTATTATTCGATCGCATTTTATTCGTTTAGAAAGCCATATTTTAACACCGTTCATGATTTTAAAAATCATTTTGTGCAAAGCTTTAAATCATAAGGCAATGCTCGTGTTTAGAGGTTTCGAGAAAATCGTGCTCTAACTTACTGAGTTCCGATATTCCTCGTTAAAACCTAGCAACCGAGTATCCTTTCTCTCTTAAATTAAAATGCATAATATTTCAAATAAAAAACTTATTCACGAGAATTTGAGATATTGAGCCCTAACTTACTGGGTGTGATATTTTATCATCTCGAGATAAGAATTTCAAAAGAACAAAGGCAATATTTCGTATTCGGGAATTTTGAGAAATAGTGCCCTAACTTACTGGGTTTCGATTTTTCATTTGACCCAAATAATGGAATATCCTTCTTAATTTTAAATGTACGAGTATTGAATGTCGAAGGATAAATCTAATTTCGAGAATATAAGATGTTGTGCCCTAACTTACTGAGTACGCATTTTATTTCTTCGGAATAAGAAGCTTTGGCATCCAATATGGCTCTGCCCAAATATATCTTAAGTAAATGGATCGTATTCAAGAATCTTTTCAAATTTTCGGCATTAAGACATTAATTAATCAATTCGGTACCAATTTTGGGCGTTACGGGGGTGCTAGTCCTTCCTCGTACGTAACCGACTCCCGAACTTGTTTTCTTAGATTTCGTAGACCAAAATTATTGTTTTAATAAAAATGTTTTATTAAAATAATCCATCTCAAGGTGATCCGATCACACCTTGAATAAAAGATCGGTGGCGACTCCATTTCCATTTCTTATTTTAAAAGTCGATCCCTATTTTTCCAAAACTCGATAAAAAAATGGTTTCGACAGCTTGGCGACTCCACTGGGGACCAATAAGAGAGTCAAGCCGTAAAATTGATTATTTTCTGTCCTTTTATCGAAAATTGAAAATTTGATTTGAAAAATTACGATCCTTTTTTTTATTGCATTCGCTTGCGTCATCTCATTGCTGTGGTTCGAGTCTTATAGAATACTTTGCATCATATTGCATGACCGCTGGGTCATACCCTTAAGTGGGAGTGAGAAGCTACTCCTTCGTGAGATTTTCACCTCCGTGAAGGATAGTGAATCGCTTCCGGGATACATCCGTACCTATGTCTTCGTGAGATTTTCATTTCCGTGCAGCCATAGGGAAATGTATTCCCTTAAACTGAACTCGGTCCGTATGAGCCTATAATGGGTGAGGATCAAGGAATCTGCTGGTTCAGGTACCTCAACTCTAGAACTAAACTGCATATAGAAAGACCCTAAGAGCCTACCCTAGGTAGAGTTATGATAAACCCTAGTGGTCACCCAATAGGCGCTTGAACGTTTTTACATGCTTTGAATTTCGCTTCTATTGTACTGACTTTTTGTTTTGTCTTTGTTGCTTTGCATGCATTTTCATATTAGAGAAATGTGTCAATTCGGGTTCGGTTGCTAAATTAGGGAGCTCGGCATGGAGAACGAATTTCTTGATAAAACGGAAGACAATACGGATGTTCGTATATTTGTAGTCCGTTTCATGTAAAGAATTTTATCCTCTAGTAAAGTTTTCTAAAGGAAATTGAGTTAGAATCGACACCTCTTTACATTCATTTCATGCATTCACATAGCATTACATCATATGCATTAGATTTCATGAGAAAACCTTGATTGGTTGAAGTTATTTCAGCATTAACCTGGACACCGGCAAGACTAAACATCCCTACGGTACCCAAACCAAAATGAAAGATATGGATCAGAGATTAGAGAAGCTTGAACAACTCCAAAGGGAGATGCAGGATAAACTTCAGCTGCAAATGCAGGAACAACTAGCTAAGATCCAGCCAAGATATAATGAAAGAAATGAGGAATCACAAAAGAGTATGATGACTCAATTAACTCAATTACTGGCGGGAGCAATAGACAAAGGAAAGACCCCTATGGTTAATGCTGGTGAAGATAATGAGGAACCACTATATCCTTCGGGTTTTACCCCGACACATCCTGAGGTGTACCCACGAAAAATATCTGTCACAATTAAACCTCAACAACTTCAAGAGGGTGTTTCGATACCAACAAGCTTTCAAGTGGGATCAGGTTCTAACTTAGAGGATCACCCAATTAATGCTGTTATTCCCGACTTTGATGAAGCAGTAGAAGGAGAAAGGGCAAAATCTGAATTGCCAAAGTAGTTAGAGGAGCGATGCAAATGGTTGGAAGACAAATTTATGGCCATGGAAAACGATGATAGGCAACATGGAATTGACGCTAAAGATCTGAGTTTGGTGCCAGATCTAATACTTCCTCACAAATTCAAGATGCCAGAATTTGAAAAATACAATGGGGCTACTTGCCCAGAGGCTCACATAACTATGTTTTCTTGGGAGAATGGTAGATGCGTTAACAATAACCAGCTGCTAATTCATTGCTTCCGGGACGGTTTGGCGGGAGCGACATCTAAATGGTACAATCGGTTGAGTCATACACGAAATTAGTTCTTGGAGGATTTAGCATGAGCATTTATGAAGCGATGATGATCCACGTGAGATATGACCCCGATAGAATCACCTTGCGAGAATATGGAGAAGAGATCAGCGAGAGTTTTCGGCAATATGCACAAAGGTCGAGAGAGGTTGCCATACAGGTCCAGCCACCTCTTCTAGAGAAAGAAACCACTATGCTCTTCATCAACACCTTAAAAGCCCCATTTATCAACCATATGCTAGGGAGCGCTACAAAGAGCTTCTCAGACGTCGTAATGACTGGAGAAATGATTGAGAATGCCATAAAGAGTGGTAAAATAGATGCGGGGGAAAGTGCCAAGAGATCAGCCCCGGGAAAGAAAGAAAATGAGGTAAACAATGTGTGAGCATACAGTAAAGGTTATTCTAAGCAAGTTACTGTGGGATCACCAAGGATGACAACTACAAACCTTCTGACTCCTTCAAGGAACGAATCTAGGCAAAGGACGGACACAGAAAAGCTTCAGTTCACTCCTATTCCAATAACATACCAAGAGCCATATCAGAGATTGTTTGACACACACGTGGTGTCCCCTTTCTACTTGACACCATTGCAACCCCCGTACCCCAAGTGGTACGACGCAAATACCCAATGTGACTATCATGCGGGAATTTCGGGGCATTCAATAGAAAATTTCACTGCCTTTAAGAAAGTCGTGGAAAGGCTTATTAAGATAGGGGTTGTGAAGCTCGATGAGCTGAACGAAGCAGTAAATTGAAGGATGGGGCAAGAGAGTTGTGATTCCTTAAAGAAGTCATCAGAAGCCTAGAAATCGGGAAGTCAGAACACCAATGGCATATCCAAAGAGTGAACCAAGGAATAAAAGTTTTCCAAGCATCGACCTTTATATAGTCGGGAGCGTTTTAGACAATCGGACTGCGAAAGAAATTCCTGTAGTATTTAGAGCTTACCTAGAGTAATGTACAAAACGCACTTGTTGCTTTAAGCCTAGAAGCAATAAGATTTCTTTTGTGAAATAGGCTTGTGTCCAGAGTTTTTATTTCAATAAAATGCATATTTTTGAGCAAATATTTTTATTCTTTACATCTCATACTGAACATTCTTTGGTTTTTTAGAATATTCTTTCATTCTTTATTCATGACCATACCCTACAAATAAATCATCCTTAGAATTATTTATTCTTTGGATTCTTTGCCTTCGTGCCTAGGTACCTAGATATCAACGACATAAGTAACATTGTTACTGACTCCCTTTTTGAATGAGATTTGGGGTCTAGGGGATCTAAGAACTTTGAAAATGACAGAGATCGTAGCCTGTTTTTTAATTTGTTAAGGATGGTAGAACAAGTGAAAATAGACTCTACCTTGCAAAGGGTCAGTGGACGTTGCAAGCTTAGGAAAGGGGCAAAGATCGAAGCCTAACTCACCACAGAAATAAAGTGAGACATCATTGAACTATTTTCAAGAATTCAAGATGTTTTCGCACGATCATATTAGGGCACGTCAGGCCACTGAAACGTGAGTATGCTGTAAAGATTGGTGTTTAAAAAAAAACCGTACTAATGGTTCTACAATAGTCAGGCTAATCATGAGGTTTAGGTACTACTGGTCCACCAGAAAAGGGAGGTAGTATTAGTTATGCCGTGAATGCCAGATGGATGAATATAGAACTTACGCGCCTCCCCTATTTCTTCACAGATACGTGGGGCATGGACGTTGTCAAGCCAGTCTCTTCAAGAGCATTTAGCCGACACCAATTCATCTTCGTAGGTGTCAGTTTCTTCACTAAGAGGGTGAAGGTCGCTTCATATGCCAATATTACAAAGTCGATAGTCATTAGACCAAAAAAAAAAGAAAAAAAAGAAAGAAAGAATACTGACAAAAAATAGGGGTAAAAAAGATCACATTTAACCGCACAATGTCAAAAGTCTGCGGTCTATTCAAAGATCAGATGCCACATATCAGTGTAGCAAAAGCAACTAAATAGAAAAACAAAAGATCATAAAAAGACCGAGACTTGTAATGATTGGCATACAGAAGTTACTATTTACCCTCTATACTTATCAAACGTTGGTTAAGACTGTCACCGGGGCAACACACTTCTTATTGGTTTCACCCATTAAAGTCGAAATTCCTTTTTTCGAGTTTTATCAGAACTGAAGTTGAATGAGGCAGAATGGATCCAATCCCGATATGATCAATCAAATTTGTGAGGAAGAGTCAATAGCTATCCGTTACAGTCAGATGATGCGGGTTTATGACAAAGAGGTTCATCCTAGAAAATTCCCAAAAGGGGACCTGATATTGAAGAAGATCCTTCATATACAAAAGGATTTTGGAGAAAATGGAGGCCAAACTAGAAAAGACTTTATGAAGTGAAAAAGTCTATTCTGGAAACATTGACCAAATGGGTGACAGGGATATGCCCAATCCGGTGAATTCAGTCAAGAAATATCCGTAAAAAAAAAGGAAAAAAAGAATGAAAGAAAGAAAGAAAAATAAAGAAAAAATAAGAAAAAGGAGAGGACAAGGCGAAAACCTGCAAAGGGCGCTTTGAGACCAAAGGGGATTTGAGTTGAAAACCCGAAAAGGGCGGCTCAAACTTTGATCAAAACTGGGGTATACAACAGTCTTACTATGCCTGAATTAACAATGAAGAAGTATGTTACGTCTTGGGGCATCGACAAAGCACTTCAGATCCCCTAAACACATATTGAGCTTAAAATGGTCCTCAAGAAGTTGGAACAGAGAAGCTCAGGCTGCGATATCTGGGGCACCTAGTTTCTATTTTACCCATTTTAAATTTGTTATTTGTGATTATATTATTCTTTTCAAAATATGTTCACAATAAATTTCCTTTTTGATTGCAATTGCTATCTTTGCTTAGCTTATTTGTTTCGAGCTATGCTCCTAATTAATTTCCTTCTTTTCCATTGTTATGATCTTTTTCAAGCATTTTGCATTGAAATAATGGTTAGTGGACTGATAATATTTTCATAAAAGGAGTTTCGCATATTACTCTGGAAGCTTCTGAATAATACAAGAAACTGAAACAAGACTATTGTTTAAAACTCACCAAGTGTGAGGGATAGAAATATTGGTGGAGGAAGAGTCTAAACTGAGACTATCTCTTCGAATTTTTTGCCAAAATGGTGGTCGAACAAATGACAAGATATTGCGTTAGTAATACAATCCTGACAAAAAATGGGCAGCATTAACCATGCGTAAAAGGGGAATCATTCTCGAAAAGAAGATATTCTGCATTCATGCACATTTGGTTAGGTCACCCCAGGAGTAAGCAGTTGATACCTTTGATTGGCAGCTGGTTAGATGGAAGCTAATACAGATCCTATGCCTTTGAATAGTAATGTGATGGATTGAAGAAGAAACAAATCCTACGTTTTGGAGTCGCAGTGGGACGGATGGAAAAGATTCAGATCCTATACCCCTAAGTCACAATGAGATGAACCCTGAAGTTGCAATGGGGCAAATTCGTTGAGCAAGATATAATCGTTTTCTCGGGTTTTCTGTTGAGAATACCAGCCGAACAAGAAGATAGGATATTACATCAGTGATACAACCTGGAGGAATAATGAGCAATGTCAATCCTAGGCGTTTAGAAAGAGGATCATTCTCATGAAATCCTGCATTCATTTAAGACACATTTAGTTAGGAGCATTCGATTCATTCGGATCATTGCATCTTAATCATTCTCATGACATTCTACATTCAGGTAGATGTCATCCATAATGCATTTAGTTAGGAGCATTAGATTCATTCCGATCATTGCATCCTAACCATTTTGCATAAGCATAAACACAATACTGATTTTACAGGACAGGTCCCCTAGAGGATGTTGTCACAACATCGAAGACATCAGATCTTGCCTTCCTGAGCGAAGCAGATTGAAGATAGCAATTCTGACAATCCTGAAGTTGTAGGAGCAGATTGAAGATAGCAAATCTGACAATCCTGAAGTTGCAGGAGCAGATTGAAGATAGCAAATCTGGCAATCCTGAAGTTGTAGGAGCAGATTGAAGATAGCAAATCTGGCAATCCTGAAGTTACAGGAGCAAATTGAAGATAGCAGATCTGGCAATCCTGAAGTTGCAGGATCAGATCGACGCCATACAATTCTTATCACCTCGAAGCCCCAGTGGAGCAGGTCGAAGCTACAAATCCCTCTTCCCTGAGTGTATTGAGGATCAACATTTATTTTCGAGAAGTTTCAGTGAGAAGATCGAAACTACAAATCTCTTCTCTCTGGATTCTTATCACCCCGAAGCCCCAGTGGAGTAGGTCGAAGCTACAAATCCCTCTTCCCTGAGTGTATTGAGGATCAACATTTATTTTCGAGAAGTTTCAGTGAGAAGATCGAAACTACAAATCTCTTCTCTCTGGATTCTTATCACCTCGAAGCCCCAGTGGAGCAGGTCGAAGCTACAAATCCCTCTTCCCTGAGTGTATTGAGGATCAACATTTATTTTCGAGAAGTTTCAGTGAGAAGATCGAAACTACAAATCTCTTCTCTCTGGATTCTTATCACCTCGAAGCCCCAGTGGAGCAGGTCGAAGCTACAAATCCCTCCTCACTGAGTGTATTGAGGATCAACATTTATTTTTGAGAAGTTTCAGTGAGAAGATCGAAACTACAAATCTCTTCTTTCTTGATTCTTATCACCTCGAAGCCCCAGTGGAGCAGGTCGAAGCTACAAATCCATCCTCCCTGAGTGTATTGAGGATCAACATTTATTTTCGAAAAGTTTCAGTGAGAAGATCGAAACTACAAATCTCTTCTCTTTGGATTCTTATCACCTCGAAGCCCCAGTGGAGCAGGTCGAAGCTACAAATCCCTCCTCCCTAAGTGTATTGAGGATCAGCATTTATTTTCGAGAAGTTTCAGTGAGAAGATCGAAACTACAAATCTCTCCTCTCTGGATTCTTATCACATCGAAGCTGCGGCAGAGCAGATCGAAGCTACAAGTCTGGGATCGAAGCACTAGTTTTCATGCCCTTGAAGATACAGTGGGATGGAATGAAGCTACTCGAAGAAGAAAAGCACTGAAAGAGGTCAAGATTTGGCAAGACCGGGCAAAATTGGCCCTTTTTGAAGTCTTCGCTCCATTCTTGTTACACGATAATGAGCAAAGAGGGGCAGCTGTAAGACCCAATTTTCGTCGAGCCCATTTGAAGCCCATTAACCAAACAAAACCAAGAAAGCAAACATAAATTAAAAAAATTAATAAAAGTTCAGTCCATTACAAAAAACTAAACCACTACCCAAATTTAACAGGCCCAATACACAAACCCTAACCTATAACCTAAAATCAGAAAAAGAAAACCCTAAGAAGCCTTGCGCCGCAACAGCCCCAACGCTGTTCCTCCACGTCAGCCCTCTAGCGCTGCAAGCTCCCACGTCGCTCATCTCCGTACGGCGCCACGTCCTCCTTCGTACCTGCAAAAAGGACGATAACAGCACAGCAAACAAATAGCAGCAAGAAAAAGAAAGAAAACAATTGTATTTTTTAATTTCCAGTTTCGGCCTTTAAAGGGACGAAAACAAACAAGTGTAAAGGGATCCATTTTTTTTACACCCACACCGAATACAAAAAAAAAAAAAGCAACAAACAGCAATAAGAAATTAGATTCAAAAGAAAAAGGTCTATTATTTTGGAGGTTCCTGTTTCTTTCATTTTTTTCCTTTTATTTTACTTACAAGTTGATTTTAAATAAAATAGAAAGAGAGAGGAGAAGAATACCTTTGATTTGCCTGAAAAACGGAGATTTTCGACCCTCCGACCGTCGTATAAGGCGGCAACGATGGCGGCGCGTGCGGTGACGGACCATATCGGAGTTAGGCCGGAAATCGCCTAAGTTGAGAGAGGGGGAGAGAATTTCGGAGTATTTTTTTTATTTCTGATGGGTGAAATGATTTTTTTGGTAAAGATTTTAATTTAAATAGTATAGTAAAACGGCGCCGTTTTGGCTTAGTACACCGTGGCCTAAAACGACGTCGTTTCGTAGCCTCAAGCCACGCACTGACCCGACCCAGGGGAAGGATCAGCGTGTTTTTTTTAGAATGGGATATTTACTCTTTTGACCCTTTCGCATTTTATTTCCTTTTAATCAAGTTTTATTTTATTTTAATTTGACCCTTAATGTTTGTTACGTTTTATTTTAGTCCTCGTTTAAACGCTGCGTTTTTCGAAGCTTGGAACATTTACTAGTTTAGCCCCTAATTGTTTGTGCGTATATTATTTTGATCCCTGACTTTTTTTAAAATGATTTTATTTATTATAAAATAGCCTTTAAATTTTGTTTTTGTTTCAATTAAGCAGCTTTTTGTTTTCATATACAATCTTCACGTTTTTATCAGGTTTAATTCATTTTTTTATTTGGTTTGAAATTATTTTATAATATGATAAAATATATATATTTATATACTATTTAAATTAAAATATTTTCTAATATATGTATATATAATTTGTATTAAAATTATTTTATCCTTGTGCATATATTATTAAGTTCATATTATGTATATATTTTTAATCTATTTATGTAGATATTTAATCTCCTCTAAAACTACTTGTGTTACATATATTTTTTTCTTTCATAATTTAATATACATATTTTAATGTGTACTTACATACATATATGTAAAATTAGTATTAGAATTATTCCATTGATTTCGTAATATTGTTGGTGTATGTATGTTAATTAATTGTCTTTATCATTGATTAAATGTTTGATAATTATTGATATTATGTATGTTTTAATTCTTGTTCTATATTTATTGGTTGCTTGAGATTCAATACCATTATATTTCATTTGTACATAATTACTTCACGTTGTATGTTATTATTCGATCGCATTTTATTCGTTTAGAAAGCCATATTTTAACACCGTTCATGATTTTAAAAATCATTTTGTGCAAAGCTTTAAATCATAAGGCAATGATCGTGTTTAGAGGTTTCGAGAAAATCGTGCTCTAACTTACTGAGTTCCGATATTCCTCGTTAAAACCTAGCAACCGAGTATCCTTTCTCTCTTAAATTAAAATGCATAATATTTCAAATAAAAAACTTATTCACGAGAATTTGAGATATTGCGCCCTAACTTACTGGGTGTGATATTTTATCATCTCGAGATAAGAATTTCAAAAGAATAAAGGCAATATTCCGTATTCGGGAATTTTGAGAAATAGTGCCCTAACTTACTGGGTTTCGATTTTTCATTTGACCCAAATAATGGAATATCCTTCTTAATTTTAAATGTACGAGTATTGAATGTCGAAGGATAAATCTAATTTCGAGAATATAAGATGTTGTGCCCTAACTTACTGAGTACGGCATTTTATTTCTTCGGAATAAGAAGCTTTGGCATCCAATATGACTCTGCCCAAATATATCTTAAGTAAATGGATCGTATTCAAGAATCTTTTCAAATTTTCGGCATTAAGACATTAATTAATCAATTCGGTACCAATTTTGGGTGTTACGGGGGTGCTAGTCCTTCCTCGTACGTAACCAACTCCCGAACCTGTTTTCTTAGATTTCGTAGACCAAAATTATTGTTTTAATAAAAATGTTTTATTAAAATAATCCATCTCAAGGTGATCCGATTACACCTTGAATAAAAGATCGGTGGCGACTCCATTTCTATTTCTTATTTTAAAAGTCGATCCCCGTTTTTCCAAAACTCGATAAAAAAATGGTTTCAACACCGTTTTCTGCATTTTCGGGTACACACTTGGTACGATTTCGATGCTACTGCCACTACGAATACTCTAGAACCCTCACCCCCAAACGATTTTGGTCACGTTTCTGCGCAAAGAGAGCCCCTCACGTCCTGATTTGCAACGTGCAATACCTTAAATCGTACATCGAGATTAAAACTCAATTTTGACCCAAAACGAAAAAAAGAAAGATGAGAGAATACACGAGAAAGAAAAGAAAAAGACTGCAGAGAAAGAGAGGGAGAAACACTAGTTTTTTCCAGGAGAATTTTTTGGGAAACAGATTTACCCAAATCCCACTACCTCACAATCATAACCACCCACTACTCAGAATTCTACTACAACTGGAACTCTATCACAGAGCCGAGAAAAAATAACACCCACGTTCGTGCAGGGATTCGAACATAAGACCTTCAGCACTCGAACACTCAACTTAACCACTAGAACAGCAAGCACATTCTGATATGATTCCACCAATAATTAAACTTAAACCCTTTGAGCAAGGTTAAGGCTTTATTCAGAAAAAGACAAAAATTCACCTAAGATAACGCTTGAACTTGGGACCTCCCACACACACCCAGAACACTTAACCACTGAAGCAGATACACATTTGTGTCAAATTTTAACAGGAAAAAAATAAGAATTTTGGGGCGTTACAACTCTACCCCCTAAAACAAAATTTCGGCCTCGAAATTTACCTTATCAGAACAGATGAGGATACTGTTGACGCATCGCATCCTTAAGTTCCCACGTGGCCTCCTCAGTGCTATGATTCCACCATAGCACCTTCACTAATGGGATAGACTTTTTCCTCAGAACTTTAACATTGCAATCCAGAATCTGAACCGACTCCTCCTCAAAAGTCAAGTTCGGCCTAACCTCGATTTCCTCAACTGAGACAACATGAGAAGGATCAGATCGATACCACCTCAACATCAAGACGTGAAGGACATTGTAGATGCGGTCTAATTCTAGAGGTAGCTTGAACTGATAAGCGACCGACCCCACACGTTTCGGAATCCGATATGGCCCGATGAACCTAAGGCTCAACTTGCTCTTGCGATCGAATCTCAAAGCTTTCTTCCATGGGAAAACCTTGAGAAAAACGAATTCCCCCACAGAATGCTCAATATCACGCCTCTTTAAATCTGCATAAGACTTCTGTCTATCAGAAGCCGCCTTCAGACGATCCCGAATCAGTCGAACCTTACCCTCAGTCTCAGAAACCAACTCAAGACCCAAAACTCGACATTCACCCAACTCAGTCCAACACAAAGGATTACGAAACTTACGACCATACAGAGCCTCGTAAGGTGCCATCTGAATGCTTAACTGGAAACTGTTATTGTAGGCGAACTCGGCTAACGGCAGATACTCCTTCCAACTGCCTCGAAAATCGATAACACAACTCCTTAACATGTTCTCCAGTATTTGAATCACCCACTCAAATTAACCACCGGTCTGGGAATGAAACGCAGTACTGAAATCCAATCTTGAACCCAGAGCCTCATGTAATTTTTTTCAGAACCGAGAGATGAAGCGATGATCTCTGCTAGAAATAATCGACACTGGAACCCCATGCAGTCTCACTATCTCAGAAATATAGAGCTTCACCAACTTCTGAAAAGAATAGTTGGTCCTAACCGGAATGAAATGCGCAGACTTGGTCAATCGATCCACGATGACCCAAACTGAATCTTTCTTTGTGGATGTTAGAGGCAACCCACTAACGAAGTCCATCGTTACTCGCTCCCACTTCCATAGCAAAATCTTAACCGGCTGCAGCAAACCCGAAGGTAACAGATGCTCAGCCTTAACCTACTGACATGTTAGGCTTCGTGCCACAAAATTAGTAACCTCCCGTTTCAATCCCGGCCACCAATACAGTTCTCGAGGATCTCGGTACATATTATTCTCACTGGGATGCATAGCATAAGGGCTACTATGTGCTTTTAATTTCTCAGAATAGACTGCCTCAGATCAGTATCATTCGGTACACCAAAACCTGACCACAAAAATAGAGTACCTCATCATTATTCAACCCAAAGTCCGTAGTGCTGCCACTCTCAATCTGACAGAACCGAAGCCCCAACGATTCATCCTCTAACTGCCTATCCCGAATATGTTTTATCTAAGTCGGCTTAACCTACAGCTCAGCCAATAGACTTCTGTCGTCGAACAAACTAAGTCGAGTGAACATCGCTCTCAGATCAGTCATCGCCCTACGGCTCAACGCATCGGCCACCACATTCACCTTTCCAGGATGGTACCCAATAGTACAGTCATAGCCCTTAAGCAGCTCAATCCATCTACGATGCCTAAGATTTAACTCTTTCTGAGTCTGGTGGTACTTGAGACTTTTGTTATCAGTGTAGATAATACACCTCTCACCGTACAGATAGTGCCTCCAGATTTTCAAAGCAAAGACTACGACGGCCAATTCCAAATCATGCATCGGATAGTTTGCCTCATGCGTCTTGAGCTGACGAGACGTATATGCCAGAACCTTACCATCCTACATCAGAACACAACCCAAACCCACATGTGACGCGTCACTGTAAACCATAAACTCCTTCCCAGGTTCAGGCTATATTAGAACAGGAGCCTCAGTCAGAACAGTCTTGAGCTTCTCGAAGCACTCCTACTGCACATCAGTCCAGACAAACGGAACACCCTTACGTAGCAGCTTAGTTAAGGGCGCTACAATTAGTGAGAAACTTTCCACAAACCACCGATAATAACCCGCCAGACCTAGAAAACTACAGATCTCTGACACGTTCTTAGGCTGTTTCCAATCCAGTACAGCCTCAATATTCCTAGGATCGACTCGGATCCCTTCAGCAAACACCACGTGCTCCAGAAAAGTCACTTCACGAAGCCAGAACTCGCACTTACTGAATTTAGCATAGAGTTGTTTTTCTTGTAAAATCTGAAGCACCACCCTAAGATGTTTATCATGCTCATCTTCAGTCTTAGAGTATAACAAAATTTCGTCGATGAAAATTATGACAAACTGGTCAAGATAAGGCTGAAACACTCGGTTCATTAAATCTATAAATGTGGCCGATGCATTCGTCAACCCGAAATGCATAACTAGGAACTCGTAATGTCCATAACGAGTCCTAAATGCTGTCTTATGCACATCCACCTCCTTAACCCTCAAATGATGATACCTTGAACAGAGATCAATCTTAGAGAGCACAGAAGCCCCTCAGAACTGATCAAATAAATCATCGAGTTAGCTTGTTGAACAATCGATAGTCAGTGCACATCCTCATGGTCCCATCCTTCTTCTTAACAAATAGAACCAGTGCTCCCCACGGAGACACATTAGGACGAATGAAACCACGATCCAAGAGTTCCTGCAGTTGAGCCTTAAGCTCTATAAGCTCATTTGGTGCCAAACGGTAGGGAGCGATGGACACCGGAGCTGTACCCAGAAGAAGCTTGATCCCAAACTCAACCTCTTGGTTCAGAGGCAATCCTGGTAGCTCTTCAGGAAAGACGTCTGAAAAATTCCTTACAGTCCTGATATCCTTTACAGTAGAGTCCCTAGAAACGAAAACACTAATATAGGCCAAGAGCGCCCACATCCCTTACGAACCAGTTTCTCAGCCACCAGTGCAGAGATCACACTAGTCAAATAATTCTGACGTTCTCCAATCATAACTACCTTACCATCCTCTTCAATTCTCAAGACGACCCTTTTGGTCGCACAGTTCAGACTAACACGGTGTTTGACCAACCAATCCATACCTAGAATCAGGTCGAACTCCCCAAATGGAAGCTCTATCAGATTAGCCAGAAATATCGATCCTTGAACCTCTAGCAGAACATCTCTATACAATTTGCTAACCCAAACTGATTGCCCCAGTGGACTCAGCATAGTCACCTCACTAGAAGTATTCTCAACCAAAATCCCCAATTTTTCAGATACAGTGCTAGCTACATAGGAATGTGTAGATCCTATGTCTATCAGAGTAAGATATGGTACATCAAAAATAAATAACTTATCGGTAATGACGTCTGGAGCATCTCTGTCCTCTCGGAGATGAGCAGCATAAAGAAGAGCAGGTTGCCTCACTTCAGTGTGTCCAGCACCTCTGCTTGGTGCTCTCTGTCCATAGCCCATACTGTTACCACCCCTAGCCTGACCACGGCCCTTCGGTGGCTGCTGAACTACCCTCTGTGGCTGCGCAGTACTAAAACCCAGAGCTTGCACCTGATCGGCCCTCAGCGGACACTCCTTAATGAGGTGCTCTAATGACCCACACCTCAAACACGGCCCAGTCCTCCTCCAACACTCGCTCAGATGGCGTTTACCACAATCTCCACACGAATGCAATCCGGTAGGATTAGTAAGGGGCCCAGCTCTAACCGGCCTATCAGTCCTGGCCTTTTTCTTAGGCCTCTGTACCAATCTCGAGAGCTCCGAATCCCTCTTGTTCTTACCCCTCTCACGATCTCTATTTTGGCGCTCAGCGTGCTTAACCTCTTTGGTGATCTTCGTCTTCTCTACCAAAACGAAGAACTCTCGCTCCCTCTGTGAAAGCTATCAGTACCCTCAGATTATCCCTAAGGCCGTCCTCAAAACGGACACATATCTCATATTCAGACGCCACCATATCAAACGCATAGCGGCTTAGTCTAAAAAATTTAGCCTCATACTCGGCCACTGATCGGTCTCCCTGAGTGAGGTTCAGAAACTCATGCCTATGAGCATTGATGTAACTTGCTCCCACATACTTCCCTTGGGAGGCAGACTTAAAGAACTCCCAAGACAGATGACCGGGCTGAGTGCCTTCATTAACAGTCAGCCACCACTTATAGGCCTCATCGCGAAGCAACGAGACTACACCTTTCAATTTATGCTTAGGGGTACAGTCTAAATCATCCATTATCCTCTCAGTAGCCTCCATCCAGTACTCAGCCACATTAGGGGCGACTCCAGTGACACCCCTAAAAACTTTAACTCTATTGGACCGGAGTCATTCCATAATCGACCATCGGCCTCCAAATCCAGTGTTGGGCCCAGCGACCCTCTCCAGTATTCTTAATATAGCCTGGGACAATGCGTCGTCCCCAGTCATACGATCTTGAAACCCAATCTCAGTAGCAGGTGACACCGGCGTCTCACTCGTATCTAGGTTCGGCATGCTGCCCAGAGAAGAGGACTCAACTCAAGGCCTCATACGGCCTCTACCTCGGCCTCTAGTACCACGTCCATGGATATCTCGTGTGCTCATTTCTATTCTGATTTATCTGTATTACGAATTTTATGAATCAATTACAGTTTCAGTATTTATTAATAGAAGTTTTATGTAAAGTCGTATCATAAATTCAGAGTTTGTTTTTCGCAAGTACAGTCAGTTTCAGTTTCACTACAATTTCAGTATACACTAACTAGAGTGTTTTTAGAATAGACTCTCTACTATATCATAACAGTTTATTAGAATACTTACAGGATCGGCGCCGGAGACTCGGTGTACCACATTCTTAGTCAAATTATTTCAAATCATTTGAAAATTAATTCTTAAAAACCAAGTTTTAAAAACCAAAATTCACAGCCGAGTTTTACAACCTGGCTCTGATACCACTAAATGTAACACCCCAAACCTGACTTAGACGTTATGGTCGAATCTGGCGGTGTCACATGGAATGGGATTTGAAATTGAATTTATCAAGTTTGAACTGTTTCCGTTTACTAGCTCCTATTCATCTCTCGTCAATTTCAAAAGTATTTTGTCATTAATTTGATTCGTTTAAAAACATATTCTGTAGCAAAAGCTTTTAAAACCTTGATATTTTAAAAAACCGTTCGCGTTTAGGAAAAATGTTGTGTAACAGCCCGATTTAGGGGCTAGTCGGAACAGTGATCTTGGAATCACTAATTCGAGGTTAGAGAAAATTATTTTCATGTTATGTTATGTGTTATAACATGTTTATAAGGATGCATGAAAATTTTGGTGCCTTAATTTTAGCGATTTTTAGCTTAATTGCGAAAAAGGACTAAATCGCATAAAGTGCGAAAGTTCCATTTTATTTGCTAAAGGTGCCAAGTAGCTATGGATTATAAATGGGAGGTCCCAAATGTGAAATTTGGCCTTGTTAAATGTGTTGGCCAGCCATAGAAAGTTAAGGGGACAAGGACATTAAATGTTGGTCAGTTGGTGATATTAGTTGACAAATGAATAAAATAAGATGAAATAAGCAAAAGCTATCATCTTTTTTTATTTATTCTCTTCTTCCACCGAAAATAGTAGCCATGGGAGGGGTTTTTGAAGCTTAAAAATTTCAGCAAGCAATTCTCCTCACAAGTAAGTGATTTTGATGACCTTTCTTGATAAAAATTATACTTTTGGAGTCCCCAAAGCTTAAGCTTTCTAAAGAGGGGACTAGTTTGCAATATGGTTGAAAGTCTAGGGACTTTCCATTATAGATTTCATGTTGTTTGATGAGTTTTATGGAAGAAAATGAATGATAGAATGATGAGAAACAACTTTTGTGAAAGGTGTTGTCATGAAAACACCTATTTGGGACTAAAATGCAAAAGTTGTAATTTGTTCATTAATGCATGAAATAGATGGAATTGTGGATAGTTGTAAGAGGATTAAATGTTTAGCTAGACTTTTTTAACAAGAAAATGTGATGAAAATTTATTTACGAGCCTAGGGGCAAAATAGTAATTTCGCCCAAGAGTAGGGGCAAAATAGTCATTTTTGCCTAAAGTGTAGATTATGGTGTATTATGATTTATAAGTGATTAAATCAATAAATTCCATTGTTCTAGATCAAAGAAAACGAGTTTTGGACCTAGAACAGGTGAAAAGAGAAATTTGGGTAAAAGGTCCCTTTCGGCCCTTTTGACATCGAGGTAAGTTCATGTGCGAATGTTGCAATTTCGTATGAGCTTATTTAGTATTCCAATGTTGTATGGAATGTATATTACTATATGAATGTATGAAATGTCTCTTGATGAGATGCTAATGGAATTGAATTTAGAGTAAACGGAAAGGTGTATAGCATGATAGGATGATGGTTAAAGTCTCGAGTAAGACCGTATTGGAATATGGCCTCGGTGTAAGAGTTCATATAAGACCATTTTAGGGACATGGAATCGATATGCTAATGTATGTAAGACCCTATTGGGGTATGATGACTATGAGAACTATGTGCATGAGACTCAAGAGAGTTATTTAACAATTGAATGATTCAAAGGATATGTTGAATATAAGTGGTTGTACCACGAGAAGCAGAAGTATGTGTTAGAATGGAATGGAGATGAATTCAATATGTGATGAACCCATAGTGGAATATGTGTAATTAATGCACCTCAGTTGCATGAGATATATTTATGGATGCAATGTGTGAATGCGAATGAGTATTGTAGAAAGTTAAGTAAGAATAGTAGTGTGTGAGGATGTTCTCGGGTGAACATTTCAGATAAGAAATACATGTGGATAATTATTCATGAATGAATAATAATGTTGAGCTAGGTGGGATATTACCTTATTAATGGTTAATCGATGGACTGTGTGCGATACCATCGGTTATAAATGATTGGTGAGCTAAGTGCGAAATCACCATAAGTATAAATGATAGGTTGGCTGTGTGCGATACCACCCTATAAGAGATTCAATGGTGGGCTAAGTGCGTAACCACCGAGATATTAGTAGTATGAGCGACTTATTGAAAATGCTTGATATGTTGTTTTGTATGATCTTGTGATGATCAGTGCAGGAATGTATGCTAATTAAACGAGTGAATTGGCTTGTGGCATGGTAGAAACGTGGTAAGAGATAGAATGAGTAAGATTCAAGAATGATTGAGTAAGTAACCATGGGTTGATGAGAAAAACTCGGCATATTGCCTTGGGGTTATGTATATTCAGTGAATATCAATATTTTTCAGATTATGCAGATGAACTTACTAAGCATTATTGCTTACTTCTTTACTTTTCTCATCTCTTATAGGTTTCCTTACTTAGCTCGGGTTGGAGACCGTCGGAGATGTTTTCACACTATCGAGCAGTCGCAAGGTATGAGGTATCAAGTCCTTCTGAGTCATGGCATGTATAGGGATTCGTTTAAAGTTGATGAAGTCTAATTGTTGTAGCCAAATGTTGTTGGCCTAAGAGAATTTATAGTATGGTTGTGTATAGCCATTGATGATGGCTTAATTTGTTGTAAATGTTGAGGGAACAATTCTCCCAAGTGTATGAGAGGAAAACTTCATTTTCATGAACCAAATGTGTTAATTCATGTGTTTCAATTGATTATTTGTGAATGTTTTGAAGAAGTATATGAATGTATGCAAACAAGAGTAGTAAAAGTTTTGGTAAGATAGCCTCTAAGTGCCCACACAGATAGAGGCACAGGCGTGTACCAAGGCCGTGTGTAGTCTGCACTTGACACTTAGAAATTTAATTATCACACAGGCCAGGGCCACGGGCGTGTCCAGGCCGTGTGAATTTAGTATGTGTTGACCACGGGTGGAAGGCACAGACATGTAATAGGGAACACGGGCATGTTCCCAAACCGCATAGGCGTGTGCCTTAATCGTGGGGCATTTGGCAGAATGCTTGGGTTTTTAGGCACGGCCTGGGGACATGGGCGTGTGTGCCTATGCACGAGCATGTCTAATCTTGCACGGGCGTGTAAGACCTATTTTGAAGAGAAAAATTTTTAGACTGGAAAAAGTTCCGAACTAGTTTCGAGAGCCCTCGTGTGTATGAGTGAGGCCTCGTAAGTCGATAATGAGGTTATAGAGAGTAATTACGTTGAGCCTATGTGGCGATTAAGTGGTTTGAGTTCGGTAACGCCTCAGGCCCGGTTCCCAGCGTAGAACCCGGGTAAGAGGTGTTACACGTTGTTTATAATTAAACTGAGTTTTTGTTTAGTTTTGCAGTTTAGAAATCCATGAAAATAGTTAAAATCCCAAATAAAGGTAAACAGACCAAAAGTTCGAAATTACATAAAAAAATACCCCAAAAGAAGATTAGGAAATAAAAACCATAATGAAACTAAAGCAGTTCCATAGACATGTGGTCACCGTTGAGTCCTCCACCGCACCGATCCGTCTAAGTCTAGAGATTACCTGTACAGTTAAAACAGAAAGGGGTGAGTTTACGTAAACTTAGTATGTAATCCCCACAGAAGACATGCATACAGTCAAACAATAGTTATCAGTCAAAAGTAGTCTGGGGCTTAAGCCAATTACAGATTCAGATACAGTTTAGGCCTTAGCCCATTCAGGTACAATTTCAGATGTAATTTAGGGTCTTAGCCCATCTCAGATACAGTATGCACACAGTAATAGAAATTAGTATCCTACCCACCAGCCTCTACACACCATCTCCGACAATCCCTACACACCATGTAGGGTTTAAAACACCCACCCAGCCCTACACACCAAGTCGTACCAAATGCGGCACATATCAGTAATACTGTAGCTGAGCTACCAGATAATAGGCATGAAAGCCTTTCAGTACACTTCCTCCAATAATCAATCATCCCTCCCCAATGAAGGTGCAACTAAACATGCTAAATGCATACATACAGAAATACATGCTTACATGCTAAAATCCAGTTATCAGTCATACATACGGATCAGTAAACAGGCATAAAATTAACATGCTCAATACATATATTATATATTCAGGTCACACAATTTAGGGTCTAAGTAGCGCTTACCGACCTTACAGTATGTTCACAGTCGACTTGGGCGACACGTGCAACCCTAGAAAACATTTTAGCTAAATGGGCCCACGCGCCCATGTGGTTTGCCCGTGTGGCCCACACGCTCAAATTGGTCTTGCCCGTGTGGATCACACGGCCTGGCCCAGATATCACACGCCTATATGGTGTGCCCGTGCCCACATGCCCAGTTCGATTTAGCCCGTGTGGCTCACACGGCCACACCCCAGCCATCACACGGTTGTGTCTTGCGCATGGCCTGGCCTTCGTCGATCACACAACCGTGTTATCGAATACGGCCTACCACACGGGCGACCATATGCCGGTGTGGTGTCGATAGTTTACAATTTTGACTTTCGTTGAATTCTGTTTTCTGCGTTTTCGGGTACACATTTGGTATGATTTCGATGCTACTGCCACTACGAACACTCCAGAACTCTCACCCCGAATGATTTTGATCACGTTTCCGCTCAAAGAGAGCCCCTCAAGTCCTGATTTGCAATGTGCAATACCTTGAATCGTACATCGAGATTAAAACTCAATTTCAACCCAAACTGAAAGAAAGGAAGATGAGAGAATACACGAGAAAGAAAAGAAAAAGACTGTAGAGAAAGAGAGGGAGAGACGCCAGTTTTTTTCCAGGAGAAGTTTTTGGGAAACAGATTTACCCAAATCCCACTACCTCACAATCATAACCACCCACTACTCAGAATTCTACTACAACTAGAACTCTATCACAGAGCCGAGCAAAAATAACACCCACGCTCGCGCAAGGATTCAAACACAAGACCTTCAGCACTCTAACACTCAACTTAACCACCAAACCAGCAGGCCCATTCTGATATGATTCCACCAATAATTAAACTTAAACACTTTGAGCAAGGTTAAGACTTTATTCAGAAAAAGACAAAAATTCACCCAAGATAAGGCTTGAACTTGGGACCTTCCATACACACCCAGAGCACTTAACCACTGAAGCGGATACATATTTGTGTCATATTTTAACAGAAATAAAAATAAGAATTTTGGGGCGTTACAATAGCACCCTATAAAATGACCCTAACAGAGTTAAAAAAGTTGAAAACACAGTTACACGAATTAGTTGACAGAGGATTTGCCCGACCTAGTTTTTCACCTTAGGGTGCACTAGTTCTGTTTGTAAAGAAGAAAGATGGGTCATTGAGACTGTGTATAGATTACAGGCAGCTCAACAAAGTCACAATAAAGAACAAGTATCCGTTGCCTCGGATTGATGATCTATTTGACCAGCTGAAAGGTGCTACAGTATTTTCAAAGATAGATCTTCGTTTCGGTTAATATTAGCTATGGGTAAAAGACTCAGATGTGCCAAAGACAACTTTTAGAACCAGGTATGGACACTATGAGTTTCTTGTGATGCCACCCGGTTTAATAAATACACCTGCAGTGTTTATAGACTTGATGAATAGAATTTTCAGACCGTATCTAGACAAGTTTGTGGTAGTGTTTATTGATGATATTTTGGTATATTCTCGATATGAAAATAAACATGCTGAACATTTGAGAATTTTGTTACAAACACTACGAGAGAAATAATTGTATGCCAAATTCAGTAAATGGGAATTTTGGTTACGGGAAGTCTGTTTTCTCGGACATATTGTGTCTGTAGAAGGTATTCGAGTAGGTCCGAGTAAAATTTCAGCTAGTATCAATTGGAAGCCACCGAAAAATGTGTCTGAAGTTAGAAGTTTTATGGGACTTGCTGGATATTATTGGAGGTTTGTAAAAGGTTTCTCAATAATAGCTTTTCCGATGACCCGTCTGTTGCAGAAAGATGTAAAATTCGAGTGGTCTGATAAATGTCGGCAAAGCTTTGACAGATTGAAAGCCTTATTGACAGAAGCGCCTGTGTTGGTTCAACCTGAGTCGGGTAAGAAATTTGTAATTTATAGTGATGCATTGTTGAATGGTTTAGGCTATGTCTTGATGCAAGAAGGTAAGGTAATAGTCTATGCTTCAAGACAACTAAAACCACATGAAAAGAATTACCTGATACATGATCTTGAATTGGCAGCCATTGTGTTTGCATTGAAAATTTGGCGGCATTACTTGTTTGGTGAAAAATGTCACATCTTTACTGATCACAAAAGTTTGAAGTATTTGATGACACAGAAAGACTTGAACTTAAGACAACGTAGATGGCTGGAGTTTATTAAAATATTATGATCTTGTTATTGATTGTCATCTGGGAAAAGCTAACGTGGTTGCAGATGCTTTGAGTAGAAAGTCATTATTTTCTTTGAGAGCGATGAATACCTGGTTGTCCTTATCTGATGATGATTCGATTATAGCTGAGTTAAAAGCCATACCAACATTTTTACAACAAATCTGTGAAGCTTAAAAGAGTGATGATGAAATACAAGCTAAACGGGTACAAAGTGAGTCAAATTCTGATTCAGAATTTCAGATTGGGTTTGATGGTTGCCTGTTATTCAGAGGCAGAATATGGGTACCGAAGAATTGTGAACTGGTACAGAAGATTTTGCATGAAGCTCACAATGGTAACATGTCTATTCATCCTGGTAGTAACAAAATGTATAATGATCTAAAAAGGATGTACTAGTGGCCAGGAATGAAATGAGATATTTCTAAGTTTGTATCTAAATGTTTGATATGTCAGCAGGTAAAAGCTCAACATCAGGTGCCTTCAGGATTATTGCAGCCAGTCACGATACCAGAATGGAAGTGGGAAAGAATTACCATGGACTTTGTATCAGGATTACCCCTATCTCCAAAGAAGAAAGATGCCATTTGGGTAATCGTTGATCGGTTAACAAAGTCTACACACTTTATTCTGGTACGTATGGATTTTTCATTGGATAGATTGACTGAATTGTTTTTTTCTGAGAATGTCAAATTACATGGAGTGCCAGTGTCCATTATTTCAGATAGAGATCCTCGATTTACGTCTCGGTTCTGGAATAAATTACAAGAAGCTTTGGGTACACAATTATATTTTTGTACTACATTCCATCCTTAGACTGATGAACAATCTGAACGTGTTATACAGATTTTGAAAGATATGTTATAATGTTGTGTGTTAGAATTTGAAGGTAATTGGGAAAAATATTTGCCTTTGGTTGAATTTGCCTATAATAATAGCTATCAGTCCAGCATTAAAATGGCACCATACGAGGCTTTGTACGGTCGTAAATGTAGAACACCATTGTATTGGACAGAGCTCAGTGAGAAAATGATACACGAGGTTGACTTAGTCCGTGAAACTGAGGAAAAGGTAAAGGTGATTCAAGACAATTTGAAAGCAGCCTCAGATCGTCAAAAGTCATATGCCGATCTTAAACGAAAAGAAATAGAATTTCAGGTTGGTGATAAGGTATTCTTGAAAGTGTCACCCTGAAAAAAAGTTCTCCTGTTTGGTTGTAAAAGAAAATTGATTCCACGGTTTATCGGGCCATATGAAATTACAGAAAGAATCGGACTTGTTGCATATCGTTTGGCACTACCGCCAGAACTTGATAAAATTCACAATGTTTTCCATGTATCCATGTTACGACGATATCAGCCAGATCTTTCACATGTTATTTCTCTGACAGAAGTAAAGATTTAGCCTGATATGACTTACAGTGAGGAATTGATCAAAATCCTGGCACGTGAAACCAAAGAGTTAAGAAATAAAAAGGTAGCTTTGGTAAAAGTTCTTTGGCAACGACATGGTATAGAAGAGGCTACTTGGGAATGGAAGGATACTATGAGGAAGCAATATCCAGATCTCTTTACTGGTAAGATTTTTGTCCATTTTCAGTGAAATCAAAACAGTGGTTTCGGGACCACAAATTCGAGCTAGAAAGAAAATTTATTTTAATTTTATTTCATGATCTAAATTATGATAGGATTGTTATATGAAAATACTGATAAGAAATTTTTTATCGATTAAGTGATTAATTATGGAAGGGATCAAATTGCATAAAATGCAAAAGTTGAATTCTAGTAGCTAGAAAGATCAAATAGCTATGGAATTCAAAACTTGAGGCCCTTATATGGTAATTAGACCATTAATTAAAAGTTAGTGGGTATTTTTGATGATTCATCCATGGAAATTTAGAAAAGGGCAAGAACTAAATTGAAAATGAGAAAAATTAATGGATGATAAATAATTAATAAGAAATAAAATCATTTTATATCATCTTCTTCCCCAAAAATTTCATGGAAACCCTAGGAAAGAGAAACCAAGCTTTCTTGGCTTAATTGGGTAAGTATTAAAGTCCCGTTTTTAGTAATTTTTATATTTTTGAGATTGGGATAGTCTAATCTATCCATTTTAGGGATTAATTTTAAAAGTTATCAAAGTATAGAAGTTTTTCCATGGATGAATGTGCTAAAATTTGAAATTTATGGTAGAATATGAAAGGTTGTTGATAGATAATCAACTTTTACAAAATAAATTTTGATGGAAACATGATTTAGGGACTAAATTAAAAAGTTGTAAAAGTTGTAGAAAAATTTTGAATTTTGTGAAATACATGTGCTGTAAAAATTATACTAAAATTTTAGTTAGGCTTGGAATATGGACTAAATTGCATGAATTTCATTTTCCGAGCGTAGGGACGAAATTGGAATTTATGAAAAGTTTAGGGGCAAAATGATAATTTTTCCTAGAGTGTAAAATGAATTCTATTGAATATCAATTGTATTAAATTGATGATTAAATTCATTTATATAGATCCAGATAACTCAAATTTGAAACTAGATCGAGGAAAAGAGAGTTTTGGATTAGTAGATTTTTTTATACGAACTATTATCGAGGTAAGTTCGTGTAACTTAATTATGTATGTTAATATATTTGAATTGAATGATGTATTTGGATTGAATGTGGTATGTGTTTATATGAATTATATGAAAGTTATAAAATCATAAAAAGGATTACATGATCGGAAATGTTAATAAGGTGTTAAGTTCTGTTTGAATAATGAAATTCGATGGATAAGTGTGATTTCCCATAATTGAATGTGGATCTGCATATGTTGCAGACGGGATTTAGCTCAGACGAGTAATCCCGATATAGCCCTCTCGAGCAATTCTGATGTATAGTTCATGCGAGCATCCTAATCGGTAGTGTTTTAGCATGTGTTGCGCACTACCACAGCTCTGTGTGAGTGTCCTGTTACATGTTTTGATCGGTTGTGATCCAACATATAATGCGGACATAAACACAACTCTACGTGAGCGTCCTTATATAAGCTCTTAGGGGCTTCCTGACATGGCTCGCTTAAACTCCCTGTTACCTTATCCGGTGCTGCCTGATATTATCTCTTCGGAGATATCTAATAAGCTCTATGAGCTCCCTGAGTAAAACTCTTATGAGTTTCTGATTAGCTCAGATAAGTGTCTTGTTACATGATTACATGGATCATCTGAGCATCCTAACATGTGGCTCGAACGTGTGCTCCCTGAGTATGTGCCCTAATGGGTACCCCCGATTATGATGGGTACCCCCGATTATGAATTGACGGTTTACAGATATGTACACATTGAGTGTACTATTTGAATATCTATCGATATTTCAATAATTCAACGGATAAAACATCTGACAAGAAAATGATGAGATAAATAGAATTATATCTTAAATGATTCTGAAATATCTGATAAAGTGTTGCATGATGAGCTCATCTGTGCTATTTGATGTACATGAGACTTATGTAACTAACTTATTTTATTGAGTGTATGGGATTAGGCAATTTCCCAAGTTGATGGAAAACATGTTATTGTATGCCTAATTTTAATAAATGAAATTGGTAAGTTTAATTCCTGTTATACGAACTTACTAAGCATAAAATGCTTACTAGGTTTTACTTTCTTTGTTTTATAGTACTCGAAAGCTCGCGAAGGTTAGAGATCGGTCGGAGCATCATCACACTATCCACCATCTTATTTTGGTATAAATGGAAATCTTGTTTTGGTATAATGGCATGTATAGGTTACTTTGCCAATGTTGGCATGTAAATGGTTGTAACCTAGCCATTGGAATGGCTAGTAATGATTTGTTTTGATAAAGTTATAAGGTTATATTATGATGAATTTCCATGTGCTTAGTGTGGTTGATTAAATTATGTTAACATGTAAGTTCACAAAAGGGTAAGATTATAAACATGAATGTATGTAGTGATATACCATGTTAGATGTTAGAAATTTCTTGATTATGATGCTTGAATTGGTTGGTATATGATTGAAAGTTTTGGTGTAGGTTATTGCCAAAGTTTGGGTGACAAATAAAGCTAGAAAATGACTTTATTTTGTCCACACGGGTAGACACACGGGCATGTGTCTTGACCGTGTGTGACACACGGGCTGGCACATGGGCATGTGGTTTGGCCGTGTGTCCCCTGCATCTTAAATTTGAGAAACAGAATGCTCATAATTAAGCACACGGGCAGAGACATGAGAATTTGTCTCAGCCGTGTGTGCAACACAGCCTAGAACATGGGCGTGTGTCTTGGCCGTGTGAAAACTGCACCTTAATGTTTCGCAAGTCATAGAGTTACAAAGGCTGGGGACACGACCGTGTGACCTATTTCATATACCACACGGCCTAGGACATGGGTGTGTCACTTGGCCGTGTGAGCCACATGGCCTACCCACACGGGCGTGTGACCCCTGTATATGAGAAATTTTTTGAAATTTCACGAAAAATTCCCTACTTGATTCTAATGTTTAATTTCGGCCTTGAGGGTCCACTTAAGGGATGTAATGATTGATCTCGGAATATGAATAGTATTTAACATGAATTATCTGTAGATGTTCTGTAAACTCTAGTAATACTCCGTAACCCTGTTTCGGCGACAGACATGGGTTAGGGGTGTTACATGGATAGCCGTTTAGTCTCACCGCTTGATACAATTTATACTTGACAAGATACCATTTTGGTCTCACCTATGTAGATATTCTACTAGGGTCATCACTTCCTATTATACTAAGTACTTTTTGTATGAAAATCCAATTTTATATAAATAATTACTTAATTAATAAATCAATTCCATAATCGAATCATGCAATATATAAAATAAGCACAAGATTTTATCTCAATATTCATACAAACATTAGTTGATCAATATAAGAAAATATAAATAATGAAATAAAAAGAAGGGAATAAAGAGAATGATCATGACTAATTAAATTGAAGCGTGGTTCCAAAACTATCTTCGCTATCAATCGTCTTCACATCAGAATTGAGCTGTTCCAATTAAATGAACATATAAAAAACTAAAATAAAAACTAAAGAGAACAAAAAATTAAAAGTATGGAAATATCGCTTGACGGCTCCCTAGGGCAAATCCCTAGGTCAACTCCCCCTCCTAATGAGGTTATAAGGTTGTTTATATAAGCAAAAACTAGCTAAAAATCCAGAAGACTAAAGTGCCCCTTCAATTATAATGTCAAATAAGGTTTTAGGTTGGAAAAAACACTTAATTGCCCGAAAAATTGTAGTTGTCGCGCACATGAATTTTTGGCAGTGCAGAAGCTAGTGTCACGACATTAGGTTCCGGTGTTGCAACATCGAGCCAGTGTCGCGACACCCAATTTTGTGTCACAACACCGATGCATGTTTCATTCCAGGACTTTGTTTTTTGGTTCGATCTTCAGTGTTGCAACACTTGACCGCCTATAAACGATTATAGAGTTATCATTTATAATAAAATATGACACCAAAAATATGAGAATTAAGAACGGCGGTGTCTGCAAGTGCACGTGTCAAATTGTAATATAGTTCGTACAACGAAATATCAGAAAATATTTCAAGGATCGTACCCAAGGGAGGATGGAATAAACTATGAAAACATTTTTACAATAATAAGTCTAAATAGTACTAATTAATTCCTATATTATGATAAACCATAAAATAAGTTAAAGAGATAAAAAGTAAATAAAATAAATAAATAAATAAATAAGAAAAATGAACAAATGAACTAAATCAATAAACCAATTAGGAAGATTAACTCGCTTCAAGGTTTGTAACTAACTTCGGATTAAGGTTTTAGGGTGGATTAGCTACCAATTAACCAATTATTACTGCCTGACCTATAATTAACTAATTGATTGATTGATACTCGCTTATCTCCCGACCTCACTTTCTCAATCAGGATAAATTACAATTTAGTGTTCACTTATCTCCCAACCTCATCTAGCTTATGATTACTTCCTAGGGTTGTCAAGCCTAGTGGTTTAAACACACATAATTCATACAAACTAATCCCTCTCGGAAGCCTTAAATCCTTTGCCAATCACATCCTCATCCACTTGTTAATCTCCCCTAAGGGATTTAGCCGCTCATGTTATTCATAATCTCGATCTCAATTGAATAAATCATGTGAAGAACACAATTGATTTGGAAGAAAAAAGAGAATTGAATCATCGTGGATTGAATATCGAATATGAAATGGAGTAGCAAATCATTTGATTAAAATAATGAAATAAATCGAATGCAAAAGAAAATATAAACTAAATACTTTAATTAAATAAACAAATTCTTGAATCAAAACTAATTTCAAGAGGAAAAACAAAATATTTTGTAAAAAGCCGAAAAGAAATTAATCTAATTATACTTTTAAACTACTAGGGTTTTTGAAGGTGTCTAGGACGACTTAGTTACATCAATCCCCTAATGTCTTATTTATAGAAGTGTTGACATCCCAAATTAGGTCTTCAGCACGTCCTAGGTCTTCATATAAGTTTGATTATGTGGACGAAAATAACCCCAATATCCTTAGGCAACACGTCGACCTGTGTCACGCCACACCCCTTGCATGGCGCGACATAACATGTAAAATATACCTCATGTCATTCGTTTTGTGCTTTGACGTCCTGGGAATCTTACGCATCACTCATCCTTTGCTTTTATGTTAATTAGGCCTTTATATCTTCATTCTACACACTCAATTGAACATATTAGTACAAGCTAAGACTCGTGTCAACCTATTGGGTCACAACACTTACAAAATGTGTTAAAAAACACTTATTTTATGAATATTCTATCCTAGGCCTAAGTACTGAAAATGAAATATAAAATCCTAAATTCCATAGAAAACAAGCTTCTTGAGTGTGGAATTGACCCGAATTGACTACTACATTTGACAGTAGGTCAAACATCCCCACACTTAAGTCTTTGGTTGTCCTTAAGCAAACTAAACAAAACAAAAACAAAAATAAAAACTAAACAATATGCTTGAGTTGGTTTGATACATGAGATTAGATCGGAGCATTGACACTAGGGAAATTTTCCTAAATATATAACTCTAACTAGAAATTTAAATAATTTAAAGTTATTTACACCTAAACAGATTAGTTCAATAAATTACAAAGTAAACAAATTAAAAAAATTAAATATATTTCTCCATCAAAATGTATATACAAATATAATATTTATTTTTGCAGAATATAGTCAATTCGAATATTTTTTTCCTACCCAGTTTATTTTTATCCATGCTTTGAACTCTAATGCAGTAATATTCCCCCGATAATCCCTTATGAATTTTTTTTTATTTAGTTGTGCCAATAGAATCGAGATTTTTCTCGAGCACTTTTTATAAGTGTTATACTAGTCATACTAAACTGTTTCAATAACCATGTATTTTACCGAGTAGTTTCTTTTTAATTCAAATATCCTACACTTTTACATCATCTGGTCCTGCATCTACATAATCAACCCCATATATATCCCCACACACTTTTCCTAATAAGTTGGAACAACAAGTAATAAATACTCTCAAGCAACTCCAACATCAGTTAGGTATGGTAGCAAAGTAGCAAAATCGGATCTCCACTGATTTTGCTATAACAAAAGCCAAAATGACTTTATGCTGGAAATATGTGAAAAAACGTGATGCTGCATTTAAGAAAGCTCTTCAGAACAACTTCACCAAGGCAATGCTTATATTTATTATGTTTCCTAAAGAACTTTTATCTGATGATGATGAAGAAGATGACGAACCTGCCACTACACACAAGCATACCAAAGAGCCCGCGATAGATGAAGAACCAACAGAATTTACACACCTTAACTTTGAAAAAGAGGATGATGACCGACAGAACACTTTTACACCAACCACCATTGTCAAACCACCACAATCCAAGGCATCAATGGCTGAACAAGAACGTGAACTCACGACATCAGATACTGATGATGCAGATGAGGTGCCCAATAATCAGCTTCAGCAAAAAAGCTTCAAGAAGGCTATCGAAAAACAATCCAAGAAGATGTTGGTTTCACAGCAAGGGTGCAACGTTACAAGAGAGCTGCAAAAAAATCCACCCAACCCAAGGGAAGTAATTTCTTTCCCCTCCAAGCTTTGATTTTTATATTTTCATGATCCTTCATTTTAGTTTTTATCTGTTTCATGCATTCATGTAGCTTTTATTAATTTTCCTTTGTCATGTTCATGCATTAAGGACTGTATCCCTTAGGTTTGGGGGTGTGTTGTTGATCGCTGTAAATCAGAGTTTTAAAATTTATAAAGAGAATGATCGAACCTGGAACTAACTCTGACAACGATTGAGGTAAGTGCACCTATCGAACAGTAGTATAGCTTAGGCAAGACCGGATTGTCGAACCCAAATGAACTAAAAGTACTAATACTAACCTTCTTTTTATTATTTAGCCTAAAAATAAAGAGAGATTGTTTATCTATTCTAAATTAATTAAATATTAAACTAAAGACTCTAAGACAAAGAAGAATGGAATTGGAAAATAACTTGGAAAAACTCAGTTGATTTAGATGATACCCTAGGAAGAATCCACCTAGACTTCACTTGTTATCTAACACTGAACCATACGATTTATTCACTTAGTTTGATCCGTAAGACTCCCTAACTTATATTAAACCCTCTCTCGAGACGAATAACGTCTAACCCTAGGTTAATTAGTGGAACTCTCGTTCGCTTATAATAACCCCCTAGAATAGCAGTAAATCGATCTATGGATTCCCATATTAGGTTTCACCCAAATCTGGCAAAATCTCGTCACCCTATCTCTAGGCGTGTGATCAACTTTGCTTAACTATGCTGGATCTACTCTTAGGCAGGGTCTATTCCTCCTCCACCTAAGCACATTAGATTTGGATTAAGCTCACATAATTAAGAACAAACTAAGTATTTATCATATAATTCAGAAAACAATAACAAGATTCATCATAGGTTTCATCCCCTTCGGGTATCCGAAGGGTTTAGTTCATAACTAAATAAGAAAACATCTCAAGAGAAAAGATAAAACAAAACATAAGAAATCCCTAAAACCCCCTAAAGGAATTGAAGGAGAGATCCTCCGTCTTGAGTATAATTCCGGCTTCCTGAGATGGATCAACTGGCTATCCCCGAGTGAATCCCCACAAATCTGCCTTCTCTGGCCTAGCAAGACGCCCATAGACGATGGCTTTGGGCTCCCCCTTTTAGGTCATACTTAGGGTCTTTTTATAGGCTTTTGAAATACGTTTCTTTCTCCCTAAGTATCCAAATCCGAGTGAAATTGCTCTTTCCAGTGACAGGGACACGGCCATGGCACACGCCCGTGTGGATCGTGGCCAGGCCGTGCTCAGACTTCTTTAATAAGGCACGGCAGTGTGAATCGGGGTTAGGCTGTGTTTTTGATGATTGGCATGGCACGGCTGTGTGGGATAAGGTCCAGGCCGTGTCGATTTCCTCATTGGCCCATTTTGGTCTGTTTTGAGCCCGTTTCTCGTTCTTTTCATCATTGGGTGCTTTCCTGAGTATAAGACATGAAAAGAAAGGATTAAGAGCACCTTTTTACATAAATCAAGGGATAATTCATCCAAAAGCATACTAAATGTGGGATTAAAATATGTTACTATATTGTTTATCAAATACCCCCACACTTAAGCTTTTGCTTGTCCTCAAGCAAAATTCTCAACTTACAATTAAAACGAACTTCCCTTAATTCAGAATTCCTATCAACAATGTTTCATCATAATTCAGAGATAATTCATACATGGATAATTCAACTCAAAGAGTCCTAAAAATTCAAACAGTCTAAGTCATACATTTGTAGCACAAAACATAGGTGTTTCCCTTCATCTAAACAATTACCTCTGATTTAAAATCTACAAGGAATGACATCCTCACTTAAAGATTCACTCAAATCACTCAAAGTGTTTAAGGTTCAAAATTAGGCACTCAAAAGTCAAACATGAAGAGTTAATCCCATAGGCTTGTATGAGAATCAAATCTCCACCGCTAAAATATGAGATGAAACACAAATCAAAAGGTCTTTGTTAGGGTTGTAACGGGGCTTGGGTCAAGGTGTGGAATAAGGCTGAATTAGAGGGTTAGAATCGAGATTGAATTGACAAATTACCTAACCAGAACTAGTGAACTTAATAAGTGATTACATCAATTAAAAACTAATAAAACTAAAAATACGAGCTTTTTCTTCAAAATGTGGAATTTAAACGTATAAGCTCTTTAATTACCAACTAATAATGAATATACTTCGTTTTTTTTAAGAACATAATAACTACATAATAAATACATAATAAAAGATAAGTTACTGAAATAAAAATCATAATTAGGCAACTAATCAAATCAACTCTCGATATAAGGGTAGTTAGAAAGGATGGTGATAACAAAAACAAAGGGCTTTGGGTTAATGTTAGTGGGTAAGTAAATAAAAAGGGTTGTTAGGATTAAAAGGGGTTCACTAAGGGTTAATTTGTGACGGTAGGCTTTTAATGGAGTTAGTGGGTTAGATTCCTAGGTGCCTTTATCATCTCTGTATATCAAATCATAGGTGTGGTCTCGATATGTATAAACGAGGCAAGTTCTAGAATAACAAATCAATGTTGACACACTCATAATGAAAAAGTGAGCAAGAAAAAGAATATATTCTCTATAAGGCTCAAAATCTCACAAAAATTATGGGTATTTTTATGTCAACCTTGTAAATTTCAAATTTCAAGGTAATATTAAAATTCAGGTAGACAACCTAGAAAATTTTTAATTTCTGAAGAATAGACTTATCATACTTGATTCTCTAGTATTATTAGAATTTAATCATCAATGCACAATTATCAATGACTTAATCTAAAACATATCAATAAGAATCATAAATCATCAGAAATTTCATCCTAATTAGTAATATGAGGAGATTACTTTCAAACAAGACTAAATTCAGGGATTTGAGAATAATGAAAAAAAGTTTGGTATACTTAAGATTTCACCCCCCTACACTTAAGATGTACATTGCCCTCAATGTACAAAGATAGGTAATATCAATATAATGTTCAGATTAGAAGATATGGGGATAAGTGAAACTCCCTGAATTAATGGATGATTTTCTTGGAGGATGGTAGAGTTCGTGTTGTCTGATGACTTGTGTAGTAGTAAATTGCTCTTAGTGATGTCCTTGAAACTACTAAGTCATCAGTTAGAAATCTTTTGGGGGCGTAATTAAATAAGTGTTAGGAATACTCGAGGGTTAGATGTTGATGATAATCATAAAAGTGGTCAATGTATGATGAAAATGTTCAAACTTAAGACAAATTGAAATTAAAATAACGAGAAAATAATAATAAAAACTTATAAATAAGAAAAAGAAAATCTAGATAAAAGGACTCAAAGGTCCTCATCATCGGCCGGGTCCTGCGGTGGTTCTGCTGATGAGATATGGAGGTGCTGGCATATCTGTTGAAGAGTAGCCTCTATCCCATCAAAACGTCGAGTGTTGTCAATGAAATATTGCTCGAACCGGTCTAGTCGTGCCGAGATATCCGCCATTAGGTTGCCGCATGGAATGGCCGCTGGCTCGAAATCGGTGCCTCCTGTGATGGTGGTGGGACATCATCAGTAATGTCCTCGGGCTCCCCCTCGTCTGTGGCGGTCGCTAGTCGGTATTGAGGAGGGTCGGTCCCTCGACGGTGTTTAATCATCCTCATGTGTAGCATCGTCTGGATGCCTTGAGGTACCATGTTGTCGATCAGTGTGAGGGAGGTGATTTGAGCCTCAGTATGGAGGAGGCCAAAGTATCGAGCCAACCTTGTGATGTACGGTCCCATCGATAAAATTCCCTTCCTGTGCGGCTCTGTCTGGTGTTGAATTGCACAGGCGATGAAGTATACCAGGTAAAAAACGAGCCCTTCTGACATGCACGATAGGTAGTAGACATCGTGCTTGTTTACCATACCTATGCTCTCACGTCGTCCTGTGATGGTGTGAGCGAGAATTGCGTGAATATACCTTAGGGGTGGGTCAAGGGCTATCGCCTTCGAACGACTCAGGTCATAGACATTCGTGGTGGGTGCTAAGTTGCGCCAGCAGTAAAGGGGAGTGCAGTGGAGTTGACGGTCTAACTCGAAAAGTGGATTTTCTTCTATAAATTTCTCCGTATATAGTCCGAGTGTCTTGCCGAATTGTGGTACGCTTAGTCGACGCATCGCACCTCTAAGCGCAGTGCACCGTGCTCAGGTCGTCGTCTTTGGGCCATCAGCATCTCTGTAAGGTAAAAGTAGTGCAGAACTCGTGGGTGAGTTCCAAATAAGTTGGCTCAATGATGGAGAAAAATTGCTCCCACGGATCAGTCGATATGAGGGCTCGAATATCGGTTGCTAATTCGACCTATTCCACCGCGTTCCAGTCAATGCATCTACCGGTTCCTAGAGGTCTTTCCCGAAATGTATTATATCATTCTTCCTGAGCTTCTTGAGAGAATTGGAGGAAGCAGTGTCTTAATTCGGAAGATGCGCTGACTGAGGATGATCCGAACCCTTTTCTTTTCTTAGTTGGTGCGGTCGTGGTTCGTTTCCCTCGTGATGACGACATTGTACCAGAGGTGGTGGTGGTGGGTATCGGCAAGACACGGGCAGAGGATGGTGGTGTTGTGAGGTTTTCTGCAGGTGCACGGTGGTGGCACGGGCGTGTTTTTCTTGTAGCACGGTGGTGGCGAGGACGTGTTCACGGTTTTAGGGTGGTTTTCTTGAAAGAAAAGAAGGTTGAGGGTTTGATGGGACGGTGAAGGGTTTGAGTGTGGCCAGATTTGAGAGGGATAAAGCTTAAAATTTGGTTTAGGGTTGATTTGGGGGAAGGGCGACGGTTAAAGTTGCTTAAATAGGGATACGAACACGGGCAGGGGCCATGCCCGTGTTTGATTTTTATGCGCCCGTGTTTTTCGCAATTTTAAATTTTAGGCGCGTTCAGGCGGATTTGCCATGGCCGTGTTGCATATAACACGCCCGTGCTCGATAAGTCAGTAACCTCGCACGGGTAGGTGGCACGGGCGTGTTTAGCCCGTGGTAAGTAAGTCAGTATGTTGGCACGGTCATATAGCATGGCCGTGTTTTGTCCGTGCTTAAAAAGTCAATAACCGCGCACGGGTAATCTGCACGGGCGTGTTTATTATCGCAGCCCGTGTTGAGGGAAATGATTCTTCTTTGTTGTGCACGGTTGCTGGCACGCCCATGGTTTATCCCCTGGCTTCCGCACGGCCAAGGGCACGCCCGTGTGTAAGGCCGTGTGGTTTAAAACTTGCACTTTATTAGATTTAGTTAGTATAAAGTTAGATGCTAAACAGTTAAAATTATAATGTTAGGGTAGTTAGTGATTGGGTTGCCTCCCGAGAAGCGCTTGTTTATAGTCTTAAGCTAGAGTTTTCCTGTTTTCGGTTCTAAAAGAAGGTTCTTGGAGCAGAAGCTCCTCTCTCATATTTCCAAAATCTGCACCATTATAAAATTTTAGTCGGTGACCATTTACCTTGAATGTGCCCTTAGTGGGGTGAGTTACCTCGATTGTGTCGTATGGAAAGATTATTTTAATCATGAATGGGCCTGACCATCTTGATTTCAGCTTCCCAAGAAATAATTTAAGCCTTGAGTTGTATAGTAGGACCAAATCCCCTACTTCGAATTATTTCGGCTTCTTTAGACGAGCATCGTGGCTTCGCTTAGTTGCCTCTTTGTATAGTTTCGAGTTCTCGTAAGCCTCAGCTCTCCATTCGTCTAGCTCGTTCATCTGTATCATTCTTTTCTTTCCTGCAGTGCTAAGATCAAAATTTAAGAACTTTATGGCCCAAAAAGCTTTGTGTTCTAATTCGAATGGTAGATGACAGCTTTTCCCGTATACAAGTTTGTATGGGGACGTCCCTAGAGGGGTTTTAAATGCTGTTCTATAGGCCCATAAGGCATCATCTACTTTCGATGCCCAATCTTTCCTGTTTGATTCAACCATTTTTTTAGAATGCGCTTAAGTTCTCGGTTTGCTACTTCAACTTGCCCACTGGTTTGAGGGTGATATGGGGTAGCTATCCTGTGGTGTACTCCATATTTCTTTAAGACTTTGTCAAATTGAGTATTACAGAAATGAGTGCCCCTATCACTAATGATAGCTCTAGGCATTCCAAATTGAGAGAATAGTTTCTTGAGGAACTTAACTACTACTCTAGCATCGTTAGTAGGTAGAGCTTCAACTTCCACCCATTTTGACATGTAATCAACTGCCACTAGGATGTATTTATTTCCGAATGAACTAGGGAATGGCCCCATAAAATCAATACCCCATACATCAAATATTTCACATGATAGCATATATGTTTGAGGCATTTCATCACGTTTAGAGACATTACCCGTTCTTTGGCATTTATCACACGAAGTGACATACCTGTTGGCGTCCTTGAATAGAGTGGGCCAATAAAAACCTGATTCGAGTATCTTATGTGCTGTCTTAATGCCACTGTAGTGTCCTCCTGAAGGTCCTGAATGACAATGTTCCATGATTTTGCTTGCTTCCGACCTTGTAACGCATCTTCGAATTACCTGATCTGCACATATTCGAAAAAGAAAGGGATCTTCCCAAAAATAGTTTTTTGCATCAGCAAAGAATCGCTTCTTTTGGTGATGTGTTAGTCTTTTTGGTAAGATGTTAGTGGCTAAAAAATTCGCAATATCTGCAAACCATGGTACCTCAAAATGAGTTATCGAAAAGAGTTGTTCTTCCGAAAATGAATCGTTTATCTCATCTTCATTTAGTTCTTCGATATGGGGATTTTCAAGTCTAGAGAGGTGATCTACTTCAAGGTTCTCAGCTCCTTTCTTATCCTGTATTTCCAAATCAAATTCCTGTAAAAGTAAAATCCATCTTATGAGTCATGGTTTTGCATCGGGTTTAGTTAGTAAATAACGAAGAGCTGAGTGGTCAGTGTAAACGACAACTTTAGATAATAATAAATATTGTCTAAATTTGTCAAAAGCAAAGACTACATCTTGCAGTTCTTTCTCCGTTGTGGTGTAATTTTCTTGTGCGGGTGTTAAAGTTCTGCTAGCATAATAGATTGGCTGAAAATGCTTGCCTCTTCGTTGTCCCAGAATTGCACCTACTGCGAAATCACTTGCATCACACATTAGTTCAAAGGGTAGATTCCAATCAGGTGCAATTATAATCGGAGCATTTATTAGTTTATCCTTAAGGATATTGAAGGCATCTAAACATTCCTGATCAAAATTGAAAGGAACATCTTTTTCTAGTAATTTTGTTAAAGGCTTAGCTATTTTAGAAAAATCCTTAATGAATCTTCTATAAAATCCTACATGTCCTAAAAAGGTTCTATTGGCCTCAACTGAACTGGGAGGAGGTAATTTTTCTATGGTTTCAATCTTTGATTTATCTACCTCAATCCCTTTACTAGAAATTTTATGTCCTAATACTATTCCCTCTTGTACCATAAAGTGACATTTTTCCCAATTTAAAACAAGGTTTGTTTCCTCACATCTCATTAGGACTCGTTTTAAATTTTTAAGGCAAAGACGGAAAGAATTACCGTAAACTGAGAAATCATCCATAAATACCTCCATGATATCTTCCACGAGTTCATCAAAGATTGCTAACATGCAACGCTGAAAAGTAGCAGGAGCATTACATAATCCAAAAGGCATTCTACGATAAGCAAACGTACCGTATGGGCATGTGAACGTTATCTTATCTTGATCTTCAGGTGCTATTGGGATTTGGAAATAGCCAGAGAGTCCATCTAGGAAGCAACAGTACATGTGTCCTGATAACCTTTCTAGCATTTGATCAATGAAGGGTAGAGGGAAGTGATCTTTTCTAGTGGCGTCATTCACTTCCACGTAATCTATGCAAACTCTCCAACTCGTGGATGGTATCTGGTAGGAATTAGTTCATTCTTTTCGTTTAGCTACCACGGTCATGCCTCCTTTCTTTGGGACAACCGCACAGGACTCACCCACTTCTTTGTCGGAAATAGGATAAATTATTCCAGCATCTAGAAGTTTAATTACCTCGGCTTTCACGACTTCTTTTACGTTGGGATTTAATCGTCTTTGTGGTTGCACGCATGGCTTGTACTCATCTTCCATTAAATTTTTGTGGGTGCAAAATGTTGGGCTTATTCCCTTGATGTCAGAGATTTTCCAAGCTATGGCTTTTTTATGTTCTCTTAGTACCTGTATCAACTCTTCTTTTTCCTTAGGTTCTAACTCTGAAGAGATGATTACTGGTAGCATAGAATTTTCCCCAAGGAATACATACTCTAAATGTTTTGGCAGTTGTTTTAATTCTAATTCGGGTGGTTCATCAACAGAGGGTTTTTGTTTTAAATCGTCATCGAATTCAATGCTTTCTTTTCCCATTTGTTTTGATGACGATTTTTTTAAATTTAGCTCGTGGACTTCATCTTCTTCCCCCTCTTCTTGATTGAGACACAGTTCCATCGTGTCATTATGTAGAATTTCCTGTAATGAGTTTTGAATGAGATGATCAGTGGTATCAACAAAATAACAGGAATCATCTTGTTCTCTAGAATATCGCATGGCATCATAAATTTGAAAAAATAATTTCCTCATCGCCTATCCTTAATGCAAGTTTACCATCACCTACATCGATAACAGCCCTGGCAGTAGCTAAAAAAAGGCGCCCTAGAATTAAGGGAACCTCAATGTCCTCATCCATGTCAAGCACAACAAAATCAACGGGGAAAATAAATTTATCAATTTTTACCAAGACATCCTCGATAACTCCTCTAGGGTATTTAATAGATCTATCAGCTAACTGAATACTCATCCTAGTGGGTTCTGGTTCCCCAAGATCTAGTCGTTTAAACATTTTATAAGGCATTAAATTAATACTGGCACCTAGATCAGCTAATGCTTTCCTAATATGTAAACTACCAATTAAACAAGGGATAGTAAAACTTCCTGGGTCTTTGAATTTGGTTGGTAACTTGTTTTGGAGGATGGCTGAACATTCTTCATTAAGCTCCACCATGGATACTTCTTCAAGCTTCCTTTTATTCGTCAGGAGTTCCTTTAAGAATTTTGTGTACGTCGGCATCTGTGAAATGGCTTCAACAAAAGGTAAGTTAATATGTATTTGTTTAAATAGTTCAAGAAACTTACCATATTGGGCGTCCAATCGTTCTTTCTTTAACTGCGCTTGATATGGGATTGGTGGTTTACTTTCTTTGCGTATTGGAGTTACATCCCCAACTCTCATATCCTTTGCTTTGTCATCTTCATGTAGTATTTTTTTCTTTGTTTCAATTAACTCCTTTCCACTTCTCAGTGTAACTTTCTTTACCTGTTCTGTTCCTTTAGAGAAAATCACTGATCGAATTTCGGAAACCATCTCAGTAAGTTGTCCAACTGACTTAGTGAGTTCTCCAACTTGTTTCTAGATCACTTTGATCGATGTTTGTTGGTCATCAAGTGTTGTCTCAGTCTTTTGGAAACGGGCTTCTGTGGATGCTATGAATTTGTTCAGTGTCTCTTCAAGATTCGGCTTCTTTTCCTGTGGACAGGGCTGATTCTGGAAATTTTGAGGAGGTTGTTGTCTTTGATTTCCTTGATTTCCTTGACCTCCCCCTGAAAAATTTGGGTGGTTCCTCAAACCTAGATTATAATTATTACTATATGGGTTATTATTAGATCTAAAATTGTTACGTATATAGTTCATCTGTTTGCTTTCTGGGCCCGGTTGGTAGGGTGGGTACTCAGGATTCGCCACATTCCACTTGCGTCGCACTGCATTACTAGGCGTACCTGCGAATAACACAAACTATCAAGCTTTTTATTCATCATCTCTACCTGTGTTGATAGCATGGTTACTGCATCTATGTTGAAAACTCCGGCTGATTTTGTTTGTTTGGTCCTTGTAACCTGCCACTAATAGTTATTCAGTGACATCTCTTTAATAAACTCGTAGGCTGCATCTGGAGTTTTATTATTCAAGGTTCCACCGGCGGCTGAATCAATTAGTTGTCTCGTTGAGGGGTTTACACCGTTATAGAAAGTTTGGACTTGGAGCCACAAGGGTAAACCATGGTGCGGACACCTTCTCAAGAGATCCTTATATCTCTCCCATGCATCGTATAATGTCTCTAAATCCATCTGCACAAAAGAAGATATATCATTCCGTAATTTGGCCATTTTGGCCGGCGGGAAATATTTTAATAAGAATTTTTCGGTCATTTGATCCCATGTAGTGATTGACCCTCGTGGTAACGAGTTTAACCACTGTTTGGCTTTATTCCTTGATGAAAAGGGAAATAATCGAAGACGTATGGCATCATCAGAAACGCCATTTATTTTGAAGGTATCACAGAACTCTAAAAAATTAGCTATATGAGTATTTGGGTCTTCGTCCTGCAAACCATCAAATTGAACAAACTGTTGAATCATTTGTATAGTGTTAGGCTTTAATTCAAAATTATTAGCAGCTATAGCAGCCCTAACAATACTTGATTCTGCTCCTGTTAAATGAGGTTTAGCATATTCATACATGGTACGCGGAGTATTATTTTCTCCCACATCTTGGGGTGGTGGATTATTTTCATCCATCCCTTCAGTAGGATTGGATCTGTCTTCTCGCTCTTCTTCCGTATAATTTAGGGCTCGCCTAATTTCTCTGCGATTTCTTCGAGCGGTGGCTTCAATATCACTATCGTATACTAGTGGTCCTGTCGAGTTTCTTCTAGTCATAAACTAGAGACACCTGATAGGAAAAGAAAGAAAGAAAATTTAGCAAGGTAAAATTAAAACTAAAAATAAAAGTAATTTACGGAAAATAAAAAATGGCTAAAGTAATAAAAATAGAGTGTTCTTAATATTTTAGTTCCCCGGCAACGGTGCCAAAAACTTGATCGCTGTAAATCAGAGTTTTAAAATTTATAAAGAGAATAATCGAACCTGGAACTAACTCTGACAATGATTGAGGCAAGTGCACCTATCGAACAGTAGTATAGCTTAGGCCAGACCGGATTGTCGAACCCAAAGGAACTAAAAGTACTAATACTAACCTTATTTTTATTATTTTGCCTAAAAATAAAGAGAGATTGTTTATCTATTCTAAATTAATTAACTATTAAACTAAAGACTCTAAGACAACGAAGAATGGAATTGGAAAATAACTTGGGAAAAACTCAGTTGATTTAGATGATACCCTAGGAAGAATCCACCTAGACTTCACTTGTTATCTAACACTGAACCATATGATTTATTCACTTAGTTTGATCCGTAAGACTCCCTAACGTATATTAAACCCTCTCTCGAGGCAAATAACGTCTAAACCTAGGTTAATTAGTGGAACTCTCGTTCGCTTATAATAACCCCCTAGAATAGCAGTAAATCGATCTATGGATTCCCATATTAGGTTTCACCCTAATCCGGCAAAATCTCGTCACCCTATCTCTAGGTGTGCGATCAACTCCGCTTAACTATGCTGGATCTACTCTTAGGCAGGGTCTATTCCTCCTCCACCTAAGCACATTCGATTTGGATTAAGCTCACATAATTAAGAACAAACTAAGTATTTATCATATAATTCAGAAAACAATAACAAGATTCATCATAGGTTTCATCCCCTTCGGGTATCCGAAGGGTTTAGTTCATAACTAAATAAGAAAACATCTCAAGAGAAAAGATAAAACAAAACATAAGAAATCCCTAAAACCCCCTGAAGGAATTGAAGGAGAGATCCTCCGTCTTGAGTATAATTCTGGCTTCCTGAGATGGATCAACTGGCTATCCCCGAGTGAATGCCCACAAATCTACCTTCTCTGGCCTAGTAAAACGCCCCTAGACGATGGCTTTGGGCTCCCCCTTTTAGGTCATACTTAGGGTCTTTTTATAGGCTTTTGAAATACGTTTCTTTCTCCCTAAGTATCCAAATCCGAGTGAAATTGCTCTTTCCAGCGACAAGGACACGGCCATGGCACACGCCCGTGTGGATTGTGGCCAGGCCGTGCTCGGTCTTCTTTAATAAGGCACGGGCGTGTGAATCGGGGTTAGGCCGTGTTCTAGATGATTGGCATGGCACGGCTGTGTGGGATAAGGTCCAGGTCGTGTCGATTTCCTCCTTGGACCATTTTGGTCCGTTTTGAGCCCGTTTCTCGTTCTTTTCATCCTTGGGTGCTTTCCTGAGTATAAGACATGAAAAGAAAGGATTAAGAGTACCTTTTTACATAAATCAAGGGATAATTCATCCAAAAGTATACTAAATGTGGGATTAAAATATGTTACTATATCGGTTTATCAGTTGTGCAAATATATTGCATTGTTAATTGTTCATACAGTTTTTTTTTTTTGCTATAACATTCAATTGTCATTTAACTGTTGGATTATGTGAGTATATGGTTATCAACGAAGTTCAATAAAGATAATAACTCTTCTTTGTAAACTTAGAAAATAGGGTGACAGTTGTTTAGACATATTTAGCATAGGACAATTTTTGAAAATGACTTTCTAAAATTAGAATAATTGAAATATAAATGCAATTAGGTTATAGTAGCATTCTTTGAATAAATTTAGAACTTCTTAACTTAATTTCAGTATAGTAATAGGGTATAATTTTGTTAATTTTGTCATGGTAAAATAATATGAATACTCCAATGTTTGAACCTGTTGAGTAAGTCAATAATATTTTGTTTGCTCCATTATATTGTTGACCAGAAAAATGAGTTCAAATATGAGTGTTTGTATAAAAAAAATTATATATGCATATTCTAGGGACACTCCACTGAATCTTGAGGCTAAATTGCTAAGAAGGTAGTTGTTTGCTCCATCCGTCTTTTTAGTTAAAAGCTTTTGCTTCATGAGTAATTTATATTCAAATTATGACATGATTTAATACGTGACAGTCTAATGTATGCTCCATTGAGTTTGTCAAGTATATAATCATATGACAACATGAATTCCCTAGGATATTTTTTGTTGAAAATTGAATAAGTGTCTAAAAAAACTGAGTTTAAGAGAGAGATAACCTAAGTATATTTAGAGAAATCTGCAATAGTTTTAATTTCTTAAATATTTAGAAAATTTTACCTTTAGAAACCATTTTCTGCACTGCATTTGCTAAACAGGTTTACAACAATTGTAAGCAATTTTTCTTTGTTTCAGTAGAAAATTACTGAGAATAGTGGTATTCAGTATGCTTATTACGATTTGGCAATACATTTGGTGACTGATTGTTTTGGCAATTCCATGAATTCATGCATATTCAAACATCATTTGCTTGAGGAAAAACAACAATTCAGGTTTGGAGGTGTGATAACTCTTGAAAAGAGTTATATTAAAGGCCTCTGAATAGAATTAATTAGTTGTAATTAAGTGAATACATTTGCGTTTTTAGGATATTTTTAGAACCTTGCATAACAAAGCTTGGATTGTGATATACTGGTCATTATTTGTTACTTTTATCACTTGGGGAGAAAATGTGTGGTTTTGTGTGAACACAGGTATAGGAAGTGCAAGAAGATGAAGAGGGAAAATAAAGGAAGTGAAAAATTGTCGTGGCAAATGGTGAAATTGATTGCCAACAGATTTGCCATGGTAATTGATAAACTGAAATAGTAACATATTTTAATCCCACATTTAGCATACTTTTGGAAGATTTATCCCTTGATATATGTAAAAATGTGCTCTTAATCCTTTCTTTTCATGTCTTATACTCAGGAAAGCACACAAGGATAAAGAGAACGAGAAACGGGCTCAAAACGGACTAAATTGAGCCAAAGAAGAAATCGACACGGCCTGGACCTTATCCCACACGGTCGTGCCTCAGTGATTATCTAGAACACGTCTTCCCTCGATTCACACGGCCGTGCCTCATTAAAGAAGTCCGAGCACGGCCTGGCCACGATCCACACGGGCGTGTGCCATGGCCGTGTCCCTGTCGCTGGAAAGAGAAATTTCACTCGGATTTGGATACTTAGGGAGAAAGAAACGTATTTCAGAATCCTATAAATACACCCTAAGTATGACCTAAAAGGGGGAGCCCAAAGCCATCGTCTAGGGGCATCTTGCTAGGCCAAAGAAGGCAGATTTGTGGGGATTCACTCAGGGATAGCCAGTTGATCCATCTCAAGAAGCCAGAATTCTACTCAAGACGGAGGATCTCTCTTTCAATTCCTTCAGGGGGTTTTAGGGATTCCTTATGTTTTATTTTATCTTTTCTCTTGAGATGTTTTCCTTTATTATTATGAACTAAATCCTTCGGATACCCGAAAGGGATGAAACCTATGATGAATCTTGTTATTGTTTTCTGAATTATATGATAAATACTTAGTTTGTTCTTAATTATGTGAGCTTAATCCAAATCTAATGTGCTTAGATGGAGGAGGAATAGACCCTGCCTAAGAGTAGATCCAACATAGTTAAGCGGAGTTGATCGCACCCCTAGAGATAGGGTGACAAAATTTTGCCAAATTAGGGTGAAACCTAATATGGGAATCTGATTAACCGATATAGTAACATATTTTAATCCCTCATTTAGTATGCTTTTGGATGAGTTATCCCTTAATTTATGTAAAAAGGTGCTCTTAATCCTTTCTTTTCATGTCTTATACACAGGAAAGCACCCAAGGATGAAAAGAACGAGAAACGGGCTCAAAACGGACCAAAATGGGCCAAGGAGGAAATCGACACGGCCTGGACCTTATCCCACACGGCCGTGCCATGGCAATCATCTAGAACACGGCCTAACCCTGATTTACATGACCGTGCCTCATTAAAGAAGTCCGAGCACGGCCTGGCCACGATCCACACGGGCGTGTGCCACGGCCGTGCCCCTGTCGCTGGAAAGAGCAATTTCACTCGAATTTGGATACTTAGGGAGAAAGAAACGTATTTCAAAAGCCTATAAAAAGACCCTAAGTATGACCTAAAAGAGGAGAGCCCAAAGCCATCGTCTAGGGGCGTCTTGCTAGGCCAGAGAAGGCATATTTTGGGGATTCACTCGGATAGCCAGTTGATCCATCTCAGGAAGCCGGAATTATACTCAAGATGGAGGATCTCTCCTTCAATTCCTTCAGGGGGTTCTAGGGATTTCTTATGTTTTGTTTTATCTTTTCTCTTGAGATATTTTCTTATTTAGTTATGAACTAAACCCTTCGAATACCTGAAGGGGATGAAACCTATGACGAATCTTGTTATTGTTTTCTGAATTATATGATAAATACTTAGTTTGTTCTTAATTATGTGAGCTTAATCCAAATCTAATGTGCTTAGGTGGAGGAGGAATAGACCCTGCCTAAGAGTAGATCCGACATAGTTAAGCGGAGTTGATCGCACGCCTAGAGTTAAGGTGACGAGATTTTGCCGGATTAGGGTGAAACCTAATATGGGAATCCATAGATCGATTTACTGCTATTCTAGGGGGTTATTAAAAGCGAACGATAGTTCCACTAATTAACCTAGGGTTAGACGTTATTCGCCTCGAGAGAGGGTTTAATATACGTTAGGGAGACTTACGGATCAAACTAAGTGAATAAATCGCATGGTTCAGTGTTAGATAACAAGTGAAGTCTAGGTGGATTCTTCCTATGGTATCATCTAAATCAACTGAGTTTTTCCCAAGTTATTTTCCAATTCCATTCTTCTTTGTCTTAGAATATTTAGTTTAATAGTTAATTAATTTAGATAAGATAAACAATCTCTCTCTATTTTTAGGCTAAATAATAAAAAGAAAGTTAGTATTAGTACTTTTAGTTCCTTTGGGTTCGATAATCCGGTCTTGCCTAAGCTATACTACTGTTCGATAGGTGCACTTGCCTAAATCGTTGTCAGAGTTAGTTTTCAGGTTCGATCATTCTTTTATAAATTTTAAAACTCTGATTTACATCGATCAAGTTTTTGGCGCCATTGCCGGGGAACTAAAATATTAAGAACACTCTATTTTTATTACTTTAGCCATTATTTTTATTTTTCGAAAATTACTTTTATTTTTAGTTTTAATTTTACCTTGCTAAATTTTCTTTCTTTCTTTTCCTATCAGGTGTCTCTAGTTTATGACTAGAAGAAACTCGACAGGACCACTAATATACGATAGTGATATTAAAGCCACCGCTCGAAGAAATCGCAGAGAAATTAGGCGAGCCCTAAATTATACGAAAGAAGAGCGAGAAGACAGATCCAATCCTACTGAAGGGATGGACGAAAATAATCCACCACCACAAAATGTGGGAGAGAACAATGCTCCGCGTACTATGTATGATTATGCTAAACCTCGATTAATGAGAGCGAGAATCAAGTATTGTTAGGCTCGCTATAGTCGCTAATAATTTTGAATTAAAGCCTAACACTGTACAAATGATTCAACAGTTTGTTCAATTTGATGGTTTGCAGGACGAAGACCCAAATACTCATATAGCTAATTTTTTAGAGTTCTGTGACACCTTCAAAATAAATGGCGTTTCTGATGATGCCATACGTCTTCGGTTATTTCCCTTTTCATTAAGGAATAAAGCCAAACAGTGGTTAAACTGATTACCACGAGGGTCAATTACTACATGGGATCAAATGACCGAAATTTTTTTATTAAAATATTTCCTACCGGCCAAAACGACCAAATTACGGAATGATATCTCTTCTTTTGTGCAGATGGATTTAGAGACATTATAAGATGCATGGGAGAGATATAAGGATCTCTTGAGAAGGTGTCCGCACCATGGTTTACCCTTGTGGCTCCAAGTCCAAACTTTCTATAACGGTGTAAACCCCTCAACGAGACAACTAATTGATTCATTTGCAGGTGGAACCTTGAATAATAAAACTCGCACGCGACTTACGAGTTTATCAAGAGATGTCATCGAATAACTATCAGTGGCAGGTTACAAGGACCAAACCAACAAAAGCAGGCGGAATTTTCAACATAGATGCAGTAACCATGCTATCAACACAGGTGGAGATGATGAATAAAAAGCTTGATAGTTTGTGTTCTTCGCAGTACACCCGAGAATGCGATGCGATGCAAGTGGAAGCGTGGCGAATCCACGAGTACCCACCCTACCAACCAGGCACAGAAGCGAGAATGGATGAACTATATAGGTAACAATTTCAGATCTAATAATAACCCATATAGTAATAATTATAATCCAGGTTGGAGGAACCACCCAAAATTTTCATGGGGAGGTCAAGGAAATGAAGGAAACCAAAGACAACAACCTCTTCAAAATTTCCAAAATCAGCCCTATCCACAGGAAAAGAAGTCGAATCTTGAAGAGGCGCTGAACAAATTCATAGCATCCACAGAAGCTCGTCTCCAAAAAACTGAGGCAACACGCGACATCCAACAAACCTCGATCAAAACGATCGAGAACCAAGTTGGAGGACTTACTAAGGCAATCGGGGAAATTACCCAGTCTGTCGGACAAATTGCGAAGCTGTTATCCGAACGACCGCAAGGGCATCTACCAAGCAACACTTAGATTAATCCTAAGGAGCAAATCTAAGCCATAACAGCTCAGGAAAATACAAGGGTAGATGAACCCATCTCAACACAAAAAAATGAGGTAGAAGAAGGTGAAGCTGAGGTAATCCAAGAAAAGCCAAAACTGGTAATCAAAGTATACCAACCTCGCATACCTTAACCCGAAGAATTAAAGAGAGACGACACAGAGGAACAGTTCGGTAAGTTTCTTAAACTTTTAAATAAATTACACATTAACTTACCACTCCTCGAAGCTCTTTTGCAGATTCCTGATTCCAGGAAATTCCTAAAGAAGCTTCTGACAAACAAGCGAAAACTAGACGAAGATTCGCATGTGGAACTCAACGCAAAGTGCTCAGTAATCTTGCAAAATAAGTTACCACAGAAATTAAAAGATCCAGGGAGTTTTACAATTCCATGTTTAATTGGTAGACTAACTGTTGATAATGCGTTAGCTGATTTAGGGGCAAGCATAAATGTCATGCCTTATAAATTGTTTAAACAACTAGGTCTAGGGAAACCCAAACAAACTAGGATGAGCATTCAACTAGCTGATAAAACTGATAGAATTCCTAGGGGTATTATCGAAGATGTTCTTGTAAAAATTGACAAATTCGTTTTCCCAGTAGATTTTGTTGTCTTAGACATGAATGAGGATAATTCAATTCCCCTAATCTTAGGAAGACCCTTTTTAGCAACTGCCAGAACTAAAATTGATGTCGATGCAGGAGAACTCATACTTTGTGTAGGTAATGAGACGGTCACCATCAAGGCTCTCGACTCAGCTAGAACATCGAATAATCAAGTAGTTCATGAAGATCGAGGGATTGAGATCGATGATCTAGATGAGTGGAAGACACACTTCAAGGAGAAATTAGGGATACACGACGAAGAACCAGAACCACGCCAAGTAAAACCAAAGGAGCTCCCAAAAGAGCTAATAGAAACAACAAACCACTTTAAAATAGGGGACCAAGTACTATTAGATAAGGCAGATCCTCGAATATCTCCTCCGGACCCTAACACAAACAAAGAAATACCTTTTAGGGTAACCAGTGTTTTCCCATACGGAACAATCGAGGTAAGTAATCCTATTTTTGGTACCTTTACTATAAACACATCTCGAATTAAATTTTTTCTCGAGGATAAAAATGATAGCATGAGGAAGGACTTCCAACTCCTCAAACCACCCTAACAATGCAGACAAGAGGAGAGTCTAGCTTAAGACTATAAACGAGCGCTTCTCGGGAGGCAACTCGAGCACTAATACTATTACTTTTTATATTCAGTTTATCTTAATTTTCATTTTCATCTTCCTTTTTAGCAACTAACAACTAACTAACCAGAAGTACAGAATTCTAGGCCACACGGCCTTACACACGGCCGTGGCCGTGGCCGTGTGGGTACTCCGAATCTTTGAACTAACATAGCAGAGAAGGTACATGTCAGGGCAAATCAGATTTTCAGAGTCACGGACCCAACTACTACCCCACGGGCACTGACAAAGTGGCACGGCCATGCCTTACGGCCGTGTGAGGTTACTGACTTACCAACCACGGGCAGAACACGCCCGTGCATCCTAACCGTGGTCGACTCGAACTTCTCAAAAATGGATGTGGAGAATCAACACACCTTGAGACACGGCCGTGCACGGCGACCGTGTAGATTGACATGCCCTCAGTCCACGGGCGTGGGAAGCTGCCAGACTTGAAATTTTATTTAAACACTATGCCCCTCTCCTTTCTCTTTTCACCCACTCTCTTTCTTTCTTCTCTCTTTATTCCTTTCTTTTCCTCTTCTTTTTCTTTGTCCTTTTCCTAATACATCCTTAGACTCTTGAGCTACAACAACATCATATCCATGGCAAAGAAGCGTAAAAGGCCAATCACAGTCTCCTCAAAGGAGACCGATTCACATGAGTTCATGCCGGCAGCTTCATCCAAACAAAAAGCCAAGGGTCTTTGAGACCATTTAATTTTTCTTTTTCTTTACTCTTCTCCTTTATTTTCCTTCTCTTTGACAATCTTATGCTTAATTTAGATTATTTTAATTTAGTTTCTTAGTGTCAGGTTCTAAAGGCTGCTTGGGAATCACGCCACTTCCACCATCACCACCTCACCACAGCCTTAGAGGTCACACCCACCTCGCGAACCATCTATCAATAAGGACTCCTCAGTCCATTAGTCTTTCCTTTTAATTTCAGTTTTCTTCTTAGTCTCCTTCTCTTTACCTTTCTTGTCTTTAATTATATATTTAGTTTATTTTAATTATGTCTTAATAATCCCTGGCTAACCCTACATGAGCTACCCAATTTCTTCATCTAGCGCAGGACCGTCATCCAGAACGACCCCTCCTACATGTCATTCATCTAACTCAAGGATTTCATCCAAAATTCAGGAAGTTTCACTGATCCCCATATCTTCTAATCTAAACATTATATTGATATTATCTATCTTTGTACATTGAGGGCAATGTACATCTTAAGTGTGGGGGGTGAATCTTAGATATACCAAACCTTTTTCATTATTCTCAAAATCCTGAATTTAGTCTTGTTTTAAGTAATTTACTCATATTACTAATTAGGATGAAATTTCTGAAGATTTATGATTCTTATTGATATGTTTTAGATTAAGTCATTGATAATTGTGCATTGATGATTAAATTCTAAGAATACTAGAGAATCAAGCATGATAAGTCTATTTTTCTGATTTATAAATTTTTTCTAGGTTGTCTACCTGGATTTGAATATTACCTTGAAGTTTGAAATTTACGAGGTTGACATAAAAATACCCATAATTTTTGTGAGATTTTGAGCCTTATAGAGCATATATTCTTTTTCTTGCTCACTTTTTGATTATGAGTATGTCAACATTAATTTGTTATTCTAGAACTTGCATCGATTATATATATCGAGACCACACTTTTTGAGTTGATATACAGAGATGATAAAGGCACCTAGAAATCTAACCCACTTACTCCATTAAAAAGCCTACCTTCATAATTAACCCCTAGTGAACCTCGTTTTAACCTAACAACCCTTTTTATTGACCTACCCACTAACATTAACCCAAAAACCCTTTGTATTTATTATCACCATTTTTTTAACTACCCTTTTTGTCGAGATTTGATTTTGAGCAGTTGCCTAACTATGTTCTTTATTTCAGTTGTAAAATTTCTTTCTTATTATTATTTAATTTGTTCTTAATTAAAAAATAAATTAAGTATATTCATTATTAGTTCTATAATTAAGTGAGCTTACATGTTTAAAGTTCAAATCTTGAAGAAGAAGCTCGTATTATTAGTAATAAAGTTTCAATTGATGTAATTATTTAAAGATTAGTTCATTTTTCTAGTTAGGTAATTTGTCAATTCAGTCTCGATTCTAACCCTCTAATTCAGCCTTATTCCACACCTTGACCCAAGCCCCGTTACAAAGACCTTTTGATTTGTGTTTCATCTCATTTTTCAGTGGTGGAGATTTGATTTTCATGCAAGCCTATGGGATTAACTCTTCATGTTCGACTCCTGAGTGCTTAATTCTAAACCTTAAACACTTTGAGTGATTTGAGTGAATCTTTAGTGAGGATGTCAATCCTTGACTATTTCGAATCAGAGGTAATTATTTAGATGAAGGGAAACACCTATGTTTTGTGCTACAAAATATAAGGCTTATATTGTTTGAATTTTTAGGACTCTCTGAGTTGAATTATCCATGTATAAATTATCTCTGAATTATGATAAGACACTATCAATGACTATTATGAATTATAGAAAGTTCGTGTTAATTGTAAGTTGAGAATTTTGCTTGAGGACAAGCAAAAGCTTAAGTGTGGGGGAATTTGATAAACCGAAATAGTAACATATTTTAATCCCACATTTAGCATACTTTTGGATGATTTATCCCTTGATATATGTAAAAAGGTGCTCTTAATCCTTTCTTTTCATGTCTTATACTCAGGAAAGCACCCAAGGATAAAAAGAACGAGAAACAGGCTCAAAACGGACTAAATTGGGCCAAAGAAGAAATCGACACTGCCTGGACCTTATCCCACACGGACGTGCCTCACTGATCATCTAGAACACGGTCTTCCCTCGATTCACACGGCCGTGCCTCATTAAAGAAGTCCGAGCACGGCCTGGCCACGATCCACACGGGCGTGTGCCATGGCCGTGCCCCTGTCGCTGGAAAGAGTAATTTCACTCGGATTTGGATACTTAGGGAGAAAGAAACGTATTTCAAAAGCCTATAAAAAGACCCTAAGTATGACCTAAAAGAGGAGAGCCCAAAGCCATCGTCTAGGGGCGTCTTGCTAGGCCAGAGAAGGCAGATTGTAGGGATTGACTCGGGGATAGCCAGTTGATCCATCTCAGGAAGCCAAAATTATCCTCAAGACGGAGGATCTCTCATTCAATTCATTCAGGGGGTTCTAGGGATTTCTTATGTTTTGTTTTATCTTTTCTCTTGAGATGTTTTTTTATTTAGTTATGAACTAAACCCTTCGGATACCCGAAGGGGATGAAACCTATGACGAATCTTGTTATTGTTTTCTGAATTATATGATAAATACTTAGTTTGTTCTTAATTATGTGAGCTTAATCCAAATCTAATGTGCTTAGGTGGAGGAGGAATAGACCCTGCCTAAGAGTAGATCCGACATAGTTAAGCGGAGTTGATCGCACGCCTAGAGATAGGGTGACGAGATTTTGTCGGATTAGGGTGAAACCTAATATGGGAATCCATAGATCGATTTACTGCTATTCTAAGGGGTTATTATAAGCGAACGATAGTTTCACTAATTAACCTAGGGTTAGACGTTATTCGCCTCGAGAGAGGGTTTAATATATGTTAGGGAGTCTTACGGATCAAACTAAGTGAATAAATCGTATGGTTCAGTGTTAGATAACAAGTGAAGTCTAGGTGGATTCTTCCTAGGGTATCATCTAAATCAACTGAGTTTTTCCCAAGTTATTTTCCAATTTCATTCTTCTTTGTCTTAGAATCTTTAGTTTAATAGTTAATTATTTTAGAATGGATAAACAATCTCTCTCTATTTTTAGGCTAAATAATAAAAAGAAAGTTAGTATTAGTACTTTTAGTTCCTTTGGGTTCGATAATCCGGTCTTGCCTAAGCTATACTACTGTTCAATAGGTGCACTTGCCTCAATCATTGTTAGAGTTAGTTTTCAGGTTTGATCATTCTTTTATAAATTTTAAAACTCTGATTTACAGCGATCAGAATCCACAGATCGATTTACTGCTATTCTAGGGGGTTATTATAAGAGAACGAGAGTTCCACTAATTAACCTAGGGTTAGATGTTATTCGCCTCGAGGGAGGGTTTAATATACGTTAGGGAGTCTTACGGATCAAACTAAGTGAATAAATCGTATGGTTCAGTGTTAGATAACAAGTGAAGTCTAGGTGGATTCTTCCTAGGGTATCATCTAAATCAACTAAGTTTTCCCAAGTTATTTTCCAAATTTATTCTTCTTTGTCTTAGAGTCTTTAGTTTAATAGTTAGTTAATTTAGATTAATAAACAACTTCACTTATTTTAGGCTAAATAATAAAAACAGGGTTAGTATTAGTACTTTTAGTTCCTTTGGGTTCGACATCCCGGTCTTGCCTAAACTATACTACTGTTCGATAGGTGTACTTGCCTTAAATCGTTGTCAGAGTTAGTTTCCAGGTTCGATCATTCTCTTTATAAAATTTAAAACTCGACAAAACAACGATCAAGTTTTTGGCGCCGTTGCCGGGGAACTAAAATATTAAGAAAACTTTATTTTTATTACTTTAGCCATTTTTTTCCGTAATTTACTTTTATTTTTAGTTTTAATTTTACCTTGCTAAATTTTCTTTGCTAAATTTTCTTTCTTTCTTTTCCTATCAGGTGTCTCTAGTTTATGACTAGAAGGAACCCGACAGGACCTTTAGTATACGACAGTGATATTAAAGCTACCACTCGAAGAAATCGCAGAGAAATTAGGCGAGCCCTAAATTATACGGAAGAAGAGCGAGAAGACAGATCCAATCCTACTGAAGGGATGGACGAAAATAATCCACCACCACAAGATGTGGGAGAGAATAATGCTCCTCGTACAATGTATGATTATGCTAAACCTCATTTAACATGAGCAGAATCAAGTATTGTTAGGCCTGCTATAGCTGCTAATAATTTTGAATTAAAGCCTAACACTATACAAATGATTCAACAGTTTGTTCAATTTGATGGTTTGCAGGACGAAGACCCAAATACTCATATAGCTAATTTTTTAGAGTTCTGTGATACCTTCAAAATAAATGGCGTTTCTGATGATGCCATACGTCTTCGGTTATTTCCCTTTTCATCAAGGAATAAAGCCAAACAGTGGTTAAACTCGTTACCACGAGGGTCAATCACTACATGGGATCAAATGATCAAAAATTTTTTATTAAAATATTTCCCACCGGCTAAAACAGCCAAATTACGGAATGATATCTCTTCTTTTGTGCAGATGGATTTAGAGACATTATACGATGCAGATGGATCTCTTGAGAAGGTGTCCGCACCATGGTTTACCTTTGTGGCTCCAAGTCCAGACTTTCTATGACGGTGTAAACCCCTCAGCGAGACAACTAATCGATTCAGCCGCCGGTGGAACCCTGAATAATAGAACTCCTGAGGCAGCCTATGAGTTTATTGAAGAGATGTCATTGAATAACTATCAGTGGCAGGTTACAAGGACCAAACCAACAAAATCAGTCGGAGTTTTCAACATAGATGCAGTAACCATGCTATCAACACGGGTAGAGATGATGAATAAAAAGCTTGATAGTTTGTGTTCTTCGCAGGTACACCCAGTAATGCAGTGCGATGCAAGTGGAACTGTGGCGAATCTTGAGTACCCACCCTACCAACCGGGCACAGAGAATGAACAGATGAACTATATAGGTAACAATTTCAGATCTAATAATAACCCATATAGTAATAATTATAATCCAAGTTGGAGGAACCACCCAAATTTTTCATGGGGAGGTCAAGGAAATCAAAGACAAAAACCTCCTCAAAATTTCCAAAATCAGCCCTATCCACAGGAAAAGAAGCCGAATCTTGAAGAGACACTGAACAAATTCATAGCATCCACAAAAGCCCGTCTCCAAAAAAATGAGGTAACACTCGACACCCAACAAACATCGATCAAAATGATCGAGAACCAAGTTGGAGGACTTACAAAGGCAATCGGAGAAATTACCCAGTCAGTCGGACAAATTGCGAAGCTGTTATCCGAACGACCGCAAGGGCGTCTACCAAGTAATACTGAAATTAATCCAAAGGAGCAAATCCAAGCCATAACAGCTCAAGAGAATGCAAGGATAGACGAATCCATCTCAACACGAGAAAACGAGATAGAAGAAGGTAAAACTGAGGTAATTCAAGAAAAGCTAAAGCCGGTAATCAAAGAGTACCAGCCTCGCATACCTTACACAGAAGCGTTGAAGAGGGACGATACAAAGGAACAGTTCGGTAGGTTTCTTAAACTTTTAATGAAATAACACATTAACTTACCGCTACTTGAAGCTCTTTCGCAGATGCCCGGCTCCAGAAAATTTTTAAGGGAACTGTTAACGAAAAAACGAAGGATAGACGAGGAATCACATGTGGAACTCAACGCAAAGTGCTCAGCAATTCTACAAAATAGACTACCACGGAAATTAAAAGACCCAGGGAGTTTTACAACTCCATGCATAATTGGTAGTTTATCAATAGATAATGCGTTAACTGATTTAGGGGCAAGCATAAATGTCATGCCTTATAAATTGTTTAAACGACTAGGTCTAGGGAAACCCAAGCAAACTAGGATGAGCATTCAACTAGCTGATAAAACTGTTAGAATTCCTAGGGGTATTATCGAAGATGTTCTTGTAAAAATTGACAAATTCGTTTTCCCAGTAGATTTTGTTGTCTTAGACATGGAAGAGGATAATTTGATTCCTCTAATTTTAGGAAGACCCTTTTTAGCAACTGCCAGGACTAAAATTGATGTTGATGCAGGAGAACTCATACTTTGTGTAGGTAATGAGACGGTCACTATCAAGGCTCTCGACTCGGCTAGAACATTGAATAATCAAGGTGAGAACGTAAATTCTACTTGTAACCATTCAGTTAATCTTTCTTTTCAGGAAACACCACAGTGTGATCCCGATCCCGTACCATGTACCAACAAGGAAATAACTCATGAGGAACGAGGGATTCAGATCGATGATCTAGATGAGTGGAAGACACATTTTAAGGAAAAATTAGGGATACACGACGAAGAACCGAAATCACACAAGATAAAATCGAAGGAGTCCCTAGAAGAGCTAATAGGAACAACAAACCACTTCAAAATAGGGGACCAAGTACTGTTAGATAAGGCAGATCCTCGAATATCTCCTCCGAACCCTAACACAAACAAAGAAATACCTTTTAGGGTAACCAGTGTTTTCCCATACGGAACAGTCGAGGTAAGTAATCCTATTTTTGGTACTTTTTCTATAAACACATCTCGACTTAAAATTTTTCTCGAGGATACAAATGATAGCATGAGGAAGGACTTCAAACTCCTCAAACCACCCTGACAATGCAAACGAGAGGAGAGTCTAGCTAAAGACTATAAACTAGCACTTCTCGGGAGGCAACCCGAGCACTAACACAATTTATTTTTCAGATTTTGTTTTAAATTTATTTTTCTTTTCTTCTTTTCTTTCTGAACACCCAGTTATAACTAACCAGAAGTGCAGAATTCCAGGCCACACGGCCCTGCACACGGCCGTGGCCATGGCCGTGTGGACCACAAGAATCCCCGTACTGACATAGCAGAGGCCGTGCGAATCAGTTCCAACCACTTTTTCGACGTCACAGACCCAACCACCACACCACGGGCACCGATAAAGGGGCACGGCCGTGCCCCATGACCGTGTGAAGCTACTGACTTTCCAACCACGGGCAGCACACGCCCGTGCCTTCAACCCATGCCAACACACTGACTTTTCGAAAATGGGGGTGGTTAGAATAAAAACGGGCATAGAGAATAAACACACCTAGACGCACAGCCGTGCGAGGCGGCCATGTGAATCGACACACCCTCAACCCACGGGCGTGTGAAAGTGTCAGAAGCCAAAATTTTATTTAAACCCTCCCCTCCCCTCTCCTTTCTCATCTCACCCACCTTTCTTCCTTCCTTCCTTTCTTTCTTTCTTCCCCCCCTTCTATTAACTTTTAAACTTGCAACTTTTCATATTTTCTTCCCTACTCTTTTTCTCTATACCCTTGAGCTACACCAAAACAATGCCGAAGAAGCGGAAGAAGCCAAGCATCGTTCCAACGAGGGCAACCTTTATACATAAGCTCATGCCGACCACTTCATTCATACGACAAGCCAAGGATATTTGAGGCTATTTAGTTTTTATTTCGTTTTTCTCTTTTACTTCAATTTCCTTATCTACACTTCTCTTCTGCTTAAATTATTTTATTTTATCTTAGTTTCTTTTACTTAGGAGCTAAAGGCTGCTTGGGAATCACGCCACTTCCGCCACCGCCAGCATCTCCGTGACCGTAGAAGTCACACCCACCTCGCGAACCATCCACCAATAAGGATTCTCAAGCCCCTTTATCTTTTAGCTTTATTTCATTTACATTTTTGTTTCCTCTTTCTTTACTTTTCTTTTCTTTAATTATATATTTAGTTTATTTTAAATTTGTCTTAATAAATCCTATCTAATCCTCCACGAGTTCCCCAATTTCTTCATCTAGTGCAGAACTCGTGGGCATCCACCACATCCAAAACGACCCCTCCAACATATCTCCAATACGAGGATGTCATCCATAATTCAGGGAGTTTCACTTCTCTCTATAACTTATGATTTGATTACTATGATATTACCTATCTTTGTACATTGTGGGCAATGTACATCTTAAGTGTGGGGGGGTGAATCTTGGATATACCAAACTTTTTGCATTATTCTCAAATCCCTGAATTTAGTCTTGTTTTTAAGTAATTTGTTCATATTACTAATTAGGATGAAATTTCTGATAATTTATGATTTTTATTGATATGTTTTAGATTAAGTCATTGATAATTGTGCATTGATGATTAAATTCTAAGAATACTAGAGAATCAAGCATGATAAGTCTATTTTTCTGAATTAAAAATTTTTCTAGGTTGTCTACCTGAATTTAAATATTACTTTGAAATTTGAAATTTACAAGGTTGACATCAAAATACCCATAATTTTTGTGAGATTTTGAGCCTTATAGAGCATATATTCTTTTTCATGCTCACTTTATTGATTATGAGTATGTCAACATTGATTTGTTATTCTAGAACTTGCCTCGTTTATACATATCGAGACCACACCTATGATTTGATATACAGAGATGATTAAGGCACCTAGGTTTTAACCCACTAACTCCACTAAAAAGTCTACCTTCACAATTAACCCCTAGTGAACCCCTTTTTAATCCTAACAACCCTTTTTATTGACATAACCACTAATATTAAACCAAAACCCTTTGTATTTGTTATCACCATTATTTCTAACTACCCCTATATCGAGATTTGATCTGATTAGTTGCTTAATTATGAATTTTAGTAATTTATCCTTTATTATGTATTTATTATGTACTTAAAAAAACGAAGTATATTCATTATTAGTTATGTGATCAAATGAGCTTATACATTTATTTAAATTCCAAATATCGAAGAAGAAGCTCGTATTATTAGTATTATTAGTTTTCAATTGATGTAATTATTATCATTTGTTCATTAGTTCTTAGTTAGGTAATTTGTCAATTCAATCTCGATTCTAACCCTCTAATTCAGCCATATTCCACACCTTAACCCTAGCCCCGTTACAACCCTAACAAAGACCTTTTGATTTGTGTTTCATCTCATATTTCAGTGGTGGAGATTTGATTTTCATGCAAGCCTATGGGATTAACTCTTCATGTTTGACTTTTAAGTGCCTAAATTTTGAACCTTAAACACTTTGAGTGATTTGAGTGAATCTTTAGTGAGGATGTCAATCCTTGATGATTTCGAATCAGAGGTAATTATTTAGATGAAGGGAAACACCTATGTTTTGTGCTACAAAATATAAGGCTTATATTGTTTGAATTTTTAGGACTCTCTGAGTTGAATTATCCATGTATAAATTATCTCTGAATTATGATGAGACACTATCAATGACTATTATGAATTATAGAAAGTTCGTGTTAATTATAAGTTGAGAATTTTGCTTGAGGACAAGAAAAAGCTTAAGTGTGGGGGTATTTGATAAACCGAAATAGTAACATATTTTAATCCCACATTTAGCATACTTTTGGATGATTTATCCCTTGATATATGTAAAAAGGTGCTCTTAATCCTTTCTTTTCATGTCTTATACTCAAGAAAGCACCCAAGGATAAAGAGAACGAGAAACGGGCTCAAAACGGACTAAATTGGGCCAAAGAAGAAATTGACATGGCCTGGACCTTATCCCACACGGTCGTGCCTCACTGATCATCTAGAACACGGTCTTCCCTCGATTCACATGGCCATGCCTCATTAAAGAAGTCCGAGCACTGCCTGGCCATGATCTACACGGGTGTGTACCATGGCCGTGTCCCTTCGCTGGAAAGAGCAATTTCACTCGGATTTGGATACTTAGGGAGAAAGAAACATATTTCAGAAGCCTATAAATACACCCTAAGTATGACCTAAAAGGGGGAGCCCAAAGCCATCGTCTAGGGGCGTCTTGTTAGGCCAGAGAAGGCAGATTTGTGGGGATTCACTCAGGGATAGCCTGTTGATCCATCTCAAGAAGCCAGAATTCTACTCAAGATGGAGGATCTCTCCTTCAATTCCTTCAGGGGGTTTTAGGGATTTCTTATGTATTGTTTTATCTTTTCTCTTGAGATGTTTTCCTTTATTGTTATGAACTAAATCCTTCGGATACCCGAAGGGGATGAAACCTATGATGAATCTTGTTATTGTTTTCTGAATTATATGATAAATACTTAGTTTGTTCTTAATTATGTGAGCTTAATCCAAATCTAATGTGCTTAGGTGGAGGAGGAATAGACCCTGCCTAAGAGTAGATCCAACATAGTTAAGTGGAGTTGATCGTACGCCTAAAGATAGGGTGACGAGATTTTGTCGGATTAGGGTGAAACCTAATATGGGAATCTACAGATCGATTTACTACTATTCTAGGGGGTTATTATAAGAGAATGAGAGTTCCACTAATTAACCTAGGGTTAGACGTTATTCACCTCGAGAGAGGGTTTAATATACGTTAGGGAGTCTTACAGATCAAACTAAGTGAATAAATCGTACGGTTCAGTGCTAGATAACAAGTGAAGTCTAGGTGGATTCTTCCTAGGGTATCATCTAAATCAACTGAGCTTTCCCAAGTTATTTTCCAAAATTATTCTTCTTTGTCTTAGAGTCTTTAGTTTAATAGTTAGTTAATTTAGATTAACAAACAACTTCACTTATTTTAGGCTAAATAATAAAAAGATTGTTAGTATTAGTACTTTTAGTTCCTTTGGGTTTGACATCCCGGTCTTGCCTAAACTATACTACTGTTCGATAGGTGCACTTGCCTTAAATCGTTGTCAGAGTTAGTTTCCAGGTTTGATCATTCTCTTTATAAATTTTAAAACTCGACAAAACAATGATCAGTAATTCCGGAAAGATAACTCAGCACTTTATCCACGTCATTCTCAGCCAGCTGTGCGTGTATCAGAAAATCCAACCTGAAAAGAGTAATGAAAAAAGTGTGCTGAGGTGGGACGGATCTACCCAATAAAAGAAGGTGAGAGAAGAAGAAAAGAAATGGGAGGAGAATTTGTGTAAGAAAGAGACTGGTGACAGCAATCCTCTCTTTTCAGAGAAAGAAAGGGTACCACCTACAGAGAGTAGAATACAAACGTGAAGAAGGGGAAGAGACATCTATCCTGGATTCATGTACGACCGGAAGATAAAAGAGAAGATGGAGTGTGGCGTGAAATCCTGCAATTTTGCCTTTAGTTTTACTGATTTCTGTGATTCAAACTTCTTTAAATGTTGATGAATGATTTAAATTTGGTGTTTACTTTTCCATCCATGAACTAAATCTTTTCTAGGTTGGAGCTATTTAGGTGAATGTTTATCATCTTTAATGCTCATTATTTGAGATTGCCTATATCACTGTTTCATTCGATTTATGCGTATTTTAAATACATGCATGCAAGCTTTAGACATAACCGATTGTGTGCTATGTTCATAGATGTATTTTTAATTCTGAAAAGGTTAAATATACTGGATCTAGAATTATTTGATGCAAGCAAATATTCGACAGAATATTTGTAGCATTCTAGATATAGATGTTGCGAGTTGTGCAGAGAAGAACGTTCATTGTAGTTATTAATCCAGAGTTCTCTAGACATACAATAACTTTTAAGATCTAGCTATCGAAAGAGGTAGGTTACAATAGTAACTCTTTGAGCAGTTGATTAGACAATATTTTGCCATGACATTATTTTTATATGAGCATTTCACCTGAATAATTCCAGCCTTATTCGTTCAACAACAGAATTACTCTTGCTTTTCTCTGTAATTTGCCACTACATTTTATTTCCCATATCAATTCTCTATTTTTAGCATTTAATTACATTAATTCATTATACCAACATCTTATTCAATTTAACAATATTTCCTGCTATTTAGTATAGTTAATAGGAATAAAACTTAAATGAAAATATCCCTAGTACTAGTACACAATTTCAATGGGTTCGTCAGGATGTGGACGAAGATATTTACGAATTATGATGTAGTAAGATTTTACGATTTTTTATTTATATGTAATATTATAATTTTAATCTTGGTCATTTTATATAATATAACTATTTTATATGTACCATTATTATTGTTATTTGTTACTAAAATTTCAACTATTTTATGTGTATTGCAGGAAAAATGAGTAGAAGAAGATTACGAGATTTAAATATTGTATAGAATACTGTAAATTTGGAAGAGGGCAATAGTGAACAGCAAACAGTTATTGGATCCTCGAATGTGCCTGACATAGATGATGAGCCTGCAGAATTATAAAGTAATGTTAAGTTTATTTTACATGCATGTTGACTTTTATTATTGATTCATTTTTCAATTTTAATATAATAATAATATATCATTGTTCAGCTGAGAGTGGTGGGACGCGCAGAGGTCGCGGACGTACGCTGCTTAGAGATTTATACGAATTAAATCCTGTCGAGCGTGTGAAAGTAAGGAGAAACAGTCATGGCCAGCCTGTTGGCCCTGAAGCTCGACTTCTAGCAGGCTATTTGGGCATTATTGCATAAATGTAAATATGTTGCCCATCAATTACGAGTCATGGCATCACATGCCTGATGGAAACAAAAATCAAGCTCTCGATAACATTAAGGTAGCAAAACGTGAATGTAATTTATAATACTTTGGTTGAAGTTTCATTTATATTTACTTTCTAAACTTATGTTTTTTTAGGAGAGATTTGCTTTGGAGGTCTCCGATGACTATATAAAGAAGACATTGGGAAAAAAATGGAGAGACCATAAAAGCACATTGAAAAAAGAATATTTTAACAAAGACATAAGCCTCGAGGATAAATTGCGAAATGTCCCACCAGGAATGTTGAGGTATCAATGGGAAGATGCAGTTAGATTTTGGAACTCAAAGAAATGAGAGGTATTACCTAGTTCTAAACTCTTATAAATTTTTGGTTTATAGTATTTACTATATACGTAATAATAATTTCATTATGTAGGGACCGTGAGCGTGTTGGAACGAGAGTAAAGAAAGCGAGAAACAAAAATTCACGCACTGCAGCGGGTCGAGAAGTTTTGCTTTCAGAAATGAGGCAGGTATTATAATTTATTAATTCTGTCAAATATTAATGACTTCATACTATTAAATTATATTTTTACTACTACACTGTAGGAAGTCTCATCTGGTCAAAAAGTTGGACGCGTTCAGCTTTTTGACATTACACATAGGAAGAAGGATGGGTCTCCGATGACATTCGAAGCTGGAGAGATTATGGTATATTTACTTAATAAAATTTGATTTATTATAAATATTTATAATGTTTAATTATAATAGTTTAATTCTTCGTTAGTAGTTTTAAATTAATAATGTTAAGTTATGTTGCATTCTTTCTTATTGTATATTTCGTTTCTAACTCTTTAATTGATTTATTAGGAGAAACTAAAAGAGAAGAAGGCAGAGTATGAAGCGACTGCTTAGACTGATAGTTCTGTTAATCTTGAGGATATCGATAACAGAATTATTACTGATGTTTTGGGTCCTGAAAGGTATGGTCGGGTTCGATTTCAAGGATCTGGTGTTACCCCGACCCAATATTGTGGATTCGACTCCCAGCAATACATGCCTTCCGGAAGTCAATCTCGAGCTGAAGTTCAGAGGTTGAAAGACCAGATAGCTGAGATGCAAGCGAGCACGATTGAGAAAATTTCTCAACTTAAGGCGGAGAGGCAAAGAGTGAGGAGGCAGAGCGAGCGAGAAAGTATGATGAACTCCATTTCTACGACTTTGGACTATGATGAAGATGTTCCAACGATCATGAGAGGCGCCATCTTAGACATTTATTTTCTCGTTCTAAGATCATTTTTAACATTATTGTAAGAATTCATTTATTAATTTATATCATATATCTTTTATTGAATTTGAAGTATCATTTAGAATTAATGCTTTTAGTGAGATTTTTATGCTACATTTCTTTGTTTTTAATTTGGAATTATATGCTACATTTGCTGTTTTTGGTTGGGTTTAATGCAGGAAGGGTATGATATTGGAAAATTTGTGTATTGCAAATCTGTACAAATTAGCGGCATTTGTGGGAAAAGCGACGCTAAAAGTCCCGACCTTTAGTGGCATTTATGGTAAAAGCGACGCTAAAAATCAGGACTTTTAGCGGCGTTTGTGGGAAAAGCGCCGCTAAAAGTCATGACGTTTAGCGGCGTTTGTGGGAAAAGCGCCGCTAAAAGTCAGGACCTTTTGCGGCGTTTGTGGTAAAAGCGCCGCTAAAAGTCATGACCTTTAGCGGCGTTTGTGGGAAAAGCGCCGCTAAAAGTCATGACCTTTAGCGACGTTTGTGGGAAAAGCGCCGCTAACAGTCATGACCTTTAGCGGCGTTTTTTTTTATAAACGCCGCTAAAGTTTGCGGCGTTGTTTTTAGCAGCATTTTTTGCAGCGCTTTCAAAAGCGCCGCAAATACTATTAGTGGCGCTTATAAACGCCGCTAAAAGCCTAAAAAAATGCCGCTAAAAGTTTGTTTTGCTGTAGTGATTATAATAACTTAATCGATCTCTTAAAAATTTCCGATCCCTATGGAGACAATACTTACTTATCACTTTATTACTTGAATGATGTGTACACTTGCACAATTGCATTAGTTATTTACACACAACAAGTTTTTGACGTCGTTGCCAGGGATCGGCAGCATTGGTGAACACAGCACACAATCAACTATGTCTAAAGCTTGCATGCATGAATTTAAAATAGGCATAAATCGAATGAAACAGTGATATAGGCAATCTCAAATCATGAGCATTAAAGATGATAAATTTTTTTTAATATTTAAGTATTGTGGCATCTTATATCTGGGTCCGGTAAATCGGATCGGGTATAGGGTGTTATAGATTTTTTTTCTTGCTTTGATTGTGGTTGTAGTGATATTTGGTTGCTAGTTCAAGGTAAGGGTGTGTGAATTGCTTGATTGTGGATTTTCTTAGGTCTAGTTTTCGACAAAGGGGAAATAGTGAATGGATTAAGAACGGTTGTTAAATTGGTTGAGTTAGAGGTGAGGGATGAGGTTGACAATAGCTTTGCTAAGGTTGGAGCTTGATTTATTTAAGATACTATTTGGATTATCAGTTTAGGGAGTAATGGTGCAAAGATGAGTGACTAAAATGCAAACTTGTAAACTTACTAATAGTTCAATGAGCAACTTGTAACTTTCTAAAATTGAATGACAAAATTGTAAACTTAATAATAGTTGAGTAGCCAAATTGTAAATTTACTCATCCCTAGATTTGATGCTCTTTAGCGGGCCAATGATCAACTTGTAACTTTCAAATAATTCAATAATTAATTTCTAACATTTTCAAATTGAATGACCAAAGTGTAATCTTACTAATAATGTAGTTTACCCCTTAATCATTCATTAGTCGTATAAGTTTTTCCTTTTTGGATCTTACTGTCTAAAAGAAAGAAAGAAAGGTTATTAGTCAAAACAAGCAAACAAAAAGAAGGGTGGTTTGTAACAGCCCGATTTTGACCCTAATCGGAACAGTGGTTTCGGGACCACGAATCCGAGTAAGAAAAATTTTTAAATATTATTTTCCGTGTTTATTATATGTGAAATTGCATGTGTGAAAGTTTCGTATGAAAATTTGATTGTTTGTATGCTTAATTTAATAATAGGACTTAATCGTGTAAGATGAAAACTTAGTGGTTATTTGTGAAAGGGCCGAATAGTGATTGTTTTATTAATTTGGAGTCTTTAAGTGGTAAATTACCCATGTTATGTTGTAGTGGACGGTGAAAGACAACCACTATATGTTTTGTTATTATTTTATAAAGGTTATACGGAATATAAAAAAAAAGAAAGAAGCTTGAGCTCCCACATATTCGGCCTTTTGCAAGCAAAATTTAGATCAAGAATAAAAAGAGTCAGGATTGGATCGGGGAAAGGCAAAGTTGAATGAATAGTCAGGAAATCCTAATCCGTCGACTTCCGAAGTAAATTTTTAAGCAATCGGATTAAATTAAATTATTTCTATATTAAAATGTTCATGCTTAAGTGAGGTGATAGACTTAATTTTTAATTGCCGAATGTGGCATGGGAGATATCATTATTTAGCCTAATGTAATGTTGGTTAGAAGTTAGATTTAATTGAGTAAAATGTTTGTTATATGTTAATGATGTAAATGGATATGGAGATATTAGTTTAGGAAATGAATATAGCCAAAGAAAGTGTTAGTCATATGATAATGCTTTGGCCGAATGTGACATAGTTTTGGGGTATGAAATAATAAAGTATACCTATATGTATGTATAGGTAAGTGAAGTGGTGGATTAGACTATATATATATAAGTGTATATTCAAATTAATAACAGGTTTGCGAAAGGCACTAAGTGTGCGAACTTATAACCGAGCACTAAGTGTGCGAAATCGGTCACATGGCACTAAGTGTGCGAACTGTGAAAGTAACGGTACTAAGTGTGCGATACGTTATAGAAACTTGGCACTAAGTGTGCGGAACGTCGAAGTAACGGCACTAAGTGTGCGATACGTTACATGAGTTGCACTGTGTACGAATTTTCGGACCTTTCAAGGACATAAACTAGTGATTGGAGTTAACCAAAAAGTGATACATAGGTAAGCGATGCATGATAAATGAATAGTTTAGTACCAGTGAGGTAAGTTATTTTAGTATATGAAATTATATTAATGTGAAGTAATCATTTATTTTTGAGCTTGTTTTGAAATGGAAAAATGGCATGTGAACATTCGATTTTGAGACCTATTAAAAATGGTGATTGTTGAATGGGGACAAATTATGCATATTTGTGTTTAGAAATTAGTTAATGATCATGATTGGATTGATTAAATAGCATATTGACTAGTTGTATATTTTTACCATTGCTTAAAACTTACTAAGCTATGATAGCTTACTATATGTGTTTATTTAACTATTTTATAGATCTTAAAGTCGAAGTTCGAGCTCGGGGATCATCGTCAAAGTCAATCACACTATCATCTATCTTTGGTACCTTTTTGTTAAATCGAACTTTTGGAAACTATGGCATGTATAGGCTATTTTCTCTTTGGAGTTACTTTGTACATAATGTATATAAATGCCATGCGAATATGGCTTCACATCTATGCTTGGGTTGATTTGCTTATGTTTGAGGTGATGTATATATGTTTGTGCATTTTCGATCTTTTTAAAAGCATGTTTTGGGTATGTATGCTTCGTGAAATTCTAAAAGGGTATTTAATCTATACATTTCGAATGAATGTCCTATGATTGATGTAGATGCAAATTCATGATAATTTATTTAATTGAATATGGCTTAGTCATGCTTGATTTTGGTTTATTATTGGGTATATTCGGATACATTATAATCTTAACTTGGAAGTTATATTAAATTATGTTATGTATGTGATAATTGAGATTATAAGCTTGGTTTGAATAAGGTATATAGTACCCTTTGGATAATGAATATGCTTTTGCTTAAATTTATATGTACTTACAATACATATCATGAAAAGATTAGGTCATATTTTGTGTATGTGACTAATCAATGTATTATATTAATAAATAAGTTGAAGTATGTACATTTGCAAATATTCGGCCATAGTATTGTTTTGATTTGGAGTTCATATTATTCATGGGAGGTTTATAAGCATACGGTTATAAAGTTTAAAATGAGTAAGTATTGTTGTGAATAACTAGATATGGTGTGTATGTGATTAAATTAGTATAAGTATAGTTATTTGATTAATATAAGATGAATAAGGCTAATATACTTATTCTGCTATAAGAGGCAAATTGACCAAATGAATAGTGATTTGCTAATTGAATGTAATTAGTTTTAGTTGATGTTAATAATATTATTTGTGATATGTTAGTTAATGTTATGATATTAGATGGAATATACATGTTTATTCGTGATAGTATGAATTGGTACACATTTATCAAAGTAATATTTTTATAAAGTGCATTGACTTGTGTTTGATTAAGTAATGCCCGTAACCCTAATCCGGCGACGGATACGGGTTAGGGGTGTTACATTTGATTGGTATCAGAGCTACAGTTTAGTCGGTTCTCGTACTAACGTAGCGCATGTCGGGTCTAGCTATACATGCCATATTTTATAATGTGATAGTGTGATGACTTCTGACAGTGAAATGTGTTCTCTTCTTTCGTATAGTAAATGGATCCTGATCTCGAGCGAGCTATAGCTGACGATGTCGAGAGTGTGGCACCCGTTCCCACGCAAGTGACCGCCCCGGATGAATCTCGACCAGCTGTGAGTAATCCTGATGAGGGGGCTAAACAAGCCTTCTATAGGATGATGAATGATTGGTTCAACCAATATATTCAGACCAATCCGGCTGTTCAACAACCCCTGAATCTGAATACTCCCCCTGTAGTATCGGTGGTACCCCCGATTGTTAATCCTGAAAGAGTAGCAAGCCTCTAGTTGACAGAATTAGAAAACACGGGGCTCAAGAGTTCAGAGCCGAAGATGATGATGATGCTGAGCGAGCTAAATTTTGGCTCGATAATACTATTCGTGTTTTCGATGAACTATCTTGCACACCTGATGAGTGCCTGAAGTGCGCCATATCTTTGTTACGGGATTCTGCCTACTATTGGTGGAATACTCTTGTATCGGTTGTTCCTAATGAACGAGTTACTTGGGACTTCTTTCAGACAAAGTTTTGAAAGAAATACATCAGCCAGCGATTCATAGATTCGAAACGCAAGGAATTTCTCGAGCTTAAATAGGGTCGTATGACCGTATCTGAGTACGAGCGCAAGTTTGTGAGACTTAGTCGCTATGCTCGTGAGTGTGTTTCATCCGAGGCTGCTATGTGCTGAAGATTTGAAGAAGGGCTAAACGAAGATATAAAATTACTAGTTGGCATACTTGAAATAAATGATTTCGTGATACTTGTTGAGCGAGCTTGTAAAGCCGAAGAGCTGGGGAAAAAAAAACAGAAAGCCGAGTTTGAAGCTAGAGACTTCCGAAAGAGATCAGCGGGTAAATTTCCTCAAACGTCATCCAAGAAGTTCAAGAATGATAGTAGCTGATCCAAAGCTAACACAGGGATCTCTATACGAGAACGACCACCAGTGAGTTCACGGGCTACCTCGATTGCTAGTGTTGGCAACACTCGACCGAATAAGCCTGAGCATCAACATTGTGGCAGACGGCATTTTGGTGAATGTTGGGGTAAATCTAATAGTCGCACTTGCTACAAGTGTGGTTCGTAGGATCATTTTATTCGGGATTGCCCGGAGACAGCTGAAAAGGATATTGCTCAGAGTACGAGACCGGGCAGCACTGCAGCTAGAGGTAGACCATCTCGTAATGTGGGAGGTAAGAGCCGCACTCAGAGAGGGACTTCAGATACGGCTATTCGATCAGAGGCCCGTGTGCTGGCTAGAGCCTATGCCATTTGTGCCAGAGATGAGGCTTCATCTCCTGATGTCATCACCGGTATATTCACTCTCTTTGATACTAGTGTAATTGCTCTGATTGATCCTGGTTCAACCCATTCTTATGTATGTGAAACATTAGTATCCAGCAAGACTCTACCTATTGAGTCTACTGAGTTTGTGATTCGGGTTTCGAACCCCCTGGGCCGGTGTGTGTTAGTTGATAGAGTGTGCAAGAATTGCCCTTTAATGATTTGAGACTCGTGTTTTCCGGCTGATTTGATGCTGTTACCATTTGATGAGTTCGATATTATCCTCGGTATGGATTGGCTAACAGTGCACGATGCAGTAGTGAATTGCAGATGAAAAACTATTGATTTGTGGTGTCAGAATAACGAGATAATTCGAATTGAATCTGCGGATTTGAATGGGCTACCAGCAGTGATATCTTCGATGTTGGCTCGACAGTATTTGAGAAAGGGTTGCGAAGCTTACTTTGCTTATGTGATTGATAGTAAAGTAAGCGAAAAGAAGATTGAATCTGTACCAGTTGTTTGTGAGTATTCGGATGTGTATCCGGAGGAATTGCCGGGATTGCCACCTGTTCGAGAAGTAGAGTTTGGGATTGAGCTAGTGCCAGGGACGACTCCGATCTCGATAGCTCCGTATAGAATGGCACCGACTGAATTAAAAGAATTGAAAGCTTAGTTGCAAGAATTGACAAATAGAGGTTTTGCTCGATCGAGTTTTTCTCCCTGGGGTGCGCCAGTCCTATTTGTGAAAAAGAAAGACAGAACTTTGAGAATGTGCACTGATTACCGACAACTCAATAAAGTGGCTATAAAGAATAAATATCCGTTGCCACGTATCGATGATTTATTTGATCAGTTTAAGGGAGCTGCGGTATTCTCAAAAATTGATCTGAGGTCAGGTTATTATCAGCTGCGAGTTAGAGACTCGGATGTACCAAAGACTGCTTTTCGGACGAGATACGGCCATTATGAGTTTTTAGTGATGCCGTTCGGACTCACTAATGCCCCTGCTATTTTCATGGATCTGATGAATCGGGTATTCAGACCGTATCTAGATCGGCTTGTGGTTGTATTCATAGATGAAATTTTGATTTATTCGCGTGACGAAACCGAGCATACCGAACACTTGAGACTTGTGTTACAGATTTTGCGTGATAAGCAGTTGTATGCGAAATTCGAGAAAATGTGAGTTTTGGTTGAATGAAGTTAGTTTTCAGGGCATGTTGTTTTTGACATCGGGCATTGGGTTGACCGAGTAAAGTTTCGGCTATACTTGATTGGAGACCTCCGCGAAATGTTTCTGAAGTTTGTAGTTTTCTGGGACTTGTCGGGTACTATAGATGCTTCGTGAAAGGGTTTTCTATGATTGCAGCTCCGATGACAAAGTTGTTGCAGAAAGACATTAAATTCGAGTGGTCAGAAAGGTGCCAGAAGAGTTTTGACCAGCTAAAAACTTTGTTAGCGGAAGCTCCAGTGCTTGTTCAGCCAGAGTCGGGTAAGGAATTTGTTGTCTTCAGCGATGTATCCTTAAATGGTTTAGGCTGTGTTTTGATGCAGGAGGGTAAAGTTGTAGCTTACGCCTCGAGACAGTTAAAGCCGCACGAAAAGAACTACCCGACTCACGATCTTGAATTGGCTGTTATAGTTTTCGCTTTGAAAATATGGCGTCACTATCTATTCGGTAAAAAAATGCCATGTCTATTCGGATCACAAGAGTCTAAAGTATTTAATGACTCAGAAAGATCTGAATTTGAGACAGCAACGATGGTTGGAACTGTTAAAAGACTACGAGCTCGTGATTGATTATCACCCAGGAAAGGCTAATGTGGTTGTTGATGCACTAAGCCGAAAACCACTATTTGCTCTTCGTGCAATGAATGCGGATGTAGCTATGATTGATGATGGTGTGATTATTACAGAATTGAAAGCGAGACCATTGTTCATTCAACAGATTTGCGAAGCTCAAGAGGTTGATAATGACTTAATAACAAAGAAGAGTCAATGTGGCTCGAGTGATGATTCAGATTTTCAATTAGATGCTGAGGGATGCTTACGGTTTAGAAACTGAATATGTGTGCCTAAGAATCCTGAGTTGATTCAAATTATCTGTGATGAAGCTCATAATAGTAGGTTGTCAATCCATCCGGGTAGTACGAAGATGTATAATGACCTGAGACAGCATTACTGGTGGCATGGTATGAAACGGGATATTTCAGACTATGTGTCAAAGTGTTTAATATGTCAACAAGTAAAAGCGGAGCATCAGGTGCCATCGGGATTACTTCAGTAGATTATGATACCTGAATGGAAGTGGGATCGAATAACGATGGATTTTGTATCTGGATTACCTTTGACATCGAGCAAGAAAGATGCAATGCGGGTTATTGTAGATAGATTGTGAAATCGGCCCATTTTATTTTTGATGCGTTTAATTTCTCACTTGATAAGTTAGCTGAGTTGTACATATCTCAGATCGTACGATTGCACGGAGTACCTATTTCTATTGTTTGGATAGAGATCCGAGGTTTACATCGCGGTTTTGAAAGAAACTGCAAGATGCTCTAGGTACTAAATTGTACTTCAGTGCTGCTTTTCACCCTCAGTCGGATGGTCAATCCGAGCGTGTTATTCAAATACTCGAGGATATGTTGAGATGTTGCGTTCTTGAGTTTGAGGGTACGTGGGAACGATACTTGCCTTTGATTGAATTTGGGTATAATAACAGTTTTCAATCTAGTATCAAAATGGCACCTTATGAAGCTTTGTACGATCGTAAATGTCATACACCTCTATATTGGACCGAGCTAAGTGAAAGCAAGATACACGGGGTTGATTTAATTAGAGAGACTGAGCAGAAAGTAAAAGTAATCCGAGAAAGTTTGAAAGCCGCATCAGATCGTCAGAAGTCATATGCGGACTTGAAACGTAAAGATATAGAATTTCAAGTGGGTGACT